>CM049318.1:43599013-44269571 GCA_026874595.1 Sipunculus nudus | reverse complement strand
CTAGTTATTGATTTTTTTCTTGAGGCTCTATTGTAGTCATTTGCTTTGTTTACAGATTACAGATGCAGGGTCCCACTCCAGGTCACTGGAAGTCAGCTATGCCAGAGTTTCTGATTTGTTACAGTCACTGGGGGAGATCCCCTGCTGTGACAGGTGTACAGTTATTCTCATATCACCACCCCAATGACCCCCCCCCCCCCCCCCCCCCCGCAAACACAACCCACCAAGTGTTATGCAGTATTGTTATTGTTTTCACTGTATCTCCTTAATTGTAATGCTGCTTCCACTCTGATATGCAAAAACTTTCCTTGAAAAAGTAATTCAAGGTGTAATCCAGAAGATGCAATGTTGTGTAATGTAGCATTTTTAAAGAAATCATTTTTCTTTTAAATGATTTTACCAATCATAATGGAACCCATCAGTATGCTTAAATTATGATAAAATATGAAGCACATTATGGATAAATAAAGACACAATTAAAAATTGTGAAATCTAAATTCAAGTATTTTTTTTAGATATTTATTGTTTTGCAGATTTAAAAGATATATTTTTGTGGTAAAAAATAAATAAACATTTTATATGCATGATGTGGTGTTATCTGACAAGATTGAGATTTATGATGATGCAATTGAGAATTATGAATCAACTTTTATATTCAGATATATATGTTATATTGAAAATGTATAGAAATATAAACTTAAATTTAAAAAAAAATTGATGTGATAAAAAAATGAGGATTTATTACAAACATTTGTTCATTATTTTCCTGCATCAGCAGAATTTGAGATCAGGCTTTGTTTGCCATGATTTATGTTGTTAATTAGTTATATTTCAACTGTATACATTTCATAAAAAAAACATATATTTAATAATATATATTATACAAAAAAAAAGATTCGATTGAACAAATGTGTAAACTACTGAAATGTCAACAGTTAATCGAAAAGCCAACTAATGGTCATGGTAACTGTACAGATCATTTGTTCACAAACTGCTCACATGCTTCAGTTTCAACATTAGGAAACACATGGTCAGGTCACAAAATATTATTTGCAACAATTTCTTGCTCATCAATACAAACCAATCATATAAACCAACCATGGCCTTTATTACCTCTTCCTCTTACACTTTATCTCCATTTGATATTATTTTAGATTTTTACCTTCAAGGTTAACTTCAGCTGAGCACAGTGACCCATAGGTCCCTTGTTTGGATGATAATTCCTTCTTTTATAGATGTATGGATTTCAAACTATACTTGTATTTGACCCATTGGAAAAGCAAGACCTGAATTGAATTTCGGGTCATGAGGTCAAAGGTCAAGGTCACAGGAAACTTCTTTAAAAAGATTGTGGATGCATTTTCAGCTAAACAATTCATCTCAGATCTTTCATCTTGCACATATCGTTCACCTGCCAAGAGAGGAAGAACCTTATCAATTTTGAGGTCACAAGGTCAAAGGTGAAGGTCACAAGAGCCATCTGTCCAAAAATTAGTTTCTGGATGATAATTCCTTCTTTTATTGATGTATGGATTTCAAACTTGACTTGTATATGTCCCATTGGAAAAGTAAGAACAAACTTGATTTTGGGTCATGAGGTCAAAGGTCAAGGTCACAGGACACATCTTTAAAAAGATGTGGATGCATTTTCAGCCAAACATTTCATCTCATATCTTTCATCTTGCACATATAGTTCTCCTGCCAAGAGAGGAAGAACACTATCAATTTTGAGGTCAAAAGGTCAAAGGTGAAGGTCACAGGAGCCATCTGTCCAGAAATAAGTTTCTGGATGATAATTCATGCCCTATTGATGTATAGATTTTAAACTTGACTTGCATATGTCCCATTGGAAAAACAAGACCCAAATTGATTTTGGGGTTATGAGGTCAAAGGTCAAGGTCACAGGACACATCTTTAAAAAGATCAAGGTCACAGGACCAACATCTTCAACAAGATTGTGGATTGTTAGATGGAAGAAACAATAAAGTGTCAGTATATGCTGCTAAAAATGGGGGTCTGTTCTTGTAGGGGGGGGGGCCTACTATGTCTGGGGATACTCTGGCACCTGCGGTGCCAAGAAATGTCTAGTTGATGTATAGATTTCAAACTTGACTTGTATATGTCCCATTGGAAAAGCAAGACCCGAATTGATTTTGCTAAGAGAGTGACCTTAACCTTGAATAGGTCCATTTCTGCTGAAAATTACACAAACTCTTAAATATCTCAAGATCGTTTGCATGGATTGGTCCCAAAATCAAGGTGACAGAAGATCTTGGATAGCCTTGTGATGTGCCAAAAGGTCAAGGTCACAGGACCAACATCTTCAAAAAGATTGTGGATTGATAGATGGAAGAAACAATAATTGCTTGCCGAGTGTCAGTATATGCTGCTAAAAATGGGGGCCTATTCTTAAAGGGGGGGGGGGCATACTATGTCTGGGGATACTCTGGCACCTGCCGTGCCAAGAAATGTCTTGTTCTTTCTTATAATTATCAAGGGCACAAATTATAACCATAATGAAATATAGTCAAATAATTTTTGGTATAGTGTTTTGAGAAAATTATGTTTTACTGCATGCATGATTACTAAAGTTTACACCTCTTAATGTATAAATCAGATGAAAAAAAAATATTTTTTAGGCCAAAATAAAAAAAAAGGTATGGTTCTCAGGCACTTTTTTTTCAGAAATCAATGCGGGGGGGCGCTTTTTTTATTTTAAATTTTTTGGTATGTTTCGATAAAAATGTCAAATGATAAGGGAAAAGCATGAAAATAACAGTTTTTTTGCTAAATAAGTAAAAGCACTACAAAACAAAGGAAATTGTATGGTTTTACCTTCTTGAAAGAAATGTCGGGGCGGCAGCAGCTCAAAATTGGAAAGTTTTTATTGAAAATCAAAATAAAAATTTTTGATGTGGGGGTTTAAAATTGATGCGGGCGGTGCCTGAGAACCATACCTTTAATTTTTTTTGGCCTTATAGTATTATTTTTGTAATATACATAAAGTTCTGAGGAAGCTGGTTATTTTGATACCCATTTTAACATTCTTCTTCAGTATTTATTATTCAATTAAAATTCAATTAAAAGTCCTTTCTTGTAGAACAGTAAGCCTCACAGTACCGTATTTTCTCAAATAATTCAGAATCTGTTTTATTTTGTAAATGTAGTTTTCTGAAAATCTTAATTATTTTTAGCGAACCTGTGCGGCTTTGTGCGTCGTGCATCATCTGTATGTTAACCATAGCTATCTCAAAAACAAAAGGAGCTAGCATCACCAAATTTTTTGCAAATAATCAGTCATCGAAAAAACTATATGGGGTTTTGTTTATTTTTTTTTCTAACTGCATTTTCATAGATTTTATGGGGAAAACGCTAAAAAAAACTTTAAAAATCTTCTTCTCCGAAACTGTCCAGCCAAATTGTCCAATATTTCACAGAAATGATCCCCGGAACAATCTTTCTCAAGTTTGTTCAAATGGTTCCAGTTCGGAGATTCTTAGCCAAGTTACAGGAGGTTGAACTTTGTTAACTGTGCAAAAAAGCATATTAAAATTTAAATCTCAAAAAAGGCTGGAGCTGTCATCACCAAATTTTATGCCAATGTTGGTCACATAGTTTATATCTGAAATTGAGGTATTGGTGGCGCCACCTGCATTGGCCTTTTTTGTACGGGTCTTCTCTGAAACCATTCGGCCAAAATGTTTAATATCGCACAGAAATGATCCTAGGGTAGTGCTTTCTGAAGTTTGTTCAGATGGTCTCTTTTCAGTGACTTTTGGCTAAGTTATGGGAAGCTGAATTTAGTCATATGCCATAACAGCCCATTTTAGCTCAGTGGCTACAAAGATCTTCTTCTCAAAAACCACCAGGCCAAATTCTTATATCTCACACATAAATTATCCTCAGATGTTGATAATTCAAGTTTGTTCAAATGGTTTTGGTTCAGCGCTCTTTGGCTGAGTTACGGGAATCTGAACTTAGCCAGCTTGCTGTATCTTCCTATATGAGTTACAAACCTGCGAAACGTTTTTCGACTGATGCCACTGAAGCCAATTTGTTAAATATTTTACAAGAATAATCCCTACAATATTTCTTATAATAATTGTCATTAATGGTTCCACAAGAATGATTTTTGGCTGAATTATGGAGATTGAATTGAGTCATTTTACCATATAAGTTAGCTGTGTGATGCTGTTACATCTAGCCTGTCACCAGTTTATCAGCATCTGTTACATTATGCCACTAGACATTTAGATTTCAGGTTATCTTTGGTTAATATTGACAAGAAAGTTTTTGTAAAAGCTTTTAAAAAATTTAGATTTATGATTAAATTTATTCATCATACCATGCAATGTTATAATCATGGATATTCAGCTCTCTGTGGCTATATAAAGACAACTGTACGTGGATTATAAATTATTGGTATCCCTACTTAATTCAAGAATTTGCCATCAATAAGATATATCTGTATTTTAATTTCGCATTCAGTATGCATCCTTAATAATTTTACATATATTCCTGATTTCTTTTTTTTATAAAAAAGTCAGCTGAAAAGCATTTTGTATTGGAAAAATTAATTTCAAAATTCAAGTAGGGACCACTTTTGTGTACAGATGGCAGCACTTGGTTTACCATTGGCAGATTGCCAGTGCCTTGATGTTGGCCATTAGCCAAGATGATGTCAGCTCTATAAATAGTTTTGGCACAGTGCCAGGATTGGAAGAAGTGCAGCCAGGTATAGGTCAAGAGTGGGTGCAGTAGCTGCATTCTATTTATAGCTTTGGCAGACTGCTCACTGCATCATATTTGACACCAAAGTTCAGCCTGAATCTATTTATAGCTTTGACAGACTGCCAACTGTGTCAGATTATGCAACAGGTCAAGAGTTCATTCAGTGCAGCCAGGTTCAGGTCAAAAGTTCACTCAGTCTAGCCAGGTGCAGGTCCAGAGTTCACTCAGTGCAGTAGCTTGAGGCAGCAATTTGTCACAGGTCACTCGGGAGCAACTGCCTTACTGCCAGCTACAATCATTGTGTCCGCCAAAACAGAGTTTTGCGGATACTGTTGTTTTCAGTCGGATGCAGACACTACCGCCATCGCCGCATAGGTTTCTGGAGAAATCCTCCATAACCAAGGGGCAGAAATTTTAAAATTTCGGAATTATGATCGGTCACATGTGAACTGCTGCCCCCTCATTTTTGGTTGACCTCTGACCTTTCCTCTCTGCCCAGCGTCCATTTGTGCGTCTGTTTCCACACATAAACACACATATCTCGGGAACCGTTTGACCGATTGGGCAAAGATTTTGCATGTTTATAGATCTCACATAGCAAAACTGGTGGCGCCACCTGCGATCATTTTTGAAAATCACTCATATCTCGGCAGTGGTTTGACATTTCTGCCTAAAATTTTGCAGGTTTATACATCTTGGATAGCTTTCTGGATTTTGTGGCAGGTGGCGCCACCTACATTTATGTATATGCTGCAGACATTCAGGTTCATATCTGGGGCTGGTTTGACATATCCCCCTGAAATTTTGCATGTGTATAGATCTCACATAGCTCTTAATCATACACAAAATTGGTGGTGCCACCTGCCACCATTTTTGCACAGCGTCCGTCTGTTTGTCTGCCATGGGCTAAAACACTCATATATCAGTAGTGGTTTGACTTATCTGCCTAAAATTTTGCATGTTTATACATCTTGGATAGCTTTCTGGATTTTTTGGCAGGTGGCACCACCCACATTTATGTATATGCTGCAGACATTCAGGCCTATATCTCAGGACTGGTTTGACATATCCCCCTGAAATTTTGCATGTTTATAGATCTCACATAGCTCTGAATCATACACAAAAATGGTGGTGCCACCTGCCACCATTTTTGCACAGGGTCCATTGGTTTTTTTGCCGTGGGCTAAAATCACTGATATCTTAGTAGTGGTTTATCTTATCTGCCGAAAATTTTGCATGTATATACATCTTGGACAGCTTTCTGGATTTTGTGGTAGGTGGCGCAACCTACATACTCATTTCGACTGCAGACATCCAGGCTATTATGCAACACACCTCATTCGATTTCTCCTTGCCACTCAATCCATGCCTCACTTCACCTTTCCCACTCTGATTTTGGTGTATACATGTAGTCGCTTTTTGACTACCCATATTCTAGTTTTTATGTTGTGTGCACCCATGCCAGAATTGCAGCAGTGATGTTTGTTTAATTTTTTTTTGTTCTAAGTGTTAAGTACTTGCATTGTTCATATATATGTTACACATGTTCTTGAAAAGTAATGGTCCAGCATTAAAGTATTATACCTGGTGTTATCTCATTGCACAGGTTCGCATTAGGCCTGTAGGCCTTTTTTTTTTACTATATAATTTCGAAAGAACAAACCTCAGATCTCACCTGTCAGGCTGGCGGTTTCGTGCCGGTCACCATCTTGACTTGTTATGATATAACTGTATTGAATAGAACAACAAGAACTTTGCACCTTTTTTAGTGTTATCAAAGGAATCGCCATTACTAATGTAAATGTAATACTAGGGTGACTATTAGAAATATATATATTGCTCAAAAAATGGTTTTCATATGTCTGAGTAGCATCCCAACATTAAAAAAAATGCAACTTAATAAACTATCCTTTGCCTAAGCCCTAAGTGAGCGGTGGACAACCCATTACCGCAAATTATCGCCTCGGGTAAAACATTCGCAGCACGTGTTGACAAATGACTGTTTTGCACTCCCATATTGCCTTTTACTATGATTTATAAATATATGATTATTGACATTCTCAAAACATAGGCAGAAACTTAACTTTTATAATTCTGTATACCTATCTATTCGATGTCATCTCTCTCAAAGTGCCAGTTTTATTCTGATTGCAAGTGATATAACTAAGCTGCAAACGAGTTTAATGTATGCACATTTTATTGGGAATTCCCCAAGTCACGCGACCTCAGTGTGCATTACCTGAGGTCAAACAGGGCCACACATGTTCTAATTACTCTTATTTCTGACATGTGAAATAAAACTTTTATGTAATTTGTTGTTCTTCATTTTATTAAACTGTGTTATTGTTAACTGATTTTATTCTTTTTGTCACAATTAACATTGTCTAGCCATTCATGCGGAGTTTGTAACGGTCACTCGTTTGGTTAAGGTGTGTTTTGATCTAGCGTACTAATTAATCATCAAAGGATTGTGATGGGAGCTTTGCGCCCTGGCGGTTTTTCTATGTAATTAATTATTGAAGGGATGTTGTCTCGCGCATGGGCGGTCTTCCTTACACAAGCAATTAACACTTCACCGTTCGGACCGCCACTCCCGGGAGCAGGCCTCGCTGCACTACCTTGAGCAGTTCAGGAATTTTACCTCGTTTCGTCTTTTGTTTTATTCAGCATGGAAATAAACTTCGATTTGGTCCTTGCATTCAGTAATTCAGGAAATGATAGGCACAATATTATTTATAAAGTTAAGCAAAATCCGTTATAAAATTTACTCCATGTGGCCTTAACAGCTGATCGGAAGTCAACTGTCAAGTATGGCGGCCTAATCGTGAGACCCATCTATAAAATGTACCATTATTAAACAACAAAATCATAAATTTTCACGGAGAATCTCGTTTTTTAAAGATTATCTGAGGGGAAAAAAGAACTACAGAAACGGGTTTAATCAAACAAACGTGACAAATATTGGCACCTTGGTCTTATATAAGGTAGATATTTAAACTTCTGGCATTATTGCCCATCTATGAAACGACATCGATGGTCCATGTGTCAGCAAAACTATATTTACTCATTTTTTATTGTTTTATTTCGTAATTCCAAAAATTGTAATTTTTTTTTCATTCCTAATTATTTGAGGAAATAAGGTATATAAACTTATACCTGACATAAAAACTGACGTATACAGAACTCCTTCATGTTCACCTCCCTTATATATTCCATACAAGTCACATATAAATGAAATGTACAGAATGGCCTCATGTGCAACTCCCTTATAACTGACATATAACAAACATACAACTCCCTTATAACTCAGTTATAACAATGCCTGACTAAACATATAGCTGCAATATAAATATAACTCACATACATAGCATTTATATGGGTAATATATGTCCCTTATAAGGAACATAAGGCCCTTATAAGGGACATATAAGGCACATATGTGAGTACTTTCCATTTTCATAAGGGAATGTATACACCATTAAATATTTAACATATACCATGTCCAAGAAACATCTATCTGTAGCACTGAGGCCCTAATGGATAAGAAAAGATAAGAAAATATGATTTCAGCTACACTCCACACTATAAGAAAAGGGGAAAGCCCCCCCCCCCCCCCCCCCCCCCGCAAAGAAAAAAAGGGGGGGGGGGGTGACAAGGAAACCTAGACCTCTTATCACCCCAAACCTGAGAATCCCAAACATATTTAATTGTTATTTAAATGCTTATATAATTTATAATTTATGAGGCCTGTGCCACATCCCTCATATTTGTCATAATGCCAAAAAATGACAGGTCTCTGCCATAAAACATGTTCAACTTAATACAAAAATATAAACTTTTTGTAAACTTTAAAGATTCAAAACAGGAAAGCCCATATCCATGTGTCCTTATTCTAGTGAAAGCAGTCAACATTTTCTGCTCTGGTAAAAAATAACCTGAAATAAAAAAGTCAAGTGGAGGCAAAGGAATAACAAGAACTGAATGAATCACAAATATTTTTAGCCTCTGTTAACCTCAGGCTTCTCTTTCCTATCCAGAAGTAGATGGGACTTGTAGATCTGAGACACCAAAGCCGTCACGTAGTTAACTATGGTTTATTCATGAATGCTTCCTAATGCTGCTTATAAAGTTAATCTTATTTGAATTGGTGGGAATGGGTAGGAATGTTTGGTTTGAGTCCTTTTAATATATTTACTGCCTGGTCATTCAATGGGGACTTGTTTTCATTCAGTTATTAACTTTCCTCTCACAAACTTGACCTTCAGTCCATCTTTGTGTGCTCTATTCAATTATGGTAATGCCATTTTCTTTAGCTCCAGGTCCTTCTTTGTTAGATCTTCTGTCACAAGATCTCTACCCTCTGATCCTCCCCTTTTAGTCTTATAGAGAACATCATGTCTTTCCTCTCTGCCAAAAAAAATCCCAACAATTATAGGTATATTTCTGTTATCATGCCATGGACTAGTCCTGTGTACCACCTCTGTTTTTCTCACTGATTTAATATGCTCGCCAAGCTCCAAATTCTTCCAGCATTTTCACAGCTTTCTGATGATATTTTCACGACTTTCTTCTTTCACTTCTTTTATCCGGACATTTAACTCCCTACTTTGCCTTTCGAGCTGATTAATAGTTTCATATGAGTTTTTTGTAAACCTCAAATTCATTTGGATTTTGCTCAACCTTTTTTCTAAAGTATTTGAACCTTCCTTTCAAGTTTGATATTTCTTCATGAATATCTTTTACCTGCTGTTGTGTTAATTCTAGACTGGCCTGCAAATTTTCAATGGTTTTAAATTTTCAATCAAAGTCTGACTGTATTTTCCTGCATCCTGCCATAATTCCTTCTTGTACTTTAGTAATACACAGTGTCAGGCACATTTCAAGTGCTGCCACATTGTCCCAGGGGTAGAGATAAATTTTCCTCTTGTTCATAGGAGAAATATGTTTCAGGAGTCTCCTGGAACTCATTTTCACTAACTTTATCTCCCTCTTTTCCATTTCTCCTACTGGACTTTTACATATTAGTCCCGGTTCATGATTAACTCCAGCACATTTAACAAATTTCAGTGGAGACCTTATTCGTCAAGTCTTTACTTCACCTTGCTGGTCATGTGAATTAAACTACATAGAATCACAAGGATTCCATCTCTACATTAGAGCCTCACCACTTTGATGACACTTCCTTTTTGTTTTTTTAGCGAACCTGTGAGCTTATGCCATGGCGCAGCGTCTTCCGTCCGCCGTCCGCCGTCCAGGGCTGGCTTTCCGCCGTCCATGGCTGTAAGTCAGAAACCGTCGGAGCTAGCAGCTCCAAATTACATGTAAGAATTCGTCACATGTGAAACTTGGTGGCCTGTAGCTTATTATTGGGTATCTGCATTAATTTAGATTTTATAGAGAAAAAGCTTAAAAACCTTTAAAAATCTTCATCTCTGAAACTGTCCAGCCAAATTGTCCAGTATTTCACAGAAATGATCTCTGGAACAATCTCTCTCAAGTTTGTTCGAATGGTTCCAGTTCGGAGATTTTTGGCTCAGTTACAGGAGGTTGAACTTAGTCATCTGTCCAAAAAAGCACACTAAAATTAAAATCTCAGAAACGGCTAGAGCTATAATAACCAAATTTTTTACCAATGTTTGTCACATATGTCACATCTGATTTTGAGGTATTGGTGGCGCCACCTACATTGATGTGTTTTTTACAAGCGAAAATGTAATTTTAAACTCTTCTAGCTTATACACTGATTTATGATGAAACTGTTCAGCTGATTGGTTTAAACTTTACAAGAATTATTCTATGGCAGGGTTCTGCCAGTTTTATAAGAATATATTGGGTAAATACAGTTTTAAAAAAGCATTGTAGCCAATTGAAAAAGGCTTTCTGTATTTGAAAACAGATTTGACTTCATGCAGCCAAGTCAAGAGGTCACTCAGTACCAAACAGGTGGGGTCCAGACATCACCATGGCAACTGACCTGGCTCGAGGGGGGGGGGTGTCTAGACAATGTGTCTAGACGTCTGGATACAATGTTTAGATGCAGAATTCCCAGATTATTGGAACTATATCTTTCAACTGTTTGAAAAACTTGGGTTGCATTTTAAGCAAATTGGGTTTATCATCAGGTCACATGTGAACTGCTGTGCCTTCATTTTTGGTTGACATCTGACCTTTCCTTGCTGCCCAGCATCCATTTGTGCGTCTGTTTCCACACATAAACCCACATATCTAGGAAACCGTTTGACCGATCAGGCTAAAAATTTTGCACAAATGTAGCCCTTTGATAGCTTTATAACATATACTAAAATGGTGGCGCCACCTGCAACCATTTTTGCACAGCATCCATTTGTTCATCTGCCTTGGGATAATATTACTCATATCTCAGCAGTGGTTTGACTTATCCACCTGAAATTTTGCAGGTTTATACATCCTGCACAGCTTTCTCAATTTAACGACAGGTGGCGCCACCTATATTCACATTTACTCTGCAGACATCCAAGCTCATATCTCGGGAACCGTTTGACCAATAGGGCCAAAATTTTGCATGTGTATAGATCTTACATAGCTCTTCATCATAGGCAAAAACTGGTGGTGCCACCTGCAACCACTTATGCACAGTGTCCATCTGTTCATCTGCCTTTGGATAAAATCACTCATATATCAGCAGTGGTTTGACTTATCCACCTGAAATTTTGCAGTTTTATACATCCTGGACAGGTTTCTTGATTTTATGACAGGTGTCGCCACCTACATTCACATTTACTCTGCAGACATTCAAGCTCATATCTCGGGAACCGTTTGACAGATTAGGGCAAAATTTTGCATGTCTATAGATCTCACATAGCTCTTGGCGCCACCTGCAACCACTTATGCACAGCATTCATCTGTTGATCTGCCTTGGGATAAAATCACTCATATCTCGGCAGTGGTTTAAATATGCAGGTTTATACATCCTGGACAATTTTCTCGATTTTATGACAGGTGGCACCACCTACATTCATGTTTAACCTGCAGACATCCATGCTAATATGGAACACACCACGCTGTATTCCCCTTGTCACTTAATCCATGCCTCACTTCACCCGTCCCACTCAGATTTCTGCGGATACACATAGTGGCATGTCGACTACACATATTCGGGTTTTAAAATGTCCTAGTCCGAAACTTGCAGGTCAGAAACGTCCATTTTGCTGAAATCATAATGACTAAGGTAGATATGCAGGACTTAGGAGGATCAATATTAAATTTTTAAAATAAACCTCCATTCATACTCCTAAACTTTGCACAGGTTCGCATTAGGCCTGTGGGCCTTGTTATGCTAATACAACCTCTCTCACGGTCAAACCTAGCAGAGCATCATGGCCAATAGGTCCCTTATGTTATCAAGCATTCCTAATGCTCCATCTCACAAACAGACCTGGTCATCTCTCATCCTCTTGGCCAGCCAATCCAATATTCAATAATGTGTGCTCCATCACTCAGCAACCAAGCTAAGTGTCATTACCTAGGGAGCACTTGTTACTTTTTAGCCCTCAGCCCTTAGGCTGATGGGCTATTGTCGTCACCCAAGCTGTCCGTCCGTCCGTCTGGCGTCTGTTAACTTTTACCTTGTGAGCGGGATATCTTGAAAAGGATTCACCGTCAGAATTTTATTTCCTCGGTAAAGATGTATATCGACAAAATCTCGGTCAAGTTCGAAGATGGGTGACCTTGACCTATTTTTCTACATTTTAGAGCTGATTATAGAAAAACACTTAGATGCTTATTACTCAGGAACCATTTGGTGGATTTTCACAAAACTTACTATGATTATTGGGACTGATAGTCTGTACCTGCTATACAAGTTTGGTGGCGCCACCTACAATTTCTTATTTTTTTAATGAATTTTTTATCGGATTTTTCAACTTTGGGCTTGTGAGCGGGATATCTCGAAAAGGATTCACCGTCAGAATTTTATTTCCTCGGTAAAGATGTATATCGACAAAATCTCGGTCAAGTTCGAAGATGGGTGACCTTGACCTATTTTTCTACATTTTAGAGCTGATTATAGAAAAACACTTAGATGCTTATTACTCAGGAACCATTTGGTGGATTTTCACAAAACTTACTATGATTATTGGGACTGATAGTCTGTACCTGCTATACAAGTTTGGTGGCGCCACCTACAATTTCTGATTTTTAATGAATTTTTATCGGATTTTTCAACTTTGGGCTTGTGAGCTAGATATCTCGAAAAGGATTCACCGTCAGAATTTTATTTCCTCGGTAAAGATGTATATCGACAAAATCTCGGTCAAGTTCGAAGATGGGTGACCTTGACCTATTTTTCTGCGTTTTACAGCTGATTATAGAAAAAACATTTAGAAGCTTATTTTTCAGGAAGCATTTGGTGGATTGTTATGAATCATGGTACATACCTCTCCATTTTAAATTTATAACTGAGACATGAACAGATATACATCCATTTTAGAACAGATATTTAGTACTTGTTACTGTTACCACCTCTAAAACACTGTTCTTTTGGCTGAGGGCTTTTGTCAGCTTTTGCTGATATTCTAGTTCAACTTTTTCTGTTGTAGGCCAACTCAGCATCATTCCTTAGAACAACACTCTCCCCCACAGAGTGGACTGTCTCCTCCATATAGACCGCATCTGCTTGGAGAGTATGAAGATTATCCACTCAGAAAGACAGGTAAATTGTATTTGTATACATTGAATATGTCCTTAAGATATTTTAACTTGGTTTAAATTATTCATAATTTATGAAACCTTTTTTAGCTCACTGACTGTATGTTAACCTAGCTGTAAGGATTACCTTCCATCCTTTTTATTAGCATACCCTGAGTTTGCATGGTCCCTTAAAGGAGTTCCCACTAAGGTCCAAATACTCAAAAACTCCCTTAAAGACCCAACACCCGATCTGCTGGATCAGGTCATATACGCAGTGTGCGTCTACCTTATATGGTAATAGGGGCAGAGTGACATGGTGTTTTACAACATTATCAAGCACATGTACTTGCATGAGCTCTGCCGATTACTGCATTGCAGGATTATAAAGCCAGCTATATATTGACTAGAAAAGTATCTTTATTCAGCGTATGAAACCATCAACTTTGGTTTCTCATAGTGAAACTGATTTGTATGAACTTTGTTATCCCTGTGGATTATTGGATTACATCAGCCTTCCAGTTTGACATGACCTCGAAACGTGAGCACATGTTAACACTTAGCATGGCCTGTCGAGTGGTGTCAGCAGTAATTCTTTAACAACTATGTTTGTAGGGATTTATAAAAGGATTCATCAAGTGAACAAGGCAGGCATGATAATGGTCATTACAGAAATTTTCCTTTAAATAAGTGTCCCATTCTATACTGAAATAGTTGTCCACGGGCGACAGTGGAAAAATTGACATTCAGTGGGAGTGAAAAGGACATGGCTGACAGCAGTGAAAAGGTGGACTTGGCCAGCGGCTGCATCAACCCACTTACTGCATGGTTAATGAAGTTTTGAAGATGCAGGCATATTAAAATGTACTTTGTTAAGTTTTGCATTAAATTTGTTTACTGTCTAGCGTGATTTAGTTCGAACTCAAAAAAGCTTTTGCGATGGTGCGTCGTCGTCCGTCATATATCGTGCGTCGTCTGTACGTTAACCATAGCTATCTCAAAAATGGCAGGAGCTAGCATCACCAAAGTTTTTGCAAAAAATCAGTCATCCAAAAAACTATATCGGATTTTGTTTATTTTTTTCTTACTGCATTTTCTTAGATTTTATAGGGAAAAAGCTAAAAAAGCTTTAAAAATCTTCTTCTCCGAAACTGTCCAGCCAAATTGTCCTATATTTCACAGAAATGATCCCTGGAACAATCTCTCTCAAGTTTGTTCGAATGGTTCCAGTTCGGAGATTTTTGGCCGAGTTACAGGTGGTTGAACTTTGTCATCTGTCCAAAAAAGCATATTAAAATTTAAATCTCAGAAACGGCTGGAGCTATCATCACCAAATTTTATGCCAATGTTGGTCAGATCTGAAATTGAGGTCTAGGTGGCGCCACCTGAATCGGCTTTTTTGTACAGGGTCATCGGTGCCTGTATCACACTGAGGGCTACAAAAAACTTCTTCTCTGAAACCATATGCCCAAAATGTTTAATATTGCACAGAAATAATCCTAGGGTAGCGCTTTCTAAAGTTTGTTCAAATGGTCTCTGTTCAGTGACTTTTGGCTGAGTTATGGGAAACTGAATTTAGTCATATGCCATAACAACCCATTTCAGGTCAGTGGCTACAAAGATCTTCTTCTCAAAAACCACCGGGCCAATTTCTTAAATCTCACACATTAATTATCCTCAGATGTTGATAATTCAAGTTTGTTCAAGTGGTTTTGGTTCAGTGCCTTTTTGCTGAGTTACAGGAAGCTGAACTTAGCCATTTTGCTGTATCTTCCAATATGAGTAATAAATCTGCGAAACATTTTTCGACTGTTGCCACTGAAACCAGTTTGTTAAATATTTTACAAGAATAATCCCTACAATAATTCTTATAATAGTTGTCATTAATGGTTCCACATGAATGATTTTTGGCTGAATTATGGAGATTGAATCGAGTCATTATACCATATATGTTAGCTGTGTGACGCTGTTACATCTAGCCTGGCACCAGTTTATCAGCATCTATTACATCATGCCACTAGACATTTAGATTTCAGGTTATCTTTGGTTAATATTGACAAGAAAGTTTTTTTAAAAGCTTTTAAAAAAATCAGATTTATGATTTAAGTTATTCATCATACCAGGCAATGGGATATTCGTGGATATTCAGCTCTCTGTGGCTATATAAATACAACTGTACATGGATTATAAATTATTGGTATCCCTACTTAACTTAATTGTATCCCCAGACAAAGATGGGATACTATGGTTTCACGACGGTCCCGCCGCCGCAGAAAAACCTTGTGAGCAGGATAACTCAAAAAATATTTCACTGATCTTTTTCAAACTTTACATTTGTATAGATATAGGTAAGGGGATGAAGCCTATTTAAATGGGGTCTGACCTATGCTAGGAGAGTGACCTTGACCTTGAATAGGTCCATTTTTGCTGAAAATAACACAAATTCTTAAATATCTCAAGTAAGCTTGCATGGACTGGTCCAAAAATCAAGGTGACCAAAGATCTTGAATAGCCTTGTGATATACCAGAAACTGGTGGCACCACCTATTATCCTTTTCTTGTTTTTACGCCTTTTAATACCCCCATAATTGCCACTTGACAGTACTGTAAGCATTATAAGTCAAAAACTAATGGACAGATTTCTTTCACATTATGCACATGTAGAGAGATGGGTTATGGGATGAGGTCTATTTACATTTGGGTCATGACCTTTACCATGAGAGTGGCCTTGACCTTTAATGTGTCCATATTTAGTGAAAATCACACACCTCTTATGATATCTCTAGTGTAGAGGATGATCCATATCAATTTTGGGGTCACAAGGTCACAGGTCAAGGCCACAGGAGCTATCTGTCAAAAAATTAGTTTCTGTATGATAATTCCTTCTTTTATTGATGTATTGATTTCAAAATTGACTTATATATGTCCCATTGAAAAAGCAAGACTCCAATTGATTTTGGGTTCATGAGGTCAAAGGTCAAGGTCACAGGACACATCTTTAAAAAGATTGTGGATGCATTTTCAGCCAAACAATTCATCTTAGATCTTTCATCTTGCACATATAGTTCACCTGCCAAGAGTGGAAGACCCCTATCAATTTTGAGGTCACAAGGTCAAAGGTGAAATTCACTGGAGCCATCTGTCCAAAAATTAGTTTCTGGATGATAATTTCTGCTTTTATTGATGTATGGATTTCAAACTTGACTTGTATATGTCCCATTGGAAAAGCAAGACGCGAATTGATTTTGGGGTCATGAGGTCAAAGGTCAAAGTCACAGGATACATCTTTAAAAAGATGTGGATGCATTTACAGCCAAACATTTCATCTCAGACCTTTCATCTTGCATATATAGTTCACCTGCCAAGAGAGGAAGAACCCTATCAATTTTGAGGTCACAAGGTCAAAGGTGAAGGTCACAGGAGCCATCTGTCCAAAAATTAGTTTCTAAATGATAATTCCTGCTTTTATTGATGTATAGATTTCAAACTTGACTTGTATATGACCCATTGGAAAAGCAAGACCAAAATGGTATTTGGGGTCATAAGGTCAAAGGTCAAGACCACAGGACACATCTTTAAAAAGATTGTGGATGCATTTTCAGCCAAACATTTCATCTCAGACATTTCATCTTGCATATACAGTTCCCCTGCCAACAGAGGAAGACGCCTGTCAGTTGTGAGGTCACAAGGTCAAAGGTTAAGGTCACAGGAGCCATCTGTCCAAAAATTAGTTCCTGAGATGATAATTCAAGCTTGGATTAATATATGGATTTCAAACCTGACTTATATATGGCCCATCAATAAATCTAGACCTCTATTGATATTTATATAAAAGTGGATGATCAATATCAATTTTGAGGTCACAAGGTCAAAGGTCAAGGCCACAGGAGCCATCTTCGATGTGCCCAAAGGTCAAGGTCACAGGACCAACATCTTCAAAAAGATTGTGGATTGATAGATGGAAGAAACAATAATTGTTTGCCAAGTGTAAGTATATGCTGCTAAAAATGGGGGCCTATTCTTAAAATGGGGGGGGGGGGGGCGTACTATGTCTGGGGATACTCTGGCACCTGCGGTGCCAAGAAATGTCTAGTTCAAGAATTTGCCATCAAATAGATATATCTGTATTTTAATTTTGCATTCATTATGCATCTGTAATAATTTTACATGTATTCCTGAATTCTTTTTTTTTTATAAAAAGTCAGCTGTAAAGCATTTTGTATTGGGAAAATTAATTTCAAAGTTATTTCAAATAGGGACCACTTTTGTGTACAGATTACCATTAGCAAATTGCCAGTTTCTTGATGTTGGCCATTAGACAAGATGATATCAGCTCTATAAATAGTTTTGGCACAGTGCCTGGATTAGAAGAAGTGCAGCCAGGTATAGGTCAAGAGTTCACTCAGTGCAGTAGCTGCATTCTATTTATAGCTTGGCAGACTGCTCACTGCATCAGATTTGGCACCAAAGTTTAGCCTGGACCTATTTATAGCTTTGGCAGACTGCCAACTGTGTCAGATTATGCAACAGGTCAAGAGTTTTCTCAGTGCAGCCAAGTACAGGTCAAAAGTTCACTCAGTCTGGCCAGGTGCAGGTCAAGAGTTCACTCAGTGCAGTAGCTTGAGGCAGCAATTTGTCACAGGTTACTGGGGGGCAACTGCCTTACTCACCTAAGCCTTGTCAGCCCAGTGCATCAAACTCTGGGGAAGTTTGATGTATTGGACTGATATTTTGACCTGCCTTTGTGCTTTGATGGTATTCTTATTTACAAGACAGGTGGTGCCACCTGTATTGACTTTTGCAGTGTATGCGCCTGCTTATTTCTACAGAGGAATTTGATACATCAGCCTTAAGTTGGGCATGTTTATACATATAGGGTAGCTTTATAGTGTACAAGACTTGTGGTGCCACCTACAGTAATTTTTGCACAGTGAATAGCCCTGCCATTTCACAGGAGGGGTTTGACATATCAGTCTGACATTGGGCATATGTTTGTATCTCTTCGTTGTATACAAGACTGGTGGTGCCAGCTACAATCATTGTATCCGCCAAAAACAGAGTTTTGTGGATACTATGTTTTCAGTCGGACGCCACTGCCGCATAGGTTTACGGAGAACTCCTCCGTAACCACTGGGCAGAATTTTTTAAAATTTGGAATTATGATCGTGTCACATGTGAACTGCTGTGCCCTCATTTTTGGTTGACCTCTGACCTTTCCTCTCTGCCCAGCGTCCATTTGTGCGTCTGTTTCCAAACATAAACCCACATATCTTGGGAACCGTTTGACCGATCAGGCTAAAAATTTTGTACAAATGTACCCCTTGGATAGCTTTATAACATACACTAAAATGGTGGCGCCACCTGCAACCATTTTTGCACAGCGTCCATCTGTTCATCTGCTTTGGGATAAAATCACTCATATATCTGCATTGGTTGGACATATCCACCTGAAATTTTGCAGGTTTATACATCCTTGACAGCTTTCTTGATTTCATGACAGGTTGCGCCGCCTATATTCACATTTATGCTGCAGACATCCAAGCTCATATCTCGGGAACCATTTGACAGATTGGGCAAAAAGTTTGCATGTTTATAGATCTTGCATAGCTCTTTATCATATGCAAAACTGGTTGCACCACCTGCAACCATTTTTGCACAGCGTGTGTCTGTTTGTTTGCCATGGGATAAAATCACTTATATCTCGGTAGTAGTTTGACATATCTGCCAAAAATTTTGCAGGTTTATACATCTTGGATAGCTTTCTGGATTTTGTTGCAGGTGGCGCCACCTTCATTTATGTATACGCTGCAGAGATTCAGGCTTATATCTCAGGACTGGTTTGACATATCCCCCTGAAATTTTGCATGTGCATAGATCTCACATAGCTCTTAATCATACACAAACTTTGTGGCGCCACCTGCCACCATTTTTGCACAGCGTCCTTCTGTTTGTCTGCTGTGGGATAAATCTCTTATATACAAGTAGTGGTTTGTATTATCTGCTTAAAATTTTGCATATGTATACAACTTGGACAGCTTTCTGGATTTTGTGGTTGGTGGCACAACCTACATACACATTTCAGCTGCAGACATCCAGGCTATTATGCAACACGCCTCACTCTATTTCCCTTGCCACTCAATCCATGCCTCACGTCATCCGTCCCACTCTGATTTTGGCGGATACACGTAGTTGCTTGTTGACTACTTGTATTCTAGTTTTTGAAATGTGTCCACCCGTGCCAGAATTTCAGCAGTGATGTTTGTTTAATTGTTTCTTGTTCTAAGTGTTTAGAACTTGCATTGTTCATATACATCTTACACTTGTCTTGAAAAGTAATGGTCCAGCATTGAAGCATTATACCTGGTGTAATCTCATCTCAGGCCTTGTTCTCTATTTTTGAGACCTTGAAAGATGCGGTCATCTGTTAACAGGGCACAAATCATAGCAACTGGACCTAGAATCTTCTCTCCTAATATGCAGGGAGGCCCATGAAAAGTCTCCTTGGAAACCTAAAATTAGGTCTCTGTTACCCAAATTCTTCGAGCTATGGGGCTCCAAAGTACCCCCCAGAATAATGAAAAATTTGATACAAAAGCTCAAATATCTGAACAACTAATGCATTGATCATTATGATTCTTTGCATGGATATTGATCATGCAGTGTTTCATCAGTTTCTGCAGACTGGTTGGGCCACCTGTATTTTTTTTATTTTTTTACCATTTTTTTTTTTTTCTCTATTTTTGAGACCGCAAAAGATGCCGTCATCTGTTAACAGGGCACAAATCGTAACGTTGGACCTGGAATCTTCTCCCTTTATAGCCAGTGAGTTCAATGGAAAGTCTTCTTGGAAACCTGGAATAAGGTCTCTGTTATCCATATTTTCAAGCTATGGGGCTCCGAAGTATCCCCCAGAATAATGAAAAATTTGATACTAAAGCTCTAGTGTCCCAACAAATTGTGCATTGATTGCCATGATTCTTTGCATGCATTTTCATCATGGAGTGTTTCATCAGTTTTTGCAGACTGGTGGCGTCACCTGGATTTTCTCCAATTTTTATGCATTTTCTCTCTATTGTTGAAACCTTCAAAGATGCGGCCGTCTGTTATCAGGGCCATGAAAAGTTTCCTTGGAAACATGAAATTAGGTCTCTGTTACAAATTGGCTTATAAGCACACCCCAGAATATTTGAAAATTTGAGACCAAAGTAGAGCACAAATGATAACCATTGGACCAAGAATCTTCTCACTTGGCATCCTGAGAATTCCTCAAAAGTTCTCCCCTCAAAACCTGAAATTGGGTCACTGTGACCTATATTCTCAGAATTTTGGGGTATGTTTGAGCATCCCAGAAGTAATGAAAAGTACACACAAATTGCTAGGTTCCTCAGGAAAGGCTGGTTGGATTGTCAACAAATTTGGTGTGTTAATGGGTCTTGATGAACTTAAGCTAATATGCATGAATGATGATGCCACCTATATTATCTTAATTAGTTTCCTGTGCAAGGACATATTGTCAGTTGGCTGAGCGTCATGACCCATGGGTCACTTGTTGGGTGATGAGGTCAAAGGTCAAGGTCACAGGACCTACTTCTTTGTAAAGATATTGAATGTATTTTAAGCCAAACTTTTCATCCCAAACCTTCCATCTTCCAGATATTGCTCACCTGCCAAAAGTCAAAGAAACTAATGGATTTTGGGTCACAAGGTAAAAGGTCAAGGTGACAGGGGCCATCTATCCCAAGACTGGTTTCCAGATGATAACACCAGTCTTTAGCTCAGTTGACTTGCAGGCCTTTGTCCATTGGTCCTTTGTCCATTAAACTGGCACATTTTGAAACTGTTGGATGTACAAATCTGAAATTTGGCATACAGTTAGATGTCCCCAAATCTACCGTACCAAAAATTGGGCCATTAAGACTTTGTTCCTTTGAAAAATTAAGAAAAATTCCCAATTTTTTTATCTCAGCTGACTGAAATAAGGTCTCTGTTACCCTTATCCTTTGAGCTGTGGGGCTCAGAAGTACCCCTCAGAATAATTAAAAATTTAATACAAAAGCTCCAGTATCTGAACAAAAATGCATTGATCACCATGAATCTTTGCATGCATAATCATCATGGATTGTTTCATCATTTCCTGCAGGCTAATTTAACATTCAGGGAGGTCCATAAAAATCTCCTTGGAAAACTGAAATTAGATCTCTGTTACCCATATCCTTCGAGCTAAAGGGCTTGTAAATACCCTACAATATAATTATGCAACCTTAGGGGAACTTATTGTTTTAACTGGCTCCACCTCTGTGTCAGCGTCCACTTTTTCTAGAGGCTTATAGTTCAGAAGTGCTGCCACCTATCAAAATTTTGTTGTAATCCTGCACTCGAAAGGCAAAGATGTTTTCTTGGTTGTGTGACTTTACCTTTATTCAAGGTCAGCTCATAGTGGAAATATCACCATACTTGCCTGTTAGTGCGATAGTGGCCAGAGTTTTCATTTGATGTTACTTATGACTTTGTTAAACGCATCTCCAATTACTTGCTCGAATGCATCAACTTTTGGGTGACCTTGACCAAGGTATTTTAGCTCAGCTTACTGAAAGACATCTGAGCTGTAGTGATCATTCTTTGTCCGTCTTTTGACAAGGCACTAAATGCTGGACCTAGAATCTTGTAATATGACATCCAGGGAAGGCCATGAAAAATCTGCTAGGTAACCTAAAATTAGGTCTCTGTAACCCATATCCATCGAGGTATGGGACTAGAAAGAACCCCCCCCAGAAAAATGAAAAATCTGATACAAAGCTCCTTTATCTGAACAACTATTGCATTGATCACCATGACTCTTTGCATGACATATTGATCATAGAGTACTTCATCAGTTCCTGCAGACTGGTGGCACCACCTGTATTCCTTCCAATTTTTACACATTTTCCCCCCATTTTTGAGACCTTAAAAAAAGCAGTCATAACGATTGGACGTAACAGCTTCTAACTTCAAAAGCACAATTGATGGACGTACTGCATGAAATATTGAATGCCAGAGTCTTGGTGCAATATCATGGACTTATACATACAATAAAACAACAATTAGGTCCATGCGACATGGCAAAAATATACAGAAATATACACGATTACATGACATAATGTTTATTTAAATTGGGGTCATGACCTTTCCTATGAGAGTGGCCTTGACCTTGAATATTGCCATATATGGTGAAATCACACAAGATCATAAATATCTCAATAAGGGATGCATAGATTGGTCCAAATTGAATCGATCAAAGATCTTGGATAGGTTTGTCTTTTGTGGAAGACAGGTGGCACCACCTTCTGTCCTTTTCTTGTTTTCACGCCTTTCAAATACCCCATCATTACTCATATTTTCGGAGTGGTTCAAGGTATTGGTTTTGAATACAGTAAAATAAATTAATACTCTTTTCTCAAGAGTGATTTGCTGTATTGGCCCCCATATTTGGTGAAAAATATTGTTTCTCAAGTTGATAGATGGAAGAAACCATAGTCGCTTGCCAAGTGTAAGGTATATGCTGCTGAAAATGGGGGCCTATTCTTAAAGGGGGGGAGGGATTAATTGTCTGGGGATACTATGGCACCTGCAGTGCCAAGAAATACTGTGGTTGGCTTGTTATTCGCGGTGGTTTCAAATTCGCGATATTCATGGTCGGGGAAAAGCCACAAAATTGAAACAACGCAGATATTTAACTTTGCTGTGATGGGAAAATAGTCTCTGCAATTGCCACCAGGTAGCAATAATGGGCAATAGTGGAAAATAAATATAATCCAAATGATGATCATGTTGATCGCAGCGTGCAACATATCCATGATCTAGTTTAATAAAAAAAATGCTTAGTTCTCATCAGCAGTTCTGCACGTCTGATTTATTTATTAAACTGCAATCGCAAGCCGTTTGTCTTGGTAGAATTGCTTGAACTCTCCCCGCTTACGCTTTGTCAGCTGACGGTCGATCTGATCATTCGCCGCTAAGAGCTACTCTGCTCTTTCTTCAAGTTCACACTCGCGTGTATCAGGCAGACCTTCCATGCGCGCCGCTTCAGGAATATGGCCCCTTCCGTAACCAACTTGTTATATCCATCGAACAATGTATCTATTACATAATCTGAACATGGTATGATTAGGGTAGAGAAGAGGGCCCTTTTTATATTGATATGTGATGGCCAAGCTGTGAAACCAATGACCCTTTGAAGCGGCATCGCCAGGTTCCAGCATTTACGGTCATTTTTGTTTGGGCAAAACAAATGTGTGAAACAGAATTTATACCTATTTTGGTGTTTATTAAAATATTGATATATGCCTAATCGCTAAAATGAAACCCCGTGAAACTAGGAAAAATTGCTTGAGCGCGAAAATTGAGCCCCGTAAATATAAAGCCAACCACAGTATCTAGTTTACCATCTGATTGACATTTTGAATGTTTGATTGACTTGAATGTTTCATAACTCTGCGTGACACCCTCTCTGTTTTCATCCCATCCAGCTTCAGAACCTAATCTCAAGTTGGTGCGTTCCCGTTTGAAACAAAAGATACAGCGTAGCAGCCCACTCCTACGACGACGAGACCTGGCACATCTGAAACGTAAAACTCCTTTGACCAGTAAGTATCAGACACTACATAAAATCTTATAATTTTTAGCTCAGCTGACTATAAGTCATCTGAGCTATAGCCGTGGTCCATTGTCCGTCTGTCTGTCTGTCCATCCGTAGATGTGGCACGTTTTGAAACCGTAAGACCTAGGAATCCAAAATTTGGCGTAATGTTAGATGTCCCCAAGATCTCTTACCAAGCCGAAAACTGGGTCTTTGCGACTTCGTTCCTGTGAGAAATTAAGGGAAAACCTCAAGATTTAGCGAACCTGTGAGCTTATGCGATGGTGTGGCGTCGTCCGGCGTCCGTCTTCCGTCGTCTGTACGTTAACCTATACTATCTTAAAAACAGCAAGAGTTAGCATCACGAAAATTTATGCAAAAAATTAGTCATCTAAAAAACTCTATCGGATTTTGCTTATTTTTTGGCTAACTGCATTTTCTTAGATTTTATAGGGAAAAAGCTAAAAAAGCTTAAAAAAATCTTCTTCTCCGAAACTGTTTAGCCAAATTGTCCAATATTTCACAGAAATGATCCCTGGAACAATCCTTCTCAAGTTTTTTCGAATGATTTAAGTTCGGTGATTTTTGGCCGAGTTACAGATAGTTGAACTTAGTCATCTGTCTAAAAAAGCATACTAAAATTACAATCTTAGAAACGGCTGGAGCTATCATCACCAAATTTTATGCTAATGTTGGTCACATGAGTCATATCTGAAATTGAGGTATTGGTGGCGCCACCTGCATCGGCCTTTTTTTGTACGGGGGTCATCAGTGCCCATATCATACTGACACCTACAAATAACTTCTTCTCTGAAACAAAATGGCCAAATTGTTTAATATCGCACAGGAATAATACTGGGGAAGTGCTTTCTGAAGTTTGTTCAAATGGTCTCAGTTCAGTGACTTTTGGCTAAGTTATGGGAAGCTGAATTAAGTCATATGCCATAACAGCCCATTTTAGCTAAGTGGCTACAAAAATCTTCTTCTCAAAAACCACTGGGCCAAATTCTTAAATCTCACACATTAATTATCCTTAGATGTTGATAATTCAAGTTTGTTCAAATGGTCTCAGTTCAGCGACTTTTGGCTGAATTATGGGAAGCTGAATTTAGTCATATGCCATAACAGCCCATGTAAGCTAAGTGGCTACAAAAATCTTCCTCTCAAAAACCACTGGGCCAAATTCTTAAATCTCACACATTAATTATCCTTAGATGTTGATAATTCAAGTTTGTTCAAATGGTCTCAGTTCAGTGACTTTTGGCTGAGTTATGGGAAGCTGAATTTAGTCATATGCCATGACAGCCCATGTTAGCTAAGTGGCTACAAAAATCTCCTTCTCAAAAACCACTGGGCCAAATTCTTAAATCTCACACATTAATTATCCCTAGAAGTTGATAATTCAAGTTTGTTCAAATGGTTTTGGTTCAATGATTTTTGGCTGAGTTATGGGAAGCTGAACTTTGCCATTATGCTGTATTTTCCCATATGAGTTATAAACCTACAAAACATTTTTCGACTGATGACACTGAGGCCAGTTTGTTTAATATTTTGCAAGAATAATTCCCTGAATCATTCTAATAATAATTGTCTTTTATGGTTCCAAAAAATGAATTTTGGATGAATTATAAAGATTGAATTGAGTCATTTTACCATATATGTTAGCTGTGTGAAGCAGATACATCTAGCCTAGCACCAGTTTATCAGCATCCATTACATCATGCCTCTAGACATTAGGATTTCAGAATATCTATGGAAAATATTGACAAGAATGTTTTTTAAAAGCTTTTAAAAAATGTAGATTTATGATATTACATATCATCTTTACACTATTCATAATTTCTCAGGAATAGCAGGAGCTACCATCCCCAAATTTTATGCAGTTATCAGTCGCATATCAAATGTTGATGGATTCAGCTTATTTTTGCTATCTGCATTTACTTAGATTTTACAGGGAAAAAGCTGATAAAAACTTCTTCTTCTTGTAAAGAGTCCAGCCAAATTGTTCAGTATTTTACAGAAACGATCCCAGAGGCAAGCCTTCTCAAGTTTGTTCAAATGGTTTGTGTTGGATAAATTTTAGCAGAGTTACATAACAGGCCAGTGCAGCCAGATTTAGACCAAGAGTTAAATCAGTGCAGCCAAGCACAAGGCATGTGATCACCTCATGGGCAGCATGTGATCATTTCATGGGTAGCATGTGATCACCTCATGAGTATCGTGTGATCACCTCATGTTCTTTCAGTGCAGTCAAGTACAGGTCAAAAGTTCACTCAGTCAAGCCAGGTGCAGGTCAAGAGTTCACTCAGTGCAGTAGCCTGAGCCAGTAATTTGTCACAGTACACTCAGGGCAACAGCCTTTCTTACCTAAGCCTGGTCAGCCCGGTGCATCAGACTCAAGGCCTGATATTCTGACCTGTCTATGTGTCTTTAATGGCTTTCTCGTTCACAAGACAGGTATCGCCATCTACAATGACTTTTGCAAAGTGTATGTGCCTGCTTAATTGTACGGAGGAATTTGATATATCAGCCTGAAATTGGGCATATTTATACATGTCAAATAGCTTTGTCGTATACAAGACTGGTGGTGCCACCTACAATAATTTTTGTGTTGTGTGCACCCATGCCAGAATTTCAGCAGTGATGTTTGTGTATTGTTTCTTGTTCAAAATGTTTAGTACTTGCATTGTTCATATATATGAAAAGTAGTGGTTCAGCATTGAAGCATTATACCTGGTGTATATCCATATGCACAGGTTCGCATTAGGCCTGTAGGCCTTGTTCTTTACAATTGCTATGTACATGCCAGAAATTATGTCAGTACTGCTTATTTAGGGCCCAGCTTGATAAGTGGTGCCCTATAGTGATCACCGTGTCAGTCCGTCCTTCCATCCATCCGTCCTTCCGTCAGTGACACTTTCTTTCGCACGCGATAACTCAACAACATACTGCAGCTTTCCGAAATTCACAGGGATGATTAATACCTATGAGGGCTCCAGACCTATCGAATTACAGACTTGTTGGAAGTCAAATATGGCTGCCACAGCTGATTTTCTTTTGCATGCAATAACTCAACAATAACATACTGCAGCTTTCCCAAATTCACAGGGATGATTGGTACCTATGAGGGCTCTAGACCTATTGAATTACAGAATCGTCATAATTCCAATATGGCTGCCATAGCCCGATCGCTGATTTTCTTTCACATTTGATGATTCAACAACAATGTACTGCAGCTTTCCCAAATTCACCGGGATGATTGGTACCTATGAGGGCTCCAGACCTATTGAATTACAGACTTGTCGGAATTCAAATATGGCCACCACAGCCCAATTGCTGATTATTTTTTGCACGCAATAACTCAACAACAACATACTGCAGCTTTCCCAAATTCACCAGGATGATTGGTACCTATGAGGGCTCCAGACCTTTTGAATTACAGACTTGTCGGAATTCAAATATGGCTGCCACAGCCCAATCGCTGATTATTTTTTGCACGCTACTCTACAACAACATACTGCAGCTTTCCAAACTTCACAGGGATTGTTGGTACGTATGAGGGCTCAAGACCTATTGAATTACAGACCCGTCAGAATTCCAATATGGCCACCACAGGCCGATCGCTGATTTTCTTTCACATGCGCTGATTCAACAACAACCTACTGCATCTTTCCCAAATTCACCGGGATGATTGGTACCTATGAGGGCTCCAGACCTATTGAATAACAGACCTGTCTGAATTCCAATATGGCCTCCACAGCCTGATCGCTGACTTTCTTTAGTGCAAGATAACTCAACAACAACCTACTGCAGCTTTCCCTTGTTCACAGGGATGATTGGTACATATAAGGGCTCCAAACCTTTTGAATCGCAGACCTGTTGGAATTCCAATATGGCCGCCACAGCCCAATCGGTGATTTTCTTTTGTGTGTTATAACTCAACAAAGACCTCCTGCAGCTTTCCCAAATTCACAGGGATGATTGGAACCTGTAAGGGCTCCAGACCTTTTGAATCACAGACCTGCTGGAATTTCAATATGGCCGCCACTGCCCATTAGCTGATTTTCTTTCATGCGTGATAACTAAACAACAACATACTTCAGCTTTTCCAAATTTACAGGGATCTTTGGTCCCTATGAGGGCTCCATACCTATATAATTACAGACAAAATCAAATATGGCTAACAGACTACATTCAATGATTTTCTATTGCACACATTATTTCAGATATATCTTCTTTAATCCAGTATGATTTTTTCCCTCATGCATATCAATTTCATTTTTCACCCATGTGTAAACTAGTCCAGCGCTAGCAGAAACGCGGGGCCCTCTGAGGACCTTTGTCTGACCACATCTAGTTTTTGTTAAGTTATGGGCCCTAATCTTGTAATAAATCAGGAAATACATTTACTCATTTAACATGAGCATTGCTGAAGCTAGAGACTTTTTTTCAGGGATATAATATTATTTCATCAAGATTCAATTGTATACCCAAAATTAGATCTGAATATTGCAAATTTGTCAAAATATTAGCATAAATAAAAAATCAATACCTTAAATTTTGCCCAACTTTGGCAACAGCACGTTTTTATCCTGTAACTGCTGTGGATTTTATTTTCACAGCATGTTTACATGTGCATTTCATCTGTTAAAATCTAAACAAAACAGTTGGAAACCAATTGATGAAAACTTTAGATTTTATTTCAAGCACCATGGTAAGAATTTTTACATCAAGCCAGTGGTATGCAGTTTGCTCAGCTGCCCAGTTCCCAGCTCCAAAGGGTGTTATGTAATCCCTTCACTCCTGGCTCCCACTGCCTGGTATAGGTGAGCAGTTGTACTACCACAAAGAGTCTCTCTCTCTGTCTCTCCCTCCCTGTCTCTCTCTCTCTATCTCTCTTGCTCTCACTCTGTCTCTGTCTCTGTCTCTGTCTCTCTCTCTCTCTGTGATTAGTGCCTATTCGCATGTTGAGATTTAATTAGATATAAATACTTTGTAGCATTTCATTCATACCTTTTAAAGTTGGCTAGGCCTTGATATGAATAACATTGTTAAACTTAGTTAATTTTAAATATTGGGTAAACTGCCTTCCTATTAATTTTAAGTTCATAGGGCCATATATTTAACTATTTAAAACTTAATTAAAGTCACACATTTTTAGCTCAGCTGACTTTCATTCATGCTGTGCTATAGTGATGGGTCATTGTCGGTCGTCCTTCCGTCTGTCTGTCCGGCTGGCAGTCCTTTAGCAGGGCACAAATCGTAACCTTACGGGCTAGGATCATGAACCCTATGCAGTCTTAGAGGCTCTAAAAAGATCACCTTGCAAACCTGAAATTATGTCACTGCGACCTATATTCTCTGAGTTACGGGGTGTGTTTGCACCCCCCAGAATAAATTCTTATAGCCAAAACTGATATATCGCTTCTCTGCCAACAGGGAAAAAGACCTGTTGATTTTGAGGTCACAGAACCCACAACTTAGGTGGAGTAATTTTAAGGCAAACTTTTCAACCTATAACTTCCATCTGCCATATATGGCTTACCTACCAATATGGGAAGAACCCTATTGATGTTGAGTTCAAAAGGTCAGAGGTCAAGGTTCCAAAAATTGTTCCAAATGCTTGTGAACATATTTCAAGCTAAACTGTTTATCCCAATCCTTCACATATGCCTCACCTACACATCACTCAATTAGATTCAAACATATTTATTCGTCCTTTTGCTTGAAGAAATAACTTATTATATCTGCCAAAACAGAATTTTGCGGATACAATGTTTTCAGTTGCACGCCGCTGCCGCCACCGCCCCAAAGGTTTCTGGAAAAATCCTCAGTAAACCACTGTGCAGAATTTTTAGCTCAGCTGACTTTCAGTCATGCTGGGCTATAGCGATGGGTCTTTGTCCGTCGTCTTTCCGTCTGTCCGTCCGGCCGGCCGGCCGTTAGCAGGGCACAAATCGTAACTGTAGGGGCTAGGGCCATGAACTCTATGCAGTCTTAGAGGTTCTAAAAAGATCTCCTTGCAATCCTGAAATTAGGTCACTGCGACCTATATTCTCAAAGTTATGGGGTGTGTTTGCATCCCCCCCCCCCCCAGAAATAATTCTTTTAGCCAAAATTTTCATCCCAAACCTCTCATCTTTCACATACAGCTCACCTACCAACAGGGGAAGAACCATAATTATTTTGAGGTCACAAGGTAAAAGGTCAGGGTCACAGGATCCATTTCTTTGAAAAGGTTGTGGACACATTTCAAGCTAGACCTTTCATATCAAACCTTTCAGCACTGATATCGCTTCTCTGCCAACAGGGGAAAAGACCTGTTGATTTTTAGGTCAAAGGTCAAGTTCACAGCACCCTCTTCTTGCGTGGAGTCATTTTCAGGCAAACTTTTCAATCTATACTTTCCATCTGTCATATATGGCTTACCTACCAATAGGGGAAGAAGCCTATTGATGTTGAGTTCAAAAGGTCAAAGGTCAAGGTCACAATATTGTTCTAAATGCTTGGGAACATATTTCAAGTGAAACTGTTCAACCCAAACCTTCAGTCTTTCACATATGCCACATCTATGCATCACTGAATGTGATTCAAACTTCATATTTATGGGTCTTTTTGCATGAAGAAATAACTAATTGATTTTGAGGTCAGCTGGTCAGGAGGTTAAAGGTTGCAGGTCTAACTTATTCACTCATTGGTTGCCAAGTAATTGCACCCGGCCAGAAGTAAATGGTTAGTAGTTACCCATCATTTAGAAAGAATCCAGTTGATATGTGGGCAAAAAACCAAGGTCATAGGTCAGGGATGTTCACAATAACTTATTTTGTAGACCATCTCTATTTTTTCTGTACATATAGCCATTGCACTCCCGCTGGTACAACTCATTGTGTGGCTGTAATTGTGAGTGATGCTGGTGACATGTGACTCTCTTTTGTATCAGCCTGTTAAGTGATAAGGCTGAGTGATAAATACCTCGTTACTGCATAACAAAAACACTGTTGCCGGAATGCTTCAGCCAGGCATTAAGACTGTGAGAGTATAGTATTAAGGTTTAGCTACTGATTTATAAGATGATGGGAACATTTTGCAGTTTATTTTATGGAATCATAGCAATAAACTTAGTTTTCTAGATATCTGAATATTATTATACAAATCATCAGATATACCAGCAAGTGTTTGTTCTGATAATATGTGGGTTTTTACCTGGATTTAGGATGGCTTTATTTGATTACAAGACTCTCATTGATTCTCTCTGCATTACTTTTCTTTCAGGTTTTGCAGTTTATCTAACTTGCTGGCCCCATTGAAAAGAAAGGTGATAATTAAAAAATATTGGACTTACACTTTTCACATTTGCATATCCATAAATCTGATATGAGAGCTCTCCAACTTGATCATGCCTTTTAATTGTTTTGGACATTCATAACTATAATATTCTTTGGAGCAGTTGCCGCAAGTTTGGTCTCTTATTGGAGGATGTGTGATCTCGAATGTCAGACTTGTCAGAAATCCATTATGTCTGCCAGGTAGCCAGCATAGAAATTCTTTTTGCCGGTGCAGTTTCTGTGATTATTATTTTTAGCTCAGCTGACTATAAGTCATCTGAGCTATAGTCGTGGTCCTTTGTCCGTCGGCCGTCCGTGCGTTAACAGGGCACGTTTTAAAACCGTTGGACCTACGAATCCAAATCCTTGCATACCATTAGATGTCCGAAAAATCTCCTACCATACCGAAAGTTGGGTCATTAGGACTTCGTTCCTACGAGATATTAAGGAAAAACATCCGTTTTCCATAAAAAAGCCATTGTTACACTTCAAGGGTGCCTAATATCAAAACCACTGATCTGTTTTTGATCATATTTAGTATTCATATACCTCCATACATTTTCTATGAATATACCAAAAAGTATAGGTCAGTATTGTGTATTATTTTGAAGTTATGGGCCCAAATATAATGCAATTTTTAAAAAATCAGGAAATATATTTACTCACCTAACATGAGAATTGCTGAAGCTGGAGACATTTTTTCAGGAATATAACTTCATTTGATCAAGATTCAATTATTTACCCAAAATTAGATATGAATTTGCAAATTTGTCAAGTTATTAGCATAAATAAAAAATCAATACCTCAAATTTTGTCCAACTTTGGCAATGGCACATTTTTTCCCCTGTAAGCACTGTTGATTTAATTTTCACAACATACATACATAAGGATTTAATCTTTAAAAATCTGAAATTTCAAAGGAATTGATTGAAAAGAGCAGCTTTTATTCAAGTTTCCATACACCATGTCAAGTGTTGTTTACATCTAGCCCACCTGGTAGTACAGCCTTCACTTGCATTATGTAACCGACCCCAGGCAGGTTGCCTTGGCTCAGCTTGGCTACTACTAGCAGGCTTCCCCTCTTCCCTGCACTCCCCCCCCCCAGATGGTGCATTAACTAGATGAATGTTATAATTTTCTGTATTTTATTTTATTCTTGGCTATGCTACATTTTAGATTTTGTATTGTACCACCAGGGTTACAATGAATTAAGTGCACATTTAATTGTGTCCACAAAGTGGTGTATTGCTGTGAAAGTGTGGATGTTCATCAGATAAGGAATTCCACACTTCAGAAGAGTAAAAACTTCCCCAGGTGTGAAATTGAATATTAATTCCAGTAATAAATTATAGCTTAGATAGTAATTAGCACAATGATATTGTTTGTTCCTCATTCAACTAACAGTGTGTATACTTTATTTGAAAAGATGTTTTTATTTTATCAGATTTACTGAATCTTTTATCTCATTTCAGTGAATAAAATTAAGCATGTACTGAAAACTCCAATGTGCAAAACTTTTTAACAGTGATTCAAGGAATAATCTTGTAGATGCCATGTTGTGGCATTACTTTCTTTTAAATTCAGTTTAAACATTTGTGATTTTAAAATAATAAAATAGATGTGTATGCATAATATGACCCAATATGAGCTACACTCTGGATATATAATGATTGCAACTTAGAATTATAATATTTTAACTTATATTTTCAGTTTTTTTATTACAAATTTATAATTAAAAAAATGAATCAGATAAAAAATATAAATGGAAAAAGTGGATATGCTAAAAAAATAGTCTTATATATAAACTTAAATGCATTATTCTCTTGAAAGTGAAATAAAGGTATTAGTACATTCTGTCCACTTGCCTGTCCATCTGTAAATTTTTCATATGCATCACAGTATCTCGAAACTGTTACTGTTTTTCTTCATGACAGTCTTGTCAGAGTATTAGTTTGCAATCATATATTTAGAACTTCACTATAACCAAGTAGGAGGGCCCCTTTCCTCTCAGCTTCTCATAAGCTTATATAAATGAAAAACATTACAATAGAAAATTTTTATATTTTTGCATCTGGTAAAAATTTCAAACTTCAGCTGAGAGGCGTGACCCATGAGTCCCTTGTTTTAATGTTTGGTCCCTTTTACAGGATGTTTGTTGTTCAATTTCCGACCTGTCAGAAATCCAATATGGCCACCAGGAAGCCATCTTTAAATTCCTTCAGAAAAAATTATCTCAAGAACTATTAAAGTGAATGCAGTGGGACATATACTAATGTAATCTTGCATTGGGTCAAAGATTTCTTAATAAATATGACCATCATTTATGAAAGCTCAGTACAGTTGGCTTGTGTTGAATAAAAATTCATACAGAAACACCCATTTCAAGATAATTCTTTCATGGATATCCTTGATTTTTTAGCAAATCTGTGAGCATAGGCGATGGTGTGGCGGCATCCGTCATCCATCGTCAGTATGTAATCCCATACTATCTTGAAAAGGGCAAGAGTTAGCATCACAAAATTTTATGCAAAAAATTAGTCAGTTCTATCAGATTTTGCTTATTTTTTGGCTAACTGCATTTTCTTAGATTTTATAAGTAAAAAGCTAAAAAAACTTTAAAAATCTTCTTCTCCGAAATTGTTCAGCCAAATTGTCCAGTATTTCACAGAAATGATCCCTGGAACAATCTCTCTCAAGTTTGTTCGAATGGTTTAAGTTCGGTGATTTTTGGCCGAGTTACAGCTAGTTGAACTTAGTCATCTGTCCAAAAAAGCATACTAAAATTACAATCTTAGAAAAGGCTGGAGCTGTTCTCACCAAATTTTATGCCAATGTTGGTCACATGAGTCATGTCTGAAATTCAGGTATTGGTGGCGCGACCTGCATCGGCCTTTTTTGAACGGAGTTCATCAGTGCCCGTATCATACTGACAGCTACAAAAAACTTCTTTTCTGAAACCATTTGTCCAAATTGTTTAATATCGCACAGAAATGATCCTAGGGTAGTGCTTTCTGAAGTTTGTTCAAATGGTCTCAGTTCAGTGACTTTTGGCTGAGTTATAAAAAGGCCCATCACATCGTTGCACGAGGTAACATAAATACAGGAAACAAGCAACACATAGCAAAACAACGCAAATAAGTACACCGAAATACGTGAAGTAAACCGACCAGACACATATCGCAATAAATGGACAGTGGGTGGGCGGGACACCGACAAAACACAACGTGCAACTGACTGGCGGGGGGTGTGAACAGTGATTACTGAAGCGTGAGTTCCCTGGCCCCGTGTATAACTAAGCGGGTTTAAGGGGGACGGCTCCACCTGAATAGATACGGGTTGCCAGGTCTGCAAGATTCAACTTTAATCGTTAACAATAATTAACTTCTTTAATTTACATTTAACGCTCCTATTTAACAAAGAAAACATGGAAAGCGGTGTGGGCCATAATATGATCCTTTAATTTTCAACCCAACATACAATTGGGCCAAATAAAAAGGCCCACAGTTGGCCGCTTGAATGAGCGCCAACTTTATGGCCTAATTTAATTAAGGGGTATTTGAAGAAATTCAAATAGCAACCTCTGAACAGAGCCGAGCTTAACCTGCGTTGTAAAGCCATCCGTCTCGCAAAACCAGTTACAACACTGACAGGAGCTTATATATATCGTTCATATGCATTACTCGACCATCTGCCTAGCAGCTTGATCTCCCAATCCTGCATACCTGCCGCTGCTGCATCGGTGGCACCACCTCTACAGAAAGAGTGACCACTATATTGGTCATTTTGAAATCCTGCTAATGCTAATATCAGCCGAACATGGTTAACAAAAAGAGACTTTGTAAGAATGCATGTATTCTCGAGTTTAAACAACGGTTCATCCTTGTTCGCACCATATTGTGAACCTCGTTGATTCATGTACTGCCGCATAGAACACACGGCACAGATGCTTGTCTGAGAGCAGTCGATGTTGATTACGTAGCCACATCCAGCTTTGTCAGTTTTTGACCCCTTCAATTTTAGAGTCAGATAATATATGCCCTGCTCATTCTGAAGCAACTTTACATCGCCAACTGTTAAATGGTTAGCCCTATCAAATGAGGACTGCGATGGGACTCAAATTCCGCCGCTCTCAGACATGCAAAATAAGCCAGTGTCATGGCTGTCACCGACAAAACACAACGTGCAACTGACTGGCGGGGGGTGTGAACATTGATTACTGAAGTGTGAGTTCCCCGGCCCCGTGTATAACTAAGCAGTTTTAAGGGGGACGGCTCCACCTGAATAGATACGGGTTGCCAGGTCTGCAAGATTCAACTTTAAGCGTTAACAATAATTAACTTCTTTAATTTACATCTGAATTTAGTCATATGCCATAACAGCCCATTTTAGCTCAGTTGCTAAAAAGATCATCTTTTCAAAAACCACCGGGCCAAATTCTTAAATCTCACACTTTAATTATCCTTAGATGTTGATAATTCAAGTTTGTTCAAATGGTTTTGGTTCAGTGATTTCAGGCTGAGTTATTGGAAGCTTAACTTAGCCATTTTGCTTTATTTTCCTATATGAGTTATAAACCTGCAAAACGTTTTTTGACTGACGCCACTGAGGCCAATTAGCGAACCTGTGAGCATATGCAATGGTGTGGCGTCATCCGTCCGTTAACCCATACTATCTTGAAAACGGCAAGAGTAAGCATCATGAAATTTTATGCAAAAAATTAGTCATCTAAAAAACTCTATCGGATTTTACTTATTTTTTGGCTAACTGCATTTTTAGCGAACCTGTGAGCTTATGCAATGGTGTGGCGTCGTCTGGCGTCCGGCGTCTGTCATCCGGCGTCCATTGTCTGTACGTTAACCCATACTATCTTGAAAACGGCAAGAGTAAGCATCACGAAATTTTATTTAAAAAATTAGACATCTAAAAACTCTATCAGATTTTGCTTATTTTTTGGCTAACTGCATTTTCTTAGATTTTATTGGGAAAAAGCTAAAAAAGCTTTAAAAATCTTCTTCTCCCAAACTGTTTAACCAAATTGTCCAATATTTCACAGAAATGATTCCTGGAACAATCTTTCTCAAGTTTGTTCGAATGGTTTAAGTGTCGCCACCTACAATGACTTTTGCACAGTGTAGGTGCCTGCTTATTTCTACAGAGGAATTTGATATATCAGCCTGAAATTGGGCATATATATACATATCGAATAGCTTTGTCATATACAAGACTGGTGTAGCCACTTACAGTAATTTTTGCACAGTGTGTGTCCCTGCTTATTTCTCAGGAGGGATTTGATATATCAGTCTGAACTTGGACATATGTATATATATATATCTCTGATAGCTTTGTTGTATACAAGACTCGTGGTGCCAGCTACATTCATTTTTAGCTCAGCTGACTGTATGTCAACTGAGGTATAGGAATGGCGCCTGTCCTTCGTCCATCCGGATGTCCGGGTGTCTGGCAGTCCGTTAGCAGGGCACAAATTGTAATGGCTGGTCCTAGAAACATATAAGTTAATATCCAGGGAGGTCAATAAAAAATCTAATCAGAAACCGTAAATTAGGTCACTGCAACCTATATCCTTTGAGCTATGGGGCTGGAAAGTACCCCCCAGAATAGTAAAAAATTTGATACAAAACCTCTGATATCTTGACAATGAATCTTGCCTTGAATATTGACCAAGACTAGTGTTGTCAGTTCCTGAAACGTTGTGGCGCCACCTGTATTTTTTCCTATTTTAACGAATATTTTTTAGTGAACCTGTTAGCTTATGCGATGGTGCAGTGTCACCAGTCATGTGTTGTGCGTGTGCGTCGTCTGTATGTAAACCATAGCTATCTCAAAAACGGCAGAAGCTAGCATCACCAAATTTTGTGCAAATAATCAGTCATCAAAAAAACTATTTCGGATTTTCTTTACTTTTAGCTCAGCTGACTTTCAGTCATGCTGAGCTATAGCGATCACTCTTTGTCCGTCGTCCGTCTGTCTGTCCGTCTGTCCATTAACCTGGCACAAATCGTAACTGCTGGACTTAGAATCTTGTAACTTTAAATTCTGAGAGGTCAATGAAAAATCTCCTTGGAAACCAGAAATTAGGTCTCTGTTACCCATATCCTTCGAGCTATTGGGCCCCAAAGTACCCCCCAGAATAGTCAAAATTTTCATACAAAAACTTTAATATCTCATTAACTACATCACTGATGGTCATGATTTTTGGCATACATATTTATCATGAGATGTTTCATCAGTTCCTGCAGATTGGTGGCGCCACCTGTATTTTTAGATTTTTTACGAATTTTTTTCTCTATTTTTGAGACCTTTAAAAATGTGAACAACTGTTAACAGGGCACAAATCGTAAAGACTGGACCTAGAATCTTCATTCTTGACACAGTGAGAGACCTATGAAAAGTCTCCATGGAAACCAGAAATTAGGTCTCTGTTACCCAAATCCTTTGAGCTATGGGGCCCCAAAGTACCCCCCAGAATAGTGAAAAATTTCATACAAAAACTTCAATATCTCATTAACTACATCACTGATGGTCATGATTTTTGGCATACATATTGATCATGAGATGTTTCATCAGTTTCTGCAGACTGGTGGCGCCACCTGTATTTTTCGATTCTTTACGAATTGTTTTCTCTGTTTTTGAGGTCTTTAAAAATGTGGACATCTGTTAACAGGGCACAAATCGTTAAGACTGGACCTAGAATCTTCATTCTTGACACAGTGAGAGACCTATGAAAAGTCTCCATGGAAACCTGAAATAAGGTCTCAGTTACCCATATCATTTGAGCTGTGGGGCTCCCAATTACCCCCCAGAATAATGGAAAATTTGATTTAAAAAAACTGCAACATCTCAATAACTACAATACAGCTGGTCATGATTTTTGGCATACATATTGATCAAGAGGTGTTCCATCATTTCCTGCAGACTGGTGGCGCAACCTGTATTTTTTCAAATTTTTACAATTTTTTTTTCTCTATTTATGAGACTTTTAAGGATGTAGTTATCTGTCAACAAGGTACAAATTGTAATGACTTGACCTAGAATCTTTATTCTTGATACACAGGGAGACCCATGAAAAGTCTCCATGGACACCTGAAATTAGGTCTCTGTTACCCATATCCTTAGAGCTATGGCATTCATAAGGACAGCTCGGAATAATGGAACATTTGATACATAAGCTGAAGTATCTGAACAACTAATGCAGAGATCACCATAATTGTTTGCATGGATATTGATCATGGAGTGTTTCATCAGTTTTTAGCTCAGCTGACTGTAAGTCATCTGAGCTATAGCTATCACTCTTTGTCCGTCGTCCGTCCGTCGTGCCGTCCATCAGTCTGTCCGTCTGTCCGTTAACCTGGCACAAATCGTAACCGCTGGATCTAGAATCTTGTAACTTGACATTCTGAGAGGTCCATGAAAAATCTCCTTGGAAACCAGAAATCAGGTCTCTGTTACCCATATCCTTCAAGCTATGGGGCCCCAAAGTACCCCCCAAAATAGTAAAAAATTTCATACAAAATCTTCAATATCTCATTAACTACAACACTAATGGTCATGATTTTTGGCATACATATTGATCATGAGATATTCCATTAGTTCCTGCAGACTTGTGGCGCCACCTGTACTTTTCGATTTTTTACGAATTTTTTTCTCTATTTTTGAAACCTTTAAAAATGTGGACATCTGTTAACAGGGCACAAATCGTAAAGACTGGACCTAGAATCTTCATTCCTGACATTCTGAGAGACCTATGAAAAGTCTCCATGGAAACTAGAAATTAGGTCTCTATTACCCATATCCTTCAAGCTATGGGGCCCCAAAGTACCCCCCAGAATAGTAAAACATTTCATACAAAATCTTCAATATCTCATTAACTACATCACTGATGGTCATGATTTTTGGCATACATATTAATCATGCGATGTTTCATCAGTTTCTGCAGACTGGTGGCGCAACCTATATTTTTTGATTTTTTACGAATTTTTTTCTCTATTTTTGAGACCTTTAAAAATGTGGACATCTGTTAACAGGGCACAAATCGTTAAGACTGGATCTAGAAGCTTTATTCTTGATATTCTGAGATACTTATGAAAAGTCTCCATGGAAACCAAAAATTAGGTCTCTGTTACCCATATCCTTTGAGCTATGAGGCCCCAAAGTACCCCCCAGAATAGTGAAAAATTTCATACAAAAACTTCAATATCTCATTAACTACATCACTGATGGTCATGATTTTTGGCATACATATTAATCATGAGATGTTTCATCAGTTTCTGCAGACTGCGGACGCCATCTGTATTTTTTCGATTTTTTACGATTTTTTTCATTATTTTTGAGACCTTAAAAGATGCAGTCATCTGTTAACAGGGCACAAATCATAACAACTGGACCTAGAATCTTCATTCTTGACATTGGGGGAGGCCCATGAAAAATCTCCTTGGAAACCAGAAATCAGGTCTCTGTTACCCATATCCTTCAAGCTATGGGGCCCCAAAGTACCCCCCAGAATAGTAAAAAATTTCATACAAAATCTTCAATATCTCATTAACTACAACACTGATGGTCATGATTTTTGGCATACATATTGATCATGAGATATTCCATTAGTTCCTGCAGACTGGTGGCGCCACCTGTACTTTTCGATTTTTTACGAATTTTTTTCTCATTTTTTGAGACCTTTAAAAATGTGGACATCTGTTAACAGGGCACAAATCGTAAAGACTGGACCTAGAATCTTCATTCCTGACATTCTGAGAGACCTATGAAAAGTCTCCATGGAAACTAGAAATTAGGTCTCTATTACCCATATCCTTCAAGCTATGGGGCCCCAAAGTACTCCCAAGAATAGTGAAAAATTTCATACAAAAACTTCAATATCTCATTAACTACATCACTGATGGTCATGATTTTTGGCATACATATTAATCATGCGATGTTTCATCAGTTTCTGCAGACTGGTGGCGCAACCTATATTTTTCGATTTTTTACGAATTTTTTTCTCTATTTTTGAGACCTTTAAAAATGTGGACATCTGTTAACAGGGCACAAATCGTTAAGACTGGATCTAGAAGCTTTATTCTTGATATTCTGAGATACGTATGAAAAGTCTCCATGGAAACCAAAAATTAGGTCTCTGTTACCCATATCCTTTGAGCTATGAGGCCCCAAAGTACCCCCCAGAATAGTGAAAAATTTCATACAAAAACTTCAATATCTCATTAACTACATCACTGATGGTCATGATTTTTGGCATACATATTAATCATGAGATGTTTCATCAGTTTCTGCAGACTGCGGACGCCATCTGTATTTTTTCGATTTTTTACGATTTTTTTCATTATATTTGAGACCTTAAAAGATGCAGTCATCTGTTAACAGGGCACAAATCATAACAACTGGACCTAGAATCTTCATTCTTGACATTGGGGGAGGCCCATGAAAAGTCTCCTTGGAAACCTGGAATTAGGTCTCTGTTACCCAGATTCTTCAAGCTATGGGGCTCTGAAGTACCCCAGCTGAATAATGAAAATTTGATACAAAAACTGAAATATCTGAACAACTAATGCATTGATTACCATGGTTCTTTGCATGGATATTGATCATGGAGTGTTTCATAGGTTTCTGCAGACTGGTGGCGCCACCTGTATTTTTCGATTCTTTACAAATTTTTTTCACTATTTTTGAGACGTTTAAAGATATGAACATCTGTTAACAGGGCACAAATCATAACAACTGGACCTAGAATCTTCATTCTTGACACACTGGGAGACCCATGAAAAGTCTCCATGGAAACCTGAAATTAGGTCTCTGTTACCCATATCCTTCATGCTGTAGGGCCCCAAAGTACCCCCCAGAATAGTAAAAAATTTCATACAAAGAGATCATGAGATGTTTCATCAGTTTCTGCAGACTCCCTAGAAACCTGGAATTAGGTCTCTGTTACCTATATTCTTCAAGCTATGGGGCTTGTTACACATTTTTACAATTTTTTTTCTCTATTTTTAAGACCTTTAAGGATGTGGTTATGTGTCAACAGGGTACAAATTGTAACAACTGGACCTAGAATCTTCATTCTTGTCATGCAAGGAGGCCCATGAAAAGTGTCTGTGGAAACCTTAAATTAGTTCTCTGGTTTAAGTTTGGTGATTTTTGGCCGAGTTACAGGAGGTTGAACTTAGTCATATGTCCAAATGAGCATACTAAAGTTACAATCTCAGAAACGGCCAGAGCTATCATCACCAAATTTTATGCCAGTGTTGGTCACATGAGTCATATATGAAATTCAGGTATTGGTGGTGCCAACTGCATTGACATTTTTTTGTACGGGGGTCATTGGTCGTCTGTACATTAACCCATAATTATTCAGGAATAGCTGCAGCTACCATCTCCAGATTTTATGCAATAATCTGTCACATATCAAATGTTGTGGGATTCAGCTTATTTTTTGTTTGTTATCTGCATTTACTTAGATTTTATAGGGAAAAAGCTGAAAAACCTTTAAAAGTCTTCTTGTAAAAAGTCAAGGCAAATTGTTCAGTATTTTACAGAAATGATCCCAGAGGCAAGCCCTCTGAAGTTTGTTCAAATGGTTTGCATTTGATGAATTTTAGTGGAGTTACACAAATTTGAACAGTCATTAGTAATCTCAGAAGTGACAGAAGCTAGCATTATCAAATATTGTGCAAATATTGGTTATTGTGCAAATATTGGTCACATCACTCATATTTGAAGTAGCAGATTTTGTGGTGCCACCTATATTGACCTGTTTTTTATGGGCAAAACCTCACAATTTTAGCCTCTTTCAGCTTAAATTGTTTACGATGAAACTGTCAAGTTGAATTGTTCAGTTTTTCAAAAGAATTATCCTAGGACATGGTTCTTTCAATCATATCAGAAAAGCTTAAGTTGGTCTTATTGCCATTTTTATGTCTATTTCAAAATAAGGACTGCAAAACTGTTCTTCTTCAAAATTATTGTTTCAATTATAACTTCTGTAACATTGCACAAAAATTATTCTTAAGTGGCTTTTGTTCAAGTTTACTTGAATGATTTTTGGTAGAATTATTGGACCTTTAACAATAAAAGAACTGCATCTTTTATCATTCTAGATATTTTAATAAAAAGTTTATGAATATGTCAGCTTGAAAAAAAAGCGTTTTAGCCAAAGTCTTTCAGTATGTGTAAACAGATTTACTAACAGGCCAAGATTGTGTCTGTATCTTTAAATAGGTTGAGAAACTGCCAACTGTTTCAGATTTGGTTACAGATCAATAGTTCATTCAGTGCAGCAAGATTTAGGTCAAGAGTTCAATCAGTGCAGCCAAGCACAAGTCAAGTGATCACCTCATGGGTGACATGTGAACACGTCATGGGCACCATGTGATCACTTCTTGGGTGTCATGCCCCTCAGGGCAGGGCCCCTGCATGAGCTTATGCAATGGTGTACGTGGCTACTATTTCAGATTTGCCAACAGGCTTGAGGTCAGTCTGGATCTATTTATAGCTCTGGCAGACTGCCAACTGTATCAGATTAGGCAACAGGTCAAGAGTTCACTCAGTGCAGCCAGGTATGGGTCAGGAGTTCACTCAGTGCAGTAGCTGCATTCTATTTATAGCATTGGCAGACTGCATTAGATTTCACACCAAGGTTCAGCCTGGATCTATTTATAGTTTTGGCAGAGTGCCAACTGTGTCAGATTATGAAACAGGTCAAGAGTTCACTCAGTGCAGCCAGGTACAGAACTTCACTCAGTCTAGCCAGGTGCAGGTCATGAGTTCACTCAGTGCATAGCCTGAGCCAGCAAATTTGTCACAGTTCACTCGGGGCAACTGGCTTTCTCACATAAGCCTGGTCAGCCCCATGCATCAGACTCAAGGTAAGTATGATGTATTGGCCTGATATTTTGACCTGTCTTTGTGTCTTTGATGGCTTTCTCGTTCACAAGACAGGTGGCGCCACCTACATTGACTTTTGCACAGTGTACGTGCCTGCTTATTTCTACAGAGGAATTTGATATATCAGCCTGAAATTGGGCATGTATATACATATCGAATAGCTTTGTCGTATACAAGACTGGTGGTGCCACCTACAATAAATTTTGCACAGTGTGTGTCCCTGCTTATTTTCAGGAGGTGATTGATATATCAGTCTGAAATTGGGCATATGTATATATCTCTGATAGCTTTGTTGTATACAAGACTGGTGGTGCCAGCTACAATCATTTTTGTGTTGTGTGCACCCATGTCAGAAGTTCAGCAGTGATGTTTGTGTAATTGTTTCTTATTCAAAATGTTTAGTTCTTGCATTCTTTGTATACATGAGAAGTAATGGTCCAGCATTGAAGCATTGTACCTGGTGTATTTCTCAATGCACAGGTTCGCATTAGGCCTGTAGGCCTTGTTTTTATTACAAATTTATAAAACTTGTAAATAAAAAAAAATGATTCTGATAAAAACTATTAATGGAAAAAGTGGATATGCTAAAAAATAGGCTTTAACATAAACTTAAATGCATTATTCCCTTATGCTTAAAAAAACAGGCTTTAATATAAACTTAAATGCATTATTCCCTTGAAGGTGAAATAAAGGTATTAGTCCATTTTGTCCACTTGCCTGTCAATCTGTAAATTTTTCATATGCATCAGAGTATCTCAAAACTTTTACAGTTTTTCTTCATGACAGTCTTGTCAGAGTATTAGTTTTGGAATCTTATATTTAGAACTTTACTATAACCAAGTAAGAGGGCCCCTTTACTCATAGCTTCTCATATGTTTATAAATATGGAAACATTAAAATAGAATATTTTTCATTTGCAAAATTTTCAAACTTCCACAGAGCACTGTGACCCATGGGTCCCTTGTTTTTACTAAAAGAAATGACAACAATCATGTCAGTTTCTCAGTTGTGATTCCATCTAGTGTCCCAAAACATGGTGTGTTTATTGATCACAAGTGGATGCCCTAAAGTAATCACCCTGTCTGTCTGACTTTTTGTCTGTCTGTCCTTTTGTTTATCCACACAAATTTGTTTCCAGATGATAACTCAAGGTTGGATTGACATATGGATTTCAAACACGACTTACAAATGGCCCTACACTAAAGAAAGAAACAGTCTGATTTTTGGTCATGAGGTCAAATGTCAAGGTAACAACTCATTTAAAAAGATTATGGCTGCATTTTAAGCAAAGCTTTTCATCCCAAACTTTCCATCTTGTGCATTAAGCTGACTTGCCAGTATGGGGAGAGCATCAATTAATTTGGGGTCACAAGGTCAGAGGTCAAGGTCACAGGGCCATGTGTTCACAAATTAGTTTCCAGATGATAAGTACAGTTTAGTTTGACATATTGGCTTCAGATTTAACTTATGTATGGCTTACCACTAAAGTAAGAACTTTGTGGATTTTGGGGTCCAATGGTCAAAGGTCATGCTACCATGAAAAGTCTGAGAAATTCAATTCTTCTCACGTACCAGTGGCTTCTGTTAGTTTGTAACTTCTTACCTAGTAGCGGCATCAGTCCAATGTCGTCCAGGTCGTCCTCCGTCATCCGTAAACTTTTGCTACGTCTTCCCACCTCGGGACGCCATATGCTTCTGTAACCCATCCCTTCTCTCCTCCCTTCACGAGAGCTACTTCCCTTTGTTTTTCCTTTCCCCGCTAGATGGCTATTTTACTTTATAAAGAGTTCCGACAGTTATTAAATTCCTCTCTTCTTAAAACAATTCAAAATATTTTTTTTTTTATATACATCAACAAATACAGCAGAACTCAAATAACATATTAACAGTCCCATCACCAATTGTCAATCCTTATATATATATACACAAAAAAAATATTGTGCATTAGTCTGGAAGCATGCCCTGCTCCAAAGTCAACATTAACTTTCTACAAGATGCTCCTCGTTTTGTCAAACAGTCAGCCAACTGATCTTCTGATTTTATCCATTCTATCCTCTCAATTTGTCCCTCTGCTATTTGTTCTTTAATTCCACTCATTTCCAATCTCAATCTCTTCTCTGTTACATCTTTTGTAGATTTCAGTGCATCATACAAAGACTTACAGTCTACCTTACAAATTACAGGCAAGTGCTGAGGATCAGCTCCCCTACCTGTCAATTCAGAAAACAGAGTAGCCAAAAACACACGGGTATCAACTCCATCTGCCAAGGCATGTGTTTCCCCTGCAAGGGTACTCCTGACAACCCTTCAGATCTTCTTAGAATGCCAACAAAGAGGTGAAATTCTTTTGCCTTCTCCCATCAAACAAATAAATTGTCCTCCTTGTGTTCCACCGGGAGGTAGATTGCCAAATGAGGAATCACTATAAATCACTAGACATGGTTTTCCTCTTAAAGGTTGAAACTTAAGGGTGACTTTTTCTGTTTGTATTTTCCTAATTACCTTATTAACATCCAGCAGTTCTCCTACAGTGGCACTTTTGATACGAGAAGCTAAACAAGACGCATCAAAAATGATATCAGGCCTTGTTTGTCTAGCAATCCAAAGAATCTGTCCCACTTTTGATCGCAAATCTTTCTTTTCTCCTGAAGTTACAGCTTCATCCTTACAGAAAGCCCTGGACTTGTCAACTACAATAGCATTTAGAGCTGCTGCATATTTGTTCTGATTTAACAGTATCTCATTTTTATCTGCAGCTGTCTCAATACCAATATATTTGAAAGTCCCACTTTCTTCTCTACCTATCACAAATTCAGACCTAATTTTATCAATGACATCCATCTCAAACTGTGCAGTGCCACCCCAGAGAAAATCATCCACATGGCAGGCCAGAACTCCTTTTAGTTCAGCATCTTCGTTATACCACAGGAACACTGCTGGATCTACTTTAGATACTTCAGCACCCATTGTTGTCATAACTGCTTTTACTCCCTTATACCAACATAATGATGCATCATTTAGTCAATACACACACTTGTTTAAAAACCACAATTTCCCTTTGTCTCCAGCTTCTTTTGGGGGTCGAAGGAAAATCTTTCTGTCAACTGTATGTCCCTGAAGAAAGGCTGATTTTATATCCATTGACCTAGGTTTCCAATGATTTTGAGCAAATATGGCTAGTATCATTCTTAAAGATTCATTTGCACATGTAGGAGAATCCTTTTGAACACCATTGTCCAACTCTTCAAAACCTCTTGCAACCAGTCTAGCTTTAGTGACAAAACCATCTTTATCTTCCTTCAAAGTACAAATCCACCTGGTAGAAATAGCCTTTTGTCCATTGTCATCAACTACTTTATACACTCCATGTTTTTTCCAATTTTCTATCTCTTTTATTTTAGCATCTTCAAAAGATACATCATGAGTGATCATAATCTCATCCACATCTTCTTGTTGTATTTCATTTATTTCTAAGTCTATCACTGTACTCAGATCAATAGACTTTTTCTTTTCTTCAACTTCTGGATTGAGATATTCCACGTTATACCAGTTTCTGTTTCTTCTGGTAGCTTTACCTGCCCTACCAAGTATTACAGCAGTATGTTTATCCCCATTAGTTTCAAGTCTAAATGAAACAGATTGTCCTGGTTTTATCCTTGCAAATGCAGTGGGCTGTTCATTTGAGTCAATTTGAATACTGTCATTTTCTTGAATTTCATTATTTGTATTTCCCCTTTCATTCTCTTCTTCCTCATCTGACTCTGGTACCTCCCTAGATTCCTCTTTTGGATATCTCTTCTCTCCTGGCTCATTCACACTTCTCTCTTGATTTTCACGATCTTGTAAATCTTGCAAATCATTTCCTTCAACTTTGCCCTTTTTCAACCTGCACACATGTACTCTCACTATCTGTCCTCCATGTCGAACAAACACAATTACTCCATCTTGGCCGATAACTCTTCCTGGACCTCTCCACTCATTTCTATCTGGCCTTTTGTAGAAGACTTTGTCTCCAGCTTCATAAATTTCATCCCTACTTGTTCTGGTCTGTTTCCTCAGGGCTCTTCTAATTCTTTCTGAACATTCAGCTTCTGTAAAAGCTCTTCTGGCAACATACAGAGAGTTTATATGTTCATCAACTGTTCTACTAGTAGATGTGCCCTCAAGGGCAGGCAGATCATCTGTAAGCACTGAAGGGAGATGGGGATTGATTCCAACACCAACTGGTTGGCACTAAACCCATGTATGTTACTTAAACTGTTCTTGGCCATTAGTGCCCAATTCAAAGCAGTTTCCCAACTACAGTTCCTGTCTAATTTAACTTTCTTCATTGTTTCACTGAGAGTAAGATTATGTCTTTCACATGTGCCATTGCTCCATGGACTGTATGCTGCTGTACTCAAAATTTCTATGCCAAAGCTCTCTCCCATCCTTTTTACCTCTTCATTCTCAAATTCTTCCCCATTGTCACTGAGGAACTTCTTTGGTGAACCAAAGATACTAATCCAGTGCTTTATAAACTTCTCAACAAACTCTTATCCCATTTTAGATTTCATAATTGCACCAGCACTGTATCTTGTAAATTGATCAATCATTTGTAAAAGCCATACCGAGTCACCGAACTGATGCAAGTCCGCAGAAACAGTTTCATTAAACTCTAAAGCTAAAGGAAAACCAACAGCTGGTCTTGGTGGTGTTTTCTTGAATTTCATACATATTTCACATTGTTCCACAATTTTCTCAAGATCACTGAACATGCCTTTACTTCTGATTCCAGCATCAACTAATAATTTCTTTAATTTATCTGCTGAAGCATGTCCAAACTGTTTATGTAACGTTAGCATTACCTTTTTCTGTTGTAATTCACAACCAGCATCATCAGTCATCAGCAACTCCTCTTCAGGAAGTGAATCTCCAAACTTCTGCTGACATAAGTCAATACAATAATGTCCTGATGATGTAAACTGTAGCTGAACTGGTTTTTCAAACATGACTGCCTCATCTTTACCTAGATTCAACACAGCTCCAGCACGTTTTAATGATTGTTTACTGAGCAATAATGGTATATCTACATCAACTACCTCTGAACTTATATTACATTTTGTGTCTCCAATCACAGCTGGATTAGTTACATTTTTACTTGAGATTACCTGAGCTCCATCACCAAACTTGAAAGTTCTTTGGCTGGGTTTTTCTACAATCACTGTTCTTTTTGAAGTTTCTAAAGAGTCAATGTAATGGTCCAACCAGTTCTGGCCACAGACAGTTTGTGTACATGCTGTATCTATCACTGCAGAACCATAACACTGATAACATTGATAATTCAAGTTTGTTCAAATGGTTTTGGTTCAGTGCTTTTTGGCTGATTTATGGGAAGCTGAACTTAGCCAATTTTCCTTATCTTCCTATATGAGTTATAAACCTGCGAAACGTTTTTCAACTGGGTCTTTGCGACTTCATTCCTTTGAGAAATTAAGGAAAAACCTCAATTTTTTATTAAAAACCTATTTTCACACTTTAGGACTGCCTAATATCAAAACCACTCATCTGTTTTTCCTCATATTTCCTATAAATAATCCTCTATATAATTCCTATGTACATGCCAGAAATTAGGTCTGTATTATTTAATTTAAAAAAGTTATGGGCCCAAACATAATGCATTTTGTAAATAATCAGGAAAGAAATTTTATCACTTAACACAAAACTTGTTAAAGCTAAGCACTTTTTTTCCAGTAATATTACTTTTATTAATCAAAATTAAATTGTATACCCAAAATTAGATCAAAAACTTTTTTAATTTTTTAAAAATATTAGCAAAAATAAAAAATTGGTACCTTAAATTTTGCCCAACTTTGACCATGGCACGTTTTTTTGCTGTAACTGCTGTGGATTTAATTTTCACAGCATGTTTTTGTTAGCATTTCAACTGTTAACACCAAAAATTTGAAACCAGTTGATCAAAAACTGTAGATTTTATTCAAGTTTTCAAGCACCATGTCACATATTGCTAGTGTTATGCAGTTTGCTAGAGCTCAGCTCCCGAGCTTCAGCTCTAAGTTCCTTAAATTTGGCATACAGTTAGATTTCTCCAAAATCCCCTACCATGCCAAGAATTTGGTCACTAGGACTTAATTCCTTCCAGATATCAATGAAAAACTTCATTTTTCCATTAAAAACCCAATGTTACACTTTAAGACTGCCTAATATCAAAACCACTGATCTGACTTTGATCATATATAATATACATATTTTTTTTAACCAACAACATAACAATAAACAATAAATTAATAAATTTTTATTGGTTTTTAATAACAAATTAAAGAAAAATAGAAAAGGAATTTGTCAGTTTATAATAACAGGAAATTAACTTGCAGTTACTGATGATATAAGAATCTTGTATCGATGGGTAGAATGTCACATATTCGAAATAACACCATGCAGTCACCTATGGCATTTTTCAGTTCATTTTTAGCTCAGCTGACTGAAAGTCATCTGAGCTATAGCGATCAGTCTTTGTCCGTCGTCCGTCTGTCCGTCTGTCCGTCTGTCCGTCCGTTAACCAGGCACAAATCGTAACCGCTGGACCTAGAACCTTGTAACTTCGGATTCTGAGAGGTCCATAGAAAATCTCCTTGGAAACCAGAAATTAGGTCTCTGTTACCCATATCCTTTGAGCTATGGGGCCCCAAAGTACCCCCCAGAATAGTAAAAAATTTCATACAAAAACTTCAATATTTCAATAACTACATCACTGATGGTCTTCATTTTTGGCATATATATTGATCATGAGATGTTCGATCAGTTCCTGCAGACTGGTGGCGCCACCTATACTGTTTGATTTTTTACGATTTTTTCCTCTATTTTTGAGACCTTTGAGGATGCTGTCATCTGTTAGCGTGGCACAAATCGTAACGACTGGACCTAGAATCTTCATTTTCGACACACTGAGAGACCTATGAAAAGTCTCCATGGAAACCAGAAATTAGGTCTCTGTTACCCATATCCTTCGAGCTATGGGGCCCAAAATTACCCCCCAGAATAGTCAAAAATTTCATACAAAAACTTCAATAACTCATTAACTACATCACTGATGGTCATGATTTTCGACATACATATTGATCATGAGATGTTTCATCAGTTTGTGCAGACTGGTGGCGCCACCTGTATTTTTCAATGTTAACGAACTGTTTTCTCCATTTTTGAGACCTTTAAGGATGTAGTTATCTGTCAACAGGGTACAAATCGTAACGACTGGACCTAGAATCTTCGTTCTTGACACACAGGGAGACCCATGATAAGTCTCCATGGAAACCTGAAATTTGGTCTCTGTTACCCATATCCTTTGAGCTATGGCACTCCAAAGTACAGATCAGAATAAAGGAAAATTTGATACAAAAGCTAAAGTATCTGAACAACTAATGTAGAGATAACCATAATTGTTTGCATGGATATTGATCATGGAGTGTTTCATAAGTTTCTGCAGACTGGTGGCACCACCTGTATTTGTTCGTTTTTTTTTACGAAATTTTTCTGTATTTTTGAGACCTTTAAAGATATGAACATCTGTTAACAGGGCACAAATCATAAAAACTGGACCAAGAATCTTTATTCTTGACACACAGGGAGACCCATGAAAAGTCTCCATGGAAACTTGAAATTAGGTCTCTGTTACCCATATTCTTTAAGCTGTATGGGTCCAAAATACCCCCCACCCCCCCAGAATAATGGAAAATTTGATACAAAAACTGCAGTATTTCAATAACTACAACACTGATGGTCATGATTTTCGGCATACATATTGATCATGAGCTGTTCCATCAGTTTCTGCAGACTGGGTGTGCCACCTCTATTATTTTTACAAATTTTTTCTTTTTTTTTGAGACCTTTAAAGATGTGGTTATCTGTCAACAGGGTACAAATCGCAACAACTGGACCTAGAATCTTCATTCTTGTCATGCAAGGAGGCCCATGAAAGGTGCCTGTGGAAACTTGAAATTAGGTCTCTGTTACCCATATCCTTCAAGCTATAGGACTCCGAAGTATCCCTCAGAATAATGGACAATTTGATACAAAAACTGAAGTATCTGAACAACTAATGCAGAGATCACCATGATTTTTTGCATGGATATTGACCATTAAGTGTTTTTATTAGTTTCTGCAGACTGGTGGAGCTACCTGTATTTTTGTATCCGACAAAACGAAGTTTTGCGGATACTATGTTTTTGACCGAGTTCCTCCGCCGCAGCGGCGTTCGTTTCCAGAGAGCTCCTCGGAGACTAATGGACCGATTTTTCCCAAACTTACACGTATTATCGGGTCACATGTGAACTGGTGCCTAACTAATTTGCATTGACCTCTGACCTTTCCTCTCTATCCAGTGTCCATTTGTGGGTCTGTTTCCACTCATAAACCCTCATATCTCGGGAACCGTTTGACCGATCAGGAAATAAAATTGATACAAATGTAGCCCTTGGATTGCTTTATAACATACACAAAAAATGGTGGCGCCACCTGTAACCATGTTTGCACAGTGTCCATCTGTTCATCTGCCTTGGGTTAAAATCACTCATATCTCTGCAGTGAATTGACAAATTCACCTGAAATTCGTCATGGGTATACATCCAGGATAGCTTTCTTGATTTTATGACAGGTGGCGCCACCTACGTTCACGCTGATGACATCCAAGCTTATATCTCGGGAACCATTTGACCGATCAGGAAATAAAATTTATACAAATGTAGCCCTTTGATAGCTCTGTAACATACACAAAAAATGGTGGCGCCAACTGTAACAATGTTTGCACAGCGTCTGTCTGTTAGTCTGCCGTGGCCTAAAATTACTCATTTCTCTGTAGTGGTTCGACATAACTGCCTAAAATTTTGCAGGTTTATACATCGTGGACAGCTTTCTTGATTTTATGACAGGTGGCGCCACCTACATTCTAGTTAACGCTGGACACATCCAAGCTCATATCTCAGGAACCATTTGACCGATTGGGCCAAAATTGTGCATGTGTTTAGATCTCACATAGGTCTTTATCATACACAAAACTGGAGGGGTTACCTGCAAAGATTTTTGCACAGTGTTTGTCTGCCATGGGCAAAAATCGCTCATATACATGTAGTGGTTTGACTTTTCTGCCTAAAATTTTGCAGGTGTATACAACTTGGACAGCTTTCTGGATTTGTGGTAGGTGGCACAACCTACATACACATTTAGGCTGCAGACATCCATGCTAATATGCAACATACCTCACTCTATTTCCCCTTGCCACTCAATCCATGCCTCACTATCCGATTTTGGCAGATACATGTAGTCACTTGTCGGTTACCCGTATTCTAGTTTTAAAAGTTTACACATTTTTCTCTATTTTTTAGATCTATAAATACAGACTAAATTTTGGCCTGTTGGTTAATCTGTTCGATGCTTCAGTTGAATGGGTATATACTACCATTCTGGTGATAAAATTTCCTTTTGCGAATCTCTTCCCAGTCAGCTGAGCGTCATGACCCATGGGTCACTTGTTTTTTTTTAATATAAATAAAAGCCATAAAACCAGGTACTTATGATCATTATTTAAATGTGTGAATTTTGTATATTCTGGATTCTCAACATCATTGTTTGGTGAAAACTGAATAAATACCAGACATGGTGCGAATACTTTGCAATTGTATTTAAACACGAATATGAATATGTACTCCATTATAAAATTTCTTTCATAAGAATGGGAATTCAGGTAAAAATGAAAGTATATGAATACCAGTGCAAATACTTTCAAAATGTATTAATGAATGCATTCATGAATATATTCTTTAATATTATTTTAATAATCATTTCAGTCATATTTTATTTTAAAAAATCATAATATTCTCTTATATTTGGGACAATATTTGTAATTTTTTAATGAATAGTTAAACTCTTATATTATATGTTCTGCTTATAAGTTATATGGCCAAGTCAAAATCTGTGTGACAATTGCACTCCATTTGTTAATAAAATAAATTAAATTAATCCTCTTTCCTGTCTCCAAAGTACTATCAAAATCATACATAAGCTAAACAACAACAAATCATTATACAGCTTATTTTTTGTTACCACATAAAACCAGCATGTGCCTCATTTCTAAATCATACTTTTTTATCATATATAACAGCTGAGCGCCGTGACCCATAGTTCCCTTGTTTCTTGTAACTGCTGTCTATTTAATTTTCACAGCATGTTACCATAAGCATTTCATCTCTTACCAAATATTTGAAACCAGTTGATCAAAAACTGTAGATTTTATTAGCTCAGCTGACTATAAGTCATCTGAGCTATAGTCGTGGTCCATTGTCCGTCGTCCGTCCGTCTGTCCGTCCGTCCGTCCGTCCGTCCGTAGATGTGGCACGTTTTGAAACCGTAAGACCTAGGAATCCAAAATTCAGCATAATGTTAGATGTCCCCAAGATCTCCTACCAAGCCGAAAACTGGGTCTTTGCGACTTCGTTCCTTTGAGAAATTAAGGAAAAACCTTAATTTTTTATTAAAATCCTATTTTCACACTTCAGGACTGCCTAATATCAAAACCACTCATCTGTTTTTCCTCATATTTACCATAAATAATAATCTATATGGTTCCTATGTACATGCCAGAAATTGGGTCTGTATTATATAATTTAAAAAAGTTATGGGCCCAAACATAATGCATTTTGTAAATAATCAGGAAAAAAATTTGATCACTTAACACAAAACTTGTTAAAGCTAAGCACTTTTTTTCCAGTAATATAACTTTTATTAATCAAAATTAAATTGTATACCCAAAATTTGATCAAAATCTTTTAAATTTTTTTAAATATTAGCAAAAATAAAAAATTGGTACCTTAAACTTTGCCCAACTTTGACCATGGAACGTTTTTTTCCTGTAACTGCTGTGGATTTAATTTTCAAAGCATGTTTTTGTTAGCATTTCAACTGTTAACATTTAAAATTTGAAACCAGTTGATTAAAAACTGTAGATTTTATTCAAGTTTTCAAGCACCATGTCACATATTGTTTACATCAACCTAGTTCTATGCAGCTTCAGCTCTAAGTTCCTTAAATTAGGCATACAGTAAGATGTCTCCAAAATCCCCTACCATGCCAAGAATTTGGTCACCAGAACTTAATTCCTTCGAGATATTAATGAAAAACTTTATTTTTTCATTAAAAACCCTTTGTTACACTTCAGGACTGCCTAGTATCAAAACCACTGATCTGACTTTGATCATATATTATATACATATTTTTCTATACATTCGCTATGCACATGCCAGAAATGATGTCAGTATTGCGTAATTGTTTTAAGTTATGTGCCCAAACAAAATTGACTTTGTAAAAAACAGGAAAAATATTTACTCAGGTTTCATGAAAATTATTGAAGCTAGAGAATTTTTTTTAAGTATATAACTTTGTTTAATTAAGATTCAATTGTATACCCAAAATTAGATCTGTATTTTGTAAATTTTATAAGTTATTAGCATAAACATAAAATCAGTACCTGAAATTTTACCCAACTTTGACCATGGCACATTTTTTCCCTGTGAGTACTGTTGATTTAATTTTCTCAGAATGTAAACATAAGTATTTAATGTGTTTAAATCTGAAATTTGAAACTAAAAGGTTGAAAATTAGGCCTGTTATTGAATTTTATCTTGAGGGTCTATTGTAGTCACTTGCTTTGTTCCAGATGCAGGTAGGCCACTCCAGGTCACTGGAAGTCAGCTATGCCAGGGTTCCTGATTTGTTTCAGTCACTGGGGGAGATCCCCTGCTGTGACAAGTGTACAATTGTTCTCATATCACACCCCCTCCCCCCCCCCCCCCCATGAATATATAAATATACATTTGTATGCATGATGTGGTGTTACATGACAAGATTGAGATTTATGATGATGCAATTTAGAATTATGAATCAACGTTTATATTCAGAAATATATGTTATATTGGAAATGTATACAAATTAAACTTAAAATAAAAAAATGAGGATCTAATACAAACATGTGTTCATTATTTTCGAGCCTCAGCAGAATTGGAGATCAGGCTTTGTTTGCCCTGAATGTTTATGCAAAAGTGTTGTTAATCCCATCTCTTCCCCCCCCCCCCCCCCCCCCCCCGGCTGTCATTGATCCTTAGCACCTCACCGTCACCTGTGCACTGGGACATTAGTTATTATTGCAAATGTGTACAATTTTTTCAATTTGAAAGATAATTGGATTAGAAAAAATTAAGATCTAATATTGAAACATATTCTTGCCCCAGGAGAATGGAACATAAAGTGATCAGCTCTTGTCTGTCCATCTCTCAATTATCATTAAATATATATACTAATTATGAAATTTTTCCTTTAAGCACTGTTGAAATAACTTTCATATGCTGTATGTGTATGGATTTAAGCCATTAAAGTCTGAAATTTGAAAGCAACTTATGTATTCAGATGTGTAATATTGCAGATGAAAAACTTTAAAATATTAAAATTTATTATCAGCTTTGTTTGTCTAACAGTCTGTCTGTCCTTTTTTAAATATTATGTAATTGTGAATGGACTATTTAATCCTGTAAGTATTGTTGAATTAAGTGGAAATCCTATATGTATATACACTATGTTAATACAGAGATGTTGTAACTCCAATCTTTCCAGCCCCCCCCCCCCCCCCCCCCCCCCAATCACCACCACCAGGTTCTTGCATCTGGGGACTGGAGACATCAGTTATATTTCAACTGTATACATTTTATAAAATAAAAATACATATATTTAATAATATATATTATGTAAAATAGATCCAATTGAGCAAATGTGTAAACTACTGAACTGTCAACAAACTATCAAAAAGCCAGCCAATGATCATGGTAATAATATACATCTTATGTTCACAAACTGCTCACATGCTTCAATTTTGACATTAGAGAATGCATGGTTTGGTCACAGAATATTATTTGCAACAATTTCTCACTCATCAATACAAACCAATCATGTCAACCAGCCATGGCATATATTACCTTTTCATCTTAGACTTGATCTCCATTATTATTTTAGATTTTTACCTTCAAGGCCAACTTCAACTGAGCACAGTGACCCATATTTATAGCACCATGTCTTGAATGTTTACATCAAGTCATTGGTTAACAGTGTTCCAGGCTGTTACATAACACCTTCACTCCTTGCCTACTGCTTCTGTGAGTGTCTGGGTCAGGCTGGGTCAGGCAGTAATTACCAGAGAACCTTTCTCCTCTCTCTTTCCCTTTCTCTCTTTCTAGCTCTCTTTCTCTCTCTCTCTTTCTCTCTCTCTCACCCCTATGCCTCCCTTCCTCCTTCCACCCCATTATGTTGACAGGTACTATAAACCTAATTTATTAGATATATATGTTGATGCAATTAAGAAATGTGAATCAACTGAAATATTCACATATATATGTTATACTCTAAATGTATAGTTACATTTTCAAACCTGGAAAAAAATGATGTTATAATAAAGGGAATTTATGTAAAAATTGTTCATAATTTCCTGGCTCAGAAGAATGGGAATTAAAATTATTTGCTTTGTTTCTCTAGCTTTCTTGCCTGTTTTAAATATTTAATAATTATGAATAAACTTTTTTTTCCTGTAAGCTCTGATTAATTAAATTTCATATCCTGTACGTATATGCAAGGGTATTGTAACTCCCACCATCCCCTTCCCCCACCCCACTAAGTCCTTGCTCCTTCGCACTGTCAACAATAGTGCTATTGCTATAGCATAAAATTTAATAATTTGAAGAAAATATATACAGAGAGACAGAGGCGTTGTAACTCCCATCGTAACCCCCCCCCCCCCCCTCCATCAAGTCCTTCCGCCTGTGGAGTGGGGATTTTATAGCAACTGTATACATATCATAAAATAGAAAAAACAGTTTAATTAAAGTTTAAATTAAAAAAATTGGATCTCATTAGACAAATGTGTAAAATGTTGAACTGTCAACAGCCTGTCAAAAAGGTATCCAATGAAAGCGCAAGGTCAGATCTTAAAATATTATTTGCAACAATTTCTTCAATCATATCAACCAACCATAGCCTAGATTACCTCTTTCTCTCAGACTTTATCTACATTTCATAATATTTTAGATTTTAACCTTCCAGGTGTTTAAGTACTGTTGAATGCTCCCTCCCTCTCTCTCTATCTCCTTTTCTCTCTACATCCAACCCTCCTTGCTGCCCACACTGTTTCCTTCTCCGAACCCCATCCCAATGTCAGCCTCAGTAAATGAGAACAAGTTGAATCAGATATATTCATATTTTTATATATTGTATAACTGTTTGTTGCCTATGTACGTGGCAGAAATTATGTCAATAAATATGTAATATGTAGATGTGGTGGGCATCAATATAATGTACCTTATCAAAACCTAAGAGATATCATGTCATACAGTCACAATTCATAAATCCACTCTTCAGCATAGTTAATAATAACATTATATATGTCAAATTGAAATCTTGCGGACTTCTATACACTATAGATCCTTCAACAAATAGCCTTATCATCATTCTACCACTGCTTAGTGTACTTTCATTGCATTCATATTTGCTCAAATATATTGCTATTTTCAACAGCTCCCAAATAAATAAAAAATAAACCACTATATTTACTCCATATTAATCCATCAGTCAGGTAATTTCATACATGATTTACTCGCATATTACATTATATTCCTTTATAATAGGTCCATGATATTCATAAGGTTTGTCGACTAAATATAGTATCACAATGGTGATACATTTATAGTTCAATCATAATCAGCTGAGCGCCGTGACCCATAGGTCCCTTGTTCAAGTTTTCAAGCACCATGTCACATATTGTGTACATCAAGCTAGTGTTATGCAGTTTGCTAGAGCTCAGCTCCCCAGCTTCAGCTCTCAGTTCCTAAAATTTGGCATGCAGTTAGATGTCTCCAAAATCCCCTACCATGCCAAAAAATTTGTCACTAGGACTTAATTCCTTCGAGATATTAATGAAAAATTTCATTTTTTATACTAATCATTTGGGATCATATGAAGGAAATTTATGATAGGCAATGATGCAGTTGATAATATTAATCTAGATTTCTACTGTCTAGTGCGTAGATTGATGTGAAAGTGGTCCAAAGTGAATATATTACATTTATTTTTTTAATATAAATAAAAGCCAAAAAACCAGGTACTTATGATCATTATTTAAATTTGTGAATTTTGTATATTCTGGATTCTCAATATCATTGTTTGGCTAAAACTGAACTAATACCAGACATGGTGTGAATACTTTGCAAATGTATATGAATTCAAATATGAATCATTATAAAATTTCTTGCATAAGAATGGGAATTCAGGTAAAAATGAAAGTATTTGAATACCAGTGCAAATACTTTCAAAATGTATTCATGAATGCATTCATGAATATATTCTATAATGTTATTTTAATAATCATTTCAGTTATATTTTATTGAAAAAAAATCATATGATTCTCTTATTATTTTTAATAAAAATTATATTTGGCACAATATTTGTAATTATAAAAATTATATTGGCACAATATTTGTTATTAAATTTTAATAAATAGTTATAAGTTATAAATATAAACTCTTATATTATATGTGCTGCTTATAAGTTATATGGCCAAGTCAAAATCTGTGTGACAATAGCACTCAATTTGTTAATAAAATAAATGAAATCAATCCTCTTCCCTGTCTCCAAAGATACTATCAAAATCATACATAAGCTAAACACCAGCAACTCATAATACAGCTTATATTTATTACCACACAAAACCAGCATGTGCCTCATTTCCAAATCATATTTTTTCATCATATATAACAGCTGAGCGCCGTGACCCATGGGTCCCTTGTTAATGATAAAGAAGTAAATCATATTATTCATTACTAATCATTAAGGATTATATGAAGGAAATTAATGATAGACAAAGATGCAGTTGATAATATTAATCTAGATTCCTACTGTGTCTAGTGTGTACATTGATGTGAAATTAGTCCAAAATGAATTTTTTACAGTTATTTTTTAATATAAATAAAAGCCATAAAACCAGGTACTTACGATCATTATTTAAATGTGTGAATTTTGTATATTCTGGATTCTCAACATCATTGTTTGGTGAAAACTGTATAAATACCAGACATGGTGCGAATACTTTGTAATTGTATTTAAATACAAATATATGATTATGTACTCCATTATAAAATTTCTTGCATAAAGAATGGGAATTCAGGTAAAAATGAAAGTATATGAATACTTGTGCAAATACTTTCAAAATGTATTCATGAATGCATTCATGTATATATTCTTTAATATTATTTTAATAATCATATCAGTTATATTTCATTTTAAAAAATCATATGATTCTCTTATTATTTTTAATAAAAATTATATTTGGGACAATATTTGTAATTTTTTTAATAAATAGTTAAACTCTTATATTATATGTTCTGCTAATAAGTTATATGGCCAAGTCAAAATCTGTGTGACAGTAGTACTCCATTTGTTAATAAAATAAATGAAATCAATCCTCTTCCCTGTCTCCAAAGGTACTATCAAAATCATACATAAGCTAAACAACAACAACTCATAATACGGCTTATATTTATTACCACACAAAACCAGCATGTGCCTCATTTCTAAATAATATTTTTTTATCATATATAACAGCTGAGCGTCGTGACCCATAGGTCCCTTGTTTTTATAAAAAGTCAGCTGAAAAGCATTTTGTATTGGGAAAATAAATTTCAAAGTTTTTTTCAAGTAGGGACCACTTTAATGTACAGATGGCAGCACTTGGTTTACCATTGGCAGATTGCCAGTGCCTTGATGTTGGCCATTAGCCAAGATGATGTCAGCTCTATAAATAGTTTTGGCACAGTGCCAGGATTGGAAGAAGTGCAGCAAGGTATAGGTCAAGAGTTCAATCAGTGCAGTAGCTGCATTCTATTTATAGCTTTGGCAGACTGCTCACTGCATCATATTTGGCACCAAAGCTCAGCCTGAATCTATTTATAGCTTTGGCAAACTGCCAACTGTGTCAGATTATGCAACAGGTCAAGAGTTCACTCAGTGCAGCCAGGTACAGGTCAAAAGTTCACTCAGTTTAGCCAGGTGCAGGTCAAGAGTTCACTCAGTGCAGTAGCTTGAGGCAGTAATTTGTCACAGGTCACTCGGGGGCAACTGCCTTACTCACCTGAGCCTTGTCAGCCCAGTGCATCAAACTCTGGGGAAGTTTGATGTATTGGACTGATATTTTGACCTGCCTATGCATCTTTGATGGTATTCTCATTTACAAGACAGGTGGTGGCACCTACATTGACTTTTGCAGTGTGTGTGCCTGCTTATTTCTACAGAGGAATTTGATATGTCAGCCTAAAATTGGGCATGTTTATACATATCGGGTAGCCCTCATTTTTGGTTGACCTCTGACCTTTCTTCTCTGCCCAGCATCCATTTGTGCGTCTGTTTCCACACTTAAACCCACATATCTCGTTAACGGTTTGACCGATAAGGCTAAAGATTTTGCACAAATGTAGCCCTTGGAAAGCTTTATAACATACACTAAAAATGGTGGCACCACCTGCAACCATTTTTGCACAGCGTCCATCTGTTCATCTGCCTTGGGATAAAATCACTCATATCTCAGCAGTGGTTTGACTTATTCACCTGAAATTTTGCAGGTTTATACATCCTGGACAATTTTCTCGATTTTATGACAGGTGGCACCACCTGCTTTCACGTTTACGCTGCAGACATCCATGCTAATATTCAACACACCTGACTCTATTCCCTTTGCCACTTAATCCATGCCTCACTTCACCCGTGCCACTCTTATTTCTGCAGATACACATAGTCGCTTGTCGACTACCCATAGTCTAGTTTTAAAATGTCCAAGTCTGAAACTTGCAGGTCCGAAACGTCCATTTTGCTGAAATCATAATGACTAAGGTAGATATGCAGGACTTAAGAGGATCAATATTAAATTTTAAAAATTAAAACCTCCATTCATACCCCTCAACTTTGCACAGGTTCGCATTAGGCCTGTAGGCCTTGTTAATGTATGGATTTCAAACTTGACTTGTATATGTCTCATTGGAAAAGCAAGACCCAAATTGAATTGGGGTCATGAGGTCAAAGGTCAAGGTCACAGAACACATCTTTAAAAAGATGTGGATGCATTTTCAGCCAAACATTTCATCTCAGACCTTTCATCTTGCACATATAGTTCACCTACCAAGAGAGGAAGAACCCTATCAAATTTGAGGTCAAGGGTTAAGGTCACAGGAGCCATCTGTCCAAAAATTAGTTTCTGGATTATAATTCCTGCTTTATTGATGTATAGATTTCAAACTTGACTTGTATATGTCCCAATGGAAAAGCAGGACCTGAATTAATTTTGGGGTCATGAGGTCAAAGGTCACAGGACACATCTTTAAAAAGATCACGGTCACGGTACCAACATCTTCAACAAGATTGTGGATTGATTGATGGAAGAAACAATAAATATGCCAAGTGTCAGTATATGCTGCTAAAAATGGGGGTCTATTCTTAAAGGGGGGGGGGGGTACTATGTCTGGGGATACTCTGGCACCTGTGGTGCCAAGAAATGTCTAGTTCAAGGTGTAATCAGGAGATGCCATGTTGTGTTAATGTAGCAATTTTAAAGAAATCAATTTTCTTTTAAATGATTTTGACAAATTCAGTGTGCATATTCAGTATCAATAAAGTATCTCAAACAAACTTCCCTAGGTTCAATTGACTGTAAAATCTGAGTATATTTAATAAGGTCAAAGGATATATAACAGCAATATTATGCACTCTTTCAATGTTCTTGTTTATTTAGTTACAGATGTACCTCATTTGTTTATTGGTAACTTTGCATATCTTTTCATCATGCAAGCAGAACCTATTTTCAGCAATTTATTAAAACCCTCACTGTAAGTTAGTCAGTGTATCACCGTCCAGTTGTTTACGTGCTTTTGTTCACAGGTTGCTGATTTTCTCAGATAGAAGAATTCTTTAATGCAGATGTAATTTACTTTCAAGTTTACTTAATCAAAGTTAACAATAACAAATGTCCAAAATATATATTCTGATAGTTTGCCCTATTTTCCACTTAATTGATTCTGTTCTTTGTCTCTCTCTCTCTGTATTAACTCCTGTTCTTATTCCTGTCTCTTCTCTCTCTCTTAGCTCTCTAACTCTTCGACTCTCCTCTGTTAAGCTCTGACCTTAACTGTCTGGTTCAGTAACCAGTACCTCTATTTATACATTTGCCCAAAATAATAATTGCAATTAAGGAATTTCTTACAGCATTAATACAAGACATATTGTGTAATACATTCAACTCCTTTCTTGCCCTCCTAAGAACACCTAAGTCTAAACTGTTAATTAATTAGTTTTATCTGTGCCTGTCACTTTAAGAGTCAAATGTATGAACATGCTTATAAATGAATTCTCTGTGAACACTTATCAAAGGGCTGACAGTTAAAAAATAAACTGAATTGTAATTAGAAAGTTATCCTGCACAGAAGTCTACTAAATACCTGTTTCATTCCATAGGAGTGATCACCTTATAATCTCAAATGAAAATTGGTAAAATATAATGATTTGAATTATCATAAAATTATCACACTGGTGATAAGTGTAAAGTTGGTCTGTCTGTCAGCTGAGTGTCATTCTCCTTGATTCACTTGTACGACATGTATGAAATGTAATGAACTAATGTATACCAATATAGATTCATATGTAACAATATATTAGAACTGGTTAAATCATGACTATAGTTAGAACAATCATCATTAATTTAATTATTTATTACACTGGAATGAAAAGTAGCTATTTGTCATTTTAATTGGTGCTCTGGAAAAATGAATCATAGCATCCCATATATTTGTTTGTTTTTGTTTTAAGCTTTTCTATGATATTTTCTTTTGCAACAAAAGAAACTCCTTCTGGTGGGGAAAATGGTATTTATGCTTCAGTATTTCTGAGTATTTTAAAAAAATCTACTTTAATTGTATAGTTGACACCACCCTGGCAGGCAGCAACCCCGACTCAGGGCCGAACTCACCACCCTCCAGTGGCTCTCAGATGTCCAGTGGAGAAACAAATACAACACCAGCCAGAGAGGCAAGTCTTCATTCCTTAATGTTAATCCAGATAAGCAATTCTTCTATTTCCAATGTCAGTCCAGCCAGAGAGTTAAGTCATCATTAGCTCAGCTGACTATAAGTCATCTGAGCTATAGTCGTGGTCCATTGTCCGTTGTCCGTCCGTCCGTCTGTAAGACTGGCACGTTTCGACACCATTGGACCTACGAATCTGAAATTTGCCATACAGTTAGATGTCCCAAAAATCTCCTACCATGCCGAAAATTGGGTCAATAGGACTTCGTTCCTTCGAGATATTAAGGAAAAACCTCAATTTTTAGCGAACCTGTGAGCTTATGCGATGGTGTGGCGTCGTCTGGCGTCCGTCGTCCGTCGTCTGTACGTTAACCCATACTATCTTGAAAACGGCAAGAATTAGCATCATCAAATTTAATGCATAAAATTTGTCATCTAAAAAACTCTATCGGATTTTGTTTATTTTTTGGCTAACTGCATTTTCTTAGATTTTATAGGGAAAAAGCTAAAAAATTTTTAAAAATCTTCTTCTCCGAATCTGTTCAGCCAAATTATCCAATATTTTACAGAAATGATTTCTGGAACAATCTCTCTCAAGTTTGTTCGAATGGTTTAAGTTCAGTGATTTTGGCCAAGTTACAGGAAGTTGAACTTAGTCATCTGTCCAAAAAAGCATACTAAAATTACAATCTCAGAAATGGCTTGAGCTATCATCACCAAATTTTATGCCAATGTTGGTCACATGAGTCATATCTGAAATGAGGTATTTGTGGCGCCACCTGCATCGGCCTTTTTTGCACGGGGGTCATCAGTGCCCGTATCATACTGAAGTCTACAAATAACTTCTTCTCTGAAACGATATGGCCAAATTGTTTAATATCGCACAGAAATGATCCTAGGGTAGTGCTTTCTGAAGTTTGTTCAAATGGTCTCAGTTCAGTGACTTTTGGCTAAGTTATGAGATTGAATTTAGTCATATGATATAGCAGCTCATTTTAGCTAAGTGGCTAAAAAAATCTTCTTCTCAAAAACCACTGGGCCAAATTCTTAAATCTCACACATTAATTATCCTTAGATGTTGATAATTCAAGTTTGTTCAAATGGTCTCAGTTCAGTGACTTTTGGCTAAGTTATGGGAAGCTGAATTTAGTCATATGCCGTTACAACCCATTTTAGCTAAGTGGCTACAAAAATCTTCTTCTCAAAAACCACTGGGCCAAATTTTTAAATTTCACACATTAATTATTCTTAGATGTTGATAATTCAAGTTTGTTCAAATGGTCTCAGTTCAGTGACTTTTGGCTGAGTTATGGGAAGCTGAATTTAGTCATATGCCATAACAGCCCATTTTAGCTAAGTGGCTACAAAAATCTTCTTCTCAAAAACCACTGGGCCAAATTCTTAAATCTCACACATTAATTATCCTTAGATGTAGACAATTCAAGTTTGTTCAAATGGTTTTGGTTCAATGATTTTTGGCTGAATTATGGGAAGCTGAACTTTGCCATTTTGCTGAATTTTCCCATATGAGTTATAAACCTACAAAACGTTTTTGACTGATGATACTGAGGCTAGTTTGTTTAATATTTTGCCAGAATAATTCCCTGAATAATTCTTATAATAATTGTCTTTTATGGTTCCAAAGAATGAATTTTGGCTGATTTATAAAGATTGAATTGAGTCATTTTACCATACATGTTAGCTGTGTGAAGCAGATACATTTATCAGCATCCATTACATCATGCCTCTAGACATTTAGATTTCAGGTTATCTATGGAAAATATTGAATGTTTTTTAAAAGCTTTTAAAATGTAGATTTATGATATTATATATCATCTGTACACTAACTCATAATTTCTCAGGAATAGCAGGAGCTACCATCCCCAAATTTTATGCAATTATCTGTCTCAAAATAAATGTTGATGGATTCAGCTTATTTTTGCTATCTGCATTTACTTAGATTTTACAAGGAAAAAGCTGAAAAAAACTTTAAAAGTCTTCTTCTTGTAAATGGTCAGAAATTTACAGAAATGATCCCAGAGGCGAGCCCTCTCAAGTTTGTTCAAATGGTTTGTGTTTGATAAATTTTAGCAGTTTTAGAGTTACATTACAGGCCAAGATTGTGTATGTTTCTTGAATAGGTTGAGAAACTGCCAACTGTTTCAGATTTGGCAACAGATCAAGAGTACATTCAGTGCAGCCAAATATAGGTCAACAGTTCAATCAGTGCAGCCAAGCACAAGGCATGTGATCACCTCATGGGTGTCATTTGAGCACCTCATGGGCAGCATGTGATCATCTCATGGGTAGCAAGTGATCACGTCATGAGTATCATATGATCACCACATGGGTGTCATGCCCCTCAGGGCTGCATATGGATCCAATCTGTGAGCTTATGAAATTGTGTGGCTACTATTTCAGATTTGGCAACAGGCAAAAGGTCAGTCTGGATATATTTATAGCTTTGGCAGACTGCCAACTGTGTCAGATTATGCAACAGGTCAAGAATTCACACAGTGCAGCCAGGTACAGGTCAAAAGTTCACTCAGTCTAGCCAGGTGCAGGTCAAGAGTTCACTCAGTGCAGTAGCCTGAGCCAGTAATTTGTCACAGTACACTCGGGGCAACAGCCTTTCTCACCTAAGCCTGGTCAGCCCCATGCATCAGACTCAAGGTAAGTTTGATGTATTGGCCTGTTATTCTGACCTGTCTATGTGTCTTTAATGGCTTTCTCGTTCACAAGACAGGTGTCGCCATCTGCAATGACTTTTGCAAAGTGTATGTGCCTGCTTAATATTACGGAGGAATTTGATATATCAGCCTGAAATTGGGCATATTTATACATGTCAAATAGCTTTGTTGTATACAAGACTGGTGGTGCCACCTACAATAATTTTTGTGTTGTGTGCACCCATGCGAGAATTTCAGCAGTGATGTTTGTGTATTGTTTCTTGTTCAGATGTTTAGTACTTGCATTGTTCATATGTATGAAAAGTAGTGGTTCAGCATTGAAGCGTTATACCTGATGTATATCCATATGCACAGGTTCGCATTAGGCCTGTAGGCCTAGTTTATTAGAAATCTTATTTTCACACTTCAGGACTGCCTAATATCAAAACCACTCATCAGGTTTTCTTCATATTTACCATAAATATTCCTCTATATAGTTCCTATGTACATGCCAGAAATTAAGTCAGTATTATTTAATTTAAAAAAGTTATGGGCCCAAACATAATGGTCTTTGTAAAAAAATCAGGAAAGATATTTGGTCACTTAAGACCAAAAGTGTTAAAGGTAGGGACTTTTTTTCAGTAATACAACTTTAATTGATCAAAATTTAATTGTATACCCAAAATTAGATCAAAATCTGTTAAATCTTTTTAAATATTGGCAAAAATATAAAATTGGTACCTTAAATTTTGCCCAAGTTTGACTATGGCACGTTATTTTCCTGTAAGTACTGTGGATTTAATTTTCACAGCATGTTTTTGTTAGCTTTTTTGTCTGTTAACACCAAAAATTTGAAACCAATTGATCAAAAACTGTAGATTTTATTCTAGTTTTCAAGCACCATGTTACATTAAGTTTACATCAAGCTAGTGTTATGCAGTTTGCTAGAGCTCAGCTCCCCAGCTTCAGCTCTAAGTTCCTTAAATTTAGCATACAGTTAGATATCTCCAAAATCCCCTACCATGCCAAGAATTTTATCACTAGGACTTAATTCCTTCGAAATATTAATGAAAAACTTCATTTTTCCATTAAAAACCCATTGTTACACTGTAAGACTGCCTAATATCAAAACCACTGATCTGACTTTGATCATATATAATATACATATCTTTCTATACATTTGCTATGCACATGCCAGAAATGATGTCAGTATTGTGTAATTGTTTTAAGTTATGGGCCTAAACATAATGCACTTTTTAAAAAATCAAGAAATATATTTACTCCCTTAACAAGAGGATTGCTGAAGCTAGAGAATTTTTGTCAGTGATGTAACATTATTTTTTTCAAGATTCAATTGAATACCAAAAATTAGTTCTGAATTTTTCAAATTTTTTAAGTTATTAGTATAAATATAAAATTAGTACCATAAATTTTTCCCAACTTTGACCATGATTTTCATATCATGCACACATAAGGATTTCATCTTTGTAGTTTAGAAAGCTGAAAGAAATTGGCAAAATATTGTAGCTTTTATTAATGTTTATATGAGACCATGTCAGACCCAGGCTTAATCCAGCCCCTCTTGAGTCACCTGTATGTTGACCTTGTTGACCTTTCATCAGATTATGCATGCTTGAGCGAAGCATACACTGGGGCAGCCAGGCAGCTAATGCCCAGCCACAGTTGATCCAGGTGTCCAACCCAACTCATCTAGTAATTGTTTTGAAAAACAACATAACAACACAAAGTGGCCGGGGCATATAGTTTTACCCATGTCCGTCATTCCGTCATTCCGAAATAAAACAGTTGTACGGACTTTTTTTCCCAATGCCTGCAGATATTGGCCTGATTTTTGGTTTTTTCGTCCCGGTTGACCTACTTTTGACCGTTTTACGGCTCCTTAACTTAGAAAATTTCATGAAAAATATAAATTTTCATGACAAATACACATGTACAGACTTTTTTTCGCAATACCTGCAGATATTGGCCTGATTTTTGGTGTGTCGGCAGATAATGACCATTTACAGATCGAGTTCGCGTTTAGTCCCAGTTGACCTACTTTTGACCGTTTTACGGCTCCTTAACTTAGAAAATTTCATGAAAAATATAAATTTTCATGACAAATACACATGTACAGACTTTTTTTCGCAATACCTGCAGATATTGGCCTGATTTTTGGTGTGTGGGTAGATATTGACCAGTTACAGATTGAATTCGCGTTTCGTCCCAGTTGACCTACTTTTGACCGTTTTACGGCTCCTTAACTTAGAAAATTTCATGAAAAATATAAATTTTCATGACAAATACACATGTACAGACTTTTTTTCACAATACCTGCAGATATTGGCCTGATTTTTGGTGTGTGGGCAGATATTGACCAGTTACAGATCGAGTTCGCGTTTCGTCCCAGTTGACCTACTTTTGACCGTTTTACGGCTCCTGAACATAGAAAATTTCATGAAAAATATAAATTTTCATGACAAATACACATGTACTGACTTTTTTTGCAATACCTGCAGATATTGGCCTGATTTTTGGTGTGTGGGCAGATAATTACCAGTTACAGATCGAGTTCATGTTTTGTTCCAGTTGACCTACTTTTGACCGTTTGATGGTGCTCTAACATAGAAAATTTAATAAAAAAGTGCACATGTACGGACTTTTTTTTCGCAATGCCTGCAGATACGGGCCTGATTTTTGGTGTGTAAGCAGATAATGACCAGTTACAGATCAAGTTCTTGTTTTGTCTCAGTTGACCTACTTTTGACCATTTGACTGCTCCTGAACATTGAAAGTTTCATGAAAAATATAAATTTTCATAACAAATGCATATGTACCGACTTTTTTCCTCAATGCCTGCAGATACCACCCTGATTTTTTATGTGAAGGCAGATAATGACAGATACAGATCGAGTTCGCGTTTCATCCGGGTTGACCTACTATTGATTGTTTTAAGGCTCCTAAACATAGAAAATTTCTTGAAAGACAGAAATTTTTATGGAAAATGCACATGTATGGACTTTTTTTCACATTGCCTGCAGATACTGGCCTGATTTTTGGTGTGTTGCTTGATAATGACCCGTAACAGATCGAGTTTGCATTTTGCCCTTGTTGACCTACTTTTGACCATATGACACCTCCTGAACTTAAAAATTTTTTCAAAATTTAACAAATGTTTCTAATTTGCCCCAGGCGGGGGCATTCGTGTCGTTCCGACACATCTAGTTTTTTAACAAATTAAAGAAAAATTAATAGAAAAGGAATTTGTTAGTTGATGAATAACAGAAAATTAACTTCCAGTTACTGATGATGTAAGAATCTTGTATGGATGGATAGAATGTCAATGTCAGTGTTATTCCAAATAACACCATGCAGTCACCTATGGTATTTTTCAATGAAATTTTAATGATAAAAAACTATATCATATTATTCATTACTAATCATTAGGGATCATATGAAGGAAATTAATGATAGACAAAGATTCAGTTGATAATATTAATCTAGATTCCTACTGTGTCTAGTGTGTAGATTGATGTGAAAGTAGTCCAAGGTGAATATATTCCTTTTATTATTTTAATATTAATAAAAGCCATAAAACCAGGTACTTATGATCATTATTTAAATTTGTGAATTTTGTATATTCTGGATTCTCAACATCTTTGTTTGGCTAAAACTGAATAAATACTAGACATGGTGCGAATGCTTTGCAAATGTATTTGAATACGAATATGAATATGTACTGCATTAAAAAATTTTATCGCATAAGAATGGGAATTCAGGTATATAACAATAAACAATAAATTAATAATTTTGTATTGGTTTTTTATAACTAATTAAAGAAAAATTAATAGAAAAGGAATTTGTTAGTTGATGAGTAACAGAAAATTAACTTCCAGTTACTGATGATGTAAGAATCTTGTATGGATGGATAGAATGTCAATGTCAGTGTTATTCCAAATAACACCATGCAGTCACCTGTGGTATTTTTCAGTGAAATTTTAATGATAAAAAAATAAATCATATTATTCATTACTAATCATTAGGGATCATATAAAGGAAATTAATGATATGCAAAGATGCAGTTGATAATATTAATCTAGATTCCTACTGTGTCTAGTGTGTAGATTGATGTGAAAGTAGTCCAAAGTGAATATATTACATTTATTTTTTTTAATATAAATAAAAGCCATAAAACCAGGTACTTATGATCATTATTTAAATTTGTGAATTTTGTATATTCTGGATTCTCAACATCTTTGTTTGGCTAAAACTGAATAAATACTAGACATGGTGCGAATGCTTTGCAAATGTATTTGAATACGAATATGAATATGTTCTGCATAAAAAAATTTTATTGCATAAGAATGGGAATTCAGGTAAAAATGAAAGTATTTGAATACCAGTGCGGATACTTCAAAATGTATTCATGAATGCATTCATGAATATATTCTATAATATTATTTCAATAATCATTTCTGTTATATTTTATTTTAAAAAATCATATGATTTTCTTCTTATTTTTTTTTAATGAAAATTATATTGGCACAATATTTGTTATTAAATTTTTATAAATAGTTAAACTCTTTTATAATATGTGCTGCTTATAAGTTATATGGCCAACTCAAAATCTGTGTGACAATAGCACTCCATTTGTTAATAAAATAAATGAAATCAATCCTCTTCCCTGTCTCCAAAGGTGCTATCAAAATCATACATAAGCTAAACACCAACAACTCATAATAAAGCTTATATTTATTACCACACAAAACAAGCATGTGCTTCTTTCCCAAATCATATTTTTTACCATATATAACAGCTGAGCACCATGACCCATGGGTCCCTTGGTTTCCTCTATTTTTGAGACCTCAAAGATGCCGTCATATGTTAAAAGGGTACAAATCGTAACGGCTGGTTCTGGAATCTTCTCACTTTATATCCGGAGAGGTCCATGAAAAGTCTTCTTGGAAACCTGGAATTAGATCTCTGTTACCGATATTCTTCAAGCCATGGGGCTCTGAAATACCCCCCAGAATAATGAAAAATTTGATACAACAGCTCAAATACCTGATCAACTAATGCATTGTTCACCATGATTCTTTGCATGCATATTGATCCTGGAGTGTTTCATCAGTTTCTACAGACTGGTGGCGCCACCTGTATTTTTTCGATTTTTTTTTTTTTACAATTTTTTTTCTCTGTTTTTGAGACCTGAAAAGATGCCGTCATCTGTTAACAGGGTACAAATCGTAACGGCTGGTTCTGGAATCTTCTCACTTTATATCCGGAGAGGTCCATGAAAAGTCTTCTTGGAAACCTGGAATTAGATCTCTGTTACCGATATTCTTCAAGCCATGGGGCTCTGAAATACCCCCCAGAATAATGAAAAATTTGATACAACAGCTCAAATACCTGATCAACTAATGCATTGTTCACCATGATTCTTTGCATGCATATTGATCCTGGAGTGTTTCATCAGTTTCTGCAGACTGGTGGTGCCAACTGTATTTTTTCGATTTTTTATGATTTTTTTCTCTATTTTTGAGACCTCAAAAGATGCTGTCATCTGTTAACAGGGCACAAATCTTAAATGACTGGACTTAAAATCTTCTGTCTTGACATGCAGGGAGGTCCATGAAAAAGTCTTCTTGGAAACCTGGAATCAGGTCTCTGTTACACAAATATCTTTCAAGCTATGGGGCTCCGAAGTACCCCCCAGAATAATAAAAAGTTTGATACAAAAGCTCAAAAATCTGAACAATTAATGCATTGATCACCATAATTCTTTGCATGGATATTGATCATGGAGTGATTCATCAGTTTCTGCAGACTGGTGACGCCACCTGTATTTTCTCAATTTTCACAATTTTTTTTCTCTATTTTTGAGACCTGAAAAGATGCCGTCATCTGTTAACAGGGTACAAATCATAACCGCTGGTTCTGGAATCTTCTCACTTTACATCCGGAGAGGTCCATGAAAAGTCTTCTTGGAAACCTGGAATTAGGTCTCTGTTACCGATATTCTTCAAGCTATGGGGCTCTGAAATACCCCGCAGAATAATGAAAAATTTGATACAACAGCTCAAATATCTGATCAACTAATGCATTGATCACCATGATTCTTTGCATGCATATTGATCATGCAGTGTTTCATCAGTTTCTACAGACTGGTGGCGCCACCTGTATTTTTTCAATTTTTTTTTTACATTTTTTTAGCTCAGCTGACTATAAGTCATTAGGAATCCAAAATTCGGCATAATGTTAGATGTCCCCAAGATCTCCTACCAAGCCGAAAACTGGGTCTTTGCAACTTCGTTCCTTTGAGAAATTAAGGAAAAACCTCAATTTTTTATTAAAAACCTATTTTCACACTTCAGGACTGCCTAATATCAAAACCACTCATCTGTTTTTCCTCATATTTACCATAAATATTCCTCTATATAGTTCCTATGTACATGCCAGAAATTATGTCTGTATTGTTTAATTTAAAAAAGTTATGGGCCCAAACATAATGCATTTGTAAAAAATCAGGAAAGATATTTGATCACTTAACACAAAAAATGTTAAAGCTATCGACCTTTTTTCCAGTAATATAACTTTAATTAATCAAAATTAAATTGTATACCCAAAATTAGATGAAAATCTTTTAAATTTTCTAAAATATTAATAAAAATAAAAAATTGGTACCTTAAATTTTGCCCAACTTTGACCATGGCACGTTTTTTTCCTGTAAGTACTGTGGATTTAATTTTCACAGCATGTTTTTGTTAGCATTTCAACTGTTAACACCAAAAATTTGAAACCAGTTGATCAAAAACTGTAGATTTTAATAAGTTTTCAAGCACCATGTAACATATTGTTTACATCAAGCTGGTGTTATGCAGTTTGCAAGAGCTCAGCTCCCCAGCTTCAGCTCTTAGTTCCTTAAATTCGGCATACAGTTAGATGTCTCCAAAATCCCCTACCATGCCAAGAATTTGGTCACTAGGACTTAATACCTTCGAGATATTAATGAAAAACTTCATTTTCCATTAAAAACCCATTGTTACACTTCAAGACTGCCTAATATCAAAACCACTGATCTGACTTTAATCATAAATAATATACATATTTTTCATTCTCTATGCACATGCCAGAATGATGTCAGTATTGCGTAATTGTTTTAAGTTATGGGCCCAAACATAAATGCACTTTTTAAAAAATCAAGAAATATATTTACTCCCTTAACAAGGGCATTGCTGAAGCTAGAGATTTTTTTGTCAGGGATGTAACATTATTTAATCAAGATTCAATTGAATACCCAAAATTAGTTCTGATTTTTTCAAATTTTATAAGTTATTAGTATAAATATAAAATTAGTACCTTAAATTTTGCCCAACTGTGACCATGGCACGTTTGTGTCCTGTGAGCACTGTTGATATAATTTTCATATCATGCACACATTAGGATTTCAGCTTTTTAGTTTAGAAAGCTGAAAGAAATTGGCCAAAAATTGTAGCTTTTATTAATGTTTTTTATGAGACCCTGTCAGACTTTGGCTCTCTCCAGCCCCTCTTGAGTCACCTGTCTGTTGACCTTGTTGACCTTTCATCAAATTATGCACGCTTGAGGCGAGGCATACAGGAATCCAGGCAGCTTATGGCCAGCCACAGCTGATCCAGGTGTCCAACCCAACTCATCTAGTAGTTTTAACCAACAACATAACAATAAACAATAAATTAATAAATTTTTATTGGTTTTTAATAACAAATTAAAGAAAAGTAGAAAAGGAATTTGTTAGTTTATAATAACAGGAAATTAACTTGCAGTTACTGATGATATAAGAATCTTGTATCGATGGGTAGAATGTCACGTATTCCAAATAACACCATGCAGTCACCTATGGCATTTTTCAGTTCAATTTTAATGATAAAGAAGTAAATCATATTATTCATTACTAATCATTAGGGATCATATGAAGGTAATTAATGATAGACAAAGATGCAGTTGATAATATTAATCTAGATTCCTACTGTGTCTAGTGTGTTCATTGATGTGAAATTAGTCCAAAATGAATTTTTTACAGTTATTTTTTAATATGAATAAAAGCCATAAAACCAGGTACTTATGATCATTATTTAAATGTGTGAATTTTGTATATTCTGGATTCGCAACATCATTGGTAGGTGAAACTGAATAAATACCAGACATGGTGCGAATACTTTGTAATTGTATTTAAATACGAATATGATTATGTACTCCATTATAAAATTTCTTGCATAAAGAATAGGAATTCAGGTAAAAATGAAAGTATATGAATACTCGTGCAAATACTTTCAAAATGTATTCATGAATGCATTCATGAATATATTCTTTAATATTATTTTAATAATCATATCAGGTATATTTCATTTAAAAAAATCATATGATTCTCTTATTATTTTTAATAAAAATTATATTTGGGACAATATTTGTAATTTTTTTTAATAAATAGTTAAACTCATATTATATGTTCTGCTTATAAGTTATATGGCCAAGTCAAAATCTGTGTGACAATAGTACTCCATTTGTTAATAAAATAAATGAAATCAATCCTCTTCCCTGTCTCCAAAGGTACTATCAAAATCATACATAAGCTAAACAACAACAACTCATAATACAGCTTATATTTATTACCACACAAAACCAGCATGTGCCTCATTTCTAAATAATATTTTTTTATCATATATAACAGCTGAGCGTCGTGACCCATAGGTCCCTTGTTTCTCTATTTTTGAGACCTCAAAAGATGGTGTCATCTGTTAACAGGGCACAAATCATATGGCTGGACCTGGGATCTTCTCACTTTACATTAAGAGAGGTCCATGAAAAGTCTTCTTGAAAACCTGGAATTAGGTCTCTGTTACCCATATTCTTCAAGCTATGGGGCTCCAAAGTACCCCCCAGAATAATGAAAAATTAGATACAAAAGCTCAAAATATCTGAACAACTAATGCATTGATCACCATGATTCTTTGCATGGATATTGATCATGGAGTGATTCATCAGTTTCTGCAGACTGGTGGTGCCACTTGTTTTTTTTTTTTTATTTTTTACTATTTTTTATCTATTTTTGAGACCTTAAAAGATGCAGTCATCTGGTAACAGGGCACAAATCGTAACATCTAGACCTAGAATCTTCTTTCTTGACATGTTGGGAGGCCCATGAAAAGTCTCCTTGGAAACCTCAAATTAGGTCTCTGTCACCCAAATTGTCTGAGCTATGGGGCTCAGAAATACCCCCCAGAATAACTAAAAATTTGATACAAAAGCTCTGGTATCTGAACAACTAGTGCATTGATTGGCATTATTCTTTGCATGCATATGCATCATGGAGTGTTTCATCAGTTCTTGCAAACTCGTGGTGCCACCCGGACTTCTTTGAATTTTTACGCATTTTTATCTTTATTTTTTGAGACCTTCAAAGATGTGGCCGTCTGTTAACAGGGCACAAATCATAACTGTTTGAGCTTTAATCTTCTTTCTTGACATCCTGGGAGCCCATAAAAAACTCCATGGAAACCTGAAATTAGGTCTCAGTTACCCATATTCTCCCGAGCTATGGGTCTTAGAAGTACCTCCCAGAATAACTAAAATTTTAATACAAAAGCTCCAGTATCTAAAGAAACATCTTTAATTACTGTTCTCTCTTTCCAGGATGGTGGCACATTCCCATTACAAATGATGTCAAAAATGGTGAACCAGTCCATGCCTAACATCTCAGTTGGTCGTCCCCATGGTGATTCAGGGTCACCAGACACAGTGGTAAGGCACAGTTATGGATTGATATCTACAATATCAACCCAACAGTATCCAATGCCATGTCATCATCTTTAATATCATATTTTGTCTCAATTAGTCATGTCAGGTAAAATTTTATACCAGGTCCAGTAGCAACTGGGTTCCTCCTTTCTGTTAAATGATAAAATCTATTCAAATTAGTTTCTAGCACAACCGACTATATGTCATGCTGAGCTCTTAATGATGGGGCCTTTTTCCTTCTTCTTTCTGTCTGCCTAGCATTCAGTTCAGGCTATCTGTTGGTCTGTTACCAGGCTATCAATGTTTACCATAATTTTTCTTAGTCAGCTTGGCAAAGTTCAACAAAATTAGCCCTACCAGCTCTTAAAAATGTCTTTAACAGATTTGAAAATTTCATTGTAATACACCCATTTTGAGTAAAAGTTCATACAAAATCTCAAATTGTTCAATAACTAATACATGGGTGACTTGAAATCACTCTGCCTGTTCATTTTTATTTCATATGTTGTATGACAATTGTGGCACTACATGTATTTTGCATTCATTTATATGCAGTGTAAAATTGAGTTTGAGACTTACATTCTGGGTTTGACAGCTTGGTGGTCATATTATTTAAGTGGATTTTATATCAGAATGGACATTATTAAAGGTAATCTATATTCTGTATGTCACAGGCACACCAGGCATCTGTGTCTATGTCGGAGGCAGAGTTGCGAGCCATGGCAGCATATCAACAAGGCCTACCTGTACCCAGTCATCTGATGCCAGTCACACTGCCATTTTGTCCCACTCTGCCAGGTACGGGTCTCGTAGTCATGGTGACATTCTTTGAGTCACATCTAATGAAAACTTCTTCCCCCTCCCCTTGTATTACAACCATAAAAATCCTTTTACTGTCATGGTTTTGTTATTTCTAAATTGTTGAATGATAATAAAGCTAAACGTAGTTATGCCCATACACAGTCCTTATTTTTTAGCAAACCTGTGAGCTTATGCATTGGGGTGGCGTGGTCCGTCATCTGTCGTCCGGCGTCTGTACGCTAACCCATACTGTCTTGAAAACGGCAATAGCTAGCATCATGAAATTTTATGCAAAAAATTAGTCATCTAAAAAACTCTATCGGATTTTGCTTATTTTTTGGCTAACTGCATTTTCTTAGATTTTATAGGGAAAAAGCTAAAAAAGCTTTAAAAATCCTCTTCTCCGAAATTGTTCAGCCAAATTGTCCAATATTTCACAGAAATAATCTTTTATACCATCTAGCTCAAGTTTGTTTGAATGGTTCAAGTGAATTTTGGCCAAGTTACAGGATGTTGAACTCAGTCATCTGTCCAAAAAAGCATACTTAAATGACAACCTCTGAAATGGCCAGAGCTATCATCACCAAGTTTTATGCCAGTGTTGGTCACACGAGTCATATATGAAATTCAGGTATTGGTGGTGCCACCTGCATTGACCTTTTTTTGTACGGGGGTCATTGGTCATCTGTACATTAACCCATAATTTCTCAGGAATAGCAGGAGCTACCATCCCCAGATTTTATGCAATAATCTGTCACATATCAAATGTTGTGGGATTCAGCTTATTTTTTTCCTGTCTGCATTTACTTAGATGATATGGTTTGCATTTGATGAATTTTAGCGGAGTTACATGAATTTGAACTTAGTCATTTGGCCAAGTAAGCATACTGACATAGTAATCGCAGAAATGACAGAAGCTAACATTACCAAGTATTGTGCAAATGTTGGTGACATGACTCATATTTGAAGTTGCAGATTTCGTGATGCCACCTACATTGACCATTTTTTTTTATGGGGAAAAAACCTCATAATTTTAGCGTTTTTTCAGCTTAAAATGTTTATGATGAAACTGTCAAGTTGAATCGTTAAATTTTTCAAAAGAATTATCCTAGGACATGGTTCTTTCAATCATATCAGAATAGATTGAGTTTGTTGATTTTTTATTGAATTGTGAAAAGCTTAAGTTGGTCTTATGTCCATTATTATGTCTATTTCAAACTGAGGACTAAATATTTTTTTCTACAAAATTATTGTTTCAATCAGAGCTTCTGTAACATTGAACAAAATTATTCTTAGTTAGCCTTTGTTCAAGTTTACTTGAATGATTTTTGGTAGAATTATTGGACCTTTAACAGTGAAAGAACTGCATCTTTTATTATTCTAGATATTTTGATAAAAAGTTTATGAATATTTCAGCTTGAAAAAAAAAAGCATTTAAGCCATTCTTTTGGTTTGGGGATCAAAATGTCAAAGGTCAAGCCCACAGGCCTCCATTGTTCATGAACAAGTCAGGTTAAAGTTTTTTTGTTAGGCTCCTTTATCCATTGCTAATGAAGACATTTCAATTAAACTTCATACAATGATGAACAATGACAATACCTAGCACAGCTTTTAGAAGATTTTGCCATATTTTAAATTATGGGCCAGTAAGTCGATAAAATTTGTACAGATCCCAACCTAGCTCAGGTTGAAGTTTTTTCTTTATTCTTTATAAGTCTGCAACGACTGACTTAATTGCTTTTATATTACAAACATGTATTGTAAAGGTGGTAATTAATCCCCCCCCCCTGTGATTTGGTGATCAAAAGGTCAAAGGTCAAGATCACAGGCCCCTTTGTTCATTAACAAGTCAGGTTAAAGTTTTTTGTTAGTCTCATTTCTCCATTGCTAATGAAGACATTTCAATTAAAATTAATACTCTGATGTACAGTGACAATACCTAGCACATCTATTAAAAATTTGTACCATATTTTTATGATTTTAGGGCCAGTAATTAGACAAAATTTGTACAGATCCCAACCCAGCTCAGGTAAGTTTTTTTACTCTTTGTAACTTGGCAACCACTTACCCTATTGCTTTTATATTTCATATATGTATTGCATAGGGGATTAGGAATCCCCCATATGATTTAGGGATCAAAAGGTCAAGGTCACAGGCCACAGTTTTTCATGAACAAGTCCGATTAAAGTTTTAAGCTCAGCTATAGGTATGGCGCTTTGTCGGTCGGCTGTCCAGCTGTCTGACCATCCAGTCATCCATAAGCAGGGCACAAATCATAACCGCTGGACCTAGAAATTTCTTAGTATACATCTGTGGAGGTCAATGAAAAATATCCTTGGAAACCTAAAATTGGGTCAGTGTGAACCATATCTTCGAGATATGTGACTTGTAATTACCCCATCCCCCAGAATAATTAAATATTTGATGCAAAACCTCCACTATCTTGATAATTAATGCTTGGATTGCCATGAATCTTTCCTTGAATATTGACAATGACTAGTTTCGTCAGGTCCTGAAAACTGGTGGCGTCACCTGTATTCTTCAGCGAACCAGTGAGCTTATGCGATGGTGCAGCATCATCGTTCCCAGTTGTCTGTATGTTAACCCATGATTTCTCAGAAACAGTTGAAGCTAGCTCCAAATTGCTGTATTTTCCGATATGAGTTATAAACCTGCAAAACGATTTTTGACTGATGCCACTGAGGCCAATTTGTTTAATATTTTAAGAGAATAATCCCCACAATAATTCTTATAATAATTGTCTTCAATGGTTCCACATGAATGATTTTTGGCTGAATTGTGGAGATTGAATGGAGTCATTTTACCATATATATTAGTGTGTAAAGCAGATTCATCTAGCCTGGCACCAGTTTATAAGCATCCATTATATCATGCCTCTAGACATTTAGATTTCAGGTTATCTGTGGTTAATATTGACAAGAATGTTTTATAAAAAGCTTTTAAAAAATGTAGATTTAAGATTTTTAGATATTCCTAATGCCAGCCAATGTTAACAAATCACAGGTATACAGCTCTCTGTGGGTATATAAAGACGGCTATACATGGATTATAAATAATAGGTATCAATGCTCAACTTAATTCAAGATTTTGCCATCAGTGAGATGTATCTGTATTATTATTTTGCAGCTGTAGTAATTTTTACCAAACCTGTGAGCTAATGTGATGGTGTGACCGCGTCCGTCATCTGTATGTTAACCCATACTATCTCAAAAACGACTGAAGCTAGCATCATGAAATTTAATGCAAAAATTTAGCCATCTGAAAAACTTTTCATTTTCTTAGATTTTATAGAGAAAAAGCTAAAAAACCTTTAAAAATCTTCTTCGACAAAATGGTCAAGCCAAATTGTTCAATATTTCTCAGAAATAATCTTTTATACCATCTCTCTCAAGTTTGTTCAAATGGTTCCAGTTCAGTGAATTTTGGCCGAGTTACAGGAAGTTGAACTTAGTCATCTGTCAAAAAAAAACATGAATACAAAAATTTCTGTCTCAGATTTGGCTGGAGCCATCATCACCAAATTTTATGCCAATGTTGGTCACATGAGTCATATATGAAATTCAGGTATTGGTGGCGCTGCCGCCATCGGCCTTTTTAGTATGGGGGTCATCAGTGCCTGTATCATAGTGAGGGCCACAAAGAACTTCTTCTCTAAAACCACATGGCCAGATTGTTTAATATTGCACAGAAATGACCCTAGGGTAGTGCTTTCAGAATTTTGTTCAAATGGTCTCTGTTTAGTTATTTTTGGCTGAGTTATGAGAAGCTGAATTTAGTCATATGCCATAACAGCCCATTTGAGCTTAGTGGCTACAAAGATCTTCTTCTAAAACCACTGGGCCAAATTCTTAAATCTCACATATTAATTATCCTCAGATGTTGATAATTCAAGTTTGTTCAAATGGTTTTGATTTAGTGCTTTTTGGCTGAGTTACGAGAATCTGAACTTAGCCAATTTGCTGTATCTTCCTATATGATTGATAAATCTGCAAAACATTTTTGGACTGACGCCACTGAAGCCAATTTGCTTAATATTTTTCAAGAATAATCCCCACAATAATTCTTATATTAATTGTCTTTAATGTCTCCTCATGAATGATTTTTGGCTGAATTATGGAGATTGAATTTAGTCATTTTACCATATATGTTAGCTGTGTAAAGCAGTTACATCTAGCCTGTCACCAGTTTATCAGGATGTATAACATCATGCCACTAGTGTTCAGGTTAAATAGCTTGGCAGACTGCCAACTATTTCAGATTTTGCAACAGGCCAAAGGTCTGCCTGGATCTATTTATAGCTTTGGCAGACTGGCAACTGTATCAGATAAGGCAGCAGGTCAAGAATTCACTCTGTGCAGCCAGGTATAGGTCAAGAGTTCACTCAGTGCAGTAGCTGCATACTATTTATAGCTTTGGCAGACTGCCCACTGCATCAGATTTTGCATAAAAGTTCAGCCTGGATCTGTTTATAGCTTTGGCAGACTGCCAACTGTGTCGGATTATGCAACAGGTCAAGAGTTCACTCAATGCAGCCAAGTACAGGTCAAAAGTTCACTCAGTCTAGCCAGGAGCAGGTCAAGAGTTCACTCAGTGCAGTGGCTTGAGCCAGAAATTTGTCACAGATCACTCGGGGCAACTACCTTTCTCACCTAAGCCTGCTTATTTCTCCAGGGCAATTAGATATATCAGCCTGAAATTGGGAAAATTTATACATATTGTAAAGTTTTGCCGTATACAAGAATGATGGTGCAACCTACAATCATTTTTGCACAGTGTATGTCCCTGCTTATTTCTCAGGAGGGGATATCAGCCTGAAATTGGGCATATGTATACTCTGATACCTTTGTCGTATACAAGACATGTAGGCCTACTTTAAAAGTAATGGACCAGCATTGAAGCATTTTACCTGGTGTATAAACAATTGCACAGGTTCGCATTAGGCCTGTAGGCCTTGTTTAAAGAGTAAGGTGTCAATGCCCTGTTATGCAGATTCTCTTGACATGCTAATTCTTAGTGGGTGCCACCTCCTGGACATGTGCCGAAAATAATTTGTTACCCAAATTTTGGCCCTAAAATTGACCCACTGCTGTCTCTTATGATATTCATCTGAATTGTTGTATACACACATTCTTTGATATGTTTAATAAATTCTGTTTTGGTCTGCTCCATACCTTTCTTTATAACTTTTCTGTTTACACTTGTAGAATCATAAAAAATATACCACTGACCATTTTAGAATCAAATAATATAAAATCTAATTTCAGTCATCAGTCTTAAAGTGATCATAATGCTGACATAGTTATCATCAGTAGCTGGCAGCTCCAAGATCCTGAAAATTTATGTGTACCAGAATTTGAGACTCATAATTGGGGGTCATCTTATACGTGGGGTCGTCATATACACACATAATATGGTATGCTTATTTGAAAATGGAAAATTTTATGTTTTGACAGCATTTTTATTTGAATTAATACTTTAAATGTGTATTATATTATACTATAATCCCAACTTTCTCCTTATTCTATGTTTGACAGGGGTTCATACATTCCCATGTTTATTTTATACACATATTACCAGCACATAGCTGAAATAATGATACTTCTAGAAAAATTTTATCATGAGAGGCACCTGCATATTTGATAAATTCCATATGATAAAAGTGCACAGTATTAGTTTGATAAACATATTTAATATTTGATTATCACCAGATAGCAGGTCCATGCTATGCTAATATATATATATATATATATATATATATATATATATTTATATATATATATATATTTATATAAACAACAGAAATAAGATTATTTTGCCTTTGCTGAAATTTTCTGATATTCAGCTGAGCCACATGACCCATGGGTTCCCACTTTACAAATATGTAATCATTAGAGGCTCCTACTTCTTTCATGTAGCTCATAAAAGTACACCTGTAACTCCAGAGGTGGGTATTTTGTATATTTCTCAAATAATGATATTCAAAAATGATTTGCTGTGGACAGATTCAATATTTTAGAATTTTTTAGCTCAGCTGACTATAAGTCATCTGAGCTATAGTCGTGGTCCATTGTCCGTCGTCCGTCCGTCTGTCCGTCCGTCCGTCCGTCCGTCCGTAGATGTGGCACGTTTTGAAACCGTAAGACCTAGGAATCCAAAATTTGGCATATTGTTAGATGTCCCCAAGATCTCCTACCAAGCCGAAAACTGGGTCTTTGCAACTTCGTTCCTTTGAGAAATTAAGGAAAAACCTCAATTTTTTATTAAAAACCTATTTTCACACTTCAGGACTGCCTTATATCAAAACCCCTTATCTGTTTTTCCTCATATTTACCATAAATATTCCTCTATATAGTTCCTATGTATGTGCCAGAAATTATGTCTATATTATTTAATTTAAAAAAGTTATGGGCCCAAACATAATGCATTGTGTAAAAAATCAGGAAAGATATTTGATCACTTAACACAAAAAATGTTAAAGCTATAGACCTTTTTTCCAGGAATATAACTTTAATTAATCAAAATTAAATTGTATACCCAAAATTAGATGAAAATCTTTTAATTTTCTAAAATATTAATAAAAATAAAAAATTGGTACCTTAAATTTTGCCCAACTTTGACCATGGCACGTTTTTTTCCTGTAAGTACTGTGGATTTAATTTTCACAGCATGTTTTTGTTAGCATTTCAACTGTTAACACCAAAAATTTGAAACCAGTTGATCAAAAACTGTAGATTTTAATAAGTTTTCAAGCACCATGTAACATATTGTTTACATCAAGCTAGTGTTATGCAGTTTGCAAGAGCTCAGCTCCCCAGCTTCAGCTCTTAGTTCCTTAAATTCGGCATACAGTAAGATGTCTCCAAAATCCCCTACCATGCCAAGAATTTGGTCACTAGGACTTAATTCCTTCGAGATTTCAATGAAAAACTTCATTTTTCCATTAAAAACCCATTGTTACACTTCAAGACTGCCTAATATCAAAACCACTGATCTGACTTTAATCATAAATAATATACATATTTTTGATTCTCTATGCATATGCCAGAATGATGTCAGTATTGCATAATTGTTTTAAGTTATGGGCCCAAACATAATGCACTTTGTAAAAAATCAAGAAATATATTTACTCCCTTAACAAGGGGATTGCTGAAGCTAGAGATTTTTTTGTCAGGGATGTAACATTATTTAATCAAGATTCAATTGAATACCCAAAATTAGTTCTGAATTTTTCAAATTTTATAAGTTATTAGTATAAATATAAAATTAGTACCTTAAATTTTGCCCAACTGTGACCATGGCACGTTTGTGTCCTGTGAGCACTGTTGATATAATTTTCATATCATGCACACATTAGGATTTCAGCTTTTTAGTTTAGAAAGCTGAAAGAAATTGGCCAAAATTGTAGCTTTTATTAATGTTTTTTATGAGACCCTGTCAGACTTTGGCTCTCTCCAGCCCCTCTTGAGTCACCTGTATGTTGACCTTGTTGACCTTTCATCAAATTATGCACGCTTGAGGTGAGGCATATAGTAATCCAGGCAGCTTATGGCCAGCCACAGTTGATCCAGGTGTCCAACCCAACACATCTAGAAGTTTTAACCAACAACATAACAATAAACAATAAATTAATAAATTTTTATTGGTTTTTAATAACAAATTAAAGAAAAATAGAAAAGGAATTTGTTAGTTTATAATAACAGGAAATTAACTTGCAGTTACTGATGATATAAGAATCTTGTATCGATGGGTAGAATGTCACATATTCCAAATAACACCATGCAGTCACCTATGGCATTTTTCAGTTCAATTTTAATGATAAAGAAGTAAATCATATTATTCATTACTAATCTTTAGGGATCATATGAAGGAAATTAATGATAGACAAAGATGCAGTTGATAATATTAATCTAGATTCCTACTGTGTCTAGTGTGTACATTGATGTGAAATTAGTCCAAAATGAATTTTTTACAGTTATTTTTAATATAAATAAAAGCCATAAAACCAGGTACTTATGATCATTATTTAAATGTGTGAATTTTGTATCTTCTGGATTCTCAGCATCATTGGTTGGTGAAACTGAATAAATACCAGACATGGTGCGAATACTTTGTAATTGTATTTAAATACGAATATGATTATGTACTCCATTATAAAAATTCTTGCATAAAGAATAGGAATTCAGGTAAAAATGAAAGTATATGAATACTCGTGCAGATACTTTCAAAATGTATTCATGAATGCATTCATGAATATATTCTTTAATATTATTTTAATAATCATATCAGTTATATTTCATTTTAAAAAATCATATGATTCTCTTATTATTTTTTATAAAAATTATATTTGGGACAATATTTGTAATTTTTTTTAATAAATAGTTAAACTCTTATATTATATGTTCTGCTTATAAGTTATATGGCCAAGTCAAAATCTGTGTGACAATAGTACTCCATTTGTTTATAAAATAAATGAAATCAATCCTCTTCCCTGTCTCCAAAGGTACTATCAAAATCATACATAAGCTAAACAACAACAACTCATAATACAGCTTATATTTATTACCACACAAAACCAGCATGTGCCTCATTTCTAAATAATATTTTTTTATCATATATAACAGCTGAGCGTCGTGACCCATAGGTCCCTTGTTTTAAAAATATTCTCATAATCAATATCAGCGGAGCATCATGACCCACAGGTCCCTTGTTCAATATCCTGACATGACTGTGTACCCTTGTGAATTAAAAAGAAATCACCTGACTGAAAAAAAAAAGATTTTTTCAGAATATATCCTTTGTAGCTTATATGTGCAAAAGCCCTTGGGTGGTTAATATTATCAGCACCAGCCACCCCAGATCCCTGTCCAGTGATCTAGCTCATCTTATCATCTGCATAAGCCATATGTCACTAAAACACAGGAATTAATTCTAGCAGGCATAGGATCAAACCTGAGTCCAGAGCCAGTAAACCAGGACAGGCATGTGGAAATTGCGCGAACGATTGTTCAGGTTACTCGGAAGTTATGCAAATGGAAATTGGTGCTAATGAATTTCTGTTCGCGTAATTTTTCTCTTAAAGAAATAGGTGTTTGTTCAATCTCTTATAAAAAGTGAAGCAAAGTAACTTTCCCGGAATGATCAGTCACGGAGAAATAATTAAAGTTGGCGATCAGGTAGGTTTACCTTCTTAGGCTAACATGAGTTGGCAGTCATTCATTTGCCCTCAAAAATTGCAAAATGAGACCATTGAACCATGATGTAGTAAGCATGCATGAAGTTCGGGAAATAAAGTGATCATAACATCTGCATATTTGTTTAAAATATGAAATGTACATCGGCAATCCCTGGCTGTCAAAATTGACATCATAGTTATGGATATGCTCTCATCATTTACCGCCGTTTTATAAAAAAGTCATCTCCAAAAATGAATGATCACCACGTGTTACCGCCAAATGTGCATTGAACTTTTCATTAAATGACCGGCCAACATTCATTAAATCGTTCTTTTTTTACTGGTTCAGGTGACAGAACAAATAACAAATACATATGTAACAAAAAAGGTAACCATACATTTAGGGACGAAACATCATGTCTTTGGTTCATATCAACACATTTGCATAGCCAAAGATGGCACTCTCTTCTGAATATTGCCGACTTGCAACTGTGCATACAAGGAGGCCATTAATGAGGTAAATGCAAATTTTTGGTGCGCTGGGCAAATTTGAAGGATCTCAAATCAGTTCTCAGATGAGTTACGGCTGTCAGACACTATGGAGGAGGCCACATTCATATCTTGAAAGGAACCCCTTATTTATTCAGTGGAACTTTTGATATTTATCAGCTTTCTATAAATTATAAATCCCTGATAATAAAAAGTTGTTGCGCAGAACTGCGTTCTCAGCTGACCAACCGGCTTATGCAAATGACTGTCCACACACTGTTTTTTCGTGGGTATACCTGAACAACGGTTCCTGATGCAGATGTACCATGATTGATGTCACATCATACATTTCTCCAAACAAGTTGGAAATTTAACCATTTCAGCAAAGGATTAAAAAGTCTTAAAGATTTATGCTTGAAATATTTAAATAATTTTACATTTAACAAAGATTGTGCAACACTAAAAAAGTTTAACACTATCATCATTCACATCTGTCAGTTTGAAACCAGTTTTTTTCCAAGTGGAGGCCGTATGTATATGTATAAAGATTTTTTTTTTACAAGAGTTTTTACAAATGAAAAGGGAACAGAAAAACGTTTTCATGTAGTGTAATTTTACTGTCAGGGTGCCTAGAATATATCAGTTAAACAGACAGTCATTTTCAGTTTTAAATCCTACATTCTTTTTAACCATTTGACAAGGTGTTCTTTTATCGTTATGTTTGCCCTTTGTTAAAACAGTACTTCAACCTGGGTTGTTCTGTATTTGGTTTATTTTCCTTTAACAACATAGCATTATAATAAGTCAAGGAATAACTGAATTATCCTCAACTTTGCAATAAAATAATCTGAAATTCTAAGAAGTGTATTTAGGCCTATGTTTCTTTTTTAGCGAACCTGTGAGTTATGCAGTTGTGCGGCGTCTTCCGTTGTGCGTTGTGTGTTGTCTGTACATTAAGCTATCTCAAAAACGACAGAAGCTAGCATCACCAAACTTTTTGCAAATAATCAGTCATCTGAAAAACTCTTTAGGATTTTGTTTATTTTTTTCTAACTGCATTTTCTTAGATTTTATAGGGAAAAAGCTAAAAAAGCTTTAAACATCTCTGAAACTGTCCAGGCAAATTGTCCAATATTCCACAGAAATGATCCCTGGAACAATCTTTCTCAAGTACATCGAATGGTGCCATTTTGGAGATTTTTGGCCGAGTTACAGTAGGTTGAACTTAGTCATCTGTCCAAAAAAACACACTAAAATAAAAATCTCAGAAACGGCTAGAGCTATAATCACCAAATTTTATACCAATGTTTGTCACATATATCATATCTGAAATTGAGGTATTGGTGGCGCCACCTACATTGATGTGTCTTTTACAAGCGAAAATGTAATTTTAAACTCTTCTAGCTTATACTCTGATTTATGATGAAACTGTTAAGCTGATTGGTTTAAACTTTACAAGAATTATTCTATGGTAGGGTTCTGCCAATTTTATAAGGATAGATGGGTAAATCTAGCTTTAAAAAAGCATTGTAACCAATTGAAAAAGGCTTTCTGTGTTTGAAAACAGATATGACAACATGCTGAGTTTCAGCAGCCAAGTCAAAAGGTCACTCAGTACAAACAGGTGGGGTCCAGACATCACCATGGCAACTGACCTGGCTCTGGCGGGTGTCTAGACAATGTGTCTGGACATCTAGACGCAGCATCTAGACGTCGAGACACAATGTCTAGATGCAGAATTCCAAGATTATTGGAACTATATCTTTCAACTGTTTGAAAAAACTTTGTTTGCATTTTAAGCGAATCGGATTTATCATCAGGTCACATGTGAACTGCTGCGCCCTCATTTTTGGTTGACCTCTGACCTTTCCTCACTGCCCAGCGTCCATTTGTGCGTCTGTTTCCACACATAAACCACGTATCTCTGGAACCGTTTGACTGATCAGGCTAAAAAAATTTTGCACAAATGTAGCACTTTGATAGCTTTATAAAATACACTAAAACTAGTGGCGCCACCTGCAACCATTTTTTCACAGCGTCCATCTGTTCATCTGCCTTGGGATAAAATCACTCATAACTCAGAAGTGGTTTGATTTATCCACCTGAAATTGGCAGGTAAATTTGCAGGTTTATACATCCTGGACAGCTTTATCGATTTTATGACAGGTGGCGCCACCTACATTCAGGTTAACTCTGCAGACATCCAAGCTCATATCTCAGGAACTGTTTGACGGATTAGGCCAAAATTTTGCATGTGTAAAGATCTCACATAGCTCTTCGTCATAGGCAAAACTGGAGGCACCACCTGCAACCACTTATGCACACCGTCCATCTGTTCATCTGCCTTGGTATAAAATCACTCATATCTCAGAAGTGTTTTGACTTATCCACCTGAAATTTTACAGGTTTATACATCCTGGACAGCTTTCTCAATTGGATGACAGATGGCGCCACCTACATTCACGTTTACTCTGCAGACATCCAAGCTCATATCTCAGAAACCGTTTGACTCATTGGGCCAAACTTTAGCTTGTGTATCGATCTTACATAGCTCTTCATCATAGGCAAAACTGGTGGCGCCACTTGCAACCACTTATGCACAGTGTCCATCTGTTCATCTGCCTTGGGATAAAATCACTCATATCTCAGCAGTGGTTTGACTTATCCACCTTAAATTTTGCAGGCTTATACATCCTGGACAATTTTCTCGATTTTATGACAGGTGGCACCACCCACATTCACATTTTCTCTGCAGACATCCATGCTAATATGCAACAAACCTCACTCTTTTCCCCTTGCCACTTAATCCATGCCTTGCTTCACCCATCCCATTCTAATTTCTGCGGATGCACATAGTTGCTTGTTGACAACACATATTCTAGTTTTAAAATGTCCTAGTCTGAAACTTGCAGGTCCGAAAAGTCCATTTTGCTGAAATCATAATGACTACGGTAGATATGCAGGACTTAAGAGGATCAATATCAAATCTTAAAAATAAACCTCCATTCAATCATACTCCAAAACTTTGCACAGGTTCGCATTAGGCCTGTAGGCCTTGTTTATTTACCAAACTTGCCAGCTGATTTGTTGTTGTTTAAATAGACTTGATGTTTAACATAATAACATCAATTACTTTCTGCAAATGTCCCTTTTACTGGTGAAGTAGAATGCTAATTAGGATATACAAATGAAGGTTTTTAGCCCTCAGCCCTTAGGCTGATTGGCTATTGTCGTCACCCAAGCTGTCCGTCCATCCCTCCGTCCGGCGTCCATTAACTTTTACCTTGTGAGCAGGATATCTCGAAAAGGATTCACTGTCAGAGTTTTATTTCCTCGGTAAAGATGTATATCGACAAAATCTCGGTCAAGTTCGAAGATGGGTGACCTTGACCTATTTTACTACATTTTAGAGCTGATTATAGAAAAACACTTAGAAGCTTATTACTCAGGAACCATTCAATGGATTTTCACAAAACTTACTATAATTATTAGGACTGATAGCCTGTACCTGCTATACAAATTTGGTGGCGCTACCTACAATTTCTCATTATTAATGAATTTTTATTGGATTTTTCAACTTTGGGCTTGTGAGCGGGATATCTCTAAAAGGATTCACCGTAAGAATTTTATTTCTTCGGTGAAGATGGATATTGACAAAATCTCAGTCAGGTTTGAAGATGGTTGACCTTGACCTATTTTTCTACGTTTTAGAGATGCTTAAAGATAAACACTTAGAAGCTAATAACTAAGGAACCATTGGGTGGATTTTTACAAAACTTACTATTGTCATTTGGACTGAAAGTCTGTACGTGCTCCACAAGTTTGGTGGCGCCACCTACAATTTCTGATTTTTTACGAATTTTTATCGGGTTTTTCAAATTTGGCCTTGTGAGCAGGATATCTCTAAAAGGATTCACCACAGGAATTTTCATTCTTTGGTGATGATGTATATCGACAAAATCTTGGTCAAGTTCTAACATGGGTGACCTCGACCTAATTTTTGACATTTAAGAGCTGATTACAGACAAAGACTAAGAAGCTAATTTCTCAGGAACCATTGAATGTCACTATGATCATTTGGACTGATGGTCTGTACCTGCTGCACAATGTTTGGGGGCACCACCTACTGTTTCTGATTTTTAATAAATTTTTATCGGATTCTAACTTTTGGCCTTTTGTGCGGGATATCTCCAAAGGTATTCAACACAGGAACTTGATTTTTTCAGTGCTATTGCATATTTAAAATATTTTGGTAAAATTTAAAGATGGGTGTTCTTGACTGACTTATCAAGGTCACAGAGCTTAAAATAACTTAGGAGCTTATTTCTCAGGAAGCATTTGGTGGATTGTTATGAAACATGGTATATACCTCTCCAATTTAAATTTGTAACATGTACAGATATACATCCGTATGACAATAAATATTTTGTACTTGTTACTGTAACCACCTATAAACACTGTTCTTTTGGCTGAGGTCTTTTTTCAGCTTTTGCTGATATTCTAGTTGTATAATGTGTCAGTAACATGAGGAAACACAGATTTAATTAATTGCTGTAACAGTATTTAAATTTAGGAATCTTGGCATGATCCTATCAGTGTTAATGAGCAGCCCATCAGTGTCATCCTGGTAGCATCAGGGTCAAAGTATAATGATGCCGCCAGATGTCTGGACAGCAGCAGATTTGAATCGACCACTGAGCTGGACACATCAACTGACCAGTATGCTGTACACATGTGTTTACTGAATACACCAAAGTCTCTACAACTTGAGGACTTATTATTGTTGTTTGTGTTTTGCTAGTTTTCCCACACAAAGATCCCGCGAGAGCGCTACAACAACACCAGAGCGCTACAACAATAGTTTCACTCTTTGAGTGGTTGATGGCAAGAGCATTGCTTGCACACCAATTTCACGTAGCACTGTTTTGTTTTAATACCATTCCTCTCATTGATGCAATAATTTTTATTTAAAATTTCAATTAAATAAAAGAATCCCCAGGAAATTCGCAAAAATAGCATGCCTGCCAATAATATGTTCTATAGAATAATCAGATACAGGCTGAGCAGAACTGCATTTACAGCAATATGTACACTGTTTATGTAAGAATGTCAGGGTGACCCCTTGTTTAGACTACCAGGATATCTCACACGCATTTTACTTCATCATCTTTGCATATAACCTTATCTAAAGGGACAGGGATTTTAATCTCTGTGTTATTTTTCATCTCAGTGATTGATGGAGAATTTTCCAACCCTGCCAGTCCAGTTGAGGTCAGCTCCCACTTGAAGACATTAGAACACAGTCCAGGGAGCAACCCTACAATACCAGGAGCATTTGGCACCAGTAAATCCGGAATCTGCGAGTCTCAGGTGGCTCATGCACGGCTAAACAGGTACCAACATGGCACCATAACTAATCTAACAATGGATTTTACAGTTATCATAAGCAGTCTGACACTGGTTTTTATACACCTGTCTATGACAGAACATATTATGGTATACCCATCGTCCATCCATCCGTTAACTTGCGTTTTTGGATTTTCACGAAACTCACCATAACTACCTACCAATAGATTATCTCGCCCGAGTTCCAATACCATATTTGACATAATAAGCACTCCAGGTGCTCTCAAAATTAATTTTCATAACAAATATTTTTAGCGAACCTGTGAGCTTATGCGATGGCGCAGCGTCGTCCGTCCGCCGTCAGCCGTCCAGGGCTGGCTTTCCGCCATCCATGGCTGTAAGTCAGAAACTGTCGGAGCTAGCAGCTCCAAATTACATGTAGAATTCGTCACATTTGAAACTTGGTGCCCTGGAGCTTATTATTGGGTATCTGCATTAATTAAGATTTTACAGAGAAAACGCTTAAAAACCTTTAAAATTCTTCTTCTCTGAAACTGTCTAGCCAAATTGTCCAATATTCCACAGAAATGATCTCTAGAACAATCTCTCTCAAGTTTGTTCGAATGGTTCCAGTTCGAAGATTTTTGGCAGAGTTACAGGAGGTTGAACTTAGTCATCTGTCCAAAAAAGCACACTAAAATTAAAATCTCAGAAACAGCTAGAGCTATAATGACCAAATTTTATACCAGTGTTTGTCACATATGTTATATCTGATTTTGATGTATTGGTGGCGCCACCTACATTGATGTGTTTTTAGCTCAGCTGACTATAAGTCGTCTGAGCTATAGTCATGGTCCATTGTCCGTCGTCCGTCCGTCTGTCTGTCCGTCCATCCGTCTGTCCGTCCGTCCGTCCGTCCGTCCGTAGATGTGGCACGTTTTGAAACCGTAAGACCTAGGAATCCAAAATTCAACATAATGTTAGATGTCCCCAAGATCTCCTACCAAGCCGAAAACTGGGTCTTTGTGACGTCATTCCTTTGAGAAATTAAGGAAAAACCTCAATTTTTTATTAAAAACCTATTTTCACACTTCAGGACTGCTTAATATCAAAACCACTCATCTGTTTTTCCTCATATTTTCTATAAATAATCCTCTATATAATTCCTATGTACATGCCAGAAATTAGGTCTGTATTATATAATTTAAAAAAGTTATGGGCCCAAACATAATGCATTTTGTAAATAATCAGGAAAGAAATTTTATCACTTAACACAAAACTTGTTAAAGCTAAGCACTTTTTTTCCAGTAATATTACTTTTATTAATCAAAATTAAATTGTATACCCAAAATTAGATCAAAATCTTTTAAATTTTTTAAAATATTAGCAAAAATGAAAAATTGGTACCTTAAATTTTGCCCAACTTTGACCATGGCACGTTATTTTGCTGTAACTGCTATGGATTTAATTTTCACAGCATGTTTTTGTTAGCATTTCAACTGTTAACACCAAAAATTTGAAACCAGTTGATCAAACATTGTAGATTTTATTCAAGTTTTCAAGCACCATGTCCAGATTGCTAGTGTTATGCAGTTTGCTAGAGCTCAGCTCCCGAGCTTCAGCTCTAAGTTCCTTAAATTTGGCATACAGTTAGATTTCTCCAAAATCCCCTACCATGCCAAGAATTTGGTCACTAGGACTTAATTCCTTCGAGATTTCAATGAAAAACTTCATTTTTCCATTAAAAACCCATTGTTACACTTTAAGACTGCCTAATATCAAAACCACTGATCTGACTTTGATCATATATAATATACATATTTTTCTATACATTCGCTATGCACATGCCAGAAATGATGACAGTATTGTGTATTTTTTAGCTCAGCTGACTATAAGTCATCTGAGCTATAGTCGTGGTCCATTGTCCGTCGTCCGTCCGTCTGTCCGTCCGTCCGTCCGTCCGTCCGTCCGTAGATGTGGCACGTTTTGAAACCGTAAGACCTAGGAATCCAAAATTCGGCATAATGTTAGATGTCCCCAAGATCTCCTACCAAGCCGAAAACTGGGTCTTTGCAACTTCGTTCCTTTGAGAAATTAAGGAAAAACCTCAATTTTTTATTAAAAACCTATTTTCACACTTTAGGACTGCCTAATATCAAAACCACTCATCTGTTTTTCCTCATATTTACCATAAATATTCCTATATATAGTTCCTATGTACATGCCAGAAATTATGTCTGTATTATTTAATTTAAAAAAGTTCTGGGCCCAAACATAATGCATTTTGAAAAAAATAAGGAAAGATATTTGATCACTTAACACAAAAAATGTTAAAGCTGTGGACCTTTTTTCCAGTAATATAACTTTAATTAATCAAAATTAAATTGTATACCCAAAATTAGATGAAAATCTTTTAAATTTTTTAAAATATTAATAAAAATAAAAAATTGGTACCTTAAATTTTGACCAACTTTGACCATGGCACGTTTTTTTCCTGTAAGTACTGTGGATTTAATTTTCACAGCATGTTTTTGTCAGCATTTCAACTGTTAACACCAAAAATTTGAAACCAGTTGATCAAAAACTGTAGATTTTAATCAAGTTTTCATGCACCCTGTAACATATTGTTTACATCAAGCTAGTGTTATGCAGTTTGCAAAAGCTCAGCTCCCCAGCTTCAGCTCTAAGTTCCTTAAATTCAGCATACAGTTAGATGTCTCCAAAATCCCCTACCATGCCAAGAATTTGGTCACTAGGACTTAATACCTTCGAGATATTAATGAAAAACTTCATTTTTCCATTAAAAACCCATTGTTACACTTCAAGACTGCCTAATATCAAAACCACTGATCTGACTTTAATCATAAACAATATACGTATTTTTCATTCTCTATGCACATCCCAGAATGATGTCAGTATTGCGTAATTGTTTTAAGTTATGGGCCCAAACATAATGCACTTTGTAAAAAATCAAGAAATATATTTACTCCCTTAACAAGGGCATTGCTAGAGATTTTTTTGTCAGGGTATAACATTATTTAATCAAGATTCAATTGAATACCCAAAATTAGTTCTGAATTTTTCAAATTTTATAAGTTATTAGTATAAATATAAAATTAGTACCTTAAATTTTGCCCAACTGTGACCAAGGCACGTTTGTTTCCCATGAGCACTGTTGATATAATTTTCATATCATGCACACATAAGGATTTCAGCTTTTTAGTTTAGAAAGCTGAAAGAAATTGGCCAAAAATTGTAGCTTTTTTAATGTTTTTTATGAGACCCTGTCAGACTTTGGCTCTCTCCAGCCCCTCTTGAGTCACCTGTATGTTGACCTTGTTGACCTTTCATCAAATTATGCACGCTTGAGGCGAGGAATACAGGAATCCAGGCAGCTTATGGCCAGCCACATTTGATCCAGGTGTCCAACCCAACTCATCTAGTAGTTTTAACCAACAACATAACAATAAACAACAAATTAATAAATTTTTATTGGTTTTTAATAACAAATTAAAGAAAAATAGAAAAGGAATTTGTTAGTTTATAATAACAGGAAATTAACTTGCAGTTACTGATGATATAAGAATCTTGTATCGATGGGTAGAATGTCACATATTCCAAATAACACCATGCAGTCACCTATGGCATTTTTCAGTTCAATTTTAATGATAAAGAAGTAAATCATATTATTCATTACTAATCATTAGGGATCATATGAAGGTAATTAATGATAGACAAAGATGCAGTTGATAATATTAATCTAGATTCCTACTGTGTCTAGTGTGTACATTGATGTGAAATTAGTCCAAAATGAATTTTTTTACAGTTATTTTTTAATATAAATAAAAGCCATAAAACCAGGTACTTATGATCATTATTTAAATGTGTGAATTTTGTATATTCTGGATTCTCAACATCATTGTTTGGTGAAAATTGAATAAATACCAGACATGGTGCGAATACTTTGTAATTGTATTTAAATACGAATATGATTATGTACTCCATTATAAAATTTCTTGCATAAAGAATGGGAATTCAGGTAAAAATGAAAGTATATGAATACTCGTGCAAATACTTTCAAAATGTATTCATGAATGCATTCATGAATATATTCTTTAATATTATTTTAATAATCATATCAGTTATATTTCATTTAAAAAAATCATATGATTCTCTTATTATTTTTAATAAAAATTATATTTGGGACAATATTTGTAATTTTTTTTAATAAATAGTTAAACTCTTATATTATATGTTCTGCTTATAAGTTATATGGCCAAGTCAAAATCTGTGTGACAATAGTACTCCAATTGTTAATAATATAAATGAAATCAATCCTCTTCCCTGTCTCCAAAGGTACTATCAAAATCATACATAAGCTAAACAACAACAACTCATAATACAGCTTATATTTATTACCACACAAAACCAGCATGTGCCTCATTTCTAAATAATATTTTTTTATCATATATAACAGCTGAGCGTCGTGACCCATAGGTCCCTTGTTTTAAGTTATGGGCCCAAACATAATGCACTTTTTTAAAAATTAGAAATATATTTACTCACCTAAGATGAGAATTGCTGAAGCTGGATACTTTTTGTCAGGAATATAACTTTATTTAATCAAGATTCGATTGTTTACCCAAAATTAGATCTGAATTTTGCAAATTTTTCAAGTTATTAGCTTAAATAAAAAATCAATACCCTAAATTTTGTCCAACTTTGGCAATGGCATGTTTTTTTCTGTAAGCACTGTTGATTTAATTTTCACAGCATATATACATAAGGATTTAATCTTTTAAAATTTGAAATTTCAAAGGAATTGATCGAAAAGAGTAGCTTTTATTCAAGTTTTCATACACCATGTCAAGTGTTGTTTACATCTAGCCCACCTAGTAGTAAAGCCTTCACTTGCATTATGTAACCCACCCCAGCAGCTTGTCTTGGCTCAGCTGGGCCACTACTAGCAGGCTTCCCCTCTGCCCTGCACCCCCCCCCCCCAGATGATGCATTATCTAGATGAATGTTATAATTTTCAGTATTTCATTTTATTCTTGGCTATGCTACATTTTAGATTTTGTATTTACCACCAGGGTTACAATGATTAAAGTGCACATTTAATTTTGTCCACAAAGTGGTGTATTGCTATGAAAGTGTGGATGTTCATCAGATAAGTAATTCCTTCCTTGAGAAGAGAAAAACTTCACCAGGTGTGAAATTGACTATTAATTCCAGGAATAAATTAAAGCTTAGATTGTAATTAGCATAATGATATTGTTTGTCCCTCATTCAACCAACAGTTTGTATACTTTATTTGAAAGATGTTTTTATTTTACCAAATTTACAGAATCTTATTTTATTTTGGTGAATAAGATTAAGCATGTACTGAAAACTCCAATGTGCAAAACTTTTTTATAGTGATTCAAGGAATAATCTTGCAGATGCCATGTTGTGGCATTATTTTCTTTTAAATTCAGTTTAAAAATTTGTGATTTAAAAATAATAAAAATATATGTGTATGCATAATATGACCCAATACGAGCTACACTCTGGATGTATAATGATTGCAACTAAGAATTCTAATATTTAAACTTATATTTTCAGTGTTTTTTTAATACAAATTTATAAAACTTGTAAATAAAAAAAATTAATCAGATAAAAACTATTTTAATTGAAAAAGTGGATATGCTTAAATAATATATAAACTTAAATGTATTATTCCCTTGAATGTGAAATAAAGGTATTAGTCCAGACCTAGGAATCCATAATTTGGCATAATGTTAGATGTCCCCAAGATCTCCTACCAAGCCGAAAACTGGGCTTTGCAACTTCGTTCCTTTGAGAAATTAAGGAAAAACCTCAATTTTTTATTTAAAACCTATTTTTACACTTCAGGACTGCCTAATATCAATACCACTTATCTGTATTTCCTCATATTTACCATTAATATTCCTCTATATAGTTCCTATGTACATGCCAGAAATTATGTCTGTATTATTTAATTTAAAAAAGTTATGGGCCCAAACATAATGCATTTTGTAAAAAATCAGGAAAGATATTTGATCACTTAACACAAAAAACGTTAAAGCTATGGACCTTTTTTCCAGTAATATAACTTTAATTAATCAAAATTAAATTGTATACCAAAATTAGATCAAAATCTTTTAAATTTTTTAAAATATTAATAAAAATAAAAAATTGGTACCTTAAATTTTGCCCAACTTTGACCATGGCACGTTTTTTTTTCCTGTAAGTACTGTGGATTTAATTTTCACAGCATGTTTTTGTTAGAATTTCAACTGTTAACACCAAAAATTTGAAACCAGTTGATCAAAAACTGTAGATTTTAATCAAGTTTTCAAGCACCATGTAACATATAGTTTACATCAAGCTAGTGTTATGCAGTTTGCAAGAGCTCAGCTCCCCAGCTTCAGCTCTAAGTTCCTTAAATTCAGCATACAGTTAGATGTCTCCAAAATCCCCTACCATGCCAAGAATTTGGTCACTAGGACTTAATACCTTCGAGATATTAATGAAAAACTTCATTTTTCCATTAAAAACCCATTGTTACACTTCAAGACTGCCTAACATCAAAACCACTGATCTGACTTTAATCATAAATAATATACAAATTTTTCATTCTCAATGCACATGCCAGAATGATGTCAGTATTGCGTAATTGTTTTAAGTTATGGGCCCAAACATAATGCACTTTGTAAAAAATCAAGAAATATATTTACTCCCTTAACAAGAGGATTGCTGAAGCTAGAGAATTTTTTGTCAAGGATGTAACATTATTTAATCAAGATTCAATTGAATACCCAAAATTAGTTCTGAATTTTTCAAATTTTATAAGTTATTAGTATAAATATAAAATTAGTATCTTAAATTTTGCCCAACTGTGACGGTGTGACCATGGCACGTTTGTTTCCCGTGAGCACTGTTGATATAATTTTCATATCATGCACACATAAGGATTTCAGCTTTTTAGTTTAGAAAGCTGAAAGAAATTGGTCAAATATTGTAGCTTTTATTAATGTTTTTTATGAGACCCTGTCAGACTTTGGCTCTCTCCAGCCCCTCTTGAGTCACCTGTATGTTCACCTTGTTGACCTTTCATCATATTATGCACACTTGAGGCGAGAATCCAGGCAGCTTATGGCCAGCCACAGTTGATCCAGGTGTCCAACCCAACTCATCTAGTAGTTTTAACCAACAACATAACAATAAACAATAAATTAATAAATTTGTATTGGTTTTTAATAACAAATTAAAGAAAAATAGAAAAGGAATGTTAGTTTATAATAACAGGAAATTAACTTGCAGTTACTGATGATATAAGAATCTTGTATCGATGGGTAGAATGTCACATATTCCAAATAACACCATGCAGTCACCTATGGCATTTTTCAGTTCAATTTTAATGATAAAAAGTAAATCATATGATTCATTACTAATCATTAGGGATTATATGAAGGAAATTAATGACAGACAAAGATGCAGTTGATAATATTAATCTAGATTCCTACTGTGTCTAGTGTGTACATTGATGTGAAATTAGTCCAAAATGAATTTTTTACAGTTATTTTTTAATATAAATAAAAGCCATAAAACCAGGTACTTATGATCATTATTTAAATGTGTGAATTTTGTATATTCTGGATTATCAACATCATTGTTTGGTGAAAACTGAATAAATACCAGACATGGTGCGAATACTTTGTAATTGTATTTAAATACGAATATGATTATGTACTCCATTATAAAATTTCTTGCATAAAGAATAGGAATTCAGGTAAAAATGAAAGTATATGAATACTCGTGCAAATACTTTCAAAATGTATTCATGAATGCATTCATGAATATATTCTTTAATATTATTTTAATAATCATATCAGTTATATTTCATTTTAAAAAATCATATGATTCTCTTATTATTTTTAATAAAAATTATATTTGGGACAATATTTGTAATTTTTTTAATAAATAGTTAAACTCTTATATGTTCTGCTTATAAGTTATATGGCCAAGTCAAAATCTGTGTGACAGTGGTACTCCATTTGTTAATAAAATAAATGAAATCAATCCTCTTCCCTGTCTCCAAAGGTACTATCAAAATCATTCCTAAGCTAAACAACAACAACTCATAATACAGCTTATATTTATTACCACACAAAACCAGCATGTGCCTCATTTCTAAATAATATTTTTTTATCATATATAACAGCTGAGCGTCGTGACCCATAGGTCCCTTGTTTACAAGTGTAAATGTAATTTTAACTCTTCTAGCTTATACACTGATTTATGATGAAACTGTTCAGCTGATTGGTTTAAACTTTACAAGAATTATTCTATGGTAGGGTTCTGCCAGTTTTATAAGAATAGATTGGGTAAATACAGTTTTAAAAAAGCATTGTAGCCAATTGAAAAAGGCTTTCTGTATTTGAAAAAATAGATTTGACTTCATGCAGCCAAGTCAAGAGGTCACTCAGTACAAACAGGTGGGGTCCAGACATAACCATGGCAACTGACCTGGCTGGGGGGGGGGGGGTGTCTAGACAATGCGTCTAGACGTCTAGACACAGCGTCTAGACGTCTGGATACAATGTTTAGATGCAGAATTCCCAGATTATTGGAACTATATCTTTCAACTGTTTGAAAAAACTTGGTTTGCATTTTAAGCAAATCGGGTTTATCATCAGGTTACATGTGAACTGCTGCGCCTTCATTTTTGTTTGACCACTGACCTTTCCTTGCTGCCCAGTGTCCATCTGTGCGTCTGTTTCCACACATAAACTCACATATATCGTGAACCGTTTGACTGATCAGGCTAAAAATTTTGCACAAATGTAGCCCTTTGATAGCTTTATAACATACACTAAAAATGGTGGCGCCACCTGCAACCATTTTTGCACAGCGTCCATCTGTTCATCTGTCTTGGGATAATATTACTCATCTCAGCAGTGGTTTGACTTATCCACCTGAAATTTTGCAGGTTTATACATCCTGGACAGCTTTCTCGATTTTATGACAGGTGGCGCCACCTACATTCACATTTACTCTGCAGACATCCAAGCTCATATCTCGGGAACCGTTTGACCGATTGAGCCAAAACTTTGCATGTGTATAGATCTTACATAGCTCTTCATCATAGGCAAAACTGGTTGAGCCACCTGAAACCACTTATGCACAGCGTCCATCTGTTCATCTGCCTTTGGATAAAATCACTTATATCTCAGCAGTGGTTTGACTGATCCACCTGAAATTTTGCAGTTTTATACATCCTGGACAGCTTTCTCGATTTTATGACAGGTGTCGCCACCTACATTCACATTTACTCTGCCGACATCCAAGCTCATATCTCGGGAACTGTTTGACCGATTAGGCCAAAACTTTGCATGTGTATAGATCTCACATAGCTCTTCATCATAGGCAAAACTGGTTGAGCCACCTGCAACCACTTATGCACAGCGTCCATCTGTTCATCTGCCTTAGGTTAAAATCACTCATATCTTAGCAGTGGTTTTGACTTTTCAAATTGAAATTTTGCAGGTATTTTTCATCCTTGACAGCTTTCTTGATTTTATGACAAGTGGCGCCACCTACATTCACGTTTACTCTGCAGACATTCAAGCTCATATCTTGGGAACTGTTTGACCGATTGGGCCAAAATTTTGCTTGTGTATAGATCTCACATAGCTCTTCATCATAGACAAAACTGGTGGCGCCACCTGCAACCACTTATGCACAGCATCCATCTGTTCATCTGCCTTTGGATAATATCACTCATGTCTCAGCAGTGGTTTGACTTATATACCTGAAATTTTGCAGGTTTATACATCCTGGACAGCTTTCTCGATTTATGACAGGTGGAGCCACCTACATTCACATTTAAACTGCAGACATCCAAGCTCATATCTCGGGAACCATTTGACTGATTGGGCAAAAAGTTTGCACGTGTATAGATCTCACATAGCTCTTCATCATAGGCAAAACTGGTGGCGCCATCTGCAACAACTTATGCACAGCGTCCATCTGTTCATCTGCCTTGGGTTAAAATCGCTCATATCTCAGCAGTGGTTTGACTTATCCACCTGAAATTTTGCAGGTTTATACATCATGGACAGGTTTCTCGATTTTATGACAGGTGGTGCCACCTACATTCACATTTACTCTGCAGACATCCAAGCTCATATCTCGGGAACCGTTTGACCGATTGGGCAAAAATTTTGCATGTGTATAGATCTCACATAGCTCTTCATCATAGGCAAAACTGGTGGTGCCACCTGCAACCATTTATGCACAGCATCCATCTGTGCATCTGCCTTAGGTTAAAATCACTCATCTCTCAGCAGTGGTTTGACTTATCCACCTGAAATTTCGCAGGTATTTAACATCCTTGACAGCTTTCTCAATTTTATGACAGGTGTCGCCACCTACATTCACAATACTCTGCAGCCATCCAAGCTCATATCTCGGGAACTGTTTGACCGATTAAGCCAAAATTTTGCATGTGTATAGATCTCACATAGCTCTTGGCGCCACCTGCAACCACTTGTGCACAGCATCCACATGTTGATCTGCCTTGGGATAAAATCACTCATATCTCGGCAGTGGTTTGACTTATCCACCTGAAATTTTGCAGGTTTATACATCCTGGACAATTTTCTCGATTTTATGACAGATGGCACCACCTACATTCATGTTTATGCTGCAGACATCCATGCTAATATGCAACACACCATGCTCTATTCCCCTTGCCACTTAATCCATGCCTCACTTCACCCGTCCCACTCTGATTTCTGCGGATACACATAGTGGCTTGTCGACTACCCATATTCTGGTTTTAAAATGTCCTAGTCCAAAACTTGCAGGTCAGAAACGTCCATTTTGCTGAAATCATAATGACTAAGGTAGATATGCAGGACTTAGGAGGATCAATATTAAATTTTAAAAATAAACCTCCATTCATACTCCTAAACTTTGCACAGGTTTGCATTAGGCCTGTAGGGCTTGTTTATATATAACTTATGATCCCAGAGACGAGCTCTCCCAAGTTTGTTCAAATGGTTTAGGTATGATGAATTTTGGCCAAGTTTCAGGAGTTTGAACTAAGTCATTGGCCAAGTAGGCATACTAACATAACAGTCTCAGAAACAACAGGAGCTAGCTCCACCAAGTTTTGTGCAAATGTTGGTTACATGACTCATATTTGATATTGCAGTTTTTATGGCACCACCTACATAGACCTGTTTTTTACAGGCAAAAACTTCATAATTTTAGCCTCTTTTTACTTAAAAATGTTTTATAATGAAACTGCCAAGTGGAATCAATTAATTTTTCACAAGAATTATTCAGGGTAGGGTTCTTTCAAGTGTATAAGAATAGATTGTGTTCATTGATTTTTGGTAGAATCCTAGATAGCTGAAGTGGGTCTTGTGGCCATTAGTAGGCCTATTTCAAACTGAATTTGATATATCAGCCTGAAATTAGGCATATTTATACATATCAGATAGTTTTGTCATATAAAAACTTGTGGTGCCACCTATAATAATTTTTTAGCGAACCTGTGAGCTTATGCGATGGTGCAGCATCGTCTGTCGTGTGTCGTCTGTACGTTAACCATAGCTAACTCAAAAACAGCAGGAGCTAGCATCACCAATTTTTTGCAAATAATCAGTCATCCAAAAAACTATATCGGATTTTTATTATTTTATTTCTAACTGCATTTTTAGTGAACCTGTGAGCTTATGCAATGGTGCGGCGGCTTCCGTCTTGCGTCGTCTGTACGTTAACCATAGCTATCTCAAAAACGGCAGGAGCTAGCATCACCAAATTTTTTGCAAATGATCAGTCATCCAAAAAACTATATTGGATTTTGTTTATTTTTTTTTCTAACTTTTTTTTAAGGGAAAAAACTAAAAAAGCTTTAAAAATCTTCTCCTCCGAAACTGTCCAGCCAAATTGTCCAATATTTCACAGAAATGATCCCTGGAACAATCTTTCTCAAGTATGTTCGAATGGTTCCAGTTAGATGATTTTTGGCAGAGGTACAGATGGTTGACTTTTTTAACTGTGCAAAAAAAACATATTAAAATTTAAATCTCAGGAGCGGCTGGAGCTATCATCACCAAATTTTATGCCAATGTTGGTCACATAGGTCATATCTGAAATTGATGTATTGGTGGCGCCACCTGCATCGGCCTTTCTTGTACGGGGTCATCAGTGCCTGTAACACACTGCGGGCTACAAAAAACTTCTTCTCTGAAACCATATGGCCAAAATGTTTAATATCGCACAGAAATGATCCTAGGGTAGTGCTTTCTGAAGTTTGTTCAAATGGTCTCTTTTCAGTGACTTTTGGCCAAGTTATGGGAAGGTGAATTAAGTCATATGCCATGACAGCCAATTTTAGCTCAGCGGCTACAAAGTTCTTCTTCTCAAAAACCACTAGGCCAAATTCTTAGATCTCACACATTATTTATCCTCAGATGTTGATAATTTAAGTTTGTTCAAATGGTTTTGGTTCAGTGCTTTTTGGCTGAGTTACGGGAAACTTAACTTAGCCAGTTCGCTGTATCTTCCTATATGAGTAATAAACCTGCGAAACATTTTTCGACTGATGCCACTGAAGCCAGTTTGTTAAATATTTTACAAGAATAATCCCTACAATAATTCTAATAATAATTGTCATTAATGGTTCCACATGAATGATTTTTGGCTGAATTATGGAGATTGAATTGAGTCATTTTACCATATATGTTAGCTGTGTTATGCTGTTACATCTAGCCTGGCACCATTTAATCAGCATCTATTACATCATGCCACTAGACATTTAGATTTCAGGTTATCTTTGGTTAATATTGACAAGAAAGTTTTTTTTTTTAAGTTTTTTAAAAATTTAGTTTTTGATTTTAGTTATTCATCATACCAGGCAATGTTACAATCATGGATATTCAGCTCTCTGTGGCTATATAAAGACAACTGTACGTGGATTATAAATTATTGGTATCCCTACTCAACTTAATTCAAGAATTTGCCATCAGTGAGATATATCTTTATTTTAATTTTGCATTCAGTATGCATCCGTAATAATTTTACATATATTCCTGATTTCTTTTTTATAAAAAGTCAGCTGAAAAGCATTTTGTATTGGGAAAATAAATTTCAAAGTTATTTCAAGTAGGGACCACTTTTGTGTACAGATGGCAGCACTGGGTTTACCTTTGGCAGATTGCCAGTGCCTTGATGTTGGCCATAAGCCAAGATGATGTCAGCTGTATGAATAGTTTTGGCACAGTGCCAGGATTGGAAGAAGTGCAGCCAGGTAGAGGTCAAGAGTTCACTCAGTGCAGTAGCTGCATTCTATTTATAGCTTTGGAAGACTGCTCACTGCATCATATTTGGCACCAAAGTTCAGCCTGAATCTATTTATAGCTTTGGCAGACTGCCAACTGTGTCAGATTATGCAATAGGTCAAGAGTTCACTCAATGCAGCCAGGTACAGGTCAAAAGTTCACTCAGTCTAGACAGGTGCATGTCAAGAGTTCACTCAGTCAGTCAGTGCAGTAGCTTGAGGCAGCAATTTGTCACAGGTCACTCGGGGGCAACTGCCTTACTCACCTGAGCCTTGTCAGCCCAGTGCATCAAACTCTGGGGAAGTTTGATGTATTGGACAGATATTTTGACCTGTCTATGCGTCTTTGATGGTATTCTTATTTACAAGACAGGTGGTGCCACCTACATTGACTTTTGCAGTGTATGCGCCTGCTTATTTCTACAGAGGAATTTGATACATCAGCCTTAAGTTGGGCATGTTTAAACATATCGGGTAGCTTTATAGTTTACAAGACTGGATGCGCCACCTACAGTAATTTTTGCACAGTCTATGCCCCTGCTTATTTCACAGGAGGGGTTTGACATATCAGTCTGACATTGGGCATATTTATATAACTCTTCGTTGTATATTAGACTGGTGGTGCCAGCTACAATAATTGTATCCGCCAAAACTTGCTAATATAGGTTTCCTGAGAACTCCTCCATAACCACTGGGCAGAATTTTTTAAAATTCGGAATTATGATCGGTAACATGAAAACTGCTGCGCCATCATTTTTGGTTGACCTCTGACCTTTCCTCTCTGCCCAGCGTCCATTTGTGCCTCTGTTTCCACACCTAAAACCCACATATCTCGGGAACCATTTGAATGATCAGGCTAAAAATTTTGCACAAATGTAGCCCTTGGAAAGCTTTATAACATACACTAAAAAAAGTGGTGCCACCTGCAACCATTTTTGCACAGCGTCCATCTGTTCATCTGCTTTGGGATAAAATCACTCATATCTCAGAAGTGGTTTGACTTTTCCGCCTGAAATTTTGCAGATTTATACATCCTGGACAGCTTTCTCGATTTTATTACAGGTGGCGCCAACTTCATTCATGTTTACTCTGCAGACATCCAAGCTCATATCTCAGGAACCGTTTGACCGATTGAGCCAAAATTTTGCATGTGTCTAGATCTCACATAGCACTTCATCATAGGCAAAACTGGTGGCGCCACCTGCAACCAATTTTGCAGACGGCCATCTGTTCATCTGCTTTGGGATAAAATCACTCATATCTCAGAAGTGGTTTGACTTTTCCACCTGAAATTATGCAGGTTTATACATCCTGGACAGCTTTCTTGATTTTATGACAGGTGGCTCCACCTATATTCATGTTTACGCTGCAGACATCCAAGCTCATATCTCGGGAACCGTTTTGACTGATTGAGCCAAAATTTTGCAATTGTATAGATCTCACATAAATCTTCATCATAGGTAAAACTGCTGGCGCCATTTGCAACCATTTTTTGCATAGCGCAATCTGTTCATCTGCTTTGGGATAAAATCACTCGCATCTCAGCAGTGGTTTGACTTTTCCACCTAAAATTTTGCAGGTTTATACATCCTGGACAGCTTTCTCGATTTTATGACAGGTGGTGCCACCTACATTCACGTTTACTCTGCAGACATCCAGGCTCATATTTCTGGAACCGTTTGACCGATTTAGCCAAAATTTTGCATGTGTATAGATCACACATAGCTCTTCATCATAGGCAAAACTGGTGGGGCCACCTGCAACCATTTTTGCACAGCGTCAATCTGTTCATCTACTTTGGGATAAAATCACTCATATCTCAGCAGTTGTTTGACTTTTCCACCTGAAATTTTGCAGGTTTATACATGCTGGACAGCTTTCCCAATTTTATGACAGGTGGCCCCACCTACATTCACGTTCACTCTGCAGACATCCAAGCTCATATTTCTCGAACCGTTTGACCGATTGAGCCAAAATTTTGCATGTTTATAGATCTCACATAGCTCTTCATCATAGGCAAAACTGGTGGCGTCACCTGCAACCATTTTTGCACAGCGTCAGTCTGATCATCTGCTTTGGGATAAAATCACTCATATCTCAGCAGTGGTTTTGACTTTTCCTCCTGTAATTTTGCAGGTTTATACATCTTGGACAGCTCTCTTGATTTTATGACAGGTGGCGCCACCTACATTCACGTTTATTCTGCAGACAGCCAAACTCATATCTCAGAAACCGTTTGACTGATTGGGTCAAAATTCTGCTTGTGTATAGATCTCCCATAGCATTTCATCATAGGGAAAACTGGTGGCGCCACCTGAAAACACTTATGCACAGCGTCCATCTGTTCATCTGCCTTGGGATAAAATCACTCATATCTGAGCAGTCGTTTGACTTATCCACCTGAAATTTTACAGGTTTATACATCCTGGACAATTTTCTCGATTTTATGACAGGTGGCACCACCTACATTTAGGTTTAAGCTGTAGACATCAATGCTAATATGCAGCACACCTCACTCTTTTCCCACTCACTTGCCACTTAATCTATGCCTCACTTCACCCCTTCCACTCTGATTTCTGCGAATACACATAGTCCCTTGTAAACTACCCATATTCTTGTTTTAAAATGTCCTAGTCTGAAACTTGCAGGTCCAAAACATCCATTTTGCTGAAATCATAATGACTAAGGTAGAAATGCAGGATTTAAGAGGATCAATATTAAATTTAAAAAATAAACCTCCATTCATACTCCCAAACTTTGCACAGGTTCGCATTAGGCCTGTAGGCCTTGTTTAAGTTTTTAGCATCAAAATAAAATCAGTACCTTAAATTTTGCCTAACTTTGACCTTGGTACATTTCTTAGCTCAGCTGACTATAAGTCATCTGAGCTATAGTCCTGGTCCATTGTCCTTCGTCCGTCTGTCTGTCCGTCCGTCCATCCGTCCATCAGTCCGTCCCTCCGTCCGTAGATGTGGCACGTTTTGAAACAGTAAGACCTAGGAATCGAAAATTCAGCATAATGTTAGATGTCCCCAAGATCTACTACCAAGCCGAAAACTGGGTCTTTGTGACTTTGTTCCTTTGAGAAATTAAGGAAAAACCTCAATTTTTAGCGAACCTGTGAACTTATGCGATGGTGTGGTGTCGTCCCGCGTCCGTCGTCTGTATGTTAACCCATACTATCTTGAAAACGGCAAGAGTTAGCATTACAAAATTTTATGCAAAAAATTAGTCATCTAAAAAACTCCATCAGATTTTGCTTATTTTTTGGCTAACTGCATTTTCTTAGATTTTATAGGGAAAATGCTTAAAAAGCTTTAAAAATCTTCTTCTCCGAAACTGTTCCGCCAAATTGTCCAATATTTCACAGAAATGATCCCTGGAACAATCTCTCTCAAGTTTGTTCGAATGGTTCCAGTTTGGAGATTTTTGGCCGAGTTACAGGAGGTTGAACTTTGTTAACTGTGCAAAAAAAGCATATTAAAATTTAAATCTCAGAAACTGCTGGAGCTATCATCACCAAATTTTATGGGAATGTTGGTCACATATGTCATATCTGAAATTGAGGTATTGGTGGCGCCACCTGCATCAGCCTTTTTAGTACGGGGGTCATCAGTGCCCATATCATACTGAGGGCTACAAAAAACTTCTTCTCTGAAACCATATGGCCAAATTGTTTAATATCGCACAGAAATGATCCTAGGGTAGTGCTTTCTGAAGTTTGTTCAAATGGTCTCAGTTCAGTGACTTTTGGCTGAGTAATGGGAAGCTGAATTTAGCCATATGCCATGACAGCTCATTTTATAAAGCTCAGTGGCTAAAAAGATCTTCTTCTCAAAAACCACTAGGCCAAATTCTTAAATCTCACACATTAATTATCCTCAGATGTTGATAATTCAAGTTTGTTCAAATGATTTGGGTTCAGTGCTTTTTGGCTGAGTTATGAGAAGCTTAACTTAGCTAGTTTGCTGTATCTTCCTATAAGAGTTATAAACCTGCAAAACATTTTTCGACTGATGCCATGGAAGCCAGTTTGTTTAATATTTTACAAGAATAATCCCTACAACAATTCTTATAATAATTGTCATTAATGGTTCCACATGAATGATTTTTGGCTGAACTATGGAAATTGAATTGAGTCATTTTACCATATATGTTAGCTGTGTGATGCTGTTACATCTAGCCTGGCACCAGTTTATCAGCATCTATTACATCATGCCACTAGACATTTAGATTTCAGGTTATATTTGGTTAATATTGACAGAAAAATTTTTTTAAAAGCTTTTAAAAAATTAGATTTACGATTTAAGTTATTCATCATACCATTTTTTTTTTTTTTTATATTGTTTATTTAAAATCAAATATATGTACAATCTTCTAAGCATACACACGCTATGTAATAAATCCATAACAAACTAACAATGTGTTTCAAAACAAACATTTCCCATACCAAACACGATAACATATACATGTAACATATTCTAACCTAAGGAAAAATAAATAAATAAATTAATTAATTAATATTAATACTAGTAACCGTAACATACATTAATTTAAGTGAATGCACCCATATACATTTATAAACATATACTTACATATATACATGCATATACTCCTGCTTAAATGAAAATTAACAAATGTATAAGACAACGTATAACGTATATAGATCGAAGATACACCTAACCTCTGGTAAAGTAACTATGAAACAAAATTCTTATTGTGTGAACATCAAAACATGAATCCATCCCTAGTCGAAATTTCCTTACAAAATTACATAATCGAAATAAACCGAATAAAAAACCAAATTTACGAACAAAGGTTGTAAACTCAGACAATTTCATCCCTAGTTATCAAAGGAAACAAAATTATCCATCCCTAGTCACAGAATATCCAAACAAAATACCTAAAACTTACCAAAATTCAAATTTATGAAATACTGAATCGAAGTAAGCGAGACATAAATTAAAGTAAATATTCGGAAAAAAAAGCATCGAAAATAATCAAATCGAATACTTATTCAGATAAAACAAACCTAAGCTATTTAACCTCAAAACATGTGTATGCGGATGAAGAAAAGCACTAAAATAACCAAATCGAATACTAAATCAGATAAAACATCAACACATAATACAGAATCAAGATAAACCCAAAATCCAAATCACGGACGAAGGCAGAAAACAAAAACAATTACACCCATTGTTATCAGTGGGGGAAAAAAAAAAAAAAAACCACCCTATTTGCGCACACACACACACAAAAATCGCTCAAACCTACTGTATGGCCTCTATTACCAAAAGGATATGATATTTATTCGGACGGAGGGAAACACGTAGACAAAGAACCTAATGTAATGCTGAGGATTAACCAAACATGGATTATAAGTTAAATTTAATCCATCCCTAGAAACTGAAGAACCTATACCGTAAAATCTCCACTTAAAACCGCGGTTTAATCAAGAAATTCAAAATCTTTAAATCATGTTTTTTTCCTGAAAGCACTGTGCGGTTTATACTAGAAGGGTTTCCTGATTATCTTCCTGACATACATCGTTTTGGGCCCGCGAGTGGGCGATTATATGGCGACTTTCAAAGGCCGCCCTTATAGCAGCAGTCTCGCATGCATGGGAGCCGTGTGTAAACGTATTATTTACGATTATTTGTTGTTTGTAAATTAAATATTGCTGATTATCTTTCGTGCGATATATAACTTGTTATAAAAATCTTGGTAATTGTCACCAAATAATACGTTTATAACACCCCCGCTGTAACACATAGCGGCCCACTTCGTTTGGCATGGTCAAGCAAAATTGAAATAAATGTCTACATTAAACCCATTTGCGGCATTATTTAGCAACGATTATTTGTTTAAAACATAAAATGAATAAAAAGCTGACATCGTAAAGAGTCACACAATGGCGGACGATCGTTTTAAAACGAAGTTTGAGTGCCGCCATGTGCTGAAACACCCCGGTATTCTGCTAAGAATATTTTTAACGGCTGTACGCGGTGGGTGGTAAACAGAACAGCCACCTATTCCGTCCCAGTGTGCCTTGCGGGAACGCTGCCTTGACAAGATGGCTCCCCCCACGGAAACTTGCTTTAGGAAAAAAAACTTGCTTACCTCGACTGGCCACTTTAATTTTACTTTAAAATCACTCGTTTTCACGTGTCATGTTTCCTATACCTCCTATACGTGCATATCTCGACAAGGTAAATTCAGTTATTTTTTATATTAAGTTAAGTTGACCAGCGATGTTTTCAAACGCATCAACAAACTTTGACATGGAGCGATGTCAACGTATGATGTGACGATGATCATACCGAAGTAACCGGTATGAAAATGATTAGAATCTTCCGAGTAATTCAAGAAAATAGAATTTTCATCATAGATTAAGATTTCAAAATATTACCTTTAGAAATAAAATATACAGTGACTTGAAACTGATCAGCAGAATATTTTTTTCCAAAATATAATGGGAAATCAGTAGCAAACAAGAATACGGCACGGCATATAAAGTCTGTATAAACACGCAGAGGTTCACCGGCCCTTGCGTCTTCCCAAACTCCATGCATGAGTGACCCTGCAAAAAAGTGTTTGATGTGTTTAAATCAAATGCCCAAGGATTTTTATAGTGGACAGGAATGGCCGTGTCTCAACCTACGCGTGTTGATTTCTAGAGGATAGCTTGATTGTGTCTTGTGTCAAATCATTCCGTAGCGAGAGTTGGTGCGGTTTTAAAGGGGGGTTCTTAGTATTTGAGCCCCTCACGGTGTCTCACCAAGGATTTCGGCAAAGTCTGGGTGCGGTTTTTATCGGACGTGCGGTTTTAAGTGGAGATTTTACGGTAATATAAGATCAAATCAAACACCATATGAACCGTATCGAAGTGATAAACTTCCAAACACATGATCTGCCTAAGTTCCTTTGTAAATATATATGAATAAGTTCATTAATAAGTTTAGATATGCACCTATTTGTACAGATATTTTTTTAACGCCTGAACACATTTTTCAAAAAGTATTATGAAATCAAAATTGAAAGATTAAAACCATCATCTACTGTACATAGCGCCCTATTGTGACACCACAACTTCTTAAAATTTTCTTTACCATATTCTCCTTTGTCTTTACCTGAAAGATGCTCCTGTTTAATTCTGCTTATGAGGATGTTCTTTAAGACTGAAAAAGGAGTAAACGGACGAGACAATATACTTCTATTTCTATTAACCCATAATATATATTTAGCAGCGCATAAAATGAAATCTAGTTACTGAACACACTCGTCTGAAAATTCTTTCCACCTATGTCTAAAACCAAAACATATAGTGTATAAATTTACCTTAATAGATTTACTTGTAATCTTTTCGAACAATTTATTAACATCGATCCAAAATTTAAAGGCCACAGGGCAATCAGAAAAAATATGCAAATTACTTTCAGTTCGGTTGCATACATGACACAAATCTGTTATACTTAATTTACATCTTTTTAAAATATCATTGGACGGCAGACATAAATGAAGAAACTTCCAGTTGATATCTAACTGATATGGATCATTCAAATTACGGTAACAATACTTAAAGACATGTTTGATATCTAACTCACCCGTGAAAATTCGCCTCCAAGAGGCCATGCAAATTGGTTCACACACCTGTCTCAATAATATATATATATTCTTCGTGGTAAATTTATCAGATTCTAAAACTTTGTCACGTTCACAATTAATAACATAATCTTTCACATAATCAGTCTCTAAACCTTTTCTCAGAACTGAAATCCACTGTGATGGAAAACACTCAATCAAGTTATTATATCTGGTCTTAAACCAGTCTACTTTGGGAATCTTAAAACGAGATGCAACTTCCTCTAATCTGTGAAAGTAACCAATACACCTATTCAAGACATGTTTAACTAAAGTACAACCATTTAAAATAAATTCCTTAAACATATAAGGTTTTCCTTCGTCATTACACAATTGCGGATTCAAAAAAGTAAACTCAATCAATATAACTTTCTTATTGAACAGATGCTTTCTGGCTGTAATATTTAATTTCCGACACAATCTTAACATTTCTCTATAAATAATAGGTTGGTTTTTACAATTTGTACTATTTACCTCATACTCGCATTCTAAAATGTTTTTTCCAAAATAAATACCCTTATACAGTCCAATGAAAAAATCTGCTAATGTTTGACATTTATGATTTATTTTTAACACCTTAAACAACCAATTCACCCTTTGTGACTCAACCTTTAATGAAATTTTAACTAAGTTATGTCCGCCTTTATTTCTTGGAAGAAATATTACCTCCTTCTTCACCAAGTATTTCTTGAAATTCCAAAAGAAATCCAATATTAATCCTTCTAGTTTCTCTATTACCCATGCAGGCATAATAATAATATTGGAAAAATACCATATACCACTGGTGACTAATGAATTTGCTACTACAACCTTACCAGTGTAAGTTAAATTTCGTTGCGACCAAAGATATAATGTATTTTGAAACTTTTTAATCTTCGGATCCCAATTTAGTTTTGTTGTATCTTCATTACCAAAATAAAAACCTAAAACTTTAACATATTTAGATGTCCAAGAAATATCACAAGGTGTATCCCCCCTTCCCACATTTGTACCAAGCCATAAACCTTCAGTTTTTTCCATATTTACCTTCGATCCGGATGCAGCCTGAAAAATATTTTAAACGTTAAAACATCTATATATAGAATCAATGTCGGACATGAACAAAGTAGTATCGTCTGCATACTGTGTTATCTTGAGTTCAGTATTATCAGGTAAAGTGATACCTTTAATGGTAGTATCTCTTCTAATGAAATTTGCAAAAGTTTCAGCTACAATAATGTATAGAAGTGGGCTTAAAGGGCAACCTTGCCTTGTGCCCCTATACAAATTGAAAAAAGATGACATATATCCATTAAGTTTAACGCAACTTTGAACATCTTTATAACATATTTTAATCCATGAAATAAAATCTGATCCGAATCCAAAAATACTTAAACATTTAAACATAAATTCCCTACTCAGCCGATTGAAAGCCTTTTCTTGATCTAAGCAAATCATAGCCCCTGGTACATTTAAGAACTTTTATAATCTATGGTATCACCAATTAAACTAGCTGTCTGGAAAATGGATCGACCTTTCACAGAACATGTCTGATCATCAGAAATTATCTCGGGTAGTACAGTTCTCAAACGGTTAGTAAGACACTTGGTTAAAATTTTATAATCAATATTTAAGAGACTTATAGGACGCCAATTCTTTAATAATAGCTTATCACCTTTTTTAAAAATTAACGAAATAACTCCTTTCTTCTGAGATGATGATAAATTACCTAAACGGAAAGCGGTATTAAGAACATTCACCAAATCGGGACCAATAAGGTCCCAAAAATGCTTATAGAATTCGGCAGTCAGGCCGTCAATGCCTGGGCTTTTATTTGGTTTAAAATCCTTAAGTGCCTTTGTTAATTCATCTAAAGTTAAATGACCTTCACATTGAGCCATGGAGACCGGGCTCAACTTAACAGAAACGTTATTTAAAAAGAGATTTTCAGAAACAGTATCCGTTTGTTCGTACTGGTAAAGATTTTCGTAAAAAGAAACCCCAACCTTCAAAATTGAATCAATACCCGAGTGCACCCGGGACCGTTCGTCTTTCAAAGCGCTCACCGACCGTTTCAATCCCCTTTGTCTTTCCAGACCCACAAAGAACTTGCTTAAACGTTCCCCCTTCTCCCGATAATCAATTTTACACAGAATGGCCGCGGCCCTGGACTCTTTGTCGTAAAAATCCTTTAATTGTGTTTCTAAATTTAGTACCCGTTCGACCCTGGATTCTTTCCCTTGTTCGTAATTTAACAATGCTTGGTTGTAACTCTGTTCTAAAAATAACCGTTGACGTTTCTCAGCCTTGACCTTTGCTTTACAGTAGTCCCTTGTTATAGGTTTAATTTTATTTTACCCAAATCCCACCATTTTAAAAAATTTGAATAACGAAACTTTTGCTCCCGCCAATATCTCCAAAATGCTCGTATGGTTTCATTATATTTGATATCTTTTAAAATTGAACAGTTGAAATGCCAGTATCCTGGTCCTTTAGGGATATTATTGTCTTTAAGAACCAATAAAACAAAATCGTGATCCGACAGAACACACCTGATGATTTTACACATCTTAACTGGAATTAAACGACTAGCATAGATACAGTCCAGACGAGAATGGATATTTAAAGTAAAGTTATGGAAAGTACACATTTTCGCATCAGGATTTAGATGTCTGTAGACATCCAGCAACATATACTTATCTATAAGAACATTGAATTCATTTTTCCCAATCAAACAATCTTTACGTATAGTGCTACCACCATGCTTATCTAAATTAATGTTTTCAATAAAATTAAAATCCCCGACAATCATCACCGGATGATTAACCATATCATCAACTAAAATAAAATCTTGCAACCGTTTAAGAAATATTGTTCTTTCGTTTTTATCAGTCGGACAGTATACATTTATAATATTGTATGTAGAGTTTTGTAAGGAAAATAATATACTTACAATTCTGCCTTCATTGTCTGATTTGGTCTGTAGAATATTAAAATCTGGCTCCTTTGAAAACCAAATGGCTACACCATTTCACCTTTGCATGGCCTCACTACAAAAAATATACCCTCCCCAATTTTTAACCATATTTTTAGTTTCATGTATATGTAAAAAGGTTTCCTGTAAGCATGCAATGTTAATTCTGTTCTTTTTAATAACCTGATAAATCGAGTTCTGTTTTAAAACATCACCAAGTCCTCTCACATTCCATGTTATCAAATGAAACATGAAATAAAATATAAATCAATTTTAAACCTCGCAACAAGCAAAATTCTCACATGGAGGGTGATCGTTCTCGTGAGTCCGTATGACATGGCGGTAGGTCTTCTCTGGTCCAAACTCCTGAACTTGTAAGTCGGTGGGCACTTCCGGGGTTGTCGTCGGGGTTTTGCGTTCGTAGTCGAGGGACATCATCAGGGTCGGCATCAGGGTCTCTAGGCGTTAAGGTACGCTGTCGGTGGCCATCAGGGTGTTTATCAGCGGGCCCAATCTGTTCGATGTCAGATCTCCTCGTCGATGGTGGCAAAGGTAGTTTACGTCGCTTCGATGGTGATTCCAATTCAGCCGACCTCCTGTCCTCATCAATCACCAGAGCCGGAAATTCGTCGTCGCTCATTCTGTTTTCTTCCAGTAGAGGCACATGCGACGTTACGACTTGGTGGTCAACCTCGGGTCTCTCACGATCTGGGCAATTCCGTTGTACATGGCCTTCCTTACGGCAACCCCAACACACAACACGTTTACCACGGTAGCGCTATACCCGACACCTGTTTCCCTCATCATCAGTAAACTGAAATCGATCCGGTATTTCGCGCTCGACAAACATGAGAACTTCTCGTTCCATGGTGGGTAAATTGGTCCCCGGCCAAAGTTTATGGCGCACATCCTTTACTATTTTCCCGAAAGGCCGAATCGCTTTGGACACAATATTATGAGGGACGTTTAGCGGCAACCCTCTGAAGGAGACCCACACCGGCCTACTCAGTTCGGCCTGGTGGATCTCAAGAGTCTGACCTAAACATTGTACACCTTCGTACAGCACATCCTCAGCCGTCCCTTCGTCACAGAACACAAGCTGGAGCGTCTTAGCACTAAGCGTGTGGGCTGCTACCAGTCGCTCGCCGTACTTGCTTGACAGTTCTTGAATTGCTTCATACAAAGTTTCCACACTGAATTCATGGACGCAGACTAAACTCTCTTTCGGATGGAGAAGGTTATTACCGCATAGGACCGCGTGGTGCGGACCCTGACCACGGACCAGTGGCCATACTTCTAACACGGTTGAACAAGGGGTCCCCCGTGTAAAGTACGCCGTCACCCAACGAAGGCCAAAAAACATATAGCAATGGCCTTTCGTCCCTTCATCATACCATGCAATGTTACAATCATGGATATTCAGCTCTCTGTGGCTTTATAAATCAACTGTACATGGATTATAATTATTGGTATCCCTACTCAACTTAATTCAAGAATTTGCCATCAATGATATATATCTGTATTTTAATTTTGTATTCAGTATGCATCTGTTATAATTTTACATATATTCCTGATTTCTTTTTTCATAAAAAGTCAGCTGAAATGCATTTTGTGTAAGGAAAACAAATTTCAAAGTTATTTCAAGTAGGGACCACTTTTGTGTACAGATGGCAGCACTTGGTTTACCATTGACAGATGCCAGTGCCTTGATGTTGGCCATTATCCAAGATGATGTCAGCTCTATAAATAGTTTTGGCACAGTGCCAGGATTGGGAGAAGTGCAGCCAGGTATAGGTCAAGAGTTCACTCAGTGCAGTAGCTGCATTCTATTTATAGCTTTGGCAGACTGCTCACTGCATCATATTTGGCACCAAAGTTCAGCCTGAATCTATTTATAGCTTTGGCAGACTGTCAACTGTGTCAGATTATGCAACAGGTCAAGAGTTCACTCAGTGCAGCCTGGTACAGGTCAAAAGTTCACTCAATCTAGCCAGGTGCAGGTCCAGAGTTCACTCAGTGCAGTAGCTTGAGGAAGCAATTTGTCACAGGTCACTCGGGGGCAAATGCCTTACTCACCTAAGCCTTGTCAGCCCAGTGCATCAAACTCTGGGGAAGTTTGATGTATTGGACTTATACCTGTCTATGCGTCTTTGATGGTATTCTTATTTACAAGACAGGTGGTCCCACCTACATTGACTTTTGCAGGGTATGCGCCTGCTTATTTCTACAGAGGAATTTGATACATCAGCCTAAAATTGGGTATGTTCATACATATCGAGTAGCTTTTTTAGTTTACAAGACTGGTGGCACCACCTGCAACCATTTTTGCACAGCGTCCATCTGTTCATCGGCCTTGGGATAAAATTACTCATTTCTGGGCAGTGGTTTGACTTATCCACCTGAAATTTTGCAGGTTTATACATCCTTGACAACTTTCTTGTTTTATGACAGGTGGCGCCACGTACATTCAAATTTACACTGCAGACATCCAAGCTCATATCTCAGGAACCATTTGACCGATTTGGCAAAAATTTTGCTCACATCGCTCTTTATCATACGCAAAACTGGTGGACCAAATTGCCACCATTTTTGCACAGCGTCTGTCTGTTCTTGTGCCATGGGCTAAAATCACTCATATCTCAGTAGTGGTTTGACTTATCTGCCTAAAATTTTGCATGTTTATACATCTTGGACAGCTTTCTGGATTTTGTGGTAGGTGGCACAACCTACATACACATTTCGGCTGCAGACATCCAGGCTATTATGCAACACACCTCACTCTATTTCCCATTGCCACTCAATCCATGCCTCACTTCACCTTTCCTACTCTGACTTTGGTGGATAGACGTAGTCGCTTGTTGACTACCCATATTCTAGTTTTTGTCTTGTGTGTTCCCATGCCAGAATTGCAGCAGTGATGTTTGTTTAATTGTTTCTTGTTCTAAGTGTTTAGTACTTGCATTGTTCATATACATGTTACACATGTTCTTTAAAAGTAATGGTACAGCATTGAAGCATTATACCTGGTGTAATCTCATTGCACAGGTTCGCATTAGGCCTGTAGGCCTTGTTTAATAACAAATTAAAGAAAAATAGAAAAGGAATTTGTTAGTGTATAATAACAGGAAATTAACATGCAGTTACTGATGATATCAGAATCTTGTATTGATGGATAGAATGTCACATATTCCAAATAACACCATGCAGTCACCTATGGTATTTTTCAGTTCAATTTTAATAATAAAAAAGTAAATCATATTAATCATTACTAATCATTAGGAATCATATGAAGGAAATTAATGATAGACAAAGATGCAGTTGATAATATTAATCTAGATTCCTACTGTGTCTAGTGTGTACATCGATGTGAAATTAGTCCAAAATGAATATATTACATTTATTTTTTTTAATATAAATAAAAACCATAAAACCAGATACTTATGATCATTATTTAAATGTGTGAATTTTGTATATTCTGGATTCTCAACATCATTGTTTGGTGAAAACTGAATTAATACCAGACATGGTGCAAATACTTTGAAATTGTATTTAAAACTCCATTATAAATTTTTTTGCATAAAGAATGGGAATTCAGGTAAAAATGAAAGTATATGAATACCAGTGCAAATACTTTCAAAATGTATTCATGAATGCATTCATGAATATATTCTTTAATATTATTTTAATAATCATTTCAGTTATATTTCATTTTAAAAAATCATACGATTCTCTTATTATTTTTAATATTAATTATTTTTTTGACAATATTTGTAATTTTTTTTAATAAATAGTTAAACTCTTATATTATATGTTCTGCTTATAAGTTATATTGCCAAGTCAAAATCTGTGTGACAATAGTAGTCCATTTGTTAATAAAACAAATGAAATCAATCCTCTTCCCTGTCTTCAAAGGTACTATCAAAATCATACATATGCTAAACAACAACAACTCATAATACAGCTTATATTTATTACCACACAAAACCAGCATGTGCCTCATTTTAAAATCATATTTTTTTATCATATATAACACCTGAGCGCCGTGACCCATAGGTCCCTTGTTTTTCCTGCGAGTACTGTTGATTTAATTTTCACAGCATGTAAACATAAGTATTTAATCTGTTTAAATCTGAAAGTTGAAATAAAAGCTTGTAAATTAGGCCAGTTATTGAATTTTTAGCCCTCAGCCCTTAGGCTGATGGGCTATTGTCGTCACCCAAGCTGTCCATCCGTCCGTCTGTCCGTCCGGCCGGCGTCCGTTAACTTTTACCTTGTGAGCGGGATATCTTGAAAAGGATTCACCGTCAGAATTTTATTTCCTCGGTAAAGGTGTATATCGACAAAATCTCGGTCAAGTTCGAAGATGGGTGACCTTGACCTATTTTTCTACATTTTAGAGCTGATTATAGAAAAACACTTAGATGCTAATTACTCAGGAACCATTTGGTGGATTTTCACAAAACTTACTATGATTATTGGGACTGATAATCTGTACCTGCTACACAAGTTTGGTGGCGCCACCTACAATATATGATTTTTAATGAATTTTTATCGGATTTTTCAACTTTGGGCTTGTGAGCGGGATATCTCTAAAAGGATTCACCGTAGGAATTTTATTTTTTCGGTGAAGATGTATATTGACAAAATCTCGGTCAAGTTCGAAGATGGGTGACCTTGACCTATTTTTCTACGTTTTAGAGCTGATTATAGAAAAAACATTTAGACGCTTATTTCTCAGGAACCATTGGCTGGATTTTCACAATACTTACTATGATCATAGGGAGTGATGGTCTGTAACTGCTGCACAAGTTTGGGGGCGCCACCTGCAATTTCTTATTTTTAATGAATTTTTCTTGGATTTTTCAACTTTGGCCTTGTGCGCGGGATATCTCTAAAAGGATTCACAATAGGAATTTTATTTCTTTGGTGAAGCTGTATATCGACAAAATCTCGGTCAAGTTCAAAGATGGGTGACCTTGACATACTTTTCAAGGTCACAGAGCTGATAATAGAATAAACTTAGAAGCTTATTTTTCAGGTAGCATTTGGTGGATTTTTATGAATCATGGTACATGCCTCTCAATTTTAAATTTATAACTGAGACATGTACAGATATACATCCATGTGAGAACAGATATTTAGTACTTGTTACTGTTACCACCTCTAAACACTGTTCTTTTGGCTGAGGGCTTTTGTCAGCTTCTGCTGATATTCTAGTTTCTTTACTCTATTGCAGTCACTTGCTTTGTCAGCACGCAGGTTGGCCACTCCTGGTCACTGGAAGTCAGCTATGCCAAGTTTCCTAATTTGTTACAGTCAGTGGGGGAGATCCCCTGAAATACAGTTATTCCCATATCACCCCCCCCCCCCCCCCCTTCACCTGGCAAAACCCAACTAACCAAGTGTTAAGCAGTTATTGTATTCCCAGACAAAGTCGGGGGATACTGTTTTCATGCAGGTCCCGCCGCCGCATATAAATCTTGTTGGTGCGATAACTAAAAAAATATTTCACGGATCTTTACCAAACTTGGTACATATATAGATATGGGTAAGAGGACGACGCCTTTTTAAAATGAGGTCATGCCCTTAACTAGGAGAGTGGCCTTTACCTTGAATATTGCCATATATGGCAAAAATCACACAAAATCAATAATATCTCAATAAGGGATGTAGGATTGGTCCAAAAATAAACTTGACTGAAGATATTGGATAGTATTGTCATGTACCAGAAACTGGTGGCGCCACCTGTTATTCTTTTACTTGTTTTCATGCCTTTTAATACCCCCACCATTGCCACTTAACAGTACTGTGAGCATTATAAGTCAAAAACTAATGGACAGATTTCTTTCATATTGTGCATATACATTGACATGGGTTATGGGATGATGTTTAATTAAATTGGGGTCATGACCTTTCCTATTTGAGTGCCCTTGACCTTGAATAATGCCATATATGGGGAAAATCACACTAAATCATTAATATCTCAATAAGAGATGCATAGATTGGTCCAAAAATCAACTTCACAGAAGATCTTGGATAGTGTTGTCATATACCGGAAAATGGTAGCACCACCTGTTATTCTTTTACTTGTTTCGTGCCATTTAATACCCCATCATTGCCACTTAACAGTACTGTGAGCATTATAAGTCAAAAGCTAATGGACAGATTTATTTCATATTATGCATATACATAGACATGGGTTAGGGGATGATGTATATTGAAATTGGGGTCATGACCTTTTCTATGAGAGTGACCTTCTCTATGAGTGTGGTCTGATATTAATTGTTGCTGAAGATGGGGGGGCCTATTCTTACAGGGGATATGGCATTTATTGTCTGGGGATACTATGGCACCTGCGGTGCCAAGAAATATCTAGTTGTTATTGTTTTTATGTATCTCCTTAATTGTAATGCTGTTTCCACTCCAATATACAAAACTTTCCTTGAAAAAGTAATTCAAGGTGTAATCCAGAAGATGCCATGTTGTGTTAATGCAGCATTTTTAAAGAAATCAATTTTCTTTTAAATGATTTTAACAAATTAAAATATAATTAAACCCATCAGTATGCATAAATTTTTAAAATATGAAGCAAATATGGATAAATAAAGGCCAAAATTGAAATTGTAAAATCTGAATCAAGTATTGTTTTTAGCGAACCTGTGAGCTCATGCAATGGTGTGGCATCGTCCAGCGTCCGGCCTCTGTACATTTACCCATACTATCTTTAAAACGGCAAGAGTTAGCATCACAAAATTTTATGCAAAAAATTAGTCATCTGAAATACTCTATCGAATTTGCTAACTGCATTTTCTTAGATTTTATAGGGAAAAAGCTAAAAAAGCTTTAAAAATCTTCTCCTCCAAAACTGTTCAGCCAAATTGTCCAACATTTCACAAAAATGATTCATGGAACAATCTCTCTCACGTTTGTTCAAATGGTTTAAGTTCAGTGATTTTTCACCAAGTTACAGGAAGTTGAACTTAGTATTCTGTCCAAAAAAGCATACTAAAATTACAATCTCGGAAGGAGCTATTACCAAATTTTATGCCTATGTTGGTCGCATGAGTCATATCTGAAATTGAGATATTGGTGGTGCCACCTGCATCAGCCTTTTTTATACGGGGGTCATCAGTGCCCGTATCATACTGACAGCTACAAAAAACTTCTTATCTGAAACCATACGGCCAAATTGTTCAGTGATTTTTGGCTGAGTTATGGGAAGCTGAATTTAGTCATATGCTGTAACAGCCCATTTTAGCTCAGTGGCTACAAAGATCTTCTCCTAAAAAACTGCTCAGCCAAATTCTAAAATCTCACAAATTAATAATCCTTAGATGTTGATAATTCAAGTTTGTTCAAATGGTTTTGGTTCAGTGATTTTTGGCTGAGTTATGGGAAGCTTAACTTAGCCATTTTGCTGTATTATCCCATATGAGTTATTAACCTGTAAAATGTTTTTTGACTGACGCCACTGAGGCCAATTTGTTTAATATTTCACAAGAATAATCCCCTGAATAAATCTTATAATAATTGTCTTTTATGGTTCCAAAGAATGAATTATGGCTGAATGATAAAGATTGAATTGAGTCATTAGCTCAGCTGACTATAAGTCATCTGAGCTATAGTCATGGTCCATTGTCCGTCGTCCGTCCGTCCGTCCGTCCGTCTGTCCGTCCGTCTTGATGTCCGTCCGTAAGACTGGCACGTTTCGACATCGTTCGACCTACGAATCTGAAATTCGGCATACAGTTAGATGTCCCCAAAATCTCCTACCATGCCAAAAATTGGGTCAATATGACTTCGTTCCTTTGAGATATTAAGGAAAAACCTCAATTTTTTATTAGAAATCTATTTTCACACTTCAGGACTGCCTAATATCAAAACCACTCATCTGGTTTTCTTCATTTATACCATAAATATTCCTCTATATGGTTCCTATGTTCATGCCAGAAATTTAGTCAGTATTATTTAATTTAAAAAAGTTATGGGCCCAAATATAATGGACTTTGTAAAAAGATGAGGAAAGATATTTTGTCACTTAGGACAAAAAGTGTTAAAGGTAGGAATTTTTTTTTCAGTAATACTACTTTAAATAATCAAAATTGAATTGTATACCAAAAATTAGATCAAAATCTTTTACATTTTTAGCTCAGCTGACTATAAGTCATCTGAGCTATAGTCGTGGTCCATTGTCCGTCGTCCGTCCGTCCGTCCGTCCGTCCGTCCGTCCGTCCGTAGATGTGGCACGTTTTGAAACCGTAAGACCTAGGAATCCAAAATTCGGCATAATGTTAGATGTCCCCAAGATCTCCTACCAAGCCGAAAACTGGGTCTTTTCGACTTCGTTCCTTTGAGAAATTGGGGAAAAACCTCAATTTTTTATTAAAAACCTATTTTCACACTTCAGGACTGCCTAATATCAAAACCACTCATCTGTTTTTCCTCATATTTACCATAAATATTCCTCTATATAGTTCCTATGTACATTCAAGAAATTGTGTCTGTATTATATAATTTAAAAAAGTTATGGACCCAAATATAATGCATTTTGTAAAAAATCAGGAAAGATATTTGATCACTTAACACAAAACATGTTAAAGCTATGGACCTTTTTTCCAGTAATATAACTTTAATTAATCAAAATTAAATTGTATACCCAAAATTAGATGAAAATCTTTTAAATTTTTTAAAATATTAATAAAAATAAAAAATTGGTACCTTAAATTTTGCCCAACTTTGACCATGGCACGTTTTTTTTCCCATAAGTACTGTGGATTTAATTTTCACAGCATGTTTTTGCTACCTTTTCAACTGTTAACACCAAAAATTTGAAACCAGTTGATCAAAAACTGCAGATTTTATTCAGGTTTTCAAGCACCATGTAACATTTTTTACATCAAGCTAGTGTTATGCAGTTTGCAAGGGCTCAGCTCCCCAGCTTCAGCTCTTAGTTCCTTAAATTCGGCATACAGCTAGATGTCTCCAAAATCCCCAACCATTCCAAGAATTTGGTCACTAGGACCTAATACCTTCAAGATATTATTGAAAAACTTCATTTTTCCATTAAAAACCCATTGTTACACTTCAAGACTGCCTAATATCAAAACCACTGATCTGACTTTAATCATAAATAATTTACATATTTTTCATTCTCTATGCACATGCCAGAATGATATCAGTATTGCGTATTTGTTTTAAATTAGGGCCCAAACATAATGCACTTTGTAAAAAATCAAGAAATATATTTACTCCCTTAAAAAGGAGATTGCTGAAGCTAGAGATTTTTTGTCAGGAATGTAACATTATTTAATCAAGATTCAATTGAATACCCAAAATTAGTTATGAATTTTTCAAATTTTATAAGTTATTAGTATAAATGTAAAATTAGAAACTTAAATTTTGCCCAACTTTGACCATGGCACGTTTGTTTCCTGTGACCACTGTTGATATAATTTTCATATCATGCACACATAAGGATTTCAGCTTTTAAATTTAGAAAGCTGAAAGAAATTGGCCAAAAATTGTAGCTTTAATTAATGTTTTTATGAGACCCTGTCAGACTTTGGCACTCTCAAGCCCCTCTTGAGTCACCTGTATGTTGACCTTGTTGAACTTCAAGCAAATTATGCATGCTTGAGGCGAGGCATACACCGGAATCCAGGCAGCTTATGGCCAGCCACAGTTGATCCAGGTGTCCAACCCAACTCATCTAGTAGTTTTAACCAACTACATAACAATAAACAATAAATTAATAAATTTTTATTGGTTTTTAATAAAAAATTAAAGAAAAATAGAAAAGGAATTTGTTAGTTTATAATAACAGGAAATTAACTTGCAGTTACTGATGATATAAGAATCTTGTATCGATGGGTAGAATGTCACGTATTCCAAATAACACCATGCAATCACCTATGGTATTTTTCAGTTCAATTTTAATGATAAAGAAGTAAATCATATCATTCATTACTTATCATTAGGGATCATATGAAGGAAATTAATGATAGACAAAGATGCAGTTGATAATATTAATCTAGATTCCTACTGTGTCTAGTGTGTACATTGATGTGAAATTAGTCCAAAATGAATTTATTACAGTTATTTTTTAATATAAATAAAAGCCATAAAACCAGGTACTTATGATCATTATTTAAATGTGTGAATTTTGTCATGTGAATGGCCAAGTCAAAATCTGTGTGACAATAGTACTCCATTTGTTAATAAAATAAATGAAATCAATCCTCTTCCCTGTCTCCAAAGGTACTATCAAAATCATACATAAGCTAAACAACAACAACTCATAATACAGCTTATATTTATTACCACACAAAACCAGCATGTGCCTCATTTCTAAATAATATTTTTAATCATATATAACAGCTGAGCGTCGTGACCCATAGGTCCCTTGTTTTAAATATTGGCAAAAATATAAAATTGGTACCTTAAATTTTGCCCAAGTTTGACCATGGCATGTTTTTTTCCTGTAACTGCTGTGGATTTAATTTTCAAAGCATGTTTTTGTTACCATTTCAACTGTTAAAACAAAAAATTTGAAACCAGTTGATCAAAAACTGTAGATTTAATTCAAGTTTTAAAGCACCATGTCATATATTGTTTACACCAAGCTAGTGTTATGCAGTTTACTAGAGCTCAGCTCCCCAGCTTCAGCTCTTAGTTCCTTAAATTTTGCATACAGTTAGATGTCCCCCAAATCCTCTACCATACTAAAAGTTTGGTCACTAGGACTGCATCCCTTGAGATATTAAGAAGAAACTTCATTTTTCCATTAAAACCCCATTGTTACACTTTAAGATTGCCTAATATCAAAACCACTGATCTGACTTTGATAATATATAATATACATATTTTTCTATACATTCGCTATGCATATGTCAGAAATGATGTCAGTATCGTGTAATTGTTTTAAGTTCTAGGCCCAAACATAATGCACTTTGTAAAAAATCAAGAAATATATTTACTCTCTTAACATGAAAATTGCTGAAGGTAGACATTTTTTGCCAGGGATATAACATTATTTAATCAAGATTCAATTGTATTCCCAAAATTAGTTCTGAATTTTTCAAATTTTATAAGTTATTAGCATAAATATAAAATCAGTACCTTAAATTTTGCCCAACTTTGGCCATGGCATGTTTTTTTCCCTGTAAGCACTGTTGATTTAATTTTCATATCTTGCACTGGTAAGGATTTAAGCTTCTAAATTCTGAAGTTATATAAGGAATTGGTCAAAAACTAGCTTTTATGAAAGTTTTTAGCTCAGCTGACTGAAAGTCATCTGAGCTATAGCGATCACTCTTTGTCCGTCGTCCGTCTGTCCGTCTGTCTGTCTGTCCGTCTGTCCGTCTGTCCGTCTGTCCGTCCGTTAACCAGGCACAAATCGTAACCGCTGGACCTAGAACCTTGTAACTTAGGATTCTGAGAGGTCCATAAAAAATCTCCTTGGAAACCAGAAATTAGGTCTCTGTTACCCATATCCTTCGAGCTATGTGGCCCCAAAGTACCCCCCAGAAAAGTCAAAAATTTTATACAAAAACTTCAATATCTCATTAACTACTTGACTGATGGTCATGATTTTTGGCATACATATTGATCATGAGATGTTACATCACTTCCTGCAGACTGGTGGCGCCACCTGTATTTTTCGATTTTTTACGAATTTTTTTCTCTATTTTTGAGACCTTTAAAAATGTGAACATCTGTTAACAAGGCACAAATCATAAAGACTGGCTTTAGAATCTTAATTCTTGACACACTGAGAGGTCCATGAAAAATCTCCTTGGAAACCAGAAATTAGGTCTCTGTTACCCATATCCTTTGAGCTATGGGGCCCCAAAGTACCCCCCAGAATAGTAAAAAATTTCATACAAAAACTTCAATATCTCAATAACTACATCACTGATGGTCTTCATTTTTGGCATACATATTGATCATGAGATGTTCGATCAGTTCCTGCAGACTGGTGGTGCCACCTTTACTGTTTGATTTTTTACGATTTTTTCCTCTATTTTTGAGACCTTTGAGGATGCTGTCATCTGTTTGTGTGGCACAAATCGTAACGACTGGACCTAGAATCTTCATTTTCGACACACTGAGAGACCTATGAAAAGTCTCCATGGAAACCAGAAATTAGGTCTCTGTTACCCATATCCTTCGAGCTATGGGGCCCAAAATTACCCCCCAGAATAGTCAAAAATTTCATACAAAAACTTCAATATCTCATTAACTACATCACTGATGGTCATGATTTTCGACATACATATTGATCATGAGATGTTTCATCAGTTTGTGCAGACTGGTGGCGCCACCTGTGTTCACGAATTGTTTTCTCCATTTTTGAGACCTTTAAGGATGTAGTTATCTGTCAACAGGGTACAAATCGTAACGACTGGACCTAGAATCTTCGTTCTTGACACACAGGGAGACCCATGATAAGTCTCCATGGAAACCTGAAATTTGGTCTCTGTTACCCATATCCTTTGAGCTATGGCACTCCAAAGTACAGCTCAGAATAATGGAAAATTTGATACAAAAGCTAAAGTATCTGAACAACTAATGCAGAGATAACCATAATTGTTTGCATGGATATTGATCATGGAGTGTTTCATAAGTTTCTGCAGACTGGTGGCACCACCTGTATTTGTTCGTTTTTTTTTACGAAATTTTTCTGTATTTTTGAGACCTTTAAAGATATGAACATCTGTTAACAGGGCACAAATCATAAAAACTGGACCAAGAATCTTCCTTCTTGACACACAGGGAGACCCATGAAAAGTCTCCATGGAAACTTGAAATTAGGTCTCTGTTACCCATATTCTTTAAGCTGTATGGGTCCAAAATACCGCCCCCCCCCCCCCCCCCCAGAATAATGGAAAATTTGATACAAAAACTGCAGTATTTTAATAACTACAACACTAATGGTCATGATTTTCGGCATACATATTGATCATGAGCTGTTCCATCAGTTTCTGCAGACTGGGTGTGCCACCTCTATTTTTTTTTCAAATTTTTACGAATTTTTTTTTTTTTTGAGACCTTTAAAAGATGTGGTTATCTGTCAACAGGGTACAAATCGCAACAACTGGACCTAGAATCTTCATTCTTGTCATGCAAGGAGGCCCATGAAAGGTGCCTGTGGAAACTTGAAATTAGGTCTCTGTTACCCATATCCTTCAAGCTATAGGACTCCGAAGTATCCCTCAGAATAATGGACAATTTGATACAAAAGCTGAAGTATCTGAACAACTAATGCAGAGATCACCATGATTTTTTGCATGGATATTGACCATTAAGTGTTTTTATTAGTTTCTGCAGACTGGTGGAGCCACCTGTATTTTTGTATCCGCCAAAACGAAGTTTTGCGGATACTATGTTTTTGACAGAGTTCCTCCGCCGCGGCGGCGTTCGTTTCCAGAGAGCTCCTCGGAGACTAATGGACCGATTTTTCCCAAACTTACACCTATTATCGGGTCACATGTGAACTGGTGCCTAACCAATTTGCAATGACCTCTGACCTTTTCTCTCTATCCAGTGTCCATTTGTGGGTCTGTTTCCACTCATAAACCCTCATATCTCGGGAACCCTTTGACCGATCAGGAAATAAAATTGATACAAATGTAGCCCTTGGATTGCTTATAACATACACAAAAAATGGTGGCGCCACCTGTAACCATGTTTGCACAGTGTCCATCTGTTCATCTGCCTTGGGTTAAAATCACTCATATCTCTGCAGTGAATTGACTAATTCACCTGAAATTCGTCATGTGTATACATCTAGGATAGCTTTCTTGATTTTATGACAGGTGGCGCCACCTACGTTCACGTTCACGCTGATGACATCCAAGCTTATATCTCGGGAACCGTTTGACCAATCAGGAAATAAAATTTATACAAATGTAGCCCTTTGATAGCTCTGTAACATACACAAAAAATGGTGGCGACACCTGTAACAATGTTTGCACAGGGTCTGTCTGTTAGTCTGCCGTGGCCTAAAATCACTCATTTCTCTGTAGTGGTTCGACATAACTGCCTAAAATTTTGCAGGTTTATACATCGTGGACAGCTTTCTTGATTTTATGACAGGTGGCGCCACCTATACATTCTAGTTAACGCTGGACACATCCAAGCTCATATCTCAGGAACCATTTGACCGATTGGGCCAAAATTGTGCATGTGTTTAGATCTCACATAGGTCTTTATCATACACAAAGCTGGAGGGGTTACCTGCAAAGATTTTGCACAGTGTTTGTCTGTTTGTCTGCCATGGGCAAAAATCGCTCATATACATGTAGTGGTTTGACTTTTCTGCCTAAAATTTTGCAGGTGTATACAACTTGGACAGCTTTCTGGATTTGTGGTAGGTGGCACAACCTACATACACATTTAGGCTGCAGACATCCATGCTAATATGCAACATACCTCACTCTATTTCCCCTTGCCACTCAATCCATGCCTCACTATCCGATTTTGGCAGATACATGTAGTCACTTGTCGGTTACCTGTATTCTAGTTTTAAAAGTTTACACATTTTTCTCTATTTTTGAGATATATAAATACAGACTAAATCTTGGCCTGTTGGTTAATCTGTTTGATGCTTCAGTTGAATGGGTATATACTACCATTCTGATGATAAAATTTCCTTTTGCGAATCTCTTCCCAGTCAGCTGAGCGTCATGACCCATGGGTCACTTGTTATGAGACCATATCACACCTTGGCTGTACTGAAGCCCCTCTTTTATGTCCCCACATTGACCTTTCAGGCCAATTATGCATGCTTGAAGCGAGGCACTCTGCAGCCAGCCAGCTCTTGGGTGGCTTCAACTGGATCTAACTGTCCAACGCCCTCCACTAGTATTTGTTTAGGCCATAAACATAACAATAAACTTTTTTTTTAGTATTTGGTTAATTATAAGAACTTAAAAAAATAAATGGAAAAGGAATTTATAGTTAATGAGTTACAGGGGATTACCTTGCAATTACTGATCATTTATGGATCTTCCATGGATGGCCAAAATTGTATTTCAAATAACACCATGCAGTCACCATTGGGTATTTTTCATTTCAACCATAAAAATGAAAAATAAATAATTAAAAATTGTTGTTTACTATTAGGGATTATATGAAGCAAGATAATGATAGACAAGGATGCAGTTGATTATATTAAATTAATCTAAATTTCCAGGTCTTTTCCAGGTCTTTAACTTGTTGGTTTATATTTATTACAAAATTAAAATAATAAATATGTCAAAAATTTAAAATATTACTCAGACAAGTGTTCATTAAAGATTTTAATTTGTTTGACTTATAACTCATGGTTGTTTCAGTTGTTACATGAGACTGGTTAAATAATCAAAATTTATATTGCTGGTCCTTTATTTCAGTTCATAAAATTAAACATTCCCAACTCCAGTTTGCTCCTGGTATGATATATTGGGTGTTTTGATCCTTGGATTAATTTTAACACATGTATTAGTTTAATAGCTGAGAATACTTTTCTTTTTTTCCTGATACCATTTAAAAAAATATAAATATTCAAATTTTTCCTGTTAGTGCTGTGGATATAATTTTCACAGCATGTACACATTAATATTTCATCTGTTAAAATCTGAAATTTGAAACCAATTGATCAAAAACTGTAGATTTTATTCAAGTTTCCAGGTACCATGTCTTCATTGTTTGCATCAGATCAGTATAAATGCAGTGTACTGGGCAGTTACATAACACCTTCAGGTCTGACCTACTGCCACTGTGAGTGTCTGGGTCAGGCTGGGTCAGGCAGTAATTACCAGAGAGCCTCTCTTTCTCTCTCTCTCTGGCAGTCTAGGTCTCTCTTTCTCTCTCTTTCTCTCCTCTGCTTTTTCTCTTACTTTCTCCATCTTTCTTTCTCTCTTTCTCTCTCTCTTTCTCTCTCTCCCTAATTGCCTCCCTTGCTCCCTCCATCCCATTATGTTGACAAGTACTATAAACTAGATACATTAGCTATAAATGTTGATGCAATTTAGAAATGTGAATCAACTGAAATATTCACAATCACATGTATGTTATACTGTAAATTTATAGTAACATTTGGAAACTTGGATTAAAATTATGTAATGAAAAAAAGGAATAAATGCAAATGTTGTTAATTTTTTCTTGGCTCAGTAGAATGGGGAAAAAAATTATTTGCTTTGTTTCTCCATCTTTCTTTCTGTTTTAAATATTTAATGTTCATAAATAAACTTTTTTTTATAAGCACTGTTGAATTAAATTTCATATCCTGTATGTATATGCAAGGGTGTTGTAACTCTCACCATCCCCTTCTTCATCCCACTGAGGCTTTGCTCCTTGGCACTGTGAACAATAGTTCTATGGCTATAGCATAAAATTTAATAATTAAAGAAAATATCTACAGAGAGACAGAGGCATTGTAACTCTGATCATAACACAACACCCCTCCCCCCCCCCCCCCCCTATCAAGTCATTGCACCTGTGGAATGAGTATGTTATGGCAACTGTATACATATCATAAAATTGATTAAAAAGGTTTACCAAATAAATTGGATCTCATCAGACAAATGTGTAAACTGTTGAACTGTCAACAGCTTTATCAAAAAGGTAACCAATGGAAAGGCATGGTCAGGTCTCAAATATTATTTGCAACATTTTCTTCAATCATATAAACCAACCATGGCCCAGATTACCCCTTCCTCTCAAACATTATCTACATTTCATCATATTTTTAAGATTTTAACCTTCCAGGTGGTTCAGTACTGTTGACCATTTGTCCATAGGTACCTATGTACATGCCAGAAATTATGTCAATATTGTGTAATATGTAGATGTGAGGGGCATCAAAATAATGCACCTTGTCAAGACTGATCTTGTCAAGATATTATGTCATACAGTCACAAATTCATAAATCCCCTCATCAGCATAGTGAATCATAACCTTTTATCTGTCAAATTGAACTCTTGCAGTTTTCCATACACTATAGATCCTTCAACAAATAGCCTTATCATCATTATACCACTGCTTAGCATACTGTCATTGCATTCATATTTGCTCAAATAAATTGCTTTTTTCGACCCCTCCCAAATAAAAAATAAACCACTATATTTTACTCCATATTAATCCATCAGTCAGGTTATTTCATATATCATTTACTCACATATTACATTATATTCCTTTATAAAACCCAACATGACCATGATATTCTAAGCTTTATCTACTCAGTATAGTATCACAATGGTGATACATTTATAGTCCAATCAGGATCAGCTGAGCGCCGTGACCCATGGGTCCCTTGTTTTACAATATATGTTAGCTGTGTGAAGCAAATACATCTAGCCTGGCACCTGTTTATCAGCATATATATTACATCATGCCTCTAGACATTTAGATTTCAGGTTATCTATGGTTAATATTGACAAGCATGTTTTTTTAAAAGCTTTTAAAAAATGTAGATTTATGATTTTAGATATTCCTCATGCCAGGCAATGTTTACAATCACAGGTATACGGCTCTCTGTTGGTATATAAAGACGGCTGTACATGGATTTTAAATAATAGATATATAATAATCTTTTATACCATCTCCCTCAATTTTGTTCCAATGGTTCAAGTTTGGTGAATTTTGGCTGAGTTTCAGGAAGATGAACTTAGTCATCTGTCCAAAAAAGCATACTAAAATTGACATTCTCAGAAACGGCTGGAGCTATCATCACCAAATTTTTTTGCCAGTGTTGGTCGCATGAGTCATGTATGGTGGCGCCACCTGCATTGACCTTTTTTTGTACGGGGGTCATTGGTCATCTGTACATTAACCCATAATTTCTCAGGAATAGCAGGAGCTACCATCCCTAGATTTTATGCAATAATCTCTCACATATTAAATGTTGTGGGATTCAGCTTATTTTTTTCCTATCTGCATTTACTTAGATTATATGGTTTGCATTTGATGAATTTTAGTGGAGTTACATGAATTTGAACTTAGTCATTTGGCCAAGTAAGCATACTGACATGGTACTCTCAGAAACGACAGAAGCTAGCATTACCAGGTATTGTGCAAATGTTGGTCACATGACTCATACTAGTATTTGAAGTTGCAGATTGTGATGTGCCACCTACATTGACCTGTTTTTTTATGGGCAAAAACCTCATAATTTTAGCCTCTTTCAGCTTAATGATGAAACTGTCAAGTTGAATTGTTCAATTTTTCAAAAGAATTATCCTAGGACATGGTTCTTTCAATCATATCAGAATATACTGAGTTTTTTTATTTTTGGTTGAGTTGTGAAAAGCTTAAGTTGGTCTTATGGCCATTATTATGTCTTTTTCAAACTGAGGACTGCAATAGTGTTTTTCTACAAAATTATTATTTCAATTATATCTTCTGTAACATTGCACAAAAATTATTCTTAGGTGGCCTTTGTTCAAGTTTACTAGAATGATTTTTGTCAGAACTATTGGACCTTGAACAATGAAAGTACTGCATCTTTTATCATTTTAGATATTTTGATAAAAAGTTTATGAATATGTCAGCTTGAAAAAAAAACATTTTAGCTAAAGTCTTTCAGTATGTGTAAACAGATATGCCAACAGGCCACAATTGAATCTGTATCTTTAAATAGGTTGAAAACTGCCAACTGTTTCAGATTTTGCAACAGATCAAGAGTTCATTCAGTGCAGCCAGATATAGGTCAAGAGTTCAATCAGTGCAGCCAAGCACAAGGCATGTGATCACCTCATGGGTGACATGTGAACACCTCATGGGCACCATGTGATCAGTTCATGGGTGTCAAGCCCCTCAGGACAGGGCCCCTGCATGAGCTTATGCAATGGTGTGGCTAATATTTCAGATTTGGCAACAGGCTAGAGGTCAGTCTGGATCTACTTATAGCTTTGGCAGACTGCCAACTGTATCAGATTATGTAACAGGTCAAGAGTTCACTCAGTGCAGCCAGGTATGGGTCAGGAGTTTACTCAGTGCAGTAGCTGCATTCTATTTATAGCTTTGGCAGACTGCCAACTGTGTCAGATTATGCAACAGGTCAAGAGTTCATCCAGTGCCGCCAGGTACAGGATCAAAAGTTCACTCAGTCTAGCTAGGTGCAGGTCATGAGTTCACTCAGTGCAGTAGCCTGAGCAAGCAATTTGTCACAGTTCACTGGGGCAACAGCCTTTCTCACCTAAGCCTAGTCGGCCCCATGCATCAGACTCAAGGTAAGTTTAATGTATTTGCCCAATATTTTGACCTGTCTATGTGTCTTTGATTGCTTTCTCTCTCACAAGACAGGTGTCCCCACCTACAATGACTTTTGCACAGTGTGTGTCCCTGCTTATTTCTCAGGAGGGGTTTGATATATCAGTCTGAAATTGGGCATATGTTTATTTCTCTGATAGCTTCGTTGTATACAAGACTGGTGGTGCCAGCTACAATCTTTTTAGTGTTGTGTGCACCCATGTCAGAATTTCAGCAGTGATGTTTGTGTAATTGTTTCTTATTCAAAATGTTTAGTACTTGCATTGTTCATATACATGAAAAGTAATGGTCCAGCACTGAAGCATTATACCTGGTGTATTTCCCAATGCACAGGTTCGCATTAGGCCTGTAGGCCTTGTTAAAAGATTGTTACAATAATCCTAATGCTGCAAGTTCAAGGATATTAAGTTCTAAGATTTTTTGGTCACAAGGTTATTGGTTAAGGTCACAGAACTGTCATTCTGAAAAATTTCTTTAAATAATATCCTTATAGACAAATTCAGCTGAGCATTGAGACCCATGGGTCCCTATTTCATTTGTGTGCACCCATGCCAGAATTTCAGCAGTGATGTGTAATTGTGTAATTGTTTCTTATTCAAAATGTTAAGTACCTGCATTGTTCATATACGTGAGAAGTAATGGTCCAGCATTGAAGCATTATACTTGGTGTATTTCGCAATGCACAGGTTTGCATTAGGCCTGTAGGCCTTGATTCAAATTTTTACACATATTTGGCTCAGCTGACTATAAGTCATCTGAGCTGTATTTAGTCGTGGTCCTTTGTCTGTCGGCTGTCCATTGATCCGCCCATCCGTTAAACCGCCACGTTTTGAAACCATTGGACCTACCAATCCGAAATTTGGCATACAGTTAGATGTCCGTAAAAACTCTTACCATACCAAAATTGAGTAATTAGGACTTTGTTCCATTGAGATAATAAGGAAAAAACCTCCATTTTCAATAAAAAATTCATTGTTACACTTTAAGACTGCCTAATATCAAAACCACTGATCAGAATTTGATCATAGTAAATATGCATATTCTTCCATACATTTCCTTTGTACATACAAAAATTAGGTCAGTATTGCATAATTTGTTAAAGTTATGGGCCCAAAAAAAATGCACCTTATAAAAAATCAGGAAATATATTTACTCACTTAACATAAGAATGTCTGAAGCTAGAACACCTGGGGATACTATGGCACCTGCGGTGCCAAGAAATTTCTAGTTTTAAAATGTTCTTGTCCAAAACTTGCAGGTCCAATACGTCCATTTTGCTGAAATCATAATGACTAAGGTAGATATGCAGGACATTAGAGGTTCAATATTAAATTTTTAAAAATAAACCTCCATTCATACTCCCAAAATTTGCACAGGTTTCCATTAAACCTGTAGGCCTTGTTATTTTTTTACACATTTTTTCTCTCTATTTTTGAGACCTTCAAAATAACCAATCTGGTTGTTAATAGCGCACAAACCGTTAACATTAGACCTAGAAAATATACATTCAGGAATCCCCTAGGAAAATCTCCTGGGAAACCTGAAATTAGGTCATGCTGACCGATATTTTGCAAACTGTGGGCTGAAATCATGATTTGGAGCACCCAGGGAGTCAGACTGGGCACAAAAAGTATCTATTTGGCCTCGAATCATTAAACATGAATTCAGGGAGGTCCTTGGTAAATCTCTATGGAAACCTTCAATTTGGTCATGATGAACTATATTCTGCAAGATGTGTTAACATGATGAGAGCACCCTGTAGGACAGATTTGCATGAGAAAACTAAGAAACTTCAAATTTGATTCAGGGAGGTTCCTGTAAAAATTCTGTGGATCAAGAAATAATGTCACTGTGACCTATATTCTGTTAACTATGTGTAGAACATGATTTAGCACTCTATTAGTTAGATTGGCACAAATTGTAGCAGATGGACGCAGAAACTTCTGAGTTGGCATGTAGGGAGTTCCTGGTAAAATCTTCCTGGAAAGCCTAAATAATGTCACTGTGACCTATTTTCTAAGGACTATGAGCAAAAAAGCATGATTTTGAGTACTCTTCAAATCATTCAAGGTTACTTATCAAATATTTTTCACCAGATCATAACATCAATCATTAATGCATGCGTCACCTTTAAGTCAAATTCAGCTGAGCATTAGGGCCCATGGGCCACTTGTTGCTTTCAGGGGGAGACCTTTAGCAAGGACACATTCAGCCCCGTTGCCCCTGGGTCATCCCTTACTTAGCCCCCAGCAGCAGTTGTTGTTACAACAGCAGCATCAAGAACAGCTGACCAAAGAGAACCAGAAACGTCTCTTGAAGCAGCGGCTCCAGACCACCGTGCTGCAGCGAGTCAGTGGCAAAAATCACATGGAGGATGTAGACGAGGAGACCGAAGCCAAACTTGCACAGGTTTAGTATAGTTTAATGACAAGACTACAGCATTTAAAATGTGTCTGTTGCTCAGGCATAACATCCTCGCACAGCAGCATGTTTTGAAATAGCATCAGCTTCCATAAAGCATCAATAAAATTAGAATTTCATTGAGTTCAGGGTATACCACTGCGTTGGTAAAACAATCTCCTGGGTCTGCTGTTTTATTAAGATCCACTTCAAAATCCTGGCCCATGTTCCACACCTCCACAGTCACACTTCAACACTTCATAGTTTCTGTGTTACTCTGCTCATGGACAGACCTCCTATTCAGAGTTGTTTGCTGCATTTGTTTCCATGTAAATCAAGTTATAACACACTTGCCATGTGCTATCAATATACATATATGTCTGGTTTTAAGTTGTTAAATTGTCATGAAATTTAAATTTTAAGTTCAGAATAAGTCATGAAATTTTACAAACTGTTTAAGAACTTATGAAATTGAATATTGTGACATTTTTAGCTCAGCTGACTATAAGTCATCTGAGCTATAGTCGTGGTCCATTGTCCGTCTGTCCGTCCGTCTGTCCGTCCGTCCGTCGTGCCGTCCGTCCGTCCGTAGATGTGGCACATTTTTAAAACCGTAAGACCTAGGAATCCAAAATTCAGCATAATGTTAGATGTCCCTAAGATCTCCTACCAAGCCGAAAACTGGGTCTTTGCGACTTCGTTCCTTTGAGAAATTAAGGAAAAACCTCAATTTTTTATTAAAAACCTATTTTCACACTTCAGGACTGCCTAATATCAAAACCACATATCTGTTTTTCTTCATATTTACCATAAATATTCCCCTATAATAGTTCCTATGTAAATGCCAGAAATTATGTCTGCATTATATAATTTAAAAAAGTTATGGGCCCAAACATAATGCATTTTGTAAAAAATCAGGAAAGATATTTGATCACTTAACACCAAACCTGTTAAAGCTATTGACTTTTTTTCCAGTAATATAACTTTAATTAATCAAAATTAAATTGTATACCCAAAATTAGATCAAAATCTTTTAATTTTTTTTTAAATATAAACAAAAATAAAATATTGGTACCTTAAATTTCGCCCAACTTTAACCATGGCACGTTTTTTTCCTGTAAGCACTGTGGATTTAATTTTCACAGCATATTTATGTTAGCATTTTGTCTGTTAACACCAAAAATTTGAAACCAGTTGATCAAAAACTGTAGATTTTATTCAAGTTTTCAAGCACCATGTAACATATTGTTTACATCAAGCTAGTGTTATGCAGTTTGCAAGAGCTCAGCTCCCCAGCTTAAGCTCTCAGTTCCTAAAATTTGGCATACAATTAGATGTCTCCAAAATCCCCTACCATGCCAAGAATTTGGTCACTAGGACTTAATACCTTCAAGATATTAATGAAAAACTTCATTTTTCCATTAAAAACCCATTGTTACACTTCAAGACTGCCTAATATCAAAACCACTGATCTGACTTTAATCATATATAATATTTATATTTTTCTATACATTCTCTATGCACATGCCAGAAATGATGTCAGTATTGCGTAATTGTTTTAAGTTACGGGCCCAAACATAATGCACTTTGTAAAAAATCAAGAAATATATTTACTCCCTTAACAAGGGGATTGCTGAAGCTAGAGATTTTTTGTCAGGGATGTAACATTATTTAATCAAGATTCAATTGAATACCCAAAATAAGTTCTGAATTTTTCAAATTTTATAAGTTATTAGTATAAATATAAAATTAGTACCTTAAATTTTGCCAAACTTTGACCATGGCACGTTTGTTTCCTGTGAGCACTGTTGATATAATTTTCATATCATGCACACATAAAGATTTCAGCTTTTTAGTTTAGAAGCTGAAAGAAATTGGCCAAAAATTGAAGCTTTGTTCTCTCCATCCCCTCTGGAGTCACCTGTATGTTGACCTTGTTGAACTTTCAGCAAATTATGCATGCTTGAAGCGAGGCATTCACTGGGGCAGCCAGGCAGCTTATGGCCAGCCACAGTTGATCAAGGTGTCCAACCAAACTCATCTAGTAGTTTTAACCAACAACATAACAATTAACAATAAATTAATAAATTTTTATTGATTTTTAGCTAAGCTGACTGAAAGTCATCTGAGCTATAGCGATCACTCTTTGTCCGTCTGTCTGTCTGTCTGTCTGTCCGTCTGTCTGTGCGTTAACCAGGCACAAATCGTAACCGCTAGAACTGGAATCTTCTTACTTGACATCCTGGGAGGTCCATGAAAAATCTCCTTGGAAACCAGAAATTAGGTCTCTGTTACCCATATCCTTCGAGCTATGGGGCCCCAAAGTACCCCCCAGAAAAGTCCAAAATTTCATACAAAAACTTTAATATCTCATTAACTACTTGACTGATGGTCATGATTTTTGGCATACATATTGATCATGAGAGGTTCCATCAGTTTCTGAAGACTGGAGGCGCCACCTGTATTTTTCGATTTTTTACGAATTTTTTTCTCTATTTTTGAGACCTTTAAAAATGTGAACATCTGTTAACAAGGCACAAATCGTAATGACTGGACTTAGAATCTTCATTCTCGACACACTGAGAGACCTATGAAAAGTCTCCATGGAAACCAGAAATTAGGTTTCTGTTACCCATATCCTTCCAGCTATGGGGCCCCAAACTACCCCCCAGAAAAGTAAAAAATTTCAAACAAAAACTTCAATATCTCATTAAATACTTGACTGATGGTCATGATTTTTGTCATACATATTGATCATGAGATGTTCCATCACTTCCTGCAGACTGGTGGCGCCACCTGTATCGTTCAATTTTTTACGAATTTTTTTCTCTATTTTTGAGACCTTTCAAAATGTAAACATCTGTTAACAAGGCACAAATCGTAAAGACTGGACCTAGAATCTTCATTCTTGACACACTGAGAGACCTATGAAAAGTCTCCATGGAAACCAGAAATTAGGTCTCTGTTACCCATATTCTTCGAGCTATGGAGCCCCAAAGTACCCCCAAGAAAAGTAAAAAATTTCATACAAAAACTTCAATATCTCATTAACTACTTGACTGATGGTCATGATTTGTGGCATAACTATTGATCATGAGATGTGTCATCACTTCCTGCAGACTTGTGGCGCCACCTGTATTTTTTTATTTTTAACGATTTTTTCCTCTATTTTTGAGACCTTTTAGGATGCTGTCATCTGTTAGCATGGCACAAATCGTAATGACTGGACCTAGAATCTTCATTCTTGACACACTGAGAGGTCCATGAAAAATATCCTTGGAAACCAGAAATTAGGTCTCTGTTAACCATATCCTTCGAGCTATAGGGCCCCAAAGTAAACCCCCCCCCCCCCCCCAGAGTAGTCAAAAATTTCATACAAAAACTTCAATATCTCAATAACTACATCACTGATGGTCATGATTTTTGGCATACATATTGATTATGAAATGTTCCATCAGTTCCTGCAGACTTGTGGCGCCACCTGTATTGTTTGATTTTTTACGATTTTTTCCTCTATTTTTGAGACCTTTAAGGATGCTGTCATCTGTTAACGTGGCACAAATCATAACGACTGGACCTAGAATCTTCATTCTCGACACACTGAGAGACCTATGAAAAGTCTCCATGGAAACCAAAATTAGGTCTCTGTTACCCATATTCTTCGAGCTATGGAGCCCTAAAGTACCCCCAAGAAAAGTAAAAAATTTCATACAAAAACTTCAATATCTCATTAACTACTTGAATGATGGTCATGATTTGTGGCATAACTATTAATCATGAGATGTGTCATCACTTCCTGCAGACTGGTGGTGCCACCTTTATTGTTTGATTTTTTTACAATTTTTTCCTCTATTTTTGAGACCTTTAAGGATGCTGTCTTCTGTTTGCATGGCACAAATAGTAACGACTGGACCTAGAATTTTCATTCTCAACAAACTAGAAGACCTATGAAAAGTCTCCATGGAAACCAGAAATTAGGTCTCTGTTACCCATATCCTTCGAGCTATGGGGCCCCAAAGTACCCCCCCAGAGTAGCCACAAATTTCATACAAAAACTTCAATATCTCAATAACTACATCACTGATGGTCATGATTTTTGGCATACATATTGATTATGAGATGTTCCATCAGTTCCTGCAGACTGGTGGCGCCACCTGTTATCTATCAAGAGGGTACAAATTGCAACAACTGGACCTAGAAACTTCATTCTTGTCATGCAAGGAGTCCCATGAAGAGTGCCTGTGGAAGCTTGAAATTAGGTCTCTGTTACCCATATCCTTCAAGCTATAGGACTCTGAAGTATCCCTCAGAATAATGGACAATTTGATACAAAAGCTGAAGTATCTGAACAACTAATACGGAGATCATCATGATTCTTTGCATGGATATTGACCATTAAGTGTTTTTAGCTCAGCTGACTAAGTCATCCGAAGTATCCCTCAGAATAATGGACAATTTGATACAAAAGCTCAAGTATCTAAACAACTATTGCAGTGATCACCATGATTCTTTGCATGGATATTGATCATGGAATATGTCATCAGTTTCTGCAGTATGGTGGCGCCACCTGTATTTTTTTTATTTTTACGAATTTTTTTCTTTATTTTTGAGACCTCATAAGATGCGGTCATCTGTTAACATGGCACAAATCGTAACAACTGGACCTAGAATCTTCTCTCTTGACATGCTGAAAGGCCCATGAAAAGTTTCCTTAAAAACTTGAAATTAGGTCTCTGTTACCCATAACCTCTGAGCTATGGGGCTCCGAAGTACCCCCCAGAATAATGGAAAATTTGATACAAAAGCTCAAGTATCTGAACAATTATTATATTGATCACCATGATTCTTTGCATGGATATTGATCATGAAATGTTTCATCAGTTTCTGCATTCTTGTGGCGCCACCTGTATTTTTTCAATTTTTAGCTCAGCTGACTGAAAGTCATCTGAGCTGTAGGGATCACCTTTTGTCAATGTCCGTCCGGCCATCCAGGCGTCTGTCTGTTAACAGGGCACAAATCGTAACCGCTAGACCGGGAATCTTCTTACTTGAAATCCTGGAAGGTCTATGGAAATTCTCCTTGTAAACCTGAAATTAGGTCACTGTGACCTATATTCTTCGAGCTATGGGGTTCTGAAGTACCCCCCAGAATAATGCAAAATTTAATACAAAAGCTCAAGTATCTGAACAACTAATGCATTAATCACCATGATTCTTTGCATGGATATTGATCATGGAGTGTTTCATCAATTTCTGGAGATTGGTGGTGCCACCTATATTTTTTTTATTTTTTACAATTTTTTTTCTCTACTTTTGTGATCTTTAAACATTTGGTCATCTGTAAACAGGGCACAAATCATAATGACTGGACCTAGAATCTTCTGTCCTCACCTCCAGGGAAGCCCATAAAAGGTCTACATGGAAACCCGAAATAAGGTCCCTGTTACCCATATTCTGTGAGCTATGGGGCTCTGAAGTACCCCCCAGAATAAAGATTTGGTCATATATTAACAGGGCACAAATCATAATGACTGGACCTAGAATCTTCTGTCCTCACCTCCAGGGAAGCCCATAAAAGGTCTACATGGAAACCTGAAATAAGGTCCCTGTTACCCATATCCTTCATGCTCTGGGGCTCCGAAGTACTCCCCAGAATAAAGATTTGGTCATCTGTTAACAGAGCACAAATTATAATGACTTGACCTAGAATCTCCTTTCTTGATATGCTGGGAGGCCCCTGAAAAGTCTCCTTGTGCACCTGAAATTACATCTCTGTTACCCATATCCTTCATCCTATGCGGCTTTGAAATACCCCCCAGAATAAACATTTGGATTTGTTAACAGGGCACAAATCATAATAACTGGACCTAGAATTTTTTAATTTTTTGACATGCTGGGAGACCCCTGAAAAGTCATCTTGTAAACCTTGAAAATAGGTGTCTGTTACCCATATCCTTCATGCTACAGAGCTCCATAGTACCCCAATGAATATTGGATGATTTTATACAAAAGGTCAAGTTTGGAAAAAGTATTTCATTCAAATTTGACATTCAGATGATAAAATTACTTTTGTCAATGTCTTCCTGGTCAGCTGAGCGTCATGACCCCTGGGTCACTTGTTGGAGGACGTGTGATATCAAATGTCAGACTTGTCAGAAATCCATTTTGTCTGCCAGTTAGCCACCTTAGAAATCCTTTTTCCAGTGCAGTTTCAGTAATTTTCCTTCAATTTTTGGTCCGATTTAGAGAATGGTTGTTATCTGATTTCAGACCTGTCAGAAGTCCAAAATGGCCACCAGGCAACCATCTTTAAATTCCTTTTCATCATATTATCTCAAGAACTGTTAAAGTGAAGGCAGTCGGATGTATATTAATGTAAACTTGCCAACCATTGGGTCAAATATTTCTTAATAAATATTATCATCATATATGAAAGTGCAGTACAGTTGGCTTGTATTGAATAAAAATTCATACAGAAGCACCTGTTTCTCAATAATTCTTGCATGGATTTCCTTGATTTTTTTGCTATATTTTGATCTTATATTTGCCCTTTGTGGTGTTCCTTTTGAGACTGACAGGTATCAAGTAAGCTATGGGAATAGTTTTGGATTCTTTAACAATCATACATTTTCCTCAGACCATCAATTCACTGTGTTTTAACCAGACATAGGTGATATATATTTCTGTTGTCGTAGAAAATTTCAACAAATTGGCAAATTGGTTCTTCAAAATTTGACTGGAAGTTGTGAATCTCAGCCCATGATGTCGCAGGTCATGCTTGGCAGCTGAGCGTCATGACCCATGGGTCACTTGTTTAATAAATAGTTAAACTCTTATATTATATGTTCTGCTTATAAGTTATATTGCCAAGTCAAAATCTGTGTGACAATAGCACTCCATTTGTTAATAAAATAAATGAAAGCAATCCTCTTCCCTGTCTTCAAAGGTACTATCAAAATCATACATAAGCTAAACACCCACAACTCTTAATACAGCTTGTATTTATTTCCACACAAAACCAGCATGTGGCTCATTTCTATATCATATTTTTTAATCATATATAACAGCTGAGCGCCGTGACCCATAGGTCCCTTGTTTCAGAGATGAACAGTAACAACAGAGACCCCTCCCCCACCCACCCCTTCGATACACAGGACTAATAAACAAGACAAAAGCTTATAATTTTAATGTTAAAAAAATTCTTTTTGTTGTAACTTGGACAATTTTGATTTTTTTTAAGAAAAAAATGTTCAGGAATTTTTTCCTAATCTTCAAATGTGATAAAATATTAAAGTTGGCGGGCCTAGGTGTGAATAACACTGTTAAACTTAGTTTTTAAAATTAGGAATATTGGTCAAACTTTGTGGGATTAATTTTGAACTCATATGGCCATATATTTAACTTTTGAAAACTTAATTACCTTCAGATATTATTTGTTTATGAAATGGAACTTTTATATGGCACTTACCCTAGGCCCATTTTTTCTCTTGGTGCATCACTAAATGGTTTCAGGCCAAAGGTTTCATTTATTACACAGTCCATATACTTTAGCTCATGTCAATTATTAGCTCAGCTGACTGAAAGTCATCTGAGCTATAGCGATCACTCTTGGTCCGTCGTCCGTCGTCCGTCTGTCTGTCGGTTTGTCTGTCCGTCTGTCTGTCCGTTAACCAGGCACAAATCATAATGACTGGACCTGGAATCTTCTAACTTGACATCCAGGGAGTACCATGAAAAATCTCCTTGGAAACCTGAAATTAGGTCTCTGTTACCCATAACCTCTGAGCTATGGGGCTCCGAAGTACCCCCCCGAAAAATGGAAAATTTGATACAAAAGCTCAAGTATCTGAACAACTATTGCATTGATCACCATGATTCTGTGCATGGATATTGATCATGGAATGTTTCATCAGTTTCTGCAGTCTGGTGGCGCCACCTATATTTTTTCGATTTTAATGAATTTTTTTCTTTATTTTTGAGACCTCTTGAGATGTGGTCATCTGTTAACAAGGCACAAATTGTAATGACTGGACCTAGAATCTTCTCTCTTGAAATTCCGGGAGGCCCATGAAAAGTCTCTTTGGAAACCTGAAATTAAGTCTCTGTTACCCATAACCTCTGAGCTATGGGGCTCCGAAGTACCCCCCCAGAATAATGGAAAATTTGATACAAAAGCTCCAGTATCTGAACAACTATTGCATTGATCACCATGATTCTGTGCATGGATATTGATCATGGAATGTTTCATCAGTTTCTGCAGTCTGGTGGCGCCACCTATATTTTTTCGATTTTAATGAATTTTTTTCTTTATTTTTGAGACCTCTTGAGATGTGGTCATCTGTTAACAAGGCACAAATTGTAATGACTGGACCTAGAATCTTCTCTCTTGAAATTCCGGGAGGCCCATGAAAAGTCTCTTTGGAAACCTGAAATTAAGTCTCTGTTACCCATAACCTCTGAGCTATGGGGCTCCGAAATACCCCCCCAGAATAATGGAAAATTTGATACAAAAGCTCCAGTATCTGAACAACTATTGCATTGATCACCATGATTCTTTGCATGGATATTGATCATGGAATGTTTCATCAGGTTCTGCAGTCTGGTGGCGCCACCTGTATTTTTTTTATTTTTACGAATTTTTTTCTCTATTTTTGAGACCTCATAAGATGTGGTCATCTGTTAACATGGCACAAATCGTAACAACTGGACCTAGAATCTTCTCTCTTGACATGCTGAGAGGCTCATGAAAAGTCTCCTTAAACACTTGAAATTAGGTCTCTGTTACCCATAACCTCTGAGCTATGGGGCTCCGAAGTACCCCCCGGAATAATCGAAAATTTGATACAAAAGCTCAAGTATCTGAACAATTATTATATTGATCACCATGATTCTTTGCATGGATATTGATCATAAAATGTTTCATCAGTTTCTGCATTCTGGTGGCTCCACCTGTATTTTTAGCTCAGCTGACTGTAAGTCATCTGAGCTATAGGGATCACCTTTTGTCCGTCGTCCGTCCGGCCGTCCGGGCGTCCGTCCGTTAACAGGGCACAAATCGTAACCCCTAGAACTGGAATCTTCTTACTTAACATCCTGGGAGGTCTATGGAAATTCTCCTTGTAAACCTGAAATTAGGTCACTGTGACCTATATTCTTCGAGCTATGGGGTTCCGAAGTACCCCCCAGAATAATGGAAAATTTGATACAAAAGCTCAAGTATCTGAACAACTAATGCATTGATCATCATGATTTTTTGCATGGATATTGATCATGGAGTGTTTCATCAGTATCTGCAGACTGGTGGCGCCACCTGTATTTTTTCGATTTTTACCAATATTTTTCTCTATTTTTTACACCTCTTAAGATGCGGCCATCTGTTAACAGGGCACAAATCGTAACGACTACACCTAGAATCTTCTCTCTTGACATAAAGGGAGGCCCATAAAAAGTCTCTTTGGAAACCTGAAATTAGGTCTCTGTTACCCATAACCTTTGAGCTATGGGGCTCCGAAGTACCCCCCAGAATAATGGAAAATTTGATACAAAAGCTCAAGTATCTAAACAACTATTGCAGTGATCACCATGATTCTTTGCATGGATATTGATCATGGAATGTGTCATCAGTTTCTGCATTCTGGTGGCGCCACCTGTATTTTTTTTATTTTTACGAATTTTTTTCTCTATTTTTGAGACCTCATAAGATGTGGTCATCTGTTAACATGGCACAAATCGTAACAACTGGACCTAGAATCTTCTCTCTTGACATGCTGAGAGGCCCATGAAAAGTCTCCTTAAAAAATTCAAAATTAGGTCTCTGTTACCCGTAACCTCTGAGCTATGGGGTTCTGAAGTACCCCCCAGAATAATGCAAAATTTAATACAAAAGCTCAAGTATCTGAACAACTAATGCATTAATCACCATGATTCTTTGCATGGATATTGATCATGGAGTGTTTCATCAATTTCTGGAGATTGGTGGCGCCACCTATATTTTTTTTTTTTTTTTTACGATTTCTTTTCTCTACTTTTGTGATCTTTAAACATTTGGTCATCTGTAAACAGGGCACAAATCATAATGACTGGACCTAGAATCTTCTGTCCTCACCTCTAGGGAAGCCCATAAAAGGTGTCTACATGGAAACCCGAAATAAGGTCCCTGTTACCCATATTCTGTGAGCTATTGGGCTCTGAAGTACCCCCCAGAATAAAGATTTGGTCATATATTAACAGGGCACAAATCATTATGACTGGACCTAGAATCTTCTGTCCTCACCTCCAGGGAAGCCCATAAAAGGTCTACATGGAAACCCGAAATGAGTTCCCTGTTACCCATATCCTTCATGCTCTGGGGCTCCGAAGTACTCCCCAGAATAAAGATTTGGTCATCTGTTAACAGAGCACAAATTATAATGACTTGACCTAGAATCTCCTTTCTTGATATGCTGGGAGGCCCCTGAAAAGTCTCCTTGTGCACCTGAAATAACATCTCTGTTACCCATATCCTTCATCCTATGCGGCTTTGAAATACCCCCCAGAATAAACATTTGGATTTGTTAACAGGGCACAAATCATAATAACTGGACCTAGAATTTTATTTTTTGACATGCTGGGAGACCCCTGAAAAGTCATCTTGTAAACCTTGAAAATAGGTGTCTGTTACCCATATCTTTCATGCTACAGAGCTCCATAGTACCCCAATGAATATTGGATGATTTTATACAAAAGGTCAAGTTTGGAAAAAGTATTTCATTCAAATTTGACATTCAGATGATAAAATTACTTTTGTCAATGTCTTCCTGGTCAGCTGAGCGTCATGACCCCTGGGTCACTTGTTTTATAATTTACAGAGTTTCATTTAAGCTGGGCCATTTCCTCATAGCTTTTCAAATGGTAATATACATGGAAAAACCATAAGAAATAAAAATATTTTGCAGTTACTAATATTTTCCAGAATTCAGCTGAGCGACGCAACCCATGGGCCCCTTGTTTTTAGCTCAGCTGACCATAAGTCATCTGAGCCATAGTCGTGGTCCATTGTCCGTCGTCCCTCCGTCTGTCCGTCCGTCCGTAGATGTGGCACGTTTTGAAACCGTAAGACCTAGGAATCCAAAATTCGGCATAATGTTAGATGTCCCCAAGATCTCCTACCAAGCCGAAAACTGGGTCTTTGCAACTTCGTTCCTTTGAGAAATTAAGGAAAAACCTCAATTTTTTTATTAAAAACCTATTTTCACACTTCAGGACTGCCTAATATCAAAACCACTCATCTGTTTTTCCTCATATTTACCATAAATATTCTGCTATATAGTTCCTATGTACATGCCAGAAATTATGTCTGTATTATTTAATTTAAAAAAGTTATGGGCCCAAACATAATGCATTTTGTAAAAAATCAGGAAAGATATTTGATCGCTTAACACAAAAAATGTTAAAGCTATCGACCTTATTTCCAGTAATATAACTTTAATTAATCAAAATTAAATTGTATACCCAAAATTAGATGAAAATCTTTTAAAATTTCTAAAATATTAATAAAAATAAAAAATTGGTATCTTAAATTTTGCCCAACTTTGACCATGGCACGTTTTTTTCCTGTAAGTACTGTGGATTTAATTTTCACAGCATGTTTTTGTGAGCATTTTGTCTGTTAACACCAAAAATTTGAAACCAGTTGATCAAAAACTGTAGATTTTAATAAGTTTTCAAGCACCATGTAACATATTGTTTACATCAAGCTTGTGTTATGCAGTTTGCAAGAGCTCAGCTCCCCAGCTTCAGCTCTTAGTTCCTTAAATTTGGCATACAGTTAGATGTCTCCAAAATCCCCTACCATGCCAAGAATTTGGTCACTAGGACTTAATACCTTCGAGATATTAATGAAAAACTTCATTTTTCCATTAAAAACCCATTGTTACACTTCAAGACTGCCTAATATCAAAACCACTGATCTGACTTTAATCATAAATAATATACAAATTTTTCATTTTCTATGCACATGCCAGAATGATGTCAGTATTGCGTAATTGTTTTAAGTTATGGGACCAAACATAATGCACTTTGTAAAAAATCAAAAAATATATTTACTCCCTTAACAAGGGGCTTGCTGAAGCTAGAGATTTTTTTGTCAGGGATGTAACATTATTTAATCAAGATTCAATTGAATACCCAAAATTAGTTCTGAATTTTTCAAATTTTATAAGTTATTAATATAAATATAAAATTAGTACCTTAAATTTTGCCCAACTGTGACCATGGCACGTTTGTGTCCTGTGAGCACTGTTGATATAATTTTCATATCATGCACACATTAGGATTTCAGCTTTTTAGTTTAGAAAGCTGAAAGAAATAGGCCAAAAATTGTAGCTTTTATTAATGTTTTTCATGAGACCCTGTCAGACTTTGGCTCTCTCCAGCCCCTCTTGAGTCACCTGTATGTTGACCTTTCATCAAATTATGCACGCTTGAGACGAGGCATACAGGAATCCAGGCAGCTTATGGCCAGCCACAGTTGATCCAGGTGTCCAACCCAACTCATCTAGTAGTTTTAACCAACAACATAACAATAAACAATAAATTAATAAATTTTTATTGGTTTTAAATAACAAATTAAAGAGAAATAGAAAAGGAATTTGTGAGTTTATAATAACAGGAAATTAACTTGCAGTTACTAATGATATAAGAATCTTGTATCGATGGGTAGAATGTCACATATTCCAAATAACACCATGCAGTCACCTATGGCATTTTTCAGTTCAATTTTAATGATAAAGAAGTAAATCATATTATTCATTACTAATCATTAGGGATCATATGAAGGAAATTAATGATAGACAAAGATGCAGTTGATAATATTAATCTAGATTCCTACTGTGTCTAGTGTGTACATTGATGTGAAATTAGTCCAAAATGAATTTTTTACAGTTATTTTTTAATATAAATAAAAGCCATAAAACCAGGTACTTATGATCATTATTTAAATGTGTGAATTTTGTATATTCTGGATTCTCAACATCATTGGTTGGTGAAACGGAATAAATACCAGACATGGTGTGAATACTTTGTAATTGTATTTAAATACGAATATGATTATGTACTCCATTATATGTTTCTTGCATAAAGAATAGGAATTCAGGTAAAAATGAAAGTATATGAATACTCGTGCAAATACTTTCAAAATGTATTCATGAATGCATTCATGAATATATTCTTTAATATTATTTTAATAATCATATCAGTTATATTTCATTTTAAAAAATCATATGATTCTCTAATTATTTTTTATAAAAATTATATTTGGGACAATATTTGTAATTTTTTTTAATAAATATTTAAACTCTTATATTATATGTTCTGCTTATAAGTTATATGGCCAAGTCAAAATCTGTGTGACAATAGTACTCCATTTGTTAATAAAATAAATGAAATCAATCCTCTTCCCTGTCTCCAAAGGTACTATCAAAATCATACATAAGCTAAACAACAACAACTCATAATACAGCTTATATTTATTACCACACAAAACCAGCATGTGCCTCATTTCTAAATAATATTTTTTTATCATATATAACAGCTGAGCGTCGTGACCCATAGGTCCCTTGTTTTTAGATATTTATTGTTTTGCAGATTTAAAAGATATATTTTTGTGGTAAAAAATAAATAAACATTTGTATGCATGATAAGGTGTTATCTGACAAGATTGAGATTTATGATGATGCAATTGAGATTTATGAATCAACTTTTATATTCAGATATATATGTTATATTGAAAATGTATAGAAATATAAACTTAAATTAAAAAAAAATTGATGTGATAAAAAAATGAGGATTTATTACAAACATTTGTTCATTATTTTCCTGCATCAGCAGAATTCGAGATCAGGCTTTGTTTGCCATGTTTTATGTTGTTAATTAGTTATATTTCAACTGTATACATTTCATAAAAAGAAAATATATTTAATAATATATATTATACAAAAAAAAGATTCGATTGAACAAATGTGTAAACTACTGAAATGTCAACAGTTAATCGAAAAGCCAACTAATGATCATGGTAATTGTACAGATCATTTGTTCACAAACTGCTCACATGCTTCAGTTTCAACATTAGGAAACACATGGTCAGGTCACAAAATATTATTTGCAACAATTTCTTGCTCATCAATACAAACCAATCATATAAACCAGCCATGGCCTTTATTACCTCTTCCTCTTACACTTTATCTCCATTTGATATTATTATAGATTTATACCTTCAAGGTTAATGTCAGCTGAGCACAGTGACCCTTAGGTCCCTTGTTTTCTACCTGTATTTTCTTAGATTTGATAGGGAAAAAGCTAAAGAAAGCTTTAAAAATCTTCTTTTCCAAAACTGTCCAGCCAAATTGTCCCATATTTCACAGAAATTATCCCTGCAACAATCTCTTTCAAGTTTGTTCAAATGGTTCCAGTTCAGAGAAATTTGGCTGAATTACAGAAGGTTGAACTTAGGCCAAAAAAATTCAAGGTAAGGTTCACAGGCACCGCCTGTATCAATTTTAAACCCCCGCATCAAAACTTTTTATTTTGATTTTCAATAAAAACTTTCCAATTTTGAGCTGCTGCCGCTCCGAAATTTCTTTCAAGAAGATAAAACCATACAAATTCCTTTGTTTTGAAGTGCTTTTACTTATTTAGCAAAATAAAACTGTTATTTTCATGCTTTTCCCTTATCATTTGACATTTTTATCTAAATATACCAAAAAATTTAAAAGAAAAAAAGTGCCTGCCCGCATTGATTTCTGAAAAAAAAGTGCCTGAGAACCATACCTTTTTAGCTCAGCTGACTATAAGTCATCTGAGCTATAGTCGTGGTCCATTGTCCGTCGTCCGTCCGTCTGTCCGTCCGTCCGTCCGTCCGTCCGTCTGTCCGTCTGTCCGTAGATGTGGCACGTTTTGAAACCGTAAGACCTAGGAATCCAAAATTCGGCATAATGTTAGATGTCCCCAAGATCTCCTACCAAGCCGAAAACTTCGTTCCTTTGAGAAATTAAGGAAAAACCTCAATTTTTTATTAAAAACCTATTTTCACACTTCAGGACTGCCTAATATCAAAACCACTCATCTGTTTTTCCTCATATTTACCATAAATATTCCTCTATATAGTTCCTATGTACATGCCAGAAATTATGTCTGTATTATATAATTTTAAAAAGTTATGAGCCCAAACATAATGCATTTTGTAAAAAATCAGGAAAGATATTGATCATTTAACACAAAACATGTTAAAGCTATGGACTTTTTTTCCAGTAATATAACTTTAATTAATCAAAATTAAATTGTATACCCAAAATTAGATCAAAATCTTTTAAATTTTTTTAAAATATTAACAAAAATAAAAAATTGGTACCTTAAATTTAGCCCATCTTTGACCATGGCACGTTTTTTTCCTGTAAGTACTGTGGATTTAATTGTATCCCCAGACAAAGTCGGGAGATACTATGTTTTCATACCGGTCCCGCCGCCGCCGCCGCATATAAAACTTGTTGGCGCGATAACCCAAAAAATATTTCACGGAACTTTACCAAACTTGGTATATGTATAGATATGGGTGAGAGGAGGACGCCTATTTAAAATGAGGTCATAACCTTTAATAGGAGAGTGTCCTTGACCTTGAACAGGTCCAATTTTGGGGAAAATCACACAAATTCTTTAATATCTCAAGAAATCTTGCATGGATTTATCCCAAAATCAACTTGATGGAAGATCATAAATAGAGTTGTCATGTTCCAGAAACTGGTGGCGCCACCTATTATTCTTTACTTGTTTTCGTGCCGTTTAATACCCCCAAAATTCCCACCTTACAGTACTGTGAGCATTATAAGTCAAAAACTAATGGACAGATTTCTTTTATATTATGCATATACATAGGTATGGGTTATGGGATGATGTTTATTTAAATTGGGGTCATGACCTTTCCTATGATAGTGGCCTTGACCTTGAATATTGCCATATATGGTGAAAATCACACACCTCTTATGATATCTCCAGTGTTGATAGCCATATGGATTTCAAACATGACTTATGTATGGCCCACCACTAAAGTAAGAACCCTTTAGGTTCTAGGGTCATGAGTTCAAAGGTCAAGGTCACTGGACTGGCATTTTAAAAGATACTGTGGATGCATTTTAAGCCAAACTTTCATCCTAGGTCTTCCATCTTGAATATATAGCTCACTTGCCAATAGTGGATGATCCATATAAATTTTGGGGTCACAAGGTCAAAGGTCAAGGCCACAGGAGCTATCTGTCCAAAAATTAGTTTCTGGATGATAATTCCTGCTTTTATTGATGTATTGATTTCAAACTTGACTTATATATGTCCCATTGAAAAAGCAAGACTCAAATTTATTTTAGGGGTCCTGAGGTCAAGGTCACAGGACACATCTTTAAAAAGATTGTGGATGCATTTTCAGCCAAACATTTCATCTCAGACCTTTCATCTTGCACATGTAAGTCATCTGCCAATAGAGGAAGACCCCTATCAGTTTTGAGGTCACAAGGTCAAAGGTGAAGGTCACCGGAGCCATCTGTCCAAAAATTAGTTTCTTGATGATAATTCCTTCTTTTATTGATGTATGGATTTCAAACTTGACTTGTATTTGACCCTTTGGAAAAGCAAGACCAGAATTGATTTTGGGGTCATGAGGTCAAAGGTCAAGGTCACAGGAAACCTCTTTAAAAAGATTGTGGATGCATTTTCAGCCAAACAATTCATCTCAGATCTTTCATCTTGCACATATAGTTCACCTGTCAAGAGTGGAAGACCCCTATCAATTTTGAGGTCACAAGGTCAAAGGTGAAGGTCACAGGAGCCATCTGTCCAAAAATTAGTTTCTGGATGATATATCTGCTTTTATTGATGTATGGATTTCAAACCTGACTTATATATGTCCCATTGGAAAAGCAAGACCCAAATTGATTTTGAGGTTATGAGGTCAAAGGTCAAGGTCACAGGACACATCTTTAAAAAGATGTGGATGCATTTTCAGCCAAACATTTCATCTCAGATCTTTCATCTTGGACATATAGTTCACCTGCCAAGAGAGGAAGAACCCTATCAATGTTGAGGTCACAAGGTCAAAGGTGAAGGTCACAGGAGCCATCTGTCCCAAAATTAGTTTCCGGATGATAATTCCTTCTTTTATTGATGTATTTATTTCAAACTTGACTTGTATTTGACTCATTGGAAAAGCAAGACCTGAATTGATTTTGGGTCAGATCTTTCATCTTGCACATATAGTTCACCTGCCAAGAATGGAAGAACCCTATCAATTTTGAGGTCACAAGGTCAAAAGTGAAGGTCACAGGAGCCATCTGTCCAAAAATTAGTTTCTGGATGATAATTTCTTCTTTTATTGATGTATGGATTTCAAACTTGACTTGAATTTGACCCATTGGAAAAGCAAGACCTGAATTGATTTTGGGGTCATGAGGTCAAAGGTCAAGGTCACAGGAAACCTCTTTAAAAAGATTGTGGATGCATTTTCAGCTAAACAATTCATCTCAGATCTCTCATCTTGCACATATAGTTCACCTGCCAAGAGTGGAAGACCCTATAAATTTTGAGGTCACAAGGTCAAAGGTGAAGGTCACAGGAGCCATCTGTCCAAAAATTAGTTTCTGGATGATAATATCTGCTTTTATTGATGTATGGATTTCAATCTTGACTTGTATATGTCCCATTGGAAAAGTAAGACCCAAATTGATTTTAGGGTCATGAGGTCAAAGGTCAAGGTCACAGGACACATCTTTAAAAAGATGTGGATGCATTTTTCAGCCAAACATTTCATCTCAGATCTTTCATCTTGCACATATAGTTCTCCTGCCAAGAGAGGAAGAACACTATCAATTTTGAGGTCACAAGGTCAAAGGTGAAGGTCACAGGAGCCATCTGTCCAAAAATTAGTTTCTGGGTGATAATTCCTGCTTTATTGATGTATAGATTTCAAACTTAACTTGCATATGTCCCATTGGAAAAGCAAGACCAGAATTGATTTTGGGGTCATGAGGTCAAAGGTCAAGGTCACAGGACACATCTTTAAAAAGATCAAGGTCACAGGACCAACATCTTCAACAAGATTGTGGATTGTTAGATGGAAGAAACAATAAATATGCCAAGTGTTAGTATATGCTGCTAAAAATGGGGGTCTATTTATAAAGGGGGGGCCTACTATGTCTGGGGATACTCTGGCACCTGCGGTGCCAAGAAATGTCTAGTTTTCACAGCATGTTTTTGTCAGCATTTTGTCTGTTAACACCAAAAATTTGAAACCAGTTGATCAAAAACTGTAGATTTTATTCAAGTTTTCAAACACCATGTAACATATTGTTTACATCAAGTTAGTGTTATGCAGTTTGCAAAAGCTCAGCTCCCCAGCTTCAGCTCTAAGTTCCTAAAATTTGGCATACAATTAGATGTCTCCAAAATCCCCTACCATGCCAAGAATTTGGTCACTAGGACTTAATACCTTTGAGATATTAATGAAAAACTTCATTTTTCCATTAAAAACCCATTGTTAAACTTCAAGACTGCCTAATATCAAAACAACTGATCTGACTTTAATCATATATAATATACATATTTTTCTATACATTCTCTATGCACATGCCAGATATGATGTCAGTATTGCGTAACTGTTTTTAAGTTATGGGCGCAAACATAATGCACTTTGTAAAAAATCAAGAAATAATTTACTCCCTTAACAAGGAGATTGCTGAAGCTAGAGATTTCTTTGTCAGGGATGTAACATTATTTAATCAAGATTCAATTGAATACCCAAAATTAGTTCTGAATTTTTCAGATTTTATAAGTTATTAGTATAAATATAAAATTAGTACCTTATATTTTGCTCAACTTTGACCATGGCACGTTTGTTTCCTGTGAGCACTGTTGATATAATTTTCATGTCATGCACACATAAGGATTTCAGCTTTTTAGTTTAGAAAGCTGAAAGAAATTGGCCAAAAATTGTAGCTTTTGTTAATGTTTCTATGAGACCATGTCAGACTTTGGCCCTGTCCAGCCCCTCTTGAGTCACCTGTATGTTGACCTTGTTGAACTTTAAGCAAATTATGCATGCTTGACAGGAGGCATAAACTGGGGCTCCAGGCAGCTTATTATATAATGGCCAGCCACAGTTGATCCAGGTGTCCAACCCAACTCATCTTGTAGTTTTAACCAACAACATAACAATAAACAATAAATTAATAAATTTGTGTTGGTTTTTAATAACAAATTAAAGAAAAATAGAAAAGGATTTGTTAGTTTATAATAACAGGAAATTAACTTGCAGTTACTGATGATATAAGAATCTTGTATCGATGGATAGATTGTCATGTATTCCAAATAACACCATGCAGTCACCTATGGTATTTTTCAGTTCAATTTTAATGATAAAAAAGTAAATCATCTTATTCATTACTAATGATTGGGGATCATATGAAGGAAATTAATCATAGACAAAGATGCAGTTGATAATATTAATCTAGATTCCTACTATGTCTAGTGTGTACATTGATGTGAAATTAGACCAAAATGAATATATTACATTCTTTTTTTAAATATAAATAAAAGCCATAAAACCAGGTACTTATGATCATTATTTAAATGTGTTAATTTTGTATATTCTGGATTCTCAACATCATTGTTTGGTGAAAACTGAATAAATACCTGACATGGTGCGATTAATTTGCAATTGTATTTAAATACGAATATGAATATGTACTCCATTATAAAATTTCTTGCATAAAGAACGGGAATTCAGGTAAAAATGAAAGTATATGAATACCAGTGCAAATACTTTCAAAATGTATTCATGAATGCATTCATGAATATATTCTTTAATATTATTTTAATAATCATTTCAGTTATATTTCTTTTAAAAAAATCATAAGATTCTCTTATTATTTTTAATAAAAATTATATTTGGGACAATATTTGTAAAATTATTTAATTAATAGTTAAACTCTTATATTATATGTTCTGCTTATAAGTTATATGGCCAAGTCAAAATCTGTGTGACAATAGTACTCCATTTCTTAATAAAATAAATGAAATCAATCCTTTCTCCCTGTCTCCAAAGATACTATCAAAATCATACATAAGCTAAACAACAACAACTTATTATACAGCTTATATTTATTACCACACAAAACCAGCACGCTTTATTGTAGTCAGTTGCTTTGTCCAGATGCAGGGTCCCACTCCAGGTCACTGGAAGTCAGCTATGCAAGGGTTTCTGATTTGTTACAGTCACTGGGGAGATCCCCTGTTGTGACAAGTGTACAGTTATTCTCAAATCAACACCCCAATTATTATACCACAACACCACAACTTATTATACAGCTTATATTTATTACCACACAAAACCAGCACGCTTTATTGTAGTCAGTTGCTTTGTCCAGATGCAGGGTCCCACTCCAGGTCACTGGAAGTCAGCTATGCAAGGGTTTCTGATTTGTTACAGTCACTGGGGAGATCCCCTGTTGTGACAAGTGTACAGTTATTCTCAAATCAACACCCCAATTACCCCCCCCCCCCCCCCCCCCCCCCCCCCCCCCCCCCCCCGCAAACCTAACCCACCAAGTGTTATGCAGTAATTGTTACTATTTCCACTCCAATATACAAAAACTTTCCTTGAAAATGTAATTCGAGGTGTAATTCAGGAGATGTCATGTTGTCTTAATGAAACATTTTTAAAGAAATCTATTTTCTTTTAAATGATTTTAACAAATATAATTAAACCCATCAGTATGCTTAAGTTTATAAAATATGAAGCAAATTATGGATAAATAAAGGCACAATTTGAAATTGTGAAATCTGAATCAAGTATAATATTTAGATATTTATTGTTTTGCAAATTTATTTTTGTGGTAAAAATAAATAAACATTTGTATGCATGATGTAGGGTTGTCTGACTAGATTGAGACTTTTGATGATGCAATTTAGAATTATGAATCAACTTTTATATTCAGATATATATGTCATATTGGAATGTATAGAAATATAAACTTATAATAAAAAATTGATGTGACAAAAAAATGAGGATCTAATACAAACATCTGTTAATTATTTTCCTGCCTCAGCAGAATTGGAGATCAGGCTTTGTTTGCCCTGTATGTGTATGTAGGAGCATTATTTATCCCACCATCTCTCCCCCCCCCCTCCCTGCTGCCATTGATTCCTGTGCACTGGGACATTAGTTTTTATTGCAAATGTGTACAATTTATTAAATTAAAAAAATAATAGGATTAGAAAAAATTAAGATTTTATTGAAACATATTCTTGCCTTAGGAGAATGGAACAAAGTGATCAGCTCTGTCCATCATCTCTCCGTTATCATTAAATATATATTAATTATAAAATTTTTCATATAAGCACTGTTGAAATAACTTTCATATGCTGTATGTGTTTGTAATTAAGCTATTTAAGTCTGAAATTTGAAAGCAAATTATATTCAGTTGTGTATTATTGCAGATGTAAAACTTTAAAAAAATTTGGTATACATAAAAAATTAGGAAATAATTGAAACTTCATATATTATCAGCTTTGTTTGTCTACCAGCCTGTCTGTCCTTTTTTAAGTAATAAGTTATTTTGAATAAACTCTTTTATCCTGTAAGCATTGTTGAATTAAGTGAAAATCCTATGTATTTACACTATAATAATACAGATATATTGTAACTCCCACGATTCCACACAACCCCCCCCCCCCCTTTACCACCGCCACCACCACAAGTCCTTTCATCTGTGGACTGTGGACATTAGTTATATTTCAACTGTATACATTTCATAAAATAAAAAAATACATATATTTAATAATATATATTATAAAAAATAGATTAAAATGAACAAATGTGTAAACTACTGAAATGTCAACAGTTAATCAAAAAGCCAACTAATGATCATGGTTATAGTACAGATCATTTGTTCGCAAACTGCTCACATGCTTCAGTTTCAACATTAGGAAACACATGGTCAGGTCACAAAACATTATTTGCAACAATTTCTTGCACATCAATATAAACCAATCATATAAAACAAACAATAGCCTATATTACCTCTTCCTCTTACACTTTATTTCCATTTGATATTATTTTAGATTTTTACCTTCAAGGTCAACTTCAGCTGAGCACAGTGACCCATGGGTCCCTTGTTTTGATTTTGTCTTTAGTCATCTGTCCAAAAATGCATATTAAAATTTCAGTCTCTGAAACGGCTGGCACTGTCATCACCAAAAAACCAACCAGTGACCATGGTAATAATATATACATCTTATGTTCACAAACTGCTCACATTTGGGTCATTAGGACTTTATTCCTTTGAGATATTAAGGAAAAATCTCTGTTTTCCTTGAAAAACCCATTGTTACACTTCAAGACTGCCTAATATCAAAACAACTGACCTGATATATTTATTCCCCTATCTGTTTCCTATGTACATACTAGAAATATTTTTAAAATTCTTGAAGTTATGGGCGGAACATAATGCACTTTGTAAAAAAATCAGGATAAAAAAATCATATATTTACTCCCTTTATTTGAGAATTGCTTGAACCAGAGACTTTTTTTTTAGGTATAACTATATTTAATCAATATTCAAATAGTATACCCAAAATTAGATCTGAATTTTTCAAAATTTTTAATTTATTAGCATAAATATAAAATCTGTACATTAAATTTTGCCCAGATTTGACCATTGCACATTTTTTACCTGTAACTGCTGTGGATTTAATTTTCACTGCATGTTTTCATAAGCATTTTAACTGTCAACATCTGAAATTTGAAATCAGTTGATCGAAAATTGTAGATTTTATTCAAGTTTTTTCAAGCACCATGTAAAGAATTGTTTGGATCAAGCTAGTGTTATGCAGTCTGCTAGAGCCAGCTTGCCTTGGCTCAGCTTGGCCACTACTAGAAGCTGCAGACTTCCCCTCTCCCCCCTGTACTCTTCCCCTCAACCCCAGCTGGTGCATAAACTAAATGAATGTTATAATTTTCTGTATTTGATTCATTCTTATTCTAGACTGTGCTACATTTTAGATTTTGTATTGTACCACCAGGGTTACAATGATTAAAGTGCACATTTAATTGTGTCATCAAAGTGGTGTATTGCTGTGAAAGTGTGGATGTTCATCAGATAAGTCATTCTTTACTTCAGAAGAGTAAACACTTTACTAGGTGTGAAATTGACTATTAATTCCAGTAATAAATTATAGCTGAGATAGTAATCAGCAAAATGATATTGTTTGTCATTCATTCAACCAACAGTGTGTACACTTAATTTGAAAGATGTTTTTATTTATCACATTTACAGAATCTTTTATTACGGTGAATAAAATTAAGCATGTACTGAAAACTCCAATGTACAAAACTTTATGATAGTGATTCAAGGAATAATCTTGAAGATGCCATTTTGTGGCATTATTATCTTTTAAATTCAGTTTAAACATTTGTGATTTTAAAATAATAAAATATATGTGTATGCATAATATGACCCGATATGAACTACACTCTGGATAAATAATGATTGAAACTTAGAATTCTGATATTTTAACTTAAATTTTCCGATGTTTTTTATTACCAATTTATAAAACTTGAAAATAAAAAACAGAATCTGATAAAAACTATTTATGGAAGAAGTGGATATGCTAAGAAAAATAGGTTTTAATATAAACTTAAGTGCATTATTTCCTTTAAAGTGAAATAAAGGTATAATCCATTCTGTCCACTTGCCTGTCCATCTGTAAATTGTTCATATGCATCACAGTATCTCAAAACTTTTCTGTTTATCTTCATGAAAGTCTTGTCAGAGTATTAGTTTTGCAATCCTATATTTAGAACTTTACTAAAACCAAGAAGGAGGGCCCCTTTCCTCTTAACTTATCATATGATTATATATATGAAAAAACATTACATTAGAATATTTTGCATTTGCGAAAAATTTCAAACTTTGGCTGAGCACCATGACACATGGGTCCCTTGTATGTTTGTCAAATGTAGGGTACCTTTTAAAATAACTGTGAGGCACATATTGTTTTTTTTCCTTATTGCATTATTAAATAGTTTCAAACCCAATTTTCATGTATTACACAGTGCAATATATTCTTATCAGATTTAGTTTTTGCTCATTTGAATATAGAAAATTTTAATTTCTTACAGCATTTAATTTCAGTTTTTAATTTAATGTGCATTATTATACTTAAGCTAATCATTTTATGCACATATTATTGTTATATAGTTGATATAATGATACTTATAGAAATATTCGATCATGAGAGGCTCCTGCACTTTAGATAAAATCCAAAAAATGGCTCAGTATTAGTTCAGCAAACATATATTTAATATTTGATTATCATCAGTTAGCAGGGCCATTTTCTCTTAGCTTTAAAAAGGAAATAAGTATATTTTGCATTTGCTAAAATTTTCCAAAATTCAGCTAGGCAACGTGAGCTGTGGGTCCCTTGTTTCAAATTTTTACGCTTTCCTTGAAAGAGTTGGTTGTCTGTTAACAGGGCACAAATTGTAACCATTGCACCTAGAATCTTGTAAATTGACATCCACTGAGGTCCATAAAAAATCTCCTTGGAAACCTGAAATTAGGTCTCAGTTACCCATATCCTCGGAGCTATGCTTAAGTTGAATGGGGATACCATCTACATAACTGGGAATTGATAAAATTCCTTTTCTGAATGTTTCCCTAGTCAGCTGAGCGTCATGACCCCTGGGTCACTTGTTAGCTCAGCTGAGTTTCAGTCATGCTGAGCTATAGTGATCACTCTTTGTCTGTCGTCCGTCTAGCTGTCCGTCCGTCTGTCTGTCCGTTAACCAGGCACAAATCATAACTGCTGTACATAGAATCTTGTAGCTTGACATTCTGAGAGCTCCATGAAAAATCTCCTTGGAAACCAGAAATTAGGTCTCTGTTACCCCTATCCTTCGAACTATGGGGCCCCAAAGTACCCCCCAGAATTGCAAAAAATTTCATTAAAAAAACCTTCAATATCTAATTAACTACATCACGGATGGTCATGATTTTCGGCATACATATTGATCATGAGATGTTTCATCAGTTTATGCAATTTTACAATTTTTTTTCTCTATTTTTTTTTTAAGGATGTAGTTATCTGTCAACAGGGTTCAAATTGTAACGACTGGACCTAGAATCTTCATTCTTGACACACAGGAAGACCCATGAAAAGTCTCCATGGAAACCTGGAATTAGGTCTCTGTTACTCATATCCTTTGAGCTATGGCACTCCAAAGTACAGCTCAGAATAATGGAAAATTTGATACAAAAGCTGAAGTATCTGAACAACTAATGCAGAGATCACCATAATTGTTTGCATGGATATTGATCATGGAGTGTTTCATCAGTTTCTACAGCCTGGGTGCGCCACCTCTATTTTTTTCCATTTTTTACGAATTTTTTTCTCTATTTTTGAAACCTTTAAAAATGTGGACATCTGTTAACAGTGCACAAATCGTAAAGACTGGACCTAGAATCTTCATTCTTGACATTCTGAGAGGCCTATGAAAAGTCTCCATGGAAACCTGAAATTAGGTCTCTGTTACCCATATCCTTCGAGCTTTGGGGCCCCAAAGTACCCCCCAGAATAGTGAAAAATTTCATACAAAAACTTCAATATCTCATTTACTACATCACTGATGGTCATGATTTTTGGCATACATATTGATCATGAGATGTTTCATCAGTTTCTGCAGACTGGTGGCGCCTCCTGTGTTTTTCAAATGTTTACAATTTTTTAGCTCAGCTGACTTTCAGTCATGCTGGGCTATAGCGATGGGTCTTTGTCCGTCGTCCTTCCGTCTGTCCGTCCGGCCGGCCGTTAGCAGGGCACAAATCGTAACCGTAGGGGCTAGGGCCATGAACCCTATGCAGTCTTAGAGGTTCTAAAAAGATCTCCTTGCAAACCTGAAATTAGGTCACTGTGACCTATATTCTCGAAGTTATGGGGTGTGTTTGCACCCCCCAGAAATAATTCTTTTAGCCAAAATTTTCATCCCAAACCTTCCATCTTTCACATACAGCTCACCTACCAACAGGGGAAGAACCATAATTATTTTGAGGTCACAAGGTCAAAGGTCAAGGTCACAGAACCAACTTCTTTGAAAAGCCTGTGGATGCATTTTAAGCCAAACCTTTCATCCCAATTCTTTGATCTTTCACATATAGCTCACCTACTAAGTGGGAGAAGAATCCTATAGATGTTGAAGTCACAAGGTCAAAGGTCAGGGTCACAGGATCCACTTCTTTGAAAAAGTTGTGGACACATTTCAAGCTAGACCTTTCATTCCAAACCTTTCAGCACTGATATCGCTTCTCTGCCAACAGGGGAAAAGACCTGTTGATTTTGAGGTCAAAGGTCAAGTTCACACCTCTTCTTGCGTGGAGTCATTTTCAGGCAAACTTTTCAATCTATACTTTCCATCTGTCATATATGGCTTACCTACCAATAGGGGAAGAAGCCTGTTGAATTTGAGTTCAAAAAGTCTAAGGTCAATGTCACAATATTGTTCTAAATGCTTGTGAACATATTTCAAGTGAAACTGTTCAACCCAAACCTTCAGTCTTTCACATATGCCACATCTATGCATCACTCAATGTGATTCAAACTTCATATTTATGGGTCTTTTTGCATGAAGAAATAACTAATTGATTTTGAGGTCAGCTGGTCAGGAGGTTAAAGGTTGCAGGTCTAAGTTATTCACTCATTGGTTGCTAAGTAATTACACCCGGCCAGATGTAAGTGGTTAGTAGTTACCCATCATTCAGAGAGAATCCAGTTGATATGTGGGCAAAAGGCCAAGGTCATATATCAGGTCAACTTATTTTGTAGACCATCTCTATTTTTCTTGTATATATAAGCTTGCACTCCAGCTGGTACATCTCAACCTGTGGCTGTAATTGTGAGTGACACTGGTGACATATGACTCCCTTTTGTATCAGGCTATTAAGTGATAAGGCTGAGTGATAAGTACCTCGTTACTGCATAACAAAACACTGTTGTTGGAATACTTCAGCCAGGAATTAACACTATGAGAGTATAGTATTAAGGTATAGCTACTGATTTATTAAATGATGGGAACATTTTGCAGTTTATTTTATGGAATCATAGCAATAAACAAAGTTTCCTAGATAACTGAATTTTTTTATATAAATCACCACATATAAAAGCAAGTGTTTGTTCTCATAATATGTGGATGTGTACTTGATTTTGGATGGCTTTATTTTATTACAAGACTCTAGTCATGCTTTCTGCATTTCTTTTCTTTCAGGTTTTGCAGTTTACCAACCCTGCTGACCCCATTGAAAAGCAGAGTGATAATAAAAAAATATTGGACCTACACTTTTACATTTGCATATCTATAAATCTGATATGAGCGCCTGAACATTCCTTTTGAATTGTTTTGGACATTCATTACTGTAACATCATTTGGAGAATTTGCTCCAAGTTTGGTCTTTTATGGGAGGATGTGAGATATCAAATGTCAGACTTGTCAGAAATCCATTTTGTCTGCCAGTTAGCCACCTTAGAAATCCTTTTTTCAGTGCAGTTTCAGTAATTTTCCTTCAATTTTTGGTCCGATTTAGAGAATGGTTGTTATCTGATTTCAGACCTGTCAGAAGTCCAAAATGGCCACCAGGCAACCATCTTTAAATTCCTTTTCATCATATTATCTCAAGAACTGTTAAAGTGAAGGCAGTCGGATGTATATTAATGTAATCTTGCAAAGGATAGGGTCAAATATTTCTTAATAAATATTATCTTCATATATGAAAGTGCAGTACAGTTGGCTTGTATTGAATAAAAATTCATACAGAAGCACCTGTTTCTCAATAATTCTTGCATGGATTTCCTTGATTTTTTGCTATATATTTTGATCTTATATTTGCCCTTTGTGGTGTTCCTTTCGAGACTGACAGGTATCAAGGAAGCTATGGGAATAGTTCTGGATACCTTAACAATCATGCATTTTCCTCAGACCATCAATTCACTGTGTTTTAACCAGACATAGGTGATATATATTTCTGTTGTCGTAGAAAATTTCAACATATTGGCAAATTGGGTCTTCAAAATTTAACTGGAAGTTGTGAATCTCAGCCCATGATGTCGCAGGTCATGCTTGGCATCTGAGCGTCATGACCCATGGGTCACTTGTTCTCTATTTTTGAGACCTTTAAGGATGTAGTTATCTGTCAACAGGGTTCAAATTGTAACGAATGGACCTAGAATCTTCATTCTTGACACACAGGGAGACCCATGAAAAGTCTCCATGGAAACCTGAAATTAGGTCACTGTTACCCATATCCTTTGAGCTATGGCACTCTAAAGTACAGCTCAGAATAATGGAAAATTTGATACAAAAGCTGAAGTATCTGAACAAATACTGCAGAGATCACCATAATTGTTTGCATGGATATTGATCATGGCGTGTTTCATCAGTTTCTGCAGCCTGGTGGCACCACATGTATTTGTTCGGGCTTTTTTAGTGAACCTGTGAGCTTATGCGATGGTGTGGCGTCATGCAACCTCTGTTGTGCGTCGTGCGGTGTCTCTACGTTAACCAATAGCTTTCTCAAAAATGGCAGGAGCTAACATCACCAATTTTTTGGCAAATAATCAGTCATCCAAAAAACTATATTGGATTTTGTTTATTTTTTTTCTAACCGCATTTTCTTAGATTTTATAGGGAAAAAGCTAAAAAATGCTTTAAAAATCTTCTTCTCTGAAACTGTCCAACAAAATTGTCCAATATTTCACAGAAATGATACCTGGAACAATCTTTCTCAAGTTTGTTCGAATGGTTCCAGTTCAGAGATTTTTGGCTGAGATACAGGAGGTTGAACTTTGTTAACTGTGCTAAAAAGCATATTAAAATTTAAATCTCAGAAACGGCTGTAGCTAGCTTCACCAAATTTTATTCCAATGTTGGTCACATAGGTCATATCTGAAATTGAGGTATTGGTGGTGCCACCTGCATCGGCCTTTTTTGTACAGGGTCATCAGTGCCTGTATCACACTGAGGGCTACAAAAAACTCCTTCTCTGAAACCATATGGCCAAAATGTTTAATATTGCACTGAAATGATCCTAGGGTAGTGCTTTCTGAAGTTTGTTCAAATGGTCTCTTTTCAGTGACTTTTGGCTAAGTTGTGGGAAGCTGAATTTAGTCATATGCCATAACAGCCCATTTTAGCTCAGTGGCTACAAAGATCTTCTTCTCAAAAACCACTGGGCCAAAATCTTAATTCTCACACATTAATTATCCTCAGATGTTGATAATTCAAGTTTGTTCAAATGATTTTGGTTCAGTGCTTTTTGGCTGAGTTACGGGAAGCTGAACTTTGCCATTTTGTTGTATTTTCCCATATGAGTTATAAACCTACAAAAGTTTTTCGACTGATGATGATACTGAGGCCAGTTTGTTTAATATTTTGCAAGAATAATTCCCTTAATCATTTTTATAATAATTGTCTTTTATGGTTCCAAAAAATGAATTTGGCTGAATTATAAAGATTGAATTGAGTCATTTTACCAAATATGTTAGCTGTGTGAAGCAGATACATCTAGCCTAGCACCAGTTTATCAGCATCCATTACATCATGCCTCTAGACATTTAGATTTCAGGTTATCTATGGAAAATATTGACAAGAATGTTTTTAAAAGCTTTTAAAAAATGTAGATTTATGAAATTACATATCATCTGTACACTAACTCATAATTTCTCACTAACAGGAGCTACCATCCCCAAATGTTATGCAATTATCTGTCACATATCAAATGTTGATGGATTCATCTTATTTTTGCTATCTGCATTTACTTAGATTTTACAAGGAAAAAGCTGAAAAAAACTTGTAAAAGTCTTCTTCTTCTAAACAGTCCAGCCAAATTGTCCAAATTTTACAGAAATGATCCCAGAGGCGAGCCCTCTCAAGTTTGTTTAAATGGTGTGTGTTGGATAAATTTTAGCAGAGTTACATAACAGGCCAAGATTGTGTACGTTTCTTGAATAGGTTGAGAAACTGCCAACTGTTTCAGATTTGGCAACAGATCAAGAGTTCATTCAGTGCAGCCGAATATAGGTCAACAGTTCAGTCAGTGCAGCCGATCACAAGGCATGTGATCACCTCATGGGCAGCATGTGATCATCTCATGGGTAGCATGTGATCACCTCATGAGTATCATGTGATCACCTCATGAGTATCATGTGATCACCTCATGGGTGTCATGCCCCTCAGGGCTGCATATGGAGCCAATCTGTGAGCTTATGCAATTGTGTGGCTACTATTTCAGATTTGGGAATAGGCAAAAGGTCAGCCTGGATTTATTTATAGCTTTGGCAGACTGCCAACTGTTTCAGATTATGCAACAGGTCAAGAGTTCACTCAGTGGAGCCAGGTACAGGTCAAAAATTCACTGTCTAGCCAGGTGCAGGTCAAGAGTTCACTCAGTGCAGTAGCCTGAGCCAGTAATTTGTCACAGTACACTCGAGGCAACAGCCTTTCTCACCTAAGCCTGGTCAGCCCTGTGCATCAGACTCAAGGTAAGTTTGATGTATTGGCCTGATATTCTGACCTGTCTATGTGTTTTATGGCTTTCTCGTTCACAAGACAGGTGTCGCCATCTACAATGACTTTTGCAAAGTGTATGTGCCTGCTTAATTCTACAGAAGAATTTGATATATCAGCCTGAAATTGGGCATATGTGTACATGTCAAATAGCTTTGTAGTATACAAGACTGGTGGTGCCACCTACAATCATTTTTGTGTTGTGTGCACCCATGCCAGAATTTCAGCAGTGATGTTTGTGTATTGTTTCTTGTCCAAAATGTTTAGTACTTACATTGTTCATATATATGAAAAGTAGTGGTTCAGCACTGAAGCTTTATACCTGGTGTATATCCATATGCACAGGTTTGCATTAGGCCTGTAGGCCTTGTTTAAAGTTTACGCATTTTTTCTCTATTTTTTAGATATATTAATACAGGCACAATCTCAGCCTGTTGGTTAATCTGTTTGATGCTTCAGTTGAATGGGTATATACTTCCATTCAGATGATAAAATATCTTTTGCAATCTCTTCCCAGTCAGCTGAGCATCATGACCCATGGGTCACTTGTTTTTAAATATTGTAATATGATTCCTAAAAGTCATGACATTATGATATATTGGTCGAGATTGAACCATTCATGTACAGATGTGTACAAAAGTTTACGCTGAGACACTAATCAATTTTATTACTAATTTTAGGAGATGAGAGAGCCATTTCTAAAGGAGGAAGAGGATATCATAATCTTGGGTGACTCAGAACCCTTTCTTATAAACCCAACAGCTGAAGGTGTTCTTCAGCCCCGAGATCTTATCAAGCTACGCCAGCAGTCCTCCTTAGGTGGTATCCCTTCCACATGCCAGACTCAGCCACCACGCCCGCTAGCTCGTGCACAGTCAAGTCCTCTTGTCACATGTCGTAGTGCATCTCCACAACAACAGAATTCATCATCATCTCCAGAATCATGCAGCAAACTTCAGTTCACCACAGGTAGAAAGCAGCAGTTGCTTTTCGTATCACTCACTCTTCACCAAGTCATGCTACTTTGAATTTCTGTTTGAGTGCAGACATTTTGCCAAGATCTTGACATGTTGTCATGTTTTTAGCTCAGCTGACTGTAAGTCATCTGAGCTGTAGCACTCATGCTTTGTCCTTCATCCCTCTGTCAGGTCACAAAGTTGTCTGTTAACTAGGCACAGATCATAAAGGTAGAACCTAGAAACTTCTAACTTCACACCCTTTGAGGTCCTTAAAAAATCTCCTTGAAAACCTGAAATTAGGTCACAACAACCTATATTCTCTAAGTTTTGGGGCCTGTTTGTGCACCTCAGAATAATTAAAAAATTGATGCAAAAGCCCCAGTATCTCATTGATTAATGAATAATTTACCATGATTTTCGTGGTTTATTGTCTGTTTGTCTGTTTGCCATCTGTTAGACTGGCACGTTTTGAAACCGATAGATCCAAAATTTTGCATACTGTTAGATGTCCCCAAGATCTCTTACCAAATTGAAAACTGGGTCACCTAGACTTGTTCCTTCAAGAAATTAAGGAAAAACCTAAATTTTCCATCAAAAAACTAATATCACACTTCAGGGCTGCTTAATATCAAAACCACTCATGTGACTTTCTTCATATTTACCATAAAGATTCCCCTATATAGTTTCTATGTACATGACAGAAATTAAGTCAGTATTACTTAATTTATAGAAGTTATAGGCCCAAATATAATGCACTTTGTAAAATATCAGGAAAGTTATTTACTCATTTAAAGGGGCCCAATCACCTGTTAACCAATTGCTGTTTGCTGCGCCCCCTGGACGCCCGTCACAAAACTAATGCCCTGTATTCATAACGCACCATAAACGTGCCGTCCTAATCCAATTTTCCATGCCAAGAATTTGCGTTAGATATCTATGCTGCACCATTGAACACATTTTTTTATGGCTCAAGGACACCCTACCATAAAGTTGATAATTTTTTAGCGAACCTGTGAGCTTATGCGATGGCGCAGCGTCGTCCGTCTGCCGTCCGCCGTCCAGGGCTGGCTTTCCGCCGTCCATGGCTGTAAGTCAGAAACCGTCGGAGCTAGCAGCTCCAAATTACATGTAAGAATTCGTCACTTGTGAAACTTGGTGGCCTGGAGCTTATTATTGGGTATCTGCATTAATTTAGATTTTATAGAGAAAAAGCTTAAAAACCTTTAAAAAATCTTCTTCTCTGAAACTGTCCAGCCAAATTGTCCAATATTTCACAGAAATGATCTCTGGAACAATCTCTCTCAAGTTTGTTCGAATGGTTCCAGTTTGGAAATTTTTGGCCGAGTTACAGGAGGTTGAACTTAGTCATCTGTCCAAAAAAGCACACTAAAATTAAAATCTCAGAAACGGCTAGAGCTATAATGACCAAATTTTTTACCAATGTTTGTCACATATGTCATATCTGATTTTGAGGTATTGGTGGCGCCACCTACATTGATGTGTTTTTTACAAGCGAAAATGTAATTTTAAACTCTTCTAGCTTATACACTGATTTATGATGAAACTGTTCAGCTGATTGGTTTAAACTTTACAAGAATTATTCTATGGTAGGGTTCTGCTAGTTAGCTCAGCTGACTGAAAGTCATCTGAGCTATAGCGATCACTCTTTGTCCGTCTGTCCGTCTGTCTGTCTGTCCGTCTGTCCGTCCGTTAACCAGGCACAAATCGTAACCGCTGGACCTAGAACCTTGTAACTTGGGATTCTGAGAGGTCCATAAAAAATCTCCTTGGAAACCAGAAATTAGGTCTCTGTTACCCATATCCTTCGAGCTATGTGGCCCCAAAGTACCCCCTAGAAAAGTCAAAAATTTCATACAAAAACTTCAATATCTCATTAACTACTTGACTGATGGTCATGATTTTTGGCATACATATTGATCATGAGATGTTACATCACTTCCTGCAGACTGGTGGCGCCACCTGTATTTTTCGATTTTTTACGAATTTTTTTCTCTATTTTTGAGACCTTTAAAAATGTGAACATCTGTTAACAAGGCACAAATCATAAAGACTGGACTTAGAATCTTAATTCTTGACACACTGAGAGGTCCATGAAAAATCTCCTTGGAAACCAGAAATTAGGTCTCTGTTACCCATATCCTTTGAGCTATGGGGCCCAAAATTACCCCCCAGAATAGTAAAAAATTTCATACAAAATCTTCAATATCTCAATAACTACATCACTGATGGTCTTCATTTTCGGCATACATATTGATCATGAGATGTTCAATCAGTTCCTGCAGACTGGTGGCGCCACATGTACTGTTTGATTTTTTACGATTTTTTCCTCTATTTTTGAGACCTTTGAGGATGCTGTCATCTGTTAGCGTGGCACAAATCGTAACGACTGGACCTAGAATCTTCATTTTCGACACACTGAGAGACCTATGAAAAGTCTCCATGGAAACCAGAAATTAGGTCTCTGTTACCCATATCCTTTGAGCTATGGGGCCCAAAATTACCCCCCAGAATAGTCAAAAATTTCATACAAAAACTTCAATATCTCATTAACTACATCACTGATGGTCATGATTTTCGACATACATATTGATCATGAGATGTTTCATCAGTTTGTGCAGACTGGTGGCGCCACCTGTATTTTTCAATGTTCACGAATTGTTTTCTCCATTTTTGAGACCTTTAAGGATGTAGTTATCTGTCAACAGGGTACAAATCGTAACGACTGGACCTAGAATCTTCGTTCTTGACACACAGGGAGACCCATGAAAAATCTCCTTGGAAACCAGAAATTAGGTCTCTGTTACCCAATTAGGTCTCTGTTACCCATATCCTTTGAGCTATCGGGCCCCAAAGTACCCCCCAGAATAGTAAAAAATTTCATACAAAAACTTCAATATCTCAATAACTACATCACTGATGGTCTTCATTTTTGGCATACATATTGATCATGAGATGTTCGATCAGTTCCTGCAGACTGGTGGCGCCACCTGTACTGATTGATTTTTTACGATTTTTTCCTCTATTTTTGGGACCTTTGAGGATGCTGTCATCTGTTAGCGTGGCACAAATCGTAACGACTGGACCTAGAATCTTCATTTTCGACACACTGAGAGACCTATGAAAAGTCTCCATGGAAACCAGAAATTAGGTCTCTGTTACCCATATCCTTCGAGCTATGGGGCCCAAAATTACCCCCCAGAATAGTAAAAAATTTCATACAAAAACTTAAATATCTCATTAACTACATCACTGATGGTCATGATTTTCGACATACATATTGATCATGAGATGCTTCATCAGTTTGTGCAGACTGGTGGCGCCACCTGTATTTTTCAATGTTCATGAATTGTTTTCTCCATTTTTGAGACCTTTAAGGATGTAGTTATCTGTCAACAGGGTACAAATCGTAACGACTGGACCTAGAATCTTCGTTCTTGACACACAGGGAGACCCATGATAAGTCTCCATGGAAACCTGAAATTTGGTCTCTGTTACCCATATCCTTTGAGCTATGGCACTCCAAAGTACAGCTCAGAATAATGGAAAATTTGATACAAAAGCTAAAGTATCTGAACAACTAATGCAGAGATAACCATAATTGTTTGCATGGATATTGATCATGGAGTGTTTCATAAGTTTCTGCAGACTGGTGGCACCACCTGTATTTGTTCGGTTTTTTTTACGAAATTTTTCTGTATTTTTGAGACCTTTAAAGATATGAACATCTGTTAACAGGGCACAAATCATAAAAACTGGACCAAGAATCTTCATTCTTGACACACAGGGAGACCCATGAAAAGTCTCCATGGAAACTTGAAATTAGGTCTCTGTTACCCATATTCTTTAAGCTGTATGGGTCCAAAATATCCCCCCCCCCATGAATAATGGAAAATTTGATACAAAAACTGCAGTATTTCAATAACTACAACACTGATGGTCATGATTTTCGGCATACATATTGATCATGAGCTGTTCCATCAGTTTCTGCAGACTGGGTGTGCCACCTCTATTTTTTTTTTTCAAATTTTTACGAATTTTTTCTTTTTTTTGAGACCTTTAAAGATGTGGTTATCTGTCAACAGGGTACAAATCGCAACAACTGGACCTAGAATCTTCATTCTTGTCATGCAAGGAGGCCCATGAAAGGTGCCTGTGGAAACTTGAAATTAGGTCTCTGTTACCCATATCCTTCAAGCTATAGGACTCCGAAGTATCCCTCAGAATAATGGACAATTTGATACAAAAACTGAAGTATCTGAACAACTAATGCAGAGATCACCATGATTTTTTTGCATGGATATTGACCATTAAGTGTTTTTATTAGTTTCTGCAGACTGGTGGAGCCACCTGTATTTTTGTATTCGCCAAAACGAAGTTTTGCGGATACTATGTTTTTGACCGAGTTCCTCCGCCGTGGCGGCGTTCGTTTCCAGAGAGCTCCTCGGAGACTAATGGACCGATTTTTCCCAAACTTACACCTATAATCGGGTCACATGTGAACTGGTGCCTAACCAATTTGCATTGACCTCTGACCTTTCCTCTCTATCCAGTGTCCATTTGTGGGTCTGTTTCCACTCATAAACCCTCATATCTCGGGAACCGTTTGACCGATCAGGAAATAAAATTGATACAAATGTAGCCCTTGGATTGCTTTATAACATACACAAAAAATGGTGGCGCCACCTGTAACCATGTTTGCACAGTGTCCATCTGTTCATCTGCCTTGGGTTAAAATCACTCATATCTCTGCAGTGAATTGACTAATTCACCTGAAATTCGTCATGTGTATACATCCAGGATAGCTTTCTTGATTTTATGACAGGTGGCGCCACCTACGTTCACGTTCACGCTGATGACATCGAAGCTTATATCTTGGGAACCGTTTGACCGATCAGGAAATAAAATTTATACAAATGTAGCCCTTTGATAGCTCTGTAACATACACAAAAAATGGTGGCGCCACCTGTAACAATGTTTGCACAGCGTCTGTCTGTTAGTCTGCCGTGGCCTAAAATAACACATTTCTCTGTAGTGGTTCGACATAACTGCCTAAAATTTTGCAGGTTTATACATCGTGGACAGCTTTCTTGATTTTATGACAGGTGGCGCCACCTACATTCTAGTTAACACTGGACACATCCAAGCTCATATCTCAGGAACCATTTGACCGATTGGGCCAAAATTGTGCATGTGTTTAGATCTCACATAGGTCTTTATCATACACAAAACTGGAGGGGTTACCTGCAAAGATTTTTGCACAGTGTTTGTCTGTTTGTCTGCCATGGGCAAAAATCGCTCATATACATGTAGTGGTTTGACTTTTCTGCCTAAAATTTTGCAGGTGTATACAACTTGGACAGATTTCTGGATTTGTGGTAGGTGGCACAACCTACATACACATTTAGGCTGCAGACATCCATGCTAATATGCAACATACCTCACTCTATTTCCCCTTGCCACTCAATCCATGCCTCACTATCCGATTTTGGCAGATACATGTAGTCACTTGTCGGTTACCCGTATTCTAGTTTTAAAAGTTTACACATTTTTCTCTATTTTTGAGATATATAAATACAGACTAAATCTTGGCCTGTTGGTTAATCTGTTTGATGCTTCAGTTGAATGGGTATATACTACCATTCTGGTGATAAAATTTCCTTTTGCAAATCTCTTCCCAGTCAGCTGAGCGTCATGACCCATGGGTCACTTGTTTTATAAGAATATATTGGGTAAATACAGTTTTAAAAAAGCATTGTAGCCAATTGAAAAAGGCTTTCTGTATTTGAAAACAGATTTGACTTCATGCAGCCAAGTCAAGAGGTCACTCAGTACAAACAGGTGGGGTCCAGACATCACCATGGCAACTGACCTGGCGGGGGGGGGGGGGGGGGGGGGGGTGTCTAGACAATCTAGATGTCTGGATACAATGTTTAGATGCAGAATTCCCAGATTATTGGAACTATATCTTTCAACTGTTTGAAAAAACTTGGGCTGCATTTAAAGCAAATCGGGTTTATCATCAGGTCACATGTGAACTGCTGTGCCTTCATTTTTGGTTGACATCTGACCTTTCCTTGCTGCCCAGTGTCCATTTGTGCGTCTGTTTCCATACATAAACCCACATATCTCGGAAACCGTTTGACCGATCAGGCTAAAAATTTTGCACAAATGTAGCCCTTTGATAGCTTTATAACATACACTAAAAATGGTGGCGCCACCTGCAACCATTTATGCACAGCACCCATCTGTTTATCTGCCTTTGGATAAAATCACTCATATCTCAGCAGTGGTTTGACTTATTTACCTGAAATTTTGCAGGTTTATACATCCTGGGCAGTTTTCTCGATTTTCTGAAAGGTGGCGCCATCTACATTCACGTTTACTCTGCAGACTTCCAAGCTCATATCTCTGGAACCGTTTGACCGATTGGGCCAAAATTTTGCATGTGTATAAGATCTCGCATAGCTCTTCATTATAGGCAAAACTGGTGGCGCCACCTGCAAACATTTATGCACAGCATCCATCTGTTCATCTGCCTTGGGATAAAATCCACCTGATATTTTGCAGGTTTATACATCCTGGACCACTTTCTCCATTTTATGACAGGTGGCGCCACCTACATTCACATTTACTGTGCATACATCCAAGCTCATATCTCGGGAATCGTTTGAACGATTTGGCCAAAATTTTGCGTGTGTATAGATCTCACATAGCCCTTCATCATAGGCAAAACTGGTGGCGCCACCTGCAGACATTTATGCACAGCATCCATCTGTTCATCTGCCTTGGGATAAAATCACTCATATCTCAGCAGTGGTTGTTTAACTTATCCACCTGATATTTTGCAGGTTTATACATCCTGGACAGCTTTCTCGATTTTATGACAGGTGGCGCCACCTACATTCACATTTACTGTGCATACATCCAAGCTCATATTTCTCGAACCATTTGACCGATTTGGCCAAAATTTTGCATGTGTATAGATCTCATATAGCCCTTCATCATAGGCAAAACTGGAGGCGCCACCTGGAACCATTTATGCACAGCACCCATCTGTTCATCCGCCTTTGGATAAAATCACTCATATCTCAGCAGTGGTTTGACTTATCCACCTGAAATTTTGCAGGTTTATACATCCTGGACAGTTTTCTCGATTTTCTGAAAGGTGGCGCCACCTACATTCACGTTTACTCTGCAGACTTCCAAGCTTATATTTCTGGAACCATTTGACCGATTGGGCCAAAATTTTGCATGTTCATAGATCTCACATAGCTCTTCATCATACGCAAAACTGGAGGCGCCACCTGCAATCACTTATGCACAGCATCCATCTGTTCATCTGCCTTGGGATAAAATAACTCATATCTCGGCAGTGGTTTGATCTATCCACCTGAAATTTTGCAGGTTTATACATCCTAGACAGCTTTCTTGATTTTATGACAGGTGGAGATACCTACATACATGTTAACGCTTCAGACATCCAAGCTTATATCTCAGAAACTGTATGACTGATTGGGCCAAAATTTTGCATGTGTATAGATCTCACATAGCTTTTTATCATACACGAAACTGGTGGGGCAAATAGCTTCATAACATACACTAAAAATGGTGGCAACACCTACAACCATTTTTGCACAGCATCAGTCTGTTTGTCTGCCGTAGGATAAAATCATTCATATCTTTGCAGTGGTTTGACTTACCTGCCTAAAATTTTGCAAGTCTATACATCTTGGATAGTTTCTGGGTTTTGTGGCAGGTGGTGCCACCTACATTTATGTTTACACTGCAGACATCCAGGTTTATAACTCAGGAGTGGTTTGCTGTATCCTCCTGAAATTTTGCATGTATATAGATGTCACATAGCTCTTTATCAGACCCAAAAGTGGAGGTGCCACCTGCCACCATTTTTGCACAGCATCCTTATGTTTGTCTGCTGTGGAATAAAATCACTCATATACAAGTAGTGGTTTGACTTATCTGCCTAAAATTTTGCACATTTTTACAACTTAGACTGCTTTCTCAATTTTGTGGTAGGTGGTGCAACCTACATACACATTTCAGCTGCAGACATCCATGCTAATATGCAACACACCTCACTTTATTTCCCCTTGCCATTCAATCCATGCCTCACTTCACCCATCCCACTCTGATTTTGGTGGATACACGTAGTTGCTTGTCGACTACCCGTATTCTAGTTTTAAAATGTCTTAGTTCAAAACTTGCAGGTCCGAAACGTCCATTTTGCTGAAGTCATAATGACTAAGGTAGATATGCAGAACATAAGAGGATCAATATTAAATTTGAAAAATAAACCTTCATTCATACTCCCAAACTTTGCAAAGGTTCGCATAAGGTCTGTAGGCCTTGTTTATTTAATGGAATCATAGCAGTAAACTTAGTTTCCTGGATATCTTAAAACTTTTTACGCAAATCATCAGATATACCAGGAAGTGTTTGTTCTGATAATTTGTAGGTGTGTACCTGGATTTAGGATGGTGTTATTTGTTTTACAGGTCTTAGTGATGCTTTCTGCATTTCTTTTCTTTTGGTTTTGCAGTTTACCTACCCTTCTGACCCAACTTAAAAGCAAGGTGATAATTTAAAAATATTGGACTTACACTTTTTCCATTTACATGTCCGTTAATCTGATATGAGAGCTCTCCAACCTGATCATGCCTTTTGAATTGTTTTGGACATTCATAACTGTAACATTCTTTGGGGCAATTGCCAAGTTTTGTCTCTTATTTGGGGATATGTGATATCACATGTCAGACTTGTCAGAAATGTATTATGTATGCCAGGTAGCCACCTTAGAAATCCCTTTGTCAGTGCAGTTTCTGTGATTTTTTAGCTCAGCTGACTGTAAGTCAAATGAGGTATAGGAATGGTGCTTTGTCCGTCGTCCGTCCGAGCGTCCGGCCGTCCGTTAGCAGGGCACAAATCTTAATTGCTGGACCTAGAAACTTCTAAGGGAAACTATCCAGGGAGGTCAATAAAAAATCTCCTTGGAAACCTGAAATTAGGTCACTGCAACCTATATCCTTCAAGCCTTAGGGCTTGAAAGTACCCCCCCCCCCCCCAGAAAAATAAAAAATTTAATACAAAACCTCCAATAGCTTGACAATAAATGCATGGATTGTCATGAATCTTGCCTTGAATATTGACCATGACTAGTTTTGTCAGTTCCCAAAAAGTGGTGGCCCAACCTGTATTTTTAGCTCAGCTGACTATAAGTTATCTGAGCTATAGTCGTGGTCCATTGTCCGTCGTCCGTCCGTCTGTCCGTCCGTCCGTACGTTAACCCATACTATCTTGAAAACTGCAAGAATTAGCATCACAAAATTTTATGCAAAAAATTAGTCATCTTAAAAACTCTATCGGATTTTGCATATTTTTGGCTAACAGCATTTTCTTAGATTTTATAGGGAAAAAGCCAAAAAAGCTTAAAAAATCTTCTTCTCCGAATCTGTTCAGCCAAATTGTCCAATATTTTACAGAAATGATTCCTGGAACAATCTATCTCAAATTTGTTCGAATGGTTTAAGTTCGGTGATTTTTGGCCGAGTTACAGGAAGTTGAACTTAGTCATCTGTCCAAAAAAGGATACTAAAAATACAGTCTCAGAAATAGCTTGAGCTATCATCACCAAATTTTATGCCAATGTTGGTCACATAAGTCATATCTTAAATTGAGGTAATGGTGGCGCCACCTGCATCGGTGGGGGTTTTTTGTACAGGGGTCATCAGTGCCCGTATCATACTTACAGCTACAAATAACTTCTTCTCTGAAAAAAATGGCCAAATTGTTTAATATCGCACAGAAATGATCCTAGGGTAGTGCTTTCTGAATTTTGTTCAAATGGTCTCAGTTCAGTGACATTTGGCTAAGTTATGGGAAGCTGAATTTAGTCACTACAAAAATCTTCTTCTCAAAAACCACTGGGCCAAATTCTTGAATCTCACACATTAATTATCCTCAGATGTTGATAATTCAAGTTTGTTCAAATGGTCTCAGTTCATTGACTTTTGGCTGAGGTATGGGAAGCTGAATTTAGTCATATGCCATAACAGCCTATGTTAGCTAAGTGGCTACAAAAATCTTCTTCTCAAAAACTGCTGTGCCAAATTCTTAAATCTCACACATTAATTATCCTTAGATGTTGATAATTCAAATTTGTTCAAATGGTCTCAGTTCAGTGACTTTTGGCTGAGTTATGGGAAGCTGAATTTAGTCATATGCCATAACAGCCCATGTTAGCTAAGTGGCTACAAAATTCTTCTTCTCAAAAACCACTGGGCCAAATTCTTAAATCTCACACATTAATTATCCTTAGATGTTGATAATTCAAGTTTGTTCAAATGGTTTTGGTTCAATGATTTTTGGCTGAGTTATGGGAAGCTGAACTTTGCCATTTTGCTGTATTTTCACATATGAGTTATAAACCTACAAAAAATTTTTCGACTGATGATACTGAGGCCAGTTTGTTTAATATTTTGCAAGAATAATTCCCTGAATCATTCTTATAATAATTGTCTTTTATGGTTCCAAAAAATTAATTTTGGCTGAATTATAAAGATTGATTTGAGTCATTTTACCATATATGTTTGCTGTGTGAAGCAGATACATAGAGCCTAGCACCAGTTTTTCAGCATCCATTACATTATGCCTCTGGACATTTAGATTTCAGGTTATCCATGGAAAATATTGACAAGAATGTTTTTTAAAAGCTTTTAAAAAAATGTAGGTTCATGATATTACATATCATCTGTACACTAACTCATAATTTCTCAGGAATAACAGGAGCTACCATCCCCAAATTTTATTCAATTATCTGTCACATATCAAATGTTGATGGATTCAGCTTATTTTTGCTATTGCATTTACTTAGATTTTACAGGGAAAAAGCTGGGAAAAAAACTTTAAAAGTCTTCCTCTTGTAAACAGTCCAGCCAAATTGTTCAATATTTTACAGAAATGATCCCAGAGGCAAGCCCTCTCAAGTTTCTTCAAATGGTTAGTGCTGGATAAATATTAGCAGAGTTACATAACAGGCCATGATTGTGTATGTTTCTTGAATAGTTTGAGAAACTGCCAACTGTTTCAGATTTGGCAACAGATTAGGAGTTCATTCAGTGCAGCCAAATATAGGTCAAGAGTTCAATCAGTGCAGCCAAGCACAAGGCATGTGATCACCTCATGGGCAGCATGTGTTCATCTCATGGGTAGCATGTGATCACCTCATGAGTATCATGTGATCACCTCATGGGTGTCATGCCCCTCAGGGCTGCATATGGAGCCAATCTGTGAGCTTATGTAATTGTGTGGTTACTATTTCAGATTTGGCAATAGGCAAAAGGTCAGCCTGGATTTATTTATAGCTTTGGCAGTCTGCCAACTGTGTCAGATTATGCAACAGGTCAAGAGTTCACTCAGTGCAGCCAGGTACAGGTCAAAAGTTCACTCAGTCTAGCCAGGTGCAGGTCAAGAGTTCACTCAGTGCAGTAGCCTGAGCCAGTTACTTGTCACAGTACACTCGGGGCAACAGCCTTTCTCACCTAAGCCTGGTCAGCCCCGTGCATCAGACTTAAGGTAAGTTTGATGTATTGGCCTGATATTCTGACCTGTCTATGTGTCTTTAATGGCTTTCTCGTTCACAAGACAGGTGTCGCCATCTACAATGACTTTTTCAAAGTGTATGTGCCTGCTTAATTCTACAGAGGAATTTGATATATCAGCCTGAAATTGGGCATATTTATACATGTCAAATAGCTTTGTAGTATACAAGACTACAATAATTTTTGTGTTGTGTGCACCCATGCCAGAATTTCAGCAGTGATGTTTGTGTATTGTTTCTTGTTCAAAATGTTTAGTACTTGCATTGTTCATATATATGAAAAGTAGTGGTTCAGCATTGAAGCGTTATACCTGGTGTATATCCATATGCACAGGTTCGCATTAGGCCTGTAGGCCTTGTTTACGATAAACCTATTTTCACACTTCAGGACTGCCTAATATCAAAACCACTCATCTGTTTTTCCTCATATTACCATAAATTATCCTCTATATAGTTCATATGTACATGCCAGAAATTAGGTCTGTATTATATAAATTAAAAAAGTTATGGGCCCAAACAAAATGCATTTTGTAAATAATCAGGAAAGAAATTTGATCACTTAACACAAAACTTGTTAAAGCTAAGCACTTTTTTTCCAGTAATATAACTTTTATTAATCAAAATTAAATTGTATACCCAAAATTAGATAAAAATCTTTTAAATTTTTAAAATTTTAGGAAAAATAAAAAATTAGTACCTTAAATTTTGTCCAACTTTGACCATGGCACTTTTTTTCCTGTAACTGCTGTGGATTTAATTTTCACAGCATGTTTTTGTTAGCATTTTGTCTGTTAAAACCAAAAATTTGAAACCAGTTGATCAAAAACTGTAGATTTTATTCAAGTTTTCAAGCACCATGTCACATATTGTTTACATCAAGCTAGTGTTATGCAGTTTGCTAGTGCTCAGCTCCCCAGCTTCAGCTCTAAGTTCCTTAAATTTGGCAAACAGTTAGATGTCTCCAAATTACCTACCATGCCAAGAATTTGGTCACTAGGACTTAATTCCTTCGAGATATTAATGAAAAACTTCATTTCTCCATTAAAAACTCATTGTTACACTTCAAGACTGCCTAATATCAAAACCACTGATCTGACTTTGATCATATATAATATACATATTTTTCTATACATTCGCTATGCACATGCCAGAAATGATGTCAGTATTGCGTAAGTGTTTTACGTTATGGGCCCAAACATAATGGACTTTTTAAAAAATCAGAAAAAATATTGACGTTACATGAAAATTATTGAAGCTAGAGAATTTTTTTCAAGTATATAACTTTGTTTAATTAAGATCCAATTGTATACCCAAAATTAGATCTGTATTTTGTAAATTTTATAAGTTATTAGCATAAACATAAAATCAGTACCTTAAATTTTACCCAACTTTGACCATGGCATGTTTTTTTTCCTGTGAGTACTGTTAATTTAATTTTCACAGCATGTAAACATAAGTATTTAATTTGTTTAAATCTGAAATTTGAAAATAAAAGGTTGAAAATTAGGCTAGTTATTGAATTTTATCTTGAGGCTCTATTGTAGTCACTTGCTTTGTTTCAGATGCAGGTAGCCCACTCCAGGTCACTGGAAGTCAGCTATGCCAGGGTTCCTGATTTGTCACTGTCAATGGGGGAGATCCCCTGCTGTGACAGGTGTACAATTGTTCTCATATCACACCCCCCCCCCCCCCCCATGAATATATAAATATACATTTGTATGCATGATGTGGTGTTATATGACAAGATTGAGATTTATGATGATGCAATTTAGAATTATGAATCAACGTTTATATTCAGAAATATATGTTATATTGGAAATGTATACAAATTAAACTTAAAATAAAAAATGAGGATCTAATACAAACATGTGTTTATTATTTTCGAGGCTCAGCAGAATTGGAGATCAGGCTTTGTTTGCCCATAATGTATATGCAAAAGTGTTGTTAATCCCACCATGCCCCCCCCCCTCCCCCGGCTGTCATTGATCCTTTGCACCTCACTATCACCTTTTCACTGAGACATTAGTTATTATTGCAAATGTGCACAATTTTTTTAATTTGAAAAATAATTGGATTAGAAAATATTAAGATCTAATTGAAACATATTCTTGCCTCTGAAGAATGGAACATAAAGTGATCAGTTCTGTCTGTCCATCATCTCAATTATCATTAAATATATATTAATTATGAAATTTTTCCTTTAAGCACTGTTGAAATAACTTTCATATGCTGTATGTGTATGGATTTAAGCTTTTAAAGTCTGAAATTTGAAAGCAATTAACTTATATTTTCAGATGTGTAATATTGCTGATGAAAAACTTTAAAATATTAAAATATATTATCAGCTTTGTTTGTCTAACAGTCTGTCTGTTCTTTTTAGCGAACCTGTGAGCTTATGCGATGGTATGGCGTAGTCTGTCCGTGGTCCGTCGTCCGTCGTCTGTACATTAACCCATACTATCTTGAAAACGGCAGGAGTTAGCATCACCAAATTTTATGTAAAAAATTATTCATCTAAAAAACTCTATCGGATTTTGCTTGTTTTTTGGCTAACTGCATTTTCTTAGATTTTATAGGGAAAAAGCTTAAAAAGCTTTAAAAATCTTCTTCTCCAAAATTGTTAAGCCAAATTGTCCAATATTTCACAGAAATGATTCCAGGAACAACCTTTCTCAAGTTTGTTCAAATGGTTTAAGTTCGGTAATTTTTGGCCGAGTTGCAGGAAGTTGAACTTAGTCATCTGTCCAAAAAAGCATACTAAAATTACAATCTCAGAAACGGCTGGAGCTATCATCACCAAATTTTATGCCAATGTTGTTCACATGAGACAAATCTGAAATTGAGGTATTGGTGGCGCCACCTGCTTCGACCTTTTTTGTACGGGGGTCATCAGTGCCCGTATCATACTGACGGCTACAAAAAACTTCTTCTCTGAAACCATATGGCCAAATACTTTTATATCGCACAGAAATGATCCTAGGGTAGTGCTTTCTGAAATTTGTTCGAAAGGTCTTAAGTTCAGTGACTTTTTGCTGAGTTATGGGAAGCTGTATTTAGTTATATGCTCTAACAGCCCATTTTAGCACAGTGGCTACAAAGATCTTCTCCTCAAAAGCCACTGGGCCAAATTCTTAAATCTCACACATTAATTATCCTTAGATGTTGATAATTCAAGTTTGTTCAAATGGTTTTGGTTCAGTGATTTTTGGCTGAGTTATGGGAAGCTTAACTTAGCCATTTTGCTGTATTTTCCCATATGAGTTATAAACCTGTAAAATTTTTTTGACTGACCCTACTGAGGCCAATTTGTTTAATATTTTACAAGAATAATCCCCTGAATAATTCTTATAATAATTGTCTTTTATGGTTCCAAAGAATGAATTTTGGTTGATTATAAAGGTTCAATTGAGTCATTTTACCATATATGTTAGCTGTGTGAAGCAGATACACAGATACATCTAGATACATCTAGACTGGCACCAGTTTATCAACATTTATTACATCATGCCTCTAGACATTTAGATTTCAGGTTATCTTTGGTTAATATTGACAAGAATGTATTTTAAAAGCTTTTAAAAAATGTAGATTTATGATTTTTAGATATTCCTAATGCCAGGCAATGTTTACAATCAAAGCTATACAGCTCTCTGTGGGTATATAAAGACGGCTGTACATGGATTATAAATAATTGGTATCCATAGTCAAATTAATTCAAGATTTTGCCATCAGTGAGATGTATCTGTATTATAATTTTGCATTCAATATGCATCTGTATTAATTTTTAGTGAACCTGTGAACTAATGTGATGGTGTGGCGGCATTTGTCTTCTGTACGTTTACCCATACTATTTTGAAAATGATTGGAGCTAGCATCATGAAATTTAATGCAAAAAATTAGCCATCTGAAAATTTTCTTAAATTTTATAGAGAAAAAGTTAAAAAAAACTTTAAAAATCTTCTCCTCTGAAACACTCAAGCCAAATTGTTCAATATTTCACAGAAATAATCTTTTATACCATCTCCCTCAATTTTGTTCAGGAAGTTGGACTTAGTCATGTCCAAAAAAGCATACTAAAATGACAGTCTCAGAAACAGCCAGAGCTATCATCACCAAATTTTTTGCCAGTGTTGGTCACATGAGTCATATATGAAATTCAGGTATTGGTGGCACCACCTGAATTGGCCTATTTTTGTACGGGGGTCATTGGTCATCTGTACATTAATCCATAATTTCTCAAGAATAGCAGGAGCTACCATTCCCAGATTTTATGCAATAATCTGTCACATATCAAATTTTGTGGGATTCAGCTTATTTTTTTTGCTATCTGCATTTACTTAAATTTTATAAGGAAAAAGCTGACAATATTTTAAAAGTCATCTTCTTGTAGACGGTCCAGCCAAATTGTTAAATATTTTACATAAATGATCCCAGAGGCAAGCCCTCTCAAGTTTGTTCAAATGGTTTGCATTTGATGAATTTTAGTGGAGTTACACAAATTTGAACAGTCATTCGGCCAAGTAAGCATACTGACATAGTACTCTCAGAAATGACAGAAGCTAGCATTACCAGGTATTGTGCAAATGTTGGTCACATAACTCATATTTGAAATTGTAGATTTAGTGGTGCCACCTACATTGACCTGTTTTTTATGGGCAAAAAACCTCATAATTTTAGCCTCTTTCAGCTTAATGATAAAACTGTCAAGTTGAATTGTTCAATTTTTCAAAAGAATTATCCTAGGTCATGGTTCTTTCAATCATATCAGAATATACTGAGTTTGTTGATTTTTGGTTGAGTTGTGAAAAGCTTAAGTTGGTCTTATGGCCATTATTATGTCTTTTTCAAACTGAGGACTGCAATAGTGTTCTTCTACAAAATTATTATTTCAATTATATCTTCTGTAACATTGCACAAAAATTATTCTAAGTTGGCCTTTGTTCAAGTTTACTAGAATTGCCGAACTATTGGACCTTTAACAATGAAAGTACTGCATCTTTTATTATTCTAGATATTTTGATAAAAAGTTTATGAATATGTTGGCTTGAAAAAAGAAATTTTAACCAAAGTCTTTCAGTATGTGTAAACAGATATACCAACAGGCCAAGATTGAATCTGTATCTTTAAATAGGATGAGAAACTGCCAACTGTTTCAGATTTGGGAACAGATCAAGAGTTTATTCAGTGCAGCCAGATATAGGTCAAGAGTTCAATCAGTGCAGCCAAGCACATGGCATGTGTTCACTTCATGGGTGTCAAGCCCCTCAGGGCAGGGCCCTTGCATGAGCTTATGCAATGGTGTGGCTACTATTTCAGATTTGGCAACAGGCTAGAGGTCAGTCTGGATCTATTTATAGCTTTGGCAAACTGCCAACTGTATCAGATTAGGCAACAGGTCAAGAGTTCATTCAGTGCAGCCAGGTATGGGTCAGTAGTTTACTCAGTGCAGTAGCTGCATCCTATTTATAGCTTTGGCAGACTGCCAACTGTGTCAGATTATGCAACAGGTCAAGAGTTCACTCAGTGCAGCCAGGTACAGGTCAAAAGTTCACTCAGTCTAGCCAGGTGCAGGTCATGAGTTCACTCAGTGCAGTAGTCTGAGCAAGCAATTTGTCACAGTTCACTCGGGGCAACAGCCTTTCTCACCTAAGCCTGGTCAGCCCCAGGCATCAGACTCAAGGTAGTTTGATGTATTGGCCTAATATTTTGACCTGTCTATGTGTCTTTGATGGCTTTCTCACTCACAAGACAGGTGTCGCCACCTACCATGACTTTTGCACACGTTTTTCTCAGGAGGGGTTTGATATAGCAGTCTGAAATTGGGCTTATGTATATATCTCTGATTGCTTCTTTGTATACAAGACTGGTGGTGCCAGCTACAATCTTTTTAGTGTTGTGTGCACCTATGCCAGAATTTCAGCAGTGATGTTTGTGTAATTGTTTTTTATTCAAAATGTTTAGTACTTGCATAGTTCATATACATGAAAAGTAATTGTCCAGCATTGAAGCATTATACCTGGTGTATTTCCCAATGCACAGGTTCGCATTAGGCCAGTAGGCCTTGTTTAAATATAATGTAATTGTGAGTGAACTATTTAATCCTGTAAGTATTGTGGAATTAAGTGGAAATCCTATATGTATATACACTATATTAATACAGAGATGTTGTAACTCCCATCATTCCAGCCCTCCCCCCCCCCCCCCCCCCCACCACCACCACCAAGTCCTTGCATCTGGGGACTGGGGACATCAGTTATATTTCAACTGTATACATTTTATAAAATAAAAAATACATATATTTAATAATATATATTATGTAAAAAAAAATCCAATTGAGCAAATGTATAAACCACTGAACTGTCAACAATTTATCAAAAAGCCAGCCAATGATCATGGTAATAATATATAACTTATGTTCACAAACTGCTCACATGCATCAATTTGACATTAGAGAATGCATGGTTTGGTCACAAAATATTATTTGCAACAATTTCTTGCTCATCAATACAAACCAATCATGTCAACCAGCCATGACATATATTACCTTTTCCTCTTAGACTTGATCTCCATTTGATATTATTTTCGATTTTTACCTTCAAAGTCAACTTCAGCTGAGCACAGTGACCCATATTTATAGCACCATGTCTTGAATGTTTACATCAAGTCATTGGTTAACAGTGTTCTAGGCTGTTACATAACACCTTCACTCCTTGCCTACTGCCTCCCTGAGTGTCTGGGTCAGGCAGTAATTACCAGAGAGCCTTTCTCCTCTCTCTCTTTCCCTTTCTCTCTTTCTCTGCCAGTCTAGCTCTCTTTCTCTCTCTCTCTTTCTCTCTCTCTTACCCCTATGCCTCCCTTCCTCCCTCCACCCCATTCTGTTGACAGGTACTATAAACCTGATTTATTAGATATATATGTTGATGCAATTAAGAAATGTGAATCAACTGAAATATTCACATACTCTAAATGTATAGTTACATTTTCAAACCTGGAAAAAATGATGTTAAAAAAAAGGAATTTATGTAAAAATTGTTCATAATTTCCTGGCTCAGAAGAATGGCAATTAAAATGATTTGCTTTGTTTCTCTAGCTTTCTGCCTGTTTTAAATATTTAATAATTATGAATAAATTTTTTTTTCCCTGTAAGCACTGATTAATTAAATTTCATATCCTGTACGTATATGCAAGGGTATTGTAACTTCCACCATCCCCTCCCCCCACCCCACTAAGCCCTTGCTCCTTGGCACTATGAACAATAGTTCTTTTGCTATAGCATAAAATTTAATAATTTGAAGAAAATATATACAGAGAGACAGAGGCGTTGTAACTCCCATCATAACCCCCCCCCCCCCCATTAAGTCCTTCCACCTGTGGAATGGGGACTTTATAGCAACTGTATACATATAATTAAATAGAAAAAAAAGTTAGACAAATCATTAGACAAATGTGTAAAATGTTGAACTGTCAACAGCCTGTCAGAAAGGTATCCAATGGAAACACATGGTCAGATCTTAAAATATTATTTGCAACAATTTCTTCAGTCATATCAACCAACTATGGCCTAGATTACCTCTTTCTCTCAGACTTTATCTACATTTCATAATATTTTAGATTTTAACCTTCCAGGTGTTTAAGTACTGTTGAATGCTCCGTCCCTCTCTCTCTAACTCCTTTTCTCTCTACATTTAACCGTCCTTGCTGCCCGCCACTGTTTCCTTCTCCGAACCCCATCCCAATATCAGCCTCAGTAAACGAGAACAAGATGAATCAGATATATTCATATTTTTATATATTGTATAACTATTTGTTACCTATATACATACCAGAAATTATGTCAATATTGTGTAATATGTAGACGTGGTGGGCATCAATATAATGTACCTTGTCAAGACCTGAGAGATATCATGTCATACAGTCACAATTCATAAATCTCCTCTTCAGCATAGTTAATCATAATATTATATCTGTCAAATTGAAATCTTGCGGACTTCAATACACTATAGATCCTTCAACAAATAGCCTTATCATCATTCTACCACTGCTTAGTGTACTGTCATTGCATTCATATTTGCTCAAATATATCCCTATTTTCAACAGCTCCCAAATAAATAAAAAAATAAACCACTATATTTGCTCCATATTAATCCATCAGTTAGGTTATTTCATACATCATTTATTCACATATTACATTATATTCCTTTATAATAACCTAACATGTCCATGATATTCATAAGGTTTGTCGACTAAATATAGTATCACAATGGTGATACATTTATAGTCTAATCACAATCAGCTGAGCGCTGTGACCCATGGGTCCCTTGTTTGTTATTTTAACAAATATTTTTTTTTTACTATAAAATGACAATAATCATGTCAGTATCTCAGCTGTAATTACATATAGTGTCCCAAAACCTGGTGTGTTTATTGATCACAAGTGGATGCCATATAGTTATCACCCTGTCTGTCTGTCTGTTTGTCTGTCTGTCTGTCCATCCATCCATTCAAACAAATTTGTTTCCTGATAATAACTCGAGGTTGTATTGACACATGGGTTTCAAACTTACTTATGGCCCACCACTAAAGCAAGAACCTATATGAATTTTTGGTCATGAGGTCAAAGGTCAAGGTCACAGGACTCACTTTTTTTTAAAGATTATGGCTGCATTTTAAGCCAAGCTTTTAATCCCAAACTTTCCATTTTGCACATTAAGCTGAGTTGCCAGCTTGGGGAGTGCATAAATGAATTTGGGGTCACATGGTCAAAGGTCAAGGTCACAGGGGCCATCTGTTCACAAAATAGTTTCCAGATGATAACTCCAGTTTAGTTTGACATATTGGTTTCAAACTTAACCTATATATGACTCACCACTAAAGTAAGAACTGTGTGGATTTTGGGGTCCAACGGTCAAAGGTCAAGGTCACAGGACTAATTTCTTTAAAAAGAATGCATATGCATTTGAAGCCAGACTTTTCATCCCAAATCAATAGGGGAAGAAACAAGGTCAAAGGTCATGGTCACTGGGGCCCATCTGTCCCTGATTTGTTTCTGGATGTTAACTCCAGTTAGGATTGACATATTGGTTTCAGTTTTGACTTGAAGATGACCTGCCAATAATGTGAGAACCCTTTTGATTTTGGGGTCATAAGGCCAAAGGTCAAGGTCAAAGGACCCACTTCTTTAAAAAGATTGTTGATGTATTTTTATCCAAAATTTCTGTCCCAAACCTTCTATCTTCCATATGTTGCTCACCTGCCAATATTGGAAGTAACTTATGGATTTGGGGTCACAAGGTCAAGGTCATTGGGGCCATCAATCCACATATTAGTTTCCAGATGATATCACCAGTTTGGTTTGAAATATTGGTTTCAAACTTGACTTATATATGGCCCACCACTAAAGTAAGAACTGTTGATTCTGGGGTCATGAGATCAAAGGTCACAGGACCCATTACTTTAGAAAGATTGTGCATTTTGAGCCAAACTTTTCATCTCAATCCTTCCATCATTAACATGTGGTGCACCTGCCAATAGGGAAAGTTTCCATTTGATTTTGGGGTCACAAGGTCAAAGGTTAAGGTCACAGGGCCCATCCATTCACAGATTAGTTTATGGACAATAACTCCAGTTTGGGTAGACAGGTTGGCTTCAAACTGATCACAGGGCCAATATTTTGGAAAACCTCATAAACATATATCCTCATAGTGAAATGCAGCTGAGCGTCGAGACCCATGGGTCCCTAGTTTTAAATGTTTGGTCCCTTTTAGAGGATATTTGTTGACAGATTTCAGACCTGTAAGAAATCCAATATGGCCACCAGGTAGCCATCTTAAAAATCCTTTTGAGCATATTTTCCTAAGAACTCTTAAAGTGAATGCAGTGGGATGTATATATTAATGTAATATTGCAATGGAATTGGTCAAGGATTTCTTTAAAAATATGACCACATTAATGAAAGTTCAGTACGGTTGGTTTATATGGAATAAAAATCATACAGAAGCACCTGTTTCTTAATAATTCTTGCATGGATTTCCTTGATTTTTTGCTATACATGTTGATATTATATTTGGCCTGTGTTCCTTTTGAGACTGGCAGGTAACAAGCAAGCTATGGGATTAGTTCCTGTTAGCTCAACAACAATACATTTTGCCTCAAAACATCAGGACACTATGTTTTAACCAGACATATGTGATATATATTTCTGTCATCGTAGAAAGTTTCAACACAAATTGGCAAATAAGTTCTTCAAAAATGTGACTGGAAGTTGTGAATCTCAGCCCATGATGTTGAAGGTCATGCTTGGCAGCTGAGTGTCATGACCCATGGGTCATTTTTAGGGGGGGGGGGGTTTCTGTATGTCCAACATATTTGTTTACGATTGACATATGGCCCACATTTAATGCAAGAACCCTACCGATTTTGGGGTCGTGAGAACAGAGGTCAACTTCACCCAACCCACTTATTTAAAAAGATGGTGGATGCATTTGAAGCCAAACTTTTCGTCCAAAACCTTCCATCTTGTACATGTAGCTGGCCTGTGAATAGGGGAAGAACCTGATTGATATTGGGGTCATAAGGTCAAAAGTCAGGATCACAGGAGCCATCTGTAAGCATATTTGTTTCCGGATAAAAACTCCAGTTTGGATCAACATATTGGTTTCAGACTTGACTTATCTGTGGCCCACCAATAAAGTAAGAAACCTTTATATTTTGGGGCCACGAGGTCAAAGTTCAAGGTCACATGGGTCATTTGTCAACATATATGTTTCCAAATGATAACTGGATTTAAATATTTGTTTCAAACTTGACTAATATATGGCCCACCACTAAAGTAAGAACCCTTTTGATTTAAGGTCATGAGGTCAAAGGACAAGGTCAAAGGACCCACTTTTTTAAAAAGATTATGAATGCTTTTAAAGCCAAATTTTCATCCCAAACCTTCCATCTTTCACATTCTGTGCCCCTTCCAATAGTGGAAGAAACTTCTGGATTTTGGGGTCACAAGCTCAAAGGTCAAGGTCACAGGGCCCATCCTTTCATAAATTAGTTTACGGATGATAACTCCAGTTTGCATAGATTGATTAGCTTCAAACTCTATCACAGGACCCACATTTTAAAAAAAGTTCATAAACACATCCTTATAGACAAATTCAGCTGATTAAAAAAATATTTTCATAATCAATTTCAGCTGAGTGCTGTGACCTTGTTCCTCTTTTGAGACTGCCAAATTATATCAATGGTATGTTTCTCAACTGTGGTTTCTTCTGATGTCCTGAAATGTTTTATGTTTTTATTTCTCCACACTCCCACCCCTCCCTTGAATAATCACCACTATAACTTTTAAAGTACTGAACATTTTCAGCTTAAAATTGGTGATTTTGACCTTGGCATATTTTGACCTCAAATTTGATAGATAAAATGTTTCAACCAAGTTCTCAGAGAACTTTGAACACCTGCGACTTTGGCCTTTATCTTGAAGGTCAAAATCAGCCAAATTATACTTTGGTCTTTAACATTTTTGCTTTGGGAGTATTGTGTATGACGTGTTCCTCATATTTGACACAGATTGCTTATCAAGTTCTGGGAGGAGTTAAAAACCTGGTTACCTTGACCTTGATATTACTCTTTCTTTGTACAACCTGTACAGACCAGTCATAATTGGTTTCCTTCTTCACATATGTGTGACCCATCACTTAAGAAAGAATCTTGTCAACTTTGGTGTCAGATAATCCAGTTCTTAAACCATTTCTTCAGAAATCTTATTCTTATCTAGTACAATCTGAATAGACCAGTCATGATTGGATTCAGTCTTCACATGTGTGACCCTTCACTAGGAAAGAACACTGCCAACTTTGGTGTCAGAAGTCGAAGGTCAAGATCACATCTGAAGTTGGTTTTTCAGATGATAAAATTTTTGTTGTGAATGTTAGCCTATAATACCATGCTAGTAAGCTTAGTGTCATGACCCATGGGTCACTTTTCAGACATAAAAATTCAAATTTTTTTTGGATGCAAGTACACTGTTGATAATTAAAATTACATACATAATAGCTTAAATTCTGCAAAATACAGGTTAAACATATGATTTGATGATGCTAAAACACCAGTGTATGTGTGGCAGTAACTGAATACATCAAGAGTTGCTTTGTATCATACAGGTTTAGCATATGATGTGATGATGTTAAAACACCAGTGTACGTGTGGCAGTAACAGTATACATCCAGAGCACGCTGGTCGTCTCCAAAGCATCTGGGCGAGATTACAAGAAACAGGACTCTCCAACAAATGTGAAGTAAGTTATCCAGGGAACACTTCAGCATATGGTAGTTCAGCTGTACAAAGAGGTGAACAGAACAGCCTTACAAGGGGGCATATTCCAGGAAAGCCTTACAAGGGGGCATATTTCAGCACAGCTTTAAATTACAAGGTTGCACATTTCAGTACAGCCTTAAAAGGGGGCATATTTAGTAGAGCCTTACAAGGGTGGCATATTTCAGTAGAGCCTAAAGCTGCATTTACTTACTACACGGTATGTGATATGCATATTGCAGCAGCGGAGCTACCGTAAAATCTCCACTTAAAACTGCGGTTTAATCAAGAAATTCAAAATCTTGAAATCAGGTTGATTTCCTGAAAGCACTGTGCGGTTTATACTAGAAGGGTTTCCTGAATATCTTCCTGACAGTTATCGTTTTTTGGCCGGCGAGTGAGCGATAATATTGCAACTTTCAAAGGCCGTTCTTGGCAGCAGTCTCGCATGCATGGGAGCGGTGTGTAAATGTATTATTTACGATTATTTGTTATTTATAAATTAAAATATTGCTGATTAGTTTTCGTGTGATATATAACTTGTTATAAAATCTTGGTATTTGTTACCAAATAATACGTTTACAACAACCCTGCTGTAACACACAGCGGCCTAACTGCATTAAATGCGGCGGGATCCAGGACCCAGGATACCGCCGCATAAAAAGCTTCAGAGTAAACTGGAGAATTTCAAACCCTTGTAGGAAAAAATCGTGTAAAATCAAATAGTGCGTTTATGACAAGGAAACTTTAAGTAATCCAAGGGAGATATAGTACTTTATTCGAATGACCACGAAATTCAGCTAAATATTATGTTTTAGTATGTAAACAAGACTCACTTTTAAAACTTTGCAATCCTTGCGCTTGAAACTGTCTCAGAATCTGAAACAATGAACTGCGTGACCTTTGCTCGCTGAGCCAACAAGGCCCGTCACCACTGGTTACAACAGGCGGCTGCCGGCCAGCCGTGGCTGGAGAAAAAACCCAGAGCAGACATCGTTCCCCGTGTATCACCGTTTATTAGGATAATACATATTCTTCTAATCATCATTAAAAGTGGACAAACACTGTCTAAGTGGAATGTTATATGCGTATTTGATAAGAATATCTTTATTTCTTAACGAATACCACATTTTCAGACGAAATATAAGAATTTAATTGTCATGTGGAATGTCTCCAGTTTCCTCAAATTATCTTCTAGGGCTCTCGCACAGCGTAGCGTAGTAAGAGAGGACGGGCGATAGGGCTAACAGCGGCCCACATCGTTGGACATGGTCAAGCAAAATTGAAATAAAAGCCTACTATAAACCCATTTGCGGCATTATTTAGGAATGATTATTTGTTTAAAACGTTAAGTAAATAAAAAGCTGACATCGCAAAGAGTCACACAATGGCAGACGATCGTTTGAATATCAAGTTTGAGTGCCGCCATGTGCTGAAACGCCCCGGTATTCTGCTAAGAATATTTTGAACGGCTGTACGCGGTGGGTGGTAAACAGAACAGCCACCTATTTCGTCCCAGCGTGCCTTGCGCGAACACTGCCTTGACAAAATGGCTCCCCACGGAAACTTTCTTCAGGAAAAAAACTTGCTTACCCCCGACTGGCCACTTTAATTTTACCTTAAAATCACTCGTTTTCAAGCGTCATGTTTCCTATACGTGCGTATCTCGACAAGGTAACTTCAGTTACTTTGATATTTAGTTAAGGTGACCAGCGATGTTTTCAAACGAACCAGCAAATTGTAACCTGGAGCGATGTCAACGTACGATGTGACGATGATAATACCGAAGTAACTGGTATGAAAATGATTTGAATCTTCCGAGTAATTCCAGAAAATGGAATTTTCATCAGAAATTAAGATTTCAAAATATTCTTTTAGAATTAAAATATACAGTGACTTGAAATGGATAAGCAGAATATATTTTCCAAAATATAATGACAAATCAGTAGCAAACAAGAATATGGCACGGAATATAAAATCTGTATAAACAGGCAGAGGTTCACCGGCCCTTGCGTCTTCCCAAACTTAATGCTTGAGTGACCCTGCATAAAAAGTCTTATGATGAGTTTAAATAAAACGCCCAAGGAATTTTAAAGTGGATAGGAATGGCCGAGCCGCAACCTACGCGTGTTCATTTCTAGATGATAGCTTGATTGTGTCTTTTGTCAAATCATTCAGTAGCGAAAGTTGGTGCGGTTTTAAAGGGGGGTTTTTAGTATTTGAGCCCCTCGCGGTGTCTCACCTGGAATTTTGGCGAAGTCTGGGTGCGGTTTTAATCGGAAGTGCGGTTTTAAGTGGAGATTTTACGGTATGCAGAATGTGATATAAAACTGTGTAGGGCATTTACTTGAAGGGGGGTAAAACAACATGGTATGGGACTGGTTATGTGAAACATGGTAACCATTTCTGGTAGTTGCTATACCTACAAGCGGTATGTGGATCCCGTTCTCCACTCAGAATCGATACGGCGGGCCTATACTGCAGGCCAGGTAAATGGTTAATGATAAAATCATTAGAGCGAAAAAATCTTTTTCACTTACTGCTTACTGCATACCACATACAGCTTGCAAAGTAAACACAGCCTTGGGGCATATTCCAGGACAGCCTTACAAGGGGGCGTAATAGTCCAGCTGCCACTGGACTCAACCTTGTTTTATGCTCTTAAGTTTTTAGTTCAGCTGACTGTAAGTCATCTGAGCTATAGCGATCACTCTTTGTCCGTCCGTCCGTCTGTCCGTCTGTCCATTAACCTGGCACAAATTGTAACCGCTGGACCTAGAATTTTGTAATTTTACATTCTGAGAGGTCCATAAAAAATCTCCTTGGAAACCAGAAATTAGGTCTCTGTTACCCATATCCTTCGAGCTATGGGGCCCCAAAGCAACCCCCAGAATATTCAAAATTTCATACAAAAACTTCAATATCTCATTAACTACATCACTGATGGTCATGAATTTTTGCATACATATTGATCATGAGAAGTTTCATCAGTTCCTGCAGACTGGTGGTGCCACCTGTTTTTAGCTCAGCTGACTATAAGTCATCTGAGCTATAGTCGTGGTCCATTGTCCGTCGTCCGTCCGTCTGTCCGTCCGTCCGTCCGTCCGTCCGTCCGTCCGTAGATGTGGCACGTTTTGAAACCGTAAGACCTAGGAATCCAAAATTCAGCATATTGTTAGATGTCCCCAAGATCTCCTACCAAGCCGAAAACTGGGTCTTTGCGACTTCGTTCCTTTGAGAAATTAAGGAAAAACCTCAATTTTTATTAAAATCCTATTTTCACACTTCAGGACTGCCTAATATCAAAACCACTCATCTGTTTTTCCTCATATTTACCATAAATATTCCTCTATATTGTTCCTATGTACATGCAAGAAATTAAGTCTGTAAACTATAAATTCTTTAAGTTATGGGCCCAAACATAATGGACTTTGTAAAAAATCAGGAAAAATAATAACTCACTTAACATGAAAAATTTTGAAACTAGAGTCTATTTTCTCAAGTATATAACTATGTTTAATTAAGATTCAATTGTTTACCGAAAATTAGATCTGAATTTTGTAAATTTTTTAAGTTATTAGCATAAAAAAAATTTCAGTACCTTAAATTTTGCCCAACTTTGACCATGGCACGTTTTTTTCCTGTAAGCACCATTGATTTAATTTTCACAGCATGTAAACATAAATATTTAGTTTGTCTAAATCTGAAATTTGAAAATAAAAGCTTGAAAATTAAGCTAGTTATTGATTTTTTTTCTGTAGTCACTTGCTTTGATTACAGATGCAGGGTCCCACTCCAGGTCACTGGAAGTCAGCTATGCCAGGGTTTCTGATTTGTTACAGTCACTGGGGGAGATCCCCTGCTGTGACAGGTGTACAGTTATTCTCATATCACCACCCCAATCACCCCCCCCCCCAACCCCCGCAAACCCAACCCACCAAGTGTTATGCACTAATTGTTATTGTTTTCACTGTATCTCCTTAATTGTAATGCTGTTTCCACTCCGATATGCAAAAACTTTCCTTGAAAAAATAATTCAAGGTGTAATCAAGAAGATGCAATGTTGTGTAATGTAACATTTTTAAAGAAATCAAATTTCTTTTAAATGATTTTAACAAATATAATTGAACCCATCAGTATGCTTAAATTATTATAAAATATGAAGCACATTATGGATAATTAAAGACACAATTAAAAATTGTGAAATCTAAATCAAGTATTATTTTTAGATATTTATTGTTTTGCAGATTTGAAAGATATATTTTTGTGGTAAAAAATAAATAAACATTTGTATGCATGATGTGGTGTTATCTGACAAGATTGAGATTTATGATGATGCAATTGAGAATTATGAATCAACTTTTATATTCAGATATATATGTTAAATTGGAAATGTATAGAAATATAAACTTAAATTAGAAAATAATTGATGTGATAAAAAAAATGGATTTAATACAAACATTTGTTCATTATTTTCCTGCCTCAGCAGAATTTGAGATCAGGCTTTGTTTGCCCTGTTTTATGTTGTTTATTAGCTCTATTTCAACTGTATACATTTCATAAAAAAAATACATATATATTTAATAATATTATACAAAAAAAAAGATTCGATTGAACAAATGTGTAAACTACTGAAATGTCAACAGTTAATCAAAAAACCAATTAATGATCATGGTAATAGTACAGATCATTTGTTCACAAACTGCTCATATGCTTTAGTTTCAACATTAGGAAACACATGGTCAGGTCACAAAATATTTTTTGCAACAATTTCCTGCTCATCAATACAAACCAATCATATAAACCAACCATGGCCTTTATTACCTCTTCCTCTTACACTTTATCTCCATTTGATATTATTTCAGATTTTTACCTTCAAGGTTAACGTCAGCTGAGCGTTGAGACCCATAGGTCCCTTGTTTTAAATTTTTTACGAATTTTTTTCTCTATTTTTGAGACCTTTAAAAATGTGAACATCTGTTAACAGGGCACAAATCGTAAAGACTGGACCTAGAATCTTAATTCTTGACACATTGAGAGACCTTTTTAGTTTAGAAAGCTGAAAGAAATTGGCCAAAAATTGTAGCTTTTATTGATGTTTTTATGAGACCATGTCAGGCCTTGGCTCTCTCTAGCCCCTCTTGAGTCACCTGTATGTTGACCTTGTTGAACTTTCAGCAAATTATGCATGCTTGAGGCGAGGCATTAAGTGGGGCAGCCAGGCAGCTTATGGCCAGCCACAGTTGATCCAGGTGTCCAACCCAACTCATCTAGTAGTTTTAACCAACAACATAACAATAAACAATAAATTTATAATTTTTTATTGATTTTTGATAACAAATTAAAGAAAAATAGAAAAGGAACTTGTTAGTTGATAATAACAGGAAATTAACTTGAGTTACTGATGATATAAGAATCTTGTATCAAATTAATAAATTTTTATTGACTTTTAATAACAAATTAAAGAAAAATAGAAAAGGAATTTGTTAATTGATAATAACAGGAAATTAACTTGAGTTACTGATGATATAAGAATCTTGTATCGATGGATAGAATGTCATGTATTCCAAATAACACCATGCAGTCACCTATGGTATTTTTCAGTTCAATTTTAATGATAAAAAAGTAAATCATATTATTCATTACAAATCATTAGGGATCATATGAAGGAAATTAATGATAGACAAAGATGCAGTTGATAATAATAATCTAGATTCCTACTGTGTCTAGTGTGTACATTGATGTGAAATTAGTCCAAAATGAATATATTACATTTATTTTTAGCAAACCAGTGAGCTTATGCGATGGTGTGGCGTCGTCCGGCATCCGTCGGCGGTCGGCCTGCGTCTGTACGTAAACCTATACTATCTTGAAAACCGCAAGAATTAGCATCATCAAATTTTATGCATAAAATTAGTCATCTAAAAAACTCTATCGGATTTTGCTTATTTTTTGGCTAACTGCATTTTCTTAGATTTTATAGGGAAAAAGCTATAAAATAATATCGCACAGAAATGATCCTAGGGTAGTGCTTTCTGAAGTTTGTTCAAATGGTCTCAGTTCAGTGACTTTTGGCTAAGTTATGGGAAGCTGAATTTAGTCATATGACATAGCAGCCCATTTTAGCTAAGTGGCTAAAAAAATCTTCTCAACAAAAACCACTGGGCCAAATTCTTAAATATCACACATTAATTATCCTTAGATGTTGATAATTCAAGTTTGTTCAAATGGTCTCAGTTCAGTGACTTTTGGCTGAGTTATGGGAAGCTTAACTTAGCCATTTTGCTGTATTTTCCCATATGAGTTATAAACCTGTAAAAATTTTTTTGACTGACCCTACTGAGGCCAATTTGTTTAATATTTTACAAGAATAATCCCCTGAATAATTCTTATAATAATTGTCTTTTATGGTTCCAAAGAATGAATTTTGGCTGAATTATAAAGGTTCAATTGAGTCATTTTACCATATATGTTAGCTGTGTGAAGCAGATACTCCGATACATCTAGATACATCTAGACTGGCATCAGTTTATCAGCATTTATTACATCATGCCTCTAGACATTTAGATTTCAGGTTATCTATGGTTAATATTGACAAGAATGTTTTTTAAAAGCTTTTAAAAAATGTAGATTTATGATTTTTAGATATTCCTCATGCCAGGCAATGTTTACAATCACAGCTATACAGCTCTCTGATGGTATATAAAGATGGCTGTACATGGATTATAAATAATTGGTATTCATAGTCAAATTAATTCAAGATTTTGCCATCAGTGAGATATATCTGTATTATAATTTTGCATTCAATATGCATCTGTATTAATTTTTAGCTCAGCTGACTATAAGTCATCTGAGCTATAGTCGTGCTCCATTGTCCGTCGTCCGTCCGTCTGTCTGTCCGTCCGTCCGTCCGTCCGTCCGTCCGTAGATGTGGCACGTTTTGAAACCGTAAGACCTAGGAATCCAAAATTCGGCATAATGTTAGATGTCCCCAAGATCTCCTACCAAGCCGAAAACTGGGTCTTTGCAACTTCGTTCCTTTGAGAAATTAAGGAAAAACCTCAATTTTTTATTAAAAACCTATTTTCACACTTTAGGACTGCCTAATATCAAAACCACTCATCTGTTTTTCCTCATATTTACCATAAATATTCCTCTATATAGTTCCTATGTACATGCCAGAAATTATGTCTGTATTATTTAATTTAAAAAAGTTCTTGGCCCAAACATAATGCATTTTGAAAAAAATAAGGAAAGATATTTGATCACTTAACACAAAAAATGTAAAAGCTGTGGACCTTTTTTCCAGTAATATAACTTTAATTAATCAAAATTAAATTGTATACGCAAAATTAGATGAAAATCTTTTAAATTTTTTAAAATATTAATAAAAATAAAAAATTGGTACCTTAAATTTTGCCCAACTTTGACCATGGCACGTTTTTTTCCTGTAAGTACTGTGGATTTAATTTTCACAGCATGTTTTTGTCAGCATTTCAACTGTTAACACCAAAAATTTGAAACCAGTTGATCAAAAACTGTAGATTTTAATCAAGTTTTCAAGCACCTTGTAACATATTGTTTACATCAAGCTAGTGTTATGCAGTTTGCAAAAGCTCAGCTCCCCAGCTTCAGCTCTAAGTTCCTTAAATTCAGCATACAGTTAGATGTCTCCAAAATCCCCTACCATGCCAAGAATTTGGTCACTAGGACTTAATACCTTCGAGATATTAATGAAAAACTTCATTTTTCCATTAAAAACCCATTGTTACACTTCAAGACTGCCTAATATCAAAACCACTGATCTGACTTTAATCATAAACAATATACATATTTTTCATTCTCTATGCACATCCCAGAATGATGTCAGTATTGCGTAATTGTTTTAAGTTATGGGCCCAAACATAATGCACATTGTAAAAAATCAAGAAATATATTTACTCCCTTAACAAGGGCATTGCTAGAGATTTTTTTGTCAGGGATGTAACATTATTTAATCAAGATTCAATTGAATACCCAAAATTAGTTCTGAATTTTTCAAATTTTATTTAGTATAAATATAAAATTAGTACCTTAAATTTTGCCCAACTGTGACCATGGCACGTTTGTTTCCCGTGAGCACTGTTGATATAATTTTCATATCATGCACACATAAGCATTTCAGCTTTTTAGTTTAGAAAGCTGAAAGAAATTGGCCAAAAATTGTAGCTTTTATTAATGTTTTTTATGAGACCCTGTCAGACTTTGGCTCTCTCCAGCCCCTCTTGAGTCACCTGTATGTTGACCTTGTTGACCTTTCATCAAATTATGCACGCTTGAGGCGAGGCATACAGGAATCCAGGCAGCTTATGGCCAGCCACAGTTGATCCAGGTGTCCAACCCAACTCATCTAGTAGTTTTAACCAACAACATAACAATAAACAATGAATAAATAAATTTTTATTGGTTTTTAATAACAAATTAAAGAAAAATAAAAAAGGAATTTGTTAGTTTATAATAACAGGAAATTAACTTGCAGTTACTGATGATATAAGAATCTTGTATCGATGGGTAGAATGTCACATATTCCAAATAACACCATGCAGTCACCTATGGCATTTTTCAGTTCAATTTTAATGATAAAGAAGTAAATCATATTATTCATTACTAATCATTAGGGATCATATGAAGGAAATTAATGATAGACAAAGATGCAGTTGATAATATTAATCTATATTCCTACTGTGTCTAGTGTGTACATTGATGTGAAATTAGTCCAAAATGAATTTTTTACAGTTATTTTTTAATATAAATAAAAGCCATAAAACCAGGTACTTATGATCATTATTTAAATGTGTGAATTTTGTATATTCTGGATTCTCAACATCATTGTTTGGTGAAAATTGAATAAATACCAGACATGGTGCGAATACTTTGTAATTGTATTTAAATACGAATATGATTATGTACTCCATTATAAAATTTCTTGCATAAAGAATGGGAATTCAGGTAAAAATGAAAGTATATGAATACTCGTGCAAATACTTTCAAAATGTATTCATGAATGCATTCATGAATATATTCTTTTATATTATTTTAATAATCATATCAGTTATATTTCATTTTAAAAAATCATATGATTCTCTTATTATTTTTAATAAAAATTATATTTGGGACAATATTTGTTATTTTTTTTAATAAATAGTTAAACTCTTATATTATATGTTCTGCTTATAAGTTATATGGCTAAGTCAAAATCTGTGTGACAATAGTACTCCAATTGTTAATAAAATAAATGAAATCAATCCTCTTCCCTGTCTCCAAAGGTACTATCAAAATCATACATAAGCTAAACAACAACAACTCATAATACAGCTTATATTTATTACCACACAAAACCAGCATGTGCCTCATTTCTAAATAATATTTTTTTATCATATATAACAGCTGAGCGTCGTGACCCATAGGTCCCTTGTTAATAAACCTGTGAACTAATGCGATGGTGTGGTGGGGTTTGTCTTCTGTACGTTTACCCATACTATTTTGAAAATGATTGGAGCTAGCACCATGAAATTTAATGCAAAAAATTAGCCATCTGAAAATTTTCTTAAATTTTATAGAGAAAAAGCTAAAAAAACCTATAAAACTACTTCTCCTCCAAAACACTCAAGCCAAATTGTTCAATATTTCACAGAAATAATCTTTTATACCATCTCCCTCAATTTTGTTCAGGAAGTTAAACTTAGTCATCTGTCCAAAAAATCATACTTAAATGACAGTCTCAGAAACAGCCAGAGCTATCATCACCAAATTTTTTGCCAGTGTTGGTCACATGAGTCATATATGAAATTCAGGTATTGGTGGCGCCACCTGAATTGACCTATTTTTGTACGGGGTTCATTGGTCATCTGTACATTAATCCATAATTTCTCAGGAATAGCAGGAGCTACCATTCCCAGATTTTATGCAATAATCTGTCACATATCAAATTTTGTGGGATTCAGCTTATTTTTTTGCTATCTGCATTTACTTAGATTTTATAAGGAAAAAGCTGACAATATTTTAAAAGTCGTCTTCTTGTAGACGGTCCAGCCAAATTGTTAAATATTTTACTTAAAGGATCCCAGAGGCAAGCCCTCACAAGTTTGTTCAAATGGTTTGTATTTGATGACTTTTAGTGGAGTTACACAAATTTGAACAGTCATTCAGCCAAGTAGGCATACTGACATAGTACTCTCAGAAATGACAGAAGCTAGCATTACCAGGTATTGTGCAAATAGTGGTCACATGACTCATATTTGAAGTTGTAGATTTGGTGGTGCCACCTACATTGACCTGTTTTTTATGGGCAAAAAACCTCATAATTTTAGCCTCTTTCAGCTAAATGATGAAACTGTCAAGTTGATTTGTTCAAATTTTTTAAAAGAATTATCCTAGGACATGGTTCTTTCAATCATATCAGAATATACTGAGTTTGTTGATTTTTGGTTGAGTCGTGATAGGCTTAAGTTGGTCTTATGGCCATTATTATGTCTTTTTCAAACTGAGGACTGCAATAGTGTTCTTCTACAAAATTATTATTTCAATTATATCTTCTGTAACATTGCACAAAAATTATTCTTAGGTGGCCTTTGTTCAAGTTTACTAGAATGATTTTTGGCAGAACTATTGGACCTTTAACAATGAAAGTACTGCACCTTTTATTATTCTAGATATTTTGATAAAAAGTTTATGAATATGTCGGCTTGAAAAAAGAAATTTTAACCAAAGTCTTTCAGTATGTGTAAACACATATACCAGGCCAAGATTGAATCTGTATCTTTAAATAGGTTGAGAAACTGCCAACTGTTTCAGATTTAGGAACAGATCAAGAGTTCATTCAGTGCAGCCAGATATAGGTTAAGAGTTCAATCAGTGCAGCCAAGCACATGGCATGTGATCACCTCATGGGTGACATGTGAACACTTCATGGGCACCATGTGATCACTTCATGGGTGTCAAGCCCCTCATCCTTCATAAGAATGGGAATTCAGGTAAAAATGAAAGTATATGAATATCAGTGCAAATACTTTCAAAATGTATTCATGAATGCATTCATGAATATATTCTTTAATATTATTTTAATAATCACTTCAGTTATATTTTATTTTAAAAAATCATACGATTCTCTTATTATTTTTAATAAAAAATTATATTTGGGACAATATTTGTAAATTTTTTTAATAAATAGTTAAACTCTTATATTATATGTTCTGCTTATAAGTTATATGGCCAAGTCAAAATCTGTGTGACAATAGCACTCCATTTGTTAATAAAATAAATGAAATCAATCCTCTTCCCTGTCTCCAAAGGTACTATCAAAATCATACATAAGCTTAACAACAACAACTCATAATACAGCTTATTTTTTTACCACATAAAACCAGCATGTGCCTCATTTCTAAATCATATTTTTTAATCATATATAACAGCTGAGTGCCGTGACCCATAGGTCCCTTGTTTACGAATTGTTTTCTCTATTTTTGAGACCTTTAAAACTGTGAACACCTGTCAACAGGGCACAAATTGTAAAGACTGGACCTAGAATCTTCATTCCTCACACAGTGAGAGACCTATGAAAAGTCTTCATGGAAACCTGAAATAAGGTCTCTGTTACATATATCCTTTGAGCTGTTGGGCTCCTAATTACCCCAAAGAATAATGGAAAATTTGATAAAAAACAAATTGCAACATCTCAATAACTACAACACTGATGGTCATGATTTTTGGCATACATATTGATCAAGAGGTGTTCCATCAGTTCCTGTAGACTGGTGGTGCCATCTGTATTATTAGCTCAGCTGACTATAAGTCATCTGAGCTATAGTCGTGGTCCATTGTCCGTCGTCCGTCCGTCTGTCCGTCCGTCCGTCTGTCCGTCCGTCCGTCCGTCCGTCCGTCCGTAGATGTGGCACGTTTTGAAACCGTAAGACCTAGGAATCCAAAATTCGGCATAATGTTAGATGTCCCCAAGATCTCCTACCAAGCCGAAAACTGGGTGTTTGCAACTTCGTTCCTTTGAGAAATTAAGGAAAAACCTCAATTTTTTATTAGCTCAGCTGACTATAAGTCATCTGAGCTATAGTCGTGGTCCATTGTCCGTCGTCCGTCCGTCTGTCCGTCCGTCCGTCCGTCCGTCCGTCCGTCCGTCCGTCCGTAGATGTGGCACGTTTTGAAACCGTAAGACCTAGGAATCCAAAATTCAGCATAATGTTAGATGTCCCCAAGATCTCCTACCAAGCCGAAAACTGGGTCTTTGCGACTTCGTTCCTTTGAGAAATTAAGGAAAAACCTCAATTTTTTATTAAAAACCTATTTTCACACTTCAGGACTGCCTAATATCCAAACCACTCATCTGTTTTCCCTCATATTTACCATAAATATTCTTCTATATAGTTCCTATGTACATGCCAGAAATTATGTCTGTATTATATAATTTAAAAAAGTTATGGCCCCAAACATAATGCATTTTGTAAAAAATCAGGAAAGATATTTGATCACTTAACACAAAACTTGTTAAAGCTATGGACTTTTTTTCCAGTAATATAACTTTAGTTTATCAAAATTAAATTGTATACCCAAAATTAGATCAAAATCTTTTAAATTTTTTAAAATATTAACAAAAATAAAAAATTGGTACCTTAAATTTTGCCCAACTTTGACCATGGCACGTTTTTTTACTGTAAGTACTGTGGATTTAATTTTCTCAGCATGTTTTTGTTAGCATTTTTTCTGTTAACACCAAAAATTTGAAACCAGTTGATCAAAAACTGTAGATTTTATTCAAGTTTTCAAGCACCATGTAACAAATTGTTTACATCAAGCTAGTGTTATGCAGTTTGCAAGAGCTCAGCTCCCCAGCTACAGCTCTCAGTTCCTAAAATTTGGCATACAATTAGATGTCTCCAAAATTCCCTACCATGCCAAGAATTTGGTCACTAGGACTTAATACCTTTGAGATATTAATGAAAAACTTCATTTTTCCATTAAAAACCCATTGTTACACTTCAAGACTGCCTAATATCAAAACCACTGATGTGACTTTAATCATATATAATATACATATTTTTCTATACATTCTCTATGCATATGCCAGAAATGATGTCAGTATTGCGTAATTGTTTTAAGTTATGGGCCCAAACATAATGCACTATGTAAAAAATCAAGAAATATATTTACTCCCTTAACAAGGGGATTGCTGAAGCTAGAGTTTTTTTGCCAGGGATGTAACATTATTTAATCAAGATTCAATTGAATACCCCAAATTAGTCCTGAATTTTTCAAATTTTATATGTTATTAGTATAAATATAAAATAAGTACCTTAAATTTTGCCCAACTTTGACCATGGCACATTTGTTTCCTGTGAGCACGGTTGATATAATTTTCATATCATGCACACAAGGATTTCAGCTTTTTAGTTTAGAAAGCTGAAAGAAATTGGCCAAAAATTGTAGCTTTTATTAATGTTTTTATGAGACCATGTCAGACCTTAACTCTCTCCAGCCCCTCTTGAGTCACCTGTATGTTGACCTTGTTGAACTTTCAGCAAATTATGCATGCTTGAGGCGAGCCATACACTGTTGCAGATAGGCAGCTTATGGCCAGCCACAGTTGATCCAGGTGTCCAACCCAACTCATCTAGTAGTTTTAACCAACAACATAACAATTAACAATAAATTAATAAATTTTAATGTTTTTTTAATAACAAATTAAAGAAAAATAAAAAAGAATTTGTTAGTTTATAATAACAAGAAATCAACTTGCAGTTACTGATGATAAAAGAATCTTGTATCGATGGATAGAATGTCACGTACTCCAAATAACACCATGCAGTCACCTATGGTATTTTTCAGTTCAATTTTAATGATAAAAAAGTAAATCATATTATTCATTACTAATCATTAGGGATCATATGAAGGAAATTAATGATAGACAAAGATGCAGTTGATATTATTAATCTAGATTCCTACTGTGTCTAGTGTGTACATTGATGTGAAATTAGTCCAAAATGAATATATTACATTTTTTTAAAATATAAATAAAAGCCATAAAACCAGGTCTTTTGATCATAATTTAAATGTGTGAATTTTGTATATTCTGGATTCTCAACATAATTGTTTAGTGAAAACTGAATAAATGCCAGTAATGGTGGGAAAACTTTGCAGTTGTATTTAAATACGAATATTAATATGTACTCCATTATAAAATGTCTTGCATAAAGAATTGGAATTCAGGTAAAAATGAAAGTATATGAATACCAGTGCAAATACTTTCAAAATGTATTCATGAATGCATTCATGAATATATTCTTTAATATTATTTTAATAATCATTTCAGTTATATTTCATTTTAAAAAATCATAAGATTCTCTTGTTATTTTTAACAAAAAATTATATTTGGGACAATATTTGTAATTTTTTTAATAAATAGTTAAACTCTTATATCATATGTTCTGCTTATAAGTTATATGGCCAAGTCAAAATCTGTGTGACAATAGTACTCCATTTGTTAATAAAATAAATGAAATCAATCCTCTTACCTGTCTCCAAAGATAATATCATAATCATACATAAGCTAAACACCAACAACTCATAATAAAGCTTATATTTATAACCACACCAAACCAGCATATGCCTCATTCCTAAATCATATTTTTTAATCATATATAACAGCTGAGCGCCGTGACCCATAGGTCCCTTGTTAAAAACCTATTTTCACACTTCAGGACTGCCTAATATCAAAACCACTCATCTGTTTTACCTCATATTTACCATAAATATTCCTCTATATAGTTCCTATGTACATGCCAGAAATTATGTCTGTATTATTTAATTTAAAAAAGTTCTTGGCCCAAACATAATGCATTTTGTAAAAAATCAGAAAAGATATTTGATCACTTAACACAAAAAATGTTAATGCTATGGACCTTTTTTCCAGTAATATAACTTTAATTAATCAAAATTAAATTGTATACCCAAAATTAGATGAAAATCTTTTAAATTTTTTAAAATATTAATAAAAATAAAAAATTGGTACCTTAAATTTTGCCCAACTTTGACCATGGCACGTTTTTTTCCTGTAAGTACTGTGGATTTAATTTTCACAGCATGTTTTTGTTAGTATTTCAACTGTTAACATAAAAAATTTGAAACCAGTTGATCAAAAACTGTAGATTTTAATCAAGTTTTCTTGCACCATGTAACATATTGTTTACATCAAGCTAGTGTTATGCAGTTTGCAAGAGCTCAGCTCCCCAGCTTCAGCTCTAAGTTCCTTAAATTCGGCATACAGTTAGATGTCTCCAAAATGCCCTACCATGCCAAGAATTTGGTCACTAGGAGTTAATACCTTCGAGATATTAATGAAAAACTTCATTTTTCCATTAAAAACCCATTGTTACACTTCAAGACTGCCTAATATCAAAACCACTGATCTGACTTTAATCATAAATAATATACATATTTTTCATTCTCTATGCACATGCCAGAATGATGTCAGTATTGTGTAATTGTTTTAAGTTATGGGCCCAAACATAATGCACTTTGTAAAAAATCAAGAAATATGTTTACTCCCTTAACAAGAGCATTGCTGAAACTAGAGATTTTTTTGTCAGGGATGTAACATTATTTAATCAAGATTCAATTGAATACCCAAAATTAGTTCTGAATTTTTCAAATTTTATTTAGTATAAATATAAAATTAGTACCTTAAATTTTGCCCAACTGTGACCATGGCACGTTTGTTTCCCGTGAGCACTGTTGATATAATTTTCATATCATGCACACATAAGCATTTCAGCTTTTTAGTTTAGAAAGCTAAAAAGAAATTGGCCAAAAATTGTAGCTTTTATTAATGTTTTTAATGAGACCCTGTCAGACTTTGGCTCTCTCCAGCCCCTCTTGAGTCACCTGTATGTTGACCTTGTTGACCTTTCATCAAATTATGCACGCTTGAGGCGAGGCATACAGGAATCCAGGCAGCTTATGGCCAGCCACAGTTGATCCAGGTGTCCAACCCAACTCATCTAGTAGTTTTAACCAACAACATAACAATAAACAATAAATTAATAATTTTTTATTGGTTTTTAATAACAAATTAAAGAAAAATAGAAAAGGAATTTGTTAGTTTATAATAACAGGAAATTAACTTGCAGTTACTGATGATATAAGAATCTTGTATCGATGGGTAGAATGTCACATATTCCAAATAACACCATGCAGTCACCTATGGCATTTTACAGTTCAATTTTAATGATAAAGAAGTAAATCATATTATTCATTACTAATCATTAGGGATCATATGAAGGAAATTAATGATAGACAAAGATGCAGTTGATAATATTAATCTAGATTCCTACTGTGTCTATTGTGTACATTGATGTGAAATAAGTCCAAAATGAATTTTTTACAGTTATTTTTTAATATAAATAAAAGCCATAAAACCAGGTACTTATGATCATTATTTAAATGTGTGAATTTGGTATATTCTGGATTCTCAACATCATTGGTTGGTGAAACTGAATAAATACCAGACATGGTGCGAATACTTTGTAAATGTATTTAAATACGAATATGATTATGTACTCCATTATAAAATTTCTTGCATAAAGAATAGGAATTCAGGTAAAAATAAAAGTATATGAATACTCGTGCAAATACTTTCAAAATGTATTCATGAATGCATTCATGAATATATTCTTTAATATTATTTTAATAATCATATCAGTTATATTTCATTTAAAAAAATCATATGATTCTCATATTATTTTTTATAAAAATTATATTTGGGACAATATTTGTAACTTTTTTTAATAAATAGTTAAACTCTTATATTATATGTTCTGCTTATAAGTTATATGGCCAAGTCAAAATCTGTGTGACAATAGTACTCCATTTGTTAATAAAATAAATGAAATCAATCCTCTTCCCTGTCTCCAAAGGTACTATCAAAATCATACATAAGCTAAACAACAACAACTCATAATACAGCTTATATTTATTACCACACAAAACCAGCATGTGCCTCATTTCTAAATAATATTTTTTTATCATATATAACAGCTGAGCGTCGTGACCCATAGGTCCCTTGTTAAAAACCTTTTTTTACACTTCAGGACTGCCTAACATCAAAACCACTCATCTGTTTTTCCTCATATTTACCATAATTTTTCCTCTATATAGTTCCTATGTACATTCCAGAAATTATGTCTGTATTATGTAAATTTAAAAAGTTATGGGCCCAAATATAATGCATTGTGTAAAAAATCAGGAAAGGTATTTGATCACTTAACACAAAACATGTTAAAGCTATGGACTTTTTTCCAGTAATATAACTTTAATTAATCAAAATTAAATTGTATATGCAAAATTAGATCAAAATCTTTTAATTTTTTTTTAAATATTAACAAAAATAAAAAATTGGTACCTTAAATTTGGCCCAACTTTGACCATGGCACGTTTTTTTCCTGTAAGTACTGTGGATTTAATTTTTACAGCATGTATTTTTTAGCATTTATGTATATGAATACCAGTGCAAATACTTTCAAAATGTATTAATGAATGCATTCATGAATATATTCTTTAATATTATTTTAAAAATCATTTCAGTTATATTTTTTTTTTGGAATAAATCATACTATTCTCTTATTATTGTATCCCCAGACAAAGCGGGGGATACTATGTTTTCATACCGGTCCCGCCGCCCCCGCCGCCGCCGCCGCATATGAATCTTGTTGGTGCGATAACCCAAAAAATATTTCACGGAACTTTACCAAACTTGGTATATGTATAGATATGGGAAAGAGGACAACGCCTATTTAAAATGAGGTCATGACCTTTACTAGGAGAGTGTCCTTGACCATGAATAGGTCCAATTTTCGGGAAAATCCCACAAATTCTTTAATATCTCAAGAAATCTTGCATGGATTTATCCCAAAATCAAGTTGATGGAAGATCATGGATAGGGTTGTCATGTTCCAGAAACTGGTGGCGCCACCAATTATTTTTTACTTGTTTTCGTGCCGTTTAATACCCCCAAAATTCCCACCTTACATCATTGTGAGCATTATAAGTCAAAAACTAATGGACAGATTTCTTTTATATTATGCATATACATAGGTATGGGTTATGGGATGATGCTTATTTAAATTGGGGTCATGACCTTTCCTATGATAGTGGCCTTGACCTTGAATATTGCCATATATGGTGAAAATCACACACTTCTTATGATATCTCCAGTGTTGATAGCCATATGGATTTCAAACATGACTTATGTATGGCCTGCCACTAAAGTAAGAACCCTATAGGTTCTAGGGTCATGAGGTCAAAGGTCAAGGTCACTGGACTGGCATTTTAAAAGATACTGTGGATGCATTTTAAGCCAAACTTTCATCCCAGGTCTTCCATCTTGAATATATAGCTCACTTGCCAATAGTGGATGATCCACATAAATTTTGGGGTCACAAGGTCAAAGGTCAAGGCCACAGGAGCTATCTGTCCAAAAATTAGTTTCTGGATGATAATTCCTGCTTTTATTGATGTACTGATTTCAAACTTGACTTATATATGTCCCATTGAAAAAGCAAGACTCCAATTGATTTTGGGGTCATGAGGTCAAAGGTCAAGGTCACAGGACACATCTTTAAAAAGATTGTGGATGCATTTTCAGCCAAACAATTCATCTCAGACCTTTCATCTTGCACATATAAGTTATCTGCCAATAGTGGATGATCCATAGAAATTTTGGGGTCACAAGGTCAAAGGTCAAGGCCACAGGAGCTATCTGTCCAAAAATTAGTTTCTGGATGATAATTCCTTCTTTTATTGATGTTTGGATTTCAAACTTGACTTGTATTTGACCCATTGGAAAAGCAAGACCGGAATTGAATTTGGGGTCATGAGGTCAAAGGTCAAGGTTACAGGACACATCTTTAAAAAGATTGTGGATGCATTTTCAGCCAAACAATTCATCTCAGACCTTTCATCTTGCACATATAGTTCACCTGCCAAGAGTGGAAGACCCCTATCAATTTTGAGGTCACAAGGTCAAAGGTGAAGGTCACAGGAGCCATCTGTCCAAAAATTAGTTTCTGGATGATAATTCCTTCTTTTACTGATGTATGGATTTCAAACTTGGCTTTGTTATTGACCCATTAGAAAAGCAAGACCCAAATTGATTTTGGGGTCATGAGGTCAAAGGTCAAGGTCACAGGAAACCTCTTTAAAAAGATTGTGGATGCATTTTCAGCCAAACAATTCATCTCAGATCTTTCATCTTGCACATATAGTTCACCTGCCAAGAGTGGAAGACCCCTATCAATTTTGAGGTCACAAGTTCAAAGGTGAAGGTCACAGGAGCCATATGTCCAAAAATTAGTTTCTGGATGATAATTCCTGCTTTTATTGATGTATGGATTTCTAACTTGACTTATATATGTCCCATTGGAAAAGCAAGACCCAAATTGATTTTGGGATCATGAGGTCAAAGTTCAAGGTCACAGGACACATCTTTAAAAAGATGTGGATGCATTTTCAGCCAAACATTTCATCTCAGATCTTTCATCTTGCACATATAGTTCACCTGCCAAGAGAGGAAGAACCCTATCAATTTTGAGGTCACAAGGTCAAAGGTGAAGGTCACAGGAGCCATCTGTCCAAAAATTAGTTTCTGGATGATAATTCCTTCTTTTATTGATGTTTGGATTTCAAACTTGACTTGTATTTGACCCATTGGAAAAGCAAGACCGGAATTGAATTTGGGGTCATGAGGTCAAAGGTCAAGGTCACAGGAAATCTCTATAAAAAGATTGTGGATGCATTTTCAGCCAAACAATTCATCTCAGTTCTTTCATCTTGCACATATAGTTCACCTGCCAAGAGTGGAAGACCCCTATCAATTTTGAGGTCAAAGGTGAAGGTCACAGGAGCCATCTGTCCAAAAATTAGTTTCTGGATGATAATTCCTTCTTTTACTGATGTATGGATTTCAAACTTGGCTTTGTTATTGACCCATTGGAAAAGCAAGACCCAAATTGATTTTGGGGTCATGAGGTCAAAGGTCAAGGTCACAGGAAACCTCTTTAAAAAGATTGTGGATGCATTTTCAGCCAAACAATTCATCTCAGATCTTTCATCTTGCACATATAGTTCACCTGCCTAGAGTGGAAGACCCCTATCAATTTTAAGGTCACAAGGTCAAAGGAGAAGGTCACAGGAGCCATCTGTCCAAAAATTAGTTTTTGGATGATAATTCCTGCTATTATTGATGTATGGATTTCTAACTTGACTTATATATGTCCCATTGGAAAAGCAAGACCCAAATTGATTTTGGGATCATGAGGTCAAAGGTCAAGGTCACAGGACACATCTTTAAAAAGATGTGGATGCATTTTCAGCCAAAAATTTCATCTCAGATCTTTCATCTTGCACATATAGTTCACCTGCCAAGAGAGGAAGAACCCTATCAATTTTGAGGACACAAGGTCAAAGGTTAAGGTCACAGGAGCCATCTGTCCAAAAATTAGTTTCTGGATGATAATTCCTTCTTTTATTGATGTTTGGATTTCAAACTTGACTTGTATTTGACCCATTGGAAAAGCAAGACCGGAATTGAATTTGGGGTCATGAGGTCAAAGGTCAAGGTCACAGGAAACCTCTATAAAAAGATTGTGGATGCATTTTCAGCCAAATAATTCATCTCAGATCTTTCATCTTGCACATATAGTTCACCTGCCATAGAGTGGAAGACCCCTATCAATTTTGAGGTCACAAGGTCAAAGGTGAAGGTCACAGGAGCCATCTGTCCAAAAATTAGTTTCTGGATGATAATTCCTTCTTTCACTGATGTATGGATTTCAAACTTGGCTTTGTTATTGACCCATTAGAAAAGCAAGACCCAAATTGATTTTGGGGTCATGAGGTCAAAGGTCAAGGTCACAGGAAACCTCTTTAAAAAGATTGTGGATGCATTTTCAGCCAAACAATTCATCTCAGATCTTTCCTCTTGCACATATAGTTCACCTGCCAAGAGTGGAAGACCCCTATCAATTTTGAGGTCACAAGTTCAAAGGTGAAGGTCACAGGAGCCATATGTCCAAAAATTAGTTTCTGGATGATAATTCCTGCTTTTATTGATGTATGGATTTCAAACTTGACTTGTATATGTCCCATTGGAAAAGTAAGACCAAAATTGATTTTGGGGTCATGAGGTCAAAGGTCAAGGTCACAGGACACATCTTTAAAAAGATGTGGATGCATTTTCAGCCAAACATTTCATCTCATATCTTTCATCTTGCACATATAGTTCTCCTGCCAAGAGAGGAAGAACACTATCAATTTTGAGGTCACAAGGTCAAAGGTGAAGGTCACAGGAGCCATCTGTCCAAAAATAAGTTTCTGGATGATAATTCCTGCTTTATTGATGTATAGATTTCAAACTTGACTTGCATGTGTCCCATTGGAAAAGCAAGACCCAAATTGATTTTGGGGTTATGAGATCAAAGGTCAAGGTCACAGGACACATCTTTAAAAAGATCAAGGTCACAGGACCAACATCTTCAACAAGATTGTGGATCGTTAGATGGAATAAACAATAAATATGCCAAGTGTCAGTATATGCTGCTAAAAATGGGGGTCTGTTCTTGTAGGAGGGGGGCCTACTATGTCTGGGGATACTCTGGCACCTGCAGTGCCAAGAAATGTCTAGTTTTTAATAAAAATTATATTTGGGAGAATATTTGTAATTTTTTTAATAAATAGTTAAACTCTTATATTATATGTTCTGCTTATAAGTTATATGGCCAAGTCAAAATCTTTGTGACAATCGCACTCCATTTGTTAATAAAATAAATGAAATTAATCCTCTTTCCTGTCTCCAAAGGTACTTTCAAAAACTTACATGAGCTAAACAACAACAACTCATAATACAGCTTATTTATATTACCACATAAAACCAGCATGTGCCTCATTTCTAAATCATATTTTTTTATCATATATAACAGCTGAGCCCCGTGACCCATAGGTCCCTTGTTTTTGTGTTGTGTGCACCCATGCCAAAATTGCAGCAGTGATGTTTGTTTAATTGTTTCTTGTTCTAAGTGTTTAGTACTTGCATTGTTCATATACATGTTACACATGTTCTTGAAAAGTAATGGTCCAGCATTGAAGCATTATACCTGGTGTAATCTCATTGCACAGGTTCGCATTAGGCCTGTAGGCCTTGTTTTAAGTTTATGCATTTTTTTCTCTATTTTTGAGATATATAAATACATTCACAATCTTGGCCTGTTGGTTAATCTGTTTGATGCTTCAGTTGAATGGGTATATACTACCATTCTGATGATAAAATTTCCTTTGCGAATCTCTTCCCAGTCAGCTGAGCGTCATGACCCATGGGTCACTTGTTTTCTTTGTGGATTTTGTTCACCAATATGTTGGGTGCAAAAAATAATAAGGTTGGCCCACTGTCAGCCTTAATATTTTTTTAGGTAATAAGCATAAAACAAAATGGCCACCAAAACAGTACTAAAATAGCAAAAATACCACATTTCTCATCTTTGACATAGAGGGCCAACTAATACAGGAATTCTAGGGTAAAATGATCCAGAGAATCCTTTTCTGGTATTTTTTAGCTCAGCTGACTGTAAGTCAACTGAGGTATAGGAATCCTTCTTTGTCCGTTGTCTGTCTGACTGTCAGGCTGTCCGTTAGCAGGGCACAAATCGTAACCACTAATCCTAGAATCCTGTAACTAAAAATATAGGAAGGCCCATGAAAAAACTCCTTGGAAACCTTAAATTAGGTCATTGTGACCAATATCCTTCGAGCTGTGGGTATTGTAAGTACCCTCTACAATAAAAAAAATTTGATACAAAACCTCCAATATCTTGATAATTAATACATTGATTGTCATGAATCTTGCCTTGGATATTGACCATGACTAGTTTTGTTAGTTCCAGAAAAGTGGTGGCGTCACCTGTTTTTTTAGCGAACCCGTAAGCTTATGCAATGGTGCGGTGTCGTGCAGCGTCTATCGTGTGTCATCTGTACGTTAACCCATAGCTATCTAAAAAATGGCAGAAGCTAGCTTCACCAAATTTTTTGCAAATAAATAGTCATCTGAAAAACTCTATCAGATTTTGTTTATTTTTTGGCTAACTGCATTTTCTTAAATTTATTAGGGAAAAAGCAAAAAAAACCTTTAAAAAATCTTCTCCGAATCAGGCAAATTGTCCAGTATTTCACAGAAATGATTCCTGGAACAATCTTTCTCAAGTTTGTTCGAATGGTTTAAGTTCGGTGATTTTTGGCCGAGTTACAGGAAGTAGAACATATAGTTTTACCCATGTCCGTCATTCCGTCTTTCCGTCATTCTGAAATCGAACAGTTGTACGGACTTTTTTTCGCAATGCCTGCAGATATTGGCCTGATTTTTGGTGTGTGGGCAAATATAGACCAGTTACAGATTGAGTTCGCGTTTCGTCCCAGTTGACCTACTTTTTACCATTTTACGGCTCCTAAACTTAGAAAATTTCATGAAAAATAGAAGTTTTCATGACAAATACACATGTACAGATTTTTTTGGCAATGCCTGCAGATATTGGCCTGATTTTTGGTGTGTAGGCAGATAATGACCAGTTACAGATCGAGTTCGCGTTTCGTCCCTGTTGACCTACTTTTGACCGTTTTACGGCTCTTAAACTTAGAAAATTTCATGAAAAATAGAAGTTTTCATGACAAATACACATGTACGGACTTTTTTTCGCAATGCCTGCAGATATTGGCCTGATTTTTTTTGTGTGGGCAGATAATGACCAGTTAGAGATCGAGTTCTTGTTTTGTCCCTGTTGACCTACTTTTGACCATTTGACTGCTCCTGAACATAGAAAGTTTCATGAAAAATAGAAATTTTCATAACAAATGCATATGTACTGACTTTTTATCCTCAATGCCTGCAGATACCATCCTGATTTTTAATGTGTGCGCAGATAATGACAGTTACAGATCGAGTTCGCGTTTTGTCCCCGTTGACCTACTTTTGATTGTTTTAAGGCTCCTAAACATAGAAAATTTCATGGAAGACTGAAATTTTTATGGAAAATGCACATGTATGGACTTTTTATTATCAATGCCTGCATATACTGGCCTGATTTTTGGTGTGTTGCTTGATAATGACCTGTTACAGATCGAGTTTGCATTTTGCTCTGTTGACCTACCTTCTGACCAAACAACACCTCCTGAACTTAAAAAATTTTTCAAAATTTTACAAATGTTTCTAATTTGCCCCAGGCGGGGGCATTCGTGTCGTTCCGACACATCTAGTTTTAAACTGCATTTTCTTAGATTTAATAGGGAAAAAAGCAAAAAAAGCTGTAAAAATCTTCTTCTCAGAAACTGTCCTGCCAAATTGTCCAATATTTGACAGAAATGATCCCTGGAACAATCTGTCTCAAGTTTGTTTGAATGGTTCCATTTCGGAGATTTTTGGCTGAGTTACAGGAGGTTGAACTTAGTCATCTGTCCAAAAAAGCACACTAAAATTAAAATCTCAGAAAAGGCTGGAGCTATCACCAAATTTTATGCCAATGTTGGTCACATGAGTCATATCTGAAATTGAGGTATTGGTGGCGCCACCTGCATCGGCCTTTTTTGTACGAGGTCATCAGTGCCCGTTTCACACTGACAGCTACAAATAACTTCTTCTCTCAAAGAGATGGCCAAATTGTTTAATATCGCACAGAAATGATCCTAGGGTAGTGCTTTCTGAAGTTTGTTCAAATGGTCTCAGTTCAGTGACTTTTGGCTAAGTTATGGGAAGCTGAATTTAGTCACATGCCATAACAGCCCATTTTAGCTTAGTGGCTACAAAAATCTTCTCAAAAACCACTGGGCCAAATTCTTAAATCTCACACATTAATTATCCTTAGATGTTGATAATTCAAGTTTGTTCAAATGGTCTCAGTTCAGTGACTTTTGGCTGAGTTATGGGGAGCTGAATTTAGTCATATGCCATAACAGCCAATTTTAGCTAAGTGGCTACAAAAATCTTCTTCTCAACAACCACTGGGCCAAATTCTTAAATCTCACACATTAATTATCCTTAGATGTTGATAATTCAAGTTTGTTCAAATGGTCTCAGTTCAGTGACTTTTGGCTGAGTTATGGGAAGCTGAATTTAGTCATATGCCATAACAGCCCATGTTAGCTAAGTGGTTACAAAAATCTTCTTCTCAAAAACCACTGGGCCACATTCTTAAATCTCACACATTAATTATCCTTAGATGTTGATAATTCAAGTTTGTTCAAATGGTCTCAGTTCAGTGACTTTTGGCTGAGTTATGGGAAGCTGAATTTAGTCATATGCCATAACAGCCCATGTTAGCTATATGGGAACAAAAATCTTCTACTCCAAAACCACCTGGCCAAATTCTTAAATCCCACACATTAATTATCCTTACATGTTGATAATTTAAGTTTGTTCAAATGGTTTTGATTCAATGACTTTTGGCTGAGTTATGGAAAGGTGAACTTTGCCATTTTGTTGTATTTTCCCATATGAGTTATAAACCTACAAAACGTTTTTCGACTGATGATGATCCTGAGGCCAGTTTGTTTAATATTTTGCAAGAATAATTCCCTGAATCATTCTTATAATAATTGTCTTTTATGGTTCCAAAAAATGAATTTGGCTGAATTATAAAGATTGATTTGAGTCATTTTACCATATATGTTCATCAGCATCCATTACATTATGCCTCTAGACATTTAGATTTCAGGTTATCTATGGAAAATATTGACAAGAATGTTTTTAAAAGCTTTTACAAAATGTAGATTTATGATATAACATATCATCTGTAAACTAACTCATAATTTCTCAGGAATAGTAGGAGCTACCATCCCCAAATGTTATGCAGTTATCTGTCACATATCAAATGTTGATGGATTCATCTTATTTTTGCTATCTGCATTTACTTAGATTTTACAAGGAAAAAGCTGAAAAAAAACTTGTAAAAGTCTTCTTCTTGTAAACAGTCAAGCCAAATTGTCCAAATTTTACAGAAATGATCCCAGAGGCGAGCCAAGATTGTGTACGTTTCTTGAATAGGTTGAGAAACTGCCAACTGTTTCAGATTTGGCAACAGATCAAGAGTTCATTCAGTGTAGCCAAATATAGGTCAACAGTTCAATCAGTGCAGCCAAGCACAAGGCATGTGATCACCTCATGGGCAGCATGTGATCATCTCATGGGTAGCATGTGATCACTTCATGAGTATCATGTGATCACCTCATGGGTGTCATGCCCCTCAGGGCTGCATATGGAGCCAATCTGTGAGCTTATGCAATTGTGGGGCTACTATTTAAGATTTGGCAATAGGCAAAAGGTCAGCCTGGATTTATTTATAGCTTTGGCAGACTGCCAACTGTTTCAGATTATGCAACAGGTCAAGAGTTCACTCAGTGCAGCCAGGTACAGGTCAAAAATTCACTCCGTCTAGCCAGGTGCAATGTCAAGAGTTCGCTCAGTGCAGTAGCCTGAGCCAGTAATTTGTCACAGTACACTCAGGGCAACAGCCTTTCTCACCTAAGCCTGGTCAGCCCCGTGCATCAGACTCAAGGTAAGTTTGATGTATTGGCCTAATATTCTGACCTGTCTATGTGTTTTTATGGCTTTCTTGTTCACAAGACAGGTGTCGCCATCTACAATGACTTTTGCAAAGTGTATTTGCCTGCTTAATTCTACAGAAGAATTTGATATATCAGCCTGAAATTGGGCATATGTGTACATGTCAAATAGCTTTGTTGTATACAAGACTGGTGGTGCCACCTACAATAATTTTTGTGTTGTGTGCACCCATGCCAGAATTTCAGCAGTGATGTTTGTGTCATTGTTTCTGATTCAAAATGTTTAGTTCTTGCATTGTTCATATATATGAAAAGTAGTGGTTCAGCACTGAGGCGTTATACCTGGTGTATATCCATATGCACAGGTTCGCATTAGGCCTGTAGGCCTTGTTTCCTTATTGCATTATTAAGTGGTTTCAAACCCATTTGTGATGTATTATACAGTACAATATATTCTTATCAGATTTATTATGCTTATTTGAAAATAGAAAATTTTAATTTCTTACAGCATTTTCTTTCAGTTTTTAATTAAATGTGCATTATTTTACTTAAGCTAATCATCTTATGACATATTTCTGTCATAAAGTTGAAATAATGATACTTTTAGAAGTATTTGATCATGAGAGGCTCCTGCATCTTAGATATAGTCCAAAAAATGGCACGGTATCAGTTCGGTTAACATATATTTAATATTCGATTATCACCAGTTAGCAGGGCAATTTCCTCTTAGCTTTTATAAAAGGAATAAGTATATTTTGCATTTGCTAAAATTTTCCAAAATTCAGCTGAGCGACGTGTCCCATAGGTCCCTTTTTTAAAACCAGGTACCTATGATTATTTTTAAATTTATGAATTTTGTATATCCTAGATTCTCAACAATTTTGTTTTACTGAAACTGAATAAATACTCAGAAAATAAATGCATGCACAAGTCTGAACTTGTGTGACAAAAGCTCTCCATTTCAAAATGTAAATAATATAAATGACATCAATCCTCTTCCATATATCCCCGAATTTTATCAAAATCTACATAACTTCAGTTAAGCACCATCATCTCATAATACAGCTTATATTACCACACTAAACTAGCATTTGCCTTCCCCTCTTCCAAATCATATTTTGTAATCATATATAACAACTGATCGCCTTGACCATTGGGTCCCTTGTTTACACTTGATAACAAAATTAGATGACTACAGTTGTGACTTGATAAATGACCAAATGAAAATCTTAAATTTATGTTCAATTACAAGGTGGTTGGTTTATCAAATCACGAAAGGTAAGAGGCGTATTCTTTGAAAACAGATGCCATTATATAAGCAAAATAATACAATATTTGTGATTGCATAACTGTTTCATAAGGGAGACACTTGTCACTCTGCTTAAGAATGTCTGAGAGTTTAATGTCCTTTTTTCACAGAAAAGTTTTTCATGGCATACTGAACCTACTTATCCTGGGAACATCTCAGGTTGTCTATCTTGTACTGACACAGAGCCTTCTTTACAGAAATTGTAATCTCTGTGTACTTTTGTTTTGCAGGTCTCGCCATGACTTGATTTGCATGTAGTGGCTGGATATGATGGTAAATGATGTTTGCCTTAAATTTGCATGAGATGGGGTGCTTCTTGTGTTTTTGATTGCAGTTACTTGAGTTAAGAATGGCATTTATTTAGCCATTTCTTGTTTATTACAGAAAGTAATCTCTAGAAAGGCCACAATTGAGGAGCTGCAGACATGCCACAGTGAGGCCTATACATTACTCTATGGCACCAGTTCCTTAAACCGCCAGAAACTAGATGCCAAGATATTTGGTTAGTTCAATTTCATTGATTAACCTGAGTAACAGGAATATACTTGATATTTCAGCTTTTCATCTGCCTTGTTCTTAAATACCTTATTTAATTATGCAAGTGGTGTGTAAGATCATTGATATTTTTAAGCAACAGAGTAACTAAATGTATTAAATGTCAGCTTCTGAAAGACATAGTCCTGTAAAAGAGTAAAAATGACCCATTTGTTGCTTTCAGACTTCTTTTAAATATGCAGAAAGTGTCAAATACAAGTTTAGATCAAATTTTCATTCTTTACTGCCTCAGTGTTAATCAAAATGTTGATACATTTAATGTTTGATAATACCATTATATCAGCAAAATGCAAGACTACATACTGTATTCGACGTAATAAGTGCCCCTCACATAATAAACACCCCCATATACTTGCACAAACAGATTTTGGAGATCACATCAAGATAATTAAGGAATGAGCCATCCTAACCTCACTTTTGTCCCTAGCCAATATATTGTGGTGCATTGCAATATTTTGACATTAACTTGCTTAATTCATGAACTGTCACATGGATTACCATATTTCTCATTTTTTACCTAGCGGTTTAAAATAAATAATAAATCCTGTCACTAGTTTTTAGCCCTCAGCCCTTAGGCTGATGGGCTATTGTCGTCACCCAAGCTGTCCGTCCGTCCGTCCGTCCGTCCGGCGTCCGTTAACTTTTACCTTGTGAGCGGGATATCTTGAAAAGGATTCACCGTCAGATTTTTATTTCCTTGGTAAAGATGTATATCGACAAAATCTCGGTCAAGTTCGAAGATGGGTGACCTTGACCTATTTTTCTACATTTTAGAGCTGATTATAGAAAAATACCTAGATGCTTATTACTCAGGAACCATTTTGTGGATTTTCACAAAACTTGCTTTGATTATTAGGACTGATAGCCTGTACCTGCCACACAAGTTTGGTGGCGCCACCTACAATTTCTGATTTTTTATGAATTTTTATCGGATTTTTCAACTTTTACCTTGTGAGCGGGATATCTCTAAAAGAATTCACCGTAGGAATTTTATTTTTTTGGTGAAGATGTATATTGACAAAATCTCGGTCAAGTTCGAAGATTGGTGACCTAGACCTATTTTTCTACGTTTTAGAGCTGATCATAGAAAAAACATTTAGAAGCTTATTTCTCAGGTACCAATGGGTGGATTTGCACAATACTTACTATGGTCATAGGGACTGATGGTCTTTAACTGCTACACAAGTTTGGGGGCGCCACCTGCAATTTCTGATTTTTAATGAATTTTTCTTGGATTTTTCAACTTGGGCCTTGTGAGCGGGATATCTCTAAAAGGATTCAAAATAGGAATTTTATTTCTTTGGTGAAGATATATATTGACAAAATCTCGGTCAAGTTCGAAGATGGGTGACCTTGACCCACTTTTCAAGGTCACAGAGCTTATAATAGAATAAAACTTAGATGCTTATTTTTCAGGAAGCATTTGGTGGATTGTTATGAATCATGGTACATACCTCTCAATTTTAAATTTATAACTGAGACATGTACAGATATACATCCATGTGAGAATAGATATTTAGTACTTGTTACTGTTACCACCTCTAAACACTGTTCTTTTGGCTGAGGGCTTTTGTCAGCTTCTGCTGATATTCTAGTTTTGTTTTGTTTTTACTAACAAGACAGTGAGGTTTTAAATGGAAGATTTCCTGTATATCACCCACATCATCAGAGGGCAGGTACTTAAGTGATAATACAGCACCTTTGAAGAACAAACATGTAATGTCTCGATTTGTTTGTCAGTATGTGTTTGTATATTACATTCCATTTTCTATAGCTAGCATGCCAGACTAAATACGGAGACCTTTTTTTTTATTTTTGACTTCATTTGTGAAATGTCCAAAGTATCCTTATAGGCAATTTCTGAGTCACAAAGGTACCCAAATTATGTCGGTCAAAACAGCCCAAACATTTTGTGTTAATTATTTGCTACCTAAATACTTTTATGTCCATATCTTAAATGGAGTTTCAAATATTAAGCATGTCACCTCTAGCCGAGAATAAAGGGCTTGTTTGCATTCAAATTTGTCAGATAAGGCCAACTGCGAACCCTTTTATGTGGGAGGGGCAAAAGCCACGTCCTCAAATGGCATCAAGCGGAAGCAACAATCTGAGATATTAATATGCCAACAGTGCAAAGGAAAATAGACACGGAAACATTGAGCAAAAGCAATCCTTGTTTACCATTATTAGCTCACAGAATGTTTAAACATTGGCATAAACACAGGTCCTCACGCATTGATATTGTTAACATTAAGATCTTGTGACACATTGATTGGCAGCTGAGTTGCAATGGGATAAGATCTTGTGATTGGCTGAGAGACTACACATGAAAGAGGAAGCGAGAAGTTTGTAGTTAACACTTGCGCACGTATACTATAACTTCATTCATAACAAATTATCTGTTAACAGGGCACAAATCGTAACAACTGGACCTAGAATCTTCTATCTTGACATACGGGGAGGCCCATGAAAAGTCTCCATGGAAACCAGAAATTAGATCTCTATTACCCATATCCTTCAAGCTATTGTTCCCCAAAGTACCCCCCAGAATAGTGAAAAATTTCATACAAAAACTTCAATATCTCATTAACTACATCACTGATTGTCATGATTTTTGGCATACATATTTATCATGAGATGTTTCATCAGTTTCTGCAGACTGGTGGTGCCATCTGTATTTTTCGATTTTTTACGAATTTTTTTCTCTTTTTGAGACCTTTAAAAATGTAGACATCTGTTAACAGGGCACAAATCGTTAAGACAAGACCTAGAATCTTCATTCTTGATATTCTGAGAGACCTATGAAAATTCTCCATGGAAACCAGAAATAAGGTCTCTGTTACCCATATCCTTCGAGCTATGGGACCCCAAAGTAACCCCCAGAATGGTGAAAAATTTCGTACAGTACTTCAATATCTCATTAACTACATCACTGATGGTCATGATTTTTGGCATACATATTAATCATGAGATGTTTCATCAGTTTCTGCAGACTGGTGGCTCCACCTGTATTTTTCGATTTTTTACGAATTGTTTTCTCTTTTTGAGACCTTTAAAAATGTAGACATCTGTTAACAGGGCACAAATCGTAAAGACAAGACCTAGAATCTTCATTCTTGATATTCTGAGAGACCTATGAAAATTCTCCATGGAAACCAGAAATAAGGTCTCTGTTACCCATATCCTTCGAGCTATGGGACCCCAAAGTAACCCCCAGAATGGTGAAAAATTTCGTACAGTACTTCAATATCTCATTAACTACATCACTGATGGTCATGATTTTTGGCATACATATTAATCATGAGATGTTTCATCAGTTTCTGCAGACTGGTGGCGCCACCTGTATTTTTAGCTCAGCTGACTATAAGTCATCTGAGCTCTAGTCGTGGTCCATTGTCCGTCGTCTGTCCGTCTGTCGTGCCGTCCGTCCGTCCGTAGATGTGGCACGTTTTGAAACCGTAAGACCTAGGAATCCAAAATTCGGCATAATGTTAGATGTCCCCAAGATCTCCTACCAAGCCGAAAACTGGGTCTTTACGACTTCATTCCTTTGAGAAATTAAGGAAAAACCTCAATTTTTTATTAAAAACCTATTTTCACCCTTCAGGACTGCCTAATATCAAAACCACTCATCTGTTTTTCCTCATATTTTCTATAAATAATCCTCTATATAATTCCTATGGACATGCCAGAAATTAGGTCTGTATTATATAATTTAAAAAAGTTATGGGCCCAAACATAATGCATTTTGTAAATAATCAGGAAAGAAATTTTATCACTTAACACAAAACTTGTTAAAGCTAAGCACTTTTTTTCCAGTAATATTACTTAAATTAATCAAAATTAAATTGTGTACCCAAAATTAGATCAAAATCTTTTAAATTTTTTAAAATATTGGCAAAAATAAAAAATTGGTACCTTAAATTTTGCCCAACTTTGACCTTGGCACGTTTTTTTGCTGTAACTGCTGTGGATTAAATTTTCACAGCATGTTTTTGTTAGCATTTCAACTGTTAACACCAAAAATTTGAAACCAGTTGATCAAAAACTGTAGATTTTATTCAATTTTTCAAGCACCATGTCACATATTGCTAGTGTTATGCAGTTTGCTAGAGCTCAGCTCCCGAGCTTCAGCTCTAAATTCCTTAAATTTGGCATACAGTTAGATTTCTCCAAAATCCCCTACCATGCCAAGAATTTGATCACAAGGACTTAATTCCTTCGAGATATCAATGAAAAACTTGATTTTTCCATTAAAAACCCATTGTTTCACTTCAATACTGCCTAATATCAAAACCACTGATCTGACTTTAATCATATATAATATACATGTTTTTCTATACATTCTCTGTGCACATGCCAGAAATGATGTCAGTATTGCGTAATTGTTTTAAGTTATGGGCCTAAACATAATGCACTTTGTAAAAAATCAAGAAATATATTTACTCCCTTAAGAAGGGGCTTGCTGAAGCTAGAGATTTTTTGTCAGGGATGTAACATTATTTAATCAAGATTCAATTGAATATACAAAATTAGTTCTGAATTTTTAAAATTTTATCAGTTATTAGTATAAATATAAAATTAGTACCTTAAATTTTGCCCAACTTTGACCATTTCACTTTTGTTTCATATGAGCTCTGTTTATATAATTTTCATATCATGCACACATAAGGATTTCAGCTTTTTAGTTTAGAAAGCTGAAAGAAATTGGCCAAAAATTGTAGCTTTTATTAATGTTTTTATGAGACCATGTCAGACCTTGGCTCTCTCCAGCCACTCTTGAGTCACCTGTATGTTGACCTTGTTGAACTTTCAGCAAATTATGCACGCTTGAGGCGAGGCATATACTTGGGCAGCCAGGCAGCTTATGGCCAGCCACAGTTGATCCAGGTGTCCAACCCAACTCATCTAGTAGTTTTAACCAACAACATAACAATAAACAATAAATTAATCAATTTTTATTGGTTTTTAATAACAAATTAAAGAAAAATAGAAAAGGAATTTGTTAGTTTATAATAATAGGGAATTAACTTGCAGTTACTGATGATATAAGAATCTTGTATCGATGGATAGAATGTCACGTATTCCAAATAACACCATGCAGTCACCTATGGCATTTTTCAGTTCAATTTTAATAATAAAAAAGTAAATCATATTATTCATTACTAATCATTAGGGATCATATGAAGGAAATTAATGATAGACAAAGATGCAGTTGATAATATTAATCTAGATTCCTACTGTGTCTAGTGTGTACATTGATGTGAAATTAGTCCAAAATGAATATATCACATTTATTTTTTTTAATATAAATAAAAGCCATAAAACCAGGTACTTATGATCATTATTTAAATGTGTGAATTTTGTACATTCTGGATTCTCAACACCATTGTTTGGTGAAAACTGAATAAATATTAGACATGGTGGGAATACTTTGCAATTGTATTTAAATACGAATATGAATATGTACTCCATTATAAAATTTCTTGCATAAAGAAATGGAATTCAGGTAAAAATGAAAGTATATGAATACCAGTGCAAATACTTTCCAAATGTATTCATGAATGCATTCATGAATATATTCTTTAATATTATTTTATTATTCATTTCAGTTATATTTCATTTTAAAAATCATACGATTCTCTTATTATTTTTAATAAAAATTATATCTGGGACAATATTTGTAATTTTTAGCTCAGCTGACTATAAGTCATCTGAGCTATAGTCGTGCTCCATTGTCCGTCGTCCGTCCGTCCATCTGTCCGTCCGTCCGTCCGTCCGTCCGTAGATGTAGCACGTTTTGAAACCTTAAGACCTAGGAATCCAAAATTCAGCATAATGTTAGATGTCCCCAAGATCTCCTACCAAGCCGAAAACTGGGTCTTTGCGACTTCGTTCCTTTGAGAAATTAAAGAAAAACCTCAATTTTTTATTAAAATCCTATTTTCACACTTCAGGACTGCCTATTATCAAAACCACTCATCTGTTTTTCCTCATATTTACCATAAATATTCCTCTATAAAGTTCCTATGTACATGCCAGAAATTAAGACTGAAAAGTATAAATTCTTTAAGTTATGGGCCCAACCATAATGGACTTTGTAAAAAATCAGGAAAAATAATAACTCACTTAAAATGATAAATTTTGAAACTAGAGTCTATTTTCTCAAGTATATAACTATGTTTAATTAAGATTCAATTGTTTACCCAAAATTAGATCTGAATTTTGTAATTTTTTTAAGTTATTAGCATAAAAAAAAAAATCAGTACCTTAAATTTTGCCCAACTTTGACCATGGCACGTTTTTTTCCTGTAAGCACCATTGATTTAATTTTCACAGCATGTAAACATAAATATTTAGTTTGTCTAAATCTGAAATTTGAAAATAAAAGCTTGAAAATTAAGCTAGTTATTGATTTTTTTTTCTGTAGTCACTTGCTTTGATTACAGATGCAGGGTTCCACTCCAGGTCACTGGAAGTCAGCTATGCCAGGGTTTCTGATTTGTTACCGTCACTGGGGGAGATCCCCTGCTGTGACAGGTGTACAGTTATTCTCATATCACCACCCCAATCATCCCCCCCCCCCCCCCCCCGCAAACCCAACCCACCAAGTGTTATTCAGTAATTGTTATTGTTTTCACTGTATCTCCTTAATTGTAATGCTGTTTCCACTCCGATATGCAAAAACTTTCCTTGAAAAAATAATTCAAGGTGTAATCCAGAAGATGCAATGTTGTGTAATGTAGCATTTTTAAAGAAATCAATTTTCTTTTAAATGATTTTAACAAATATAAATGAACCCATCAGTATGCTTAAATTATTATAAAATATGAAGCACATTATGGATAAATAAAGACACAATTAAAAATTTTGAAATCTAAATCAAGTATTATTTTTAGATATTTATTGTTTTGCAGATTTAAAAGATATATTTTTGTGGTAAAAAATAAATAAACATTTGTATGCATGATGTGGTGTTATCTGACAAGATTGAGATTTATGATGATGCAATTGAGAATTATGAATCAACTTTTATATTCAGATATATATGTTAAATTGGAAATGTATAGAAATATAAACTTAAATTAGAAAAAAATTGATGTGATAAAAAATCAGGATTTAATACAAACATTTGTTCATTATTTTCCTGCCTCAGCAGAATTTGAGATCAGGCTTTCTTTGCCCTGGTTTATGTTGTTAATTAGCTATATTTCAGCTGTATACATTTCATAAAAAAAAATACATGTATAATTAAAAATATATATTATGCAAAAATATAGATTCAATTGAACAAATGTGTAAACTACTGAAATGTCAACAGTTAATCGAAAAACCAACTAATGATCATGGTAATAGTACAGATCATTTGTTCACAAACTGCTCACATGCTTTAGTTTCAACATTAGGAAACACATGGTCAGGTCACAAAATATTTTTGCAACAATTTCTTGCTAATCAATACAAACCAATCATATAAACCAACCATGGCCTTTATTACCTCTTCCTCTTACACTTTATCTCCATTAGATATTATTTTAGATTTTTACCTTCAAGGTTAATGTCAGCTGAGCACAGTGACCCATAGGTCCCTTGTTTTTAATAAATAGTTAAACTCTTATATTATATGTTCTGCTTATAAGTTATATGGCCAAGTCAAAATCTGTGTGACAATAGTACTCCATTTGTTAATAAAAAAATTAAATCAATTCTCTTCTCTGTCTCCAAAGGTACTATCAAAATCATACATAAGCTAAACAACAACTCATAAAACAGCTTATACTTATTACCACACAAAACCAGCATGTGCCTCATTTCTAAATCATATTTTTTTATCATATATAACAGCTGAGCACCGTGACCCATAGGTCCCTTGTTTTATATATTGGCAAAAATATAAAATTGGTACCTTAAATTTTGGCCACGGCACGTTTTTTTAGCTCAGCTGACTTTCAGTCATGCAGGGCTATAGCGATGGGTCTTTGCCCGGGGTCCTTCCGTCTGTCCGTCCGGCCGGCCGGTCGTCCGTCTGTTAGCAGGGCACAAATCCTAACCGTAGGGGCTAGGGCCATGAACCCTATGCAGTCTTAGAGGTTCTTAAAAGATCTCCTTGCAAACCTGAAATTAGGTCACTGCCACCTATATTCTCAAAGTTATGGGGTGTATTTGCACCCCCCAGAAATAATTCTTTTAGCCAAAATTTTCATCCCAAACCTTCCATTTTTCACATACAGCTCACCTACCAACAGGGGAAGAACCATAATTATTTTGAGGTCACAAGGTCAAAGGTCAAGGTCACAGAACCAACTTCTTTGAAAAGCCTGTGGATGCATTTTAAGCCAAACCTTTCATCCCAATTCTTTGATCTTTCACATATAGCTCACCTACTAAGTGGGAGAAGAATCCTATAGATGTTGAGGTCACAAGGTCAAAGGTCAGGGTCACAGGATTCAATTCTTTGAAAAGGTTGTGGACACATTTCAAGCTAGACCTTTCATTCCAAACCTTTCAGCACTGATATCACTTCTCTGCCAACAGGGGAAAAGACCTGTTGATTTTGAGGTCAAAGGTCAAGTTCACAGCACCCTCTTCTAATGTGGAGTCATTTTCAGGCAAACTTTTCAATCTATACTTTCCACCTGTCATATATGGCTTACCTACCAATAGGGGAAGAAGCCTATTGATGTTGAGTTCAAAAGGTCAAAGGACAAGGTCCCAATATTGTTCTAAATGCTTGTGAACATATTTTTTTAAAAGGTTGTGGACACATTTCAAGCTGGACTTTTTATTCCAAACCTTCCAGCACTGATATCGATTCTCTGCCAACAGGGGAAAAGACCTGTTGATTTTCAGGTCAAAGGTCAAGTTCATTGCACCCTCTTCTAATGTGGAGACATTTTCAGGCAAACATTTCAATCTATACCTTCCATCTGACATATATGGCTTACCTTCCAATAAGGGAAGAAGCCTATTGATGTCGAGTTCAAAAGGTCAAAGGTCAAGGCCACAATACTTAATTGTTCTAAATGCTTGTGAACATATTTCTGGTGAAACTGTTCAACCCAAACCTTCAGTCTTTCACATATGCCACATCTATGCATCACACAATTTGATCCAAACTTCATATTTATGGGTCTTTTTGCTTGAAGAAATAACTGATTGATTTTGGGGTCAGCTGGTCAGGAGGTTAAAGGTTGCAGATCTAAGTTATTCACTCATTGGTTGCCAAGTAATTACACCAGTTTTAAGTGGTTAGTAGTTACCCATCATTTAGAAAGAATCCAGTTGATATGTGGGCAAAAGGCCAAGGTCATTGGTCAGGGATGTTTGCAATAACTTATTTTGTAGACCATCTCTATTTTTCTTTTATATATAACCATTGCAATCCAGCTGGTACATATCACTGTGTCGCTGTAATTGTGAGTGACACTAGTGACATATGACTCCCAGCCTATTAAGTGATAAGGCTGAGTGATAAGTACCTGTTACTGCATAACAAAAACACAGTTGTCGGAATGCTTCAGCCAGGCATTAAGACTATGAGAGTACAGTATTAAGGTTTAGCTACTGATTTATAAGATGATGGGAACATTTTGCAGTTTATTTTATGGAATCATAGCAATAAATTTAGTTTCCTAGATATTGGAATATTTATATATAAATCACCACATATAAAAGCAAGTGTTTCTTCTCATAATATGTGGATATGTACCTGGATTAAGGATGGCTTTTTTTCATTACAAGACTCTTAGTCATGCTTTCTGCATTTCCTTTCTTTCAGGTTTTGCAGTTTACCTACCCTGCTGACCCCATTGAAAAGCAGAGTTATAATAAAAAATATTAGACTTACACTTTTTACATTTGCATATCTATAAATCTGATATGAGGGCCTTAACATGCCGTTTGATTTGTTTTGGACATTCATTACTGTACCATCCTTTGGAGAATTTGCCCCAAGTTTGGTCTCTAATTGGAGGATGTGTGATATCAAATGTCTGACTTGTCAGAAATCCATTTTGTCTGCCAGTTAGCCACCTTAGAAATCCTTTTTTTCAGTGCAGTTTCAGTGATTTTTCTTCAATGTTTGATCCAATTTAGAGAATGTTTGTTGTCTGATTTCAGACCTGTCAGAAGTTGAATATGGCCACCAGGCAACCATATTCCTTTTGATCATATTATCTCAAGAACTGTTAAAGTGAATGCAGTTGGAAGTATATTAATCTTATCTTGCAAAGGATTGGGTCAAATATTTCTTAATAAATATTACCATCATTTATACAGGTGCAGTACAGTTGGCTTGTATTAAATAAAATTTAAACAGTAGCACCCATTTCTGAATAATTCTTGCATGGATTTCCTTGATTTTTTCTATATATGTTGATCTTATATTTGCCCTTTGTGGTGTTCCTTTTGACACTGACAGGTATCAAGCAAGCTCTGGGAATAGTTGCTGATAGCTTAACAATCAATATTTTTCCTCTGACCATAAATTCACTGTGTTTTAACCAGACACAGGTGATATATATTTCTGTTGTCGTAGAAAATTTCAACATATTGGCAAATTGGGTCTTCAAAATTTAACTGGAAGTTGTGAATCTCAGCCCATGATGTCGCAGGTCATGCTTGGCAGCTGAGCGTCATGACCTATGGGTCACTTGTTCTGTAAGTACTGTGGATTTAATTTTCACAGCATGTACACATAAGGATTTAATCTGTTAAAATCTGAAATTTGAAAATAAAAGCTGCAAAATTAGGCTAGTTATTGAATTTTTGTTTGGGCTCTTGTTGTATTCCCTTACATTGTCAAGCAGTCCACTTTGATGACTGTAGGTCATTCAGTGCACATCTCTATGCTTCCCAGGCTGTTGGCATAATGTTAGATGTCCCCAAAATCTCCTACCATACCAAAAATTAGGTCAGTATTGGGTATTATTTTGAAGTTTTGGGCCAAAATATAATGCAATTTTTAAAAAATCAGGAAATATATTTACTCATTTAACATGAGAATTGCTGAAGCTAGAGACTTTTTTCAAGAATATAACTTTATTTAATCAAGATTCAATTGTTTACCCAAAATTAGATCTGCATTTTGAAAATTTTTCAAGTTATTAGCATTAATAAAAAATCAATACCTTAAATTTTGTCCAACTTTGGCAATGGCACGTTTTTTCCCTGTAAGCACTGTTGATTTAATTTTCACAGCATATATACATAAGGATTTAATCTTTTAAATTCTGAAATTTCAAAGAAATTAATTTGAAAGAATAGCTTTTATTCACGTTTTCATACACCATGTCAAGTGTTGTTTACATCTAGCCCACCTAGTAGGACAGCCTTCACTTGCATTATGTAACCCACCCCAGGCAGCTTGCCTTGGCTCAGCTTGGCCACTACCAGCCTTCCCCTCTGCCCCGCACTCCCCCCCCCCCCCCCCCCCCCAGATGGTGCATAAACTAGATGAATGTTATTATTTTCTGTATTTGATTCATTCTTATTCTAGGCTATGCTACATTTTAGATTTTGTATTGTACCACCAGGGTTTCAATGATTAAAGTGAACATTTAATTGTGTCCACAAAGTGGTGTATTGCTATGAAAGTGTGGATGTTCATCAGATAAGTAATTCCTTACTTCAGAAGAGTAAAAACTTCACCAGGTGTGACATTGACTATTAATTCCAGGTATAAATTAAAACTGGGATAGTAATTAGCTCAATGATATTGTTTGTCCCCCATTCAACCAACAGTGTGTATACTTTATTTGAAAAGATGTTTTATTTAACAAATTTACTGAATCTTTTATTTTATTTTGGTGAATAAAATTAAGCATGTACTGAAAACTCCAATGTGCAAAACTTTTTAATAGTGATTCAAGTAATATTCTTGTAGATGCCATGTTGTTGCATTATTTTCTTTTAAATTCAGTTTAAACATTTATGATTTAAAAATAATAAAATATATGTGTATGCATAATATGACCCAATATGAGCAACACTCTGGATATATAATGATTGCAACTTTTGCAACAATTCTAATATTTTAACTTATAGTTTCAGTTTGTTTACTCTGTATATATAATGATTGCAACTTTTGCAACAATTCTAATATTTTAACTTATATTTTCAGTTTTTTTTTTATTAAAAATTTATAAAACCTGTAAATAAAAAAAAATGATTCAGATAAAAACTTCTAAATGGAAAAAGTGGATATGCTAAAAAAATAGGCTTATATATAAACTTAAATGCATTATTCCCTTGAAAGTGAAATAAAGGTATTAGTCCATTCTGTCCACTTGCCTGTCCATCTGTAAATTTTCATATGCATCACAGTATCTCAAAATTTTACTGTTTTTCTTCATGACAGTCTTGTCAGAATATTAGTTTGCAATCATATATTTAGAACTTTACTATAACCAAGTAGGAGGGCCCCTTTCTTCTTAGCTTTTCATATTCTTATATAAATGAAAAATGTTACAATAGAATATTTCTAAATCCACCTTCGTGCTGCCCCTCACTTTTCCCTTCTCCGAACCCCATCCCAAAGTCAGCCTCAGTAAGCAAGAACAAGATGAATCAGATATATTCATACTTTAATATTTTGTATAACTATTCATCCATAGGTACCTATGTACATGCCAGAAATTATGTCAATATTGTGTAATATGTAGACATAGTGGGCATCACAATAATGTGCCTTGTCAAGACTAAAGAGATATTGTGTCATACAGTCACAAATTCATAAATCACTTCATCAGCATAGTTATTCATAACATCATATCTGTCAAATTGAAAGCTTGCAGACTACCATACACTTTAGATCCTTCAACAAATAGCCTTATCATCATTCTACTACTGCTTATTACTGCTGTCATTGCATTCATATTTGCTCAAATATATCACAATTTTCAACCCCTCCTAAATAAATAAAAAATAAACCACTATATTTACTCTATTAATCCATCAGTCAGGTAATTTCATTTATCATTTACTCACATATTACATTACATTCCTTTATATTAGCCGAACATGTCCATGATATTCATAAGCTTTACGACTTGGAGAAACATTTATAGTCCAATCATGATCAGCTGAGCGCCGTGACCCATGGGTCCCTTGTTTAAATATACGTCAAGTCACTAACAAGCCCTTTCCTACTCCATAACAATACTTCTGAAAATGAAACGCCCCTAGAGGTTGTGAGTTCTGAGTTTAAAGTGGGGGTTCTTGGTACTGACTTTCCGGCAGGATTTCCTGTGGGATTTAGGCAAAGTCTAGGTGTTGTTTTAAATATACGTCCAGTTTAAAATAGAAGGAATACTGAATATTTTTCACAACTTCACACAACAATCGCTAAATACTGTTTTTCTAAATTGCCGTGAATGTGCTTTGAAGTCAAACACTTGTCCACAAGCTGCAGTGTCAGAGGATCGTAATGTAATTTGGAAGTTAACAGCTATTGGGTGGGGTGGGGGTGGGGGGCGCTTGTTAGGGTATCATAAACATTTGAAAAAATTCAGTTTCTAGAGTGCCCTGGGCGCTAATTACATCGGATACGATATATGTTTTCTGTTCCTTCAGTTACTAATTACATAAATGCTCTAGTAATACAGGTCCAACAGGCAGGCTGTAAATTATATTATTATCTTACTCTCCGGGATTAGGAACTAACACCTCAGACAAACGGCAGTGAATGTGATAAGAAATGTGATTACTCTAGATTTTATAGCCATTTGGAATCGCAGCAAATGAGACGCTTGCATGACAGTGGAGAATGAACTTCAACAGTTTTGCCTGCAATGCTGTCCAATATATGGAACTTGTTTTCATTATTAGGAGGGGTGGGGTGGTGGGAATTATGTTTGATATCAGATTGATGATTTGTCCTATTTTGACTTTAAAATCCAAGATGGTCACCTAATTTTGTATCCATCATACTCTCTGCATAATTTTCACTGGAATAAAATGTGTCATTCTGTCATTTTAAGCGAACCTGTGAGCTTATGCGATGGTGTGGCGTCATCTGGCGTCCGTCGTCTGTCCTCCGGTGTCCGTCATCTGTACGTTAACCCATACTATCTTGAAAACGGCAAGAGTAAGCATCACAAAATTTATGCAAAAAATTAGTTATCTAAAAAACTATCGGATTTTGCTTATTTTTGGCTAACTGCATTTTCTTAAATTTTATTGGGGAAAAAGATAAAAAAGCTTTAAAAATCTTCTTCTCCAAAATTGTTCAGCCAAATTGTCCAATATTTCACATAAATGATTCCTGGATCAATCTTTCTCAAGTTTGTTCGAATGGTTAAGTTCGGTGATTTTTGGCCATGTTACAGGAAGTTGAACTTAGTCATCTGTCCAAAAAAGCATTGTAAAATTACAATCTCAGAAATGGCTGGAGCTATCATCACCGAACATGTGCCAATGTTGGTCACATGAGTCATATCTGAAATTGAGGTATTGGTGGCGCCACCTGCATCAGCCTTTTTTGTACAGGGGTCATCAGTGCCCATATCATACTGACTGCTACAAAAAACTTCTTCTCTGAAACCATATGGCCAAATTGTTTAATATCGAACAGAAATGATCCTAGGGTAGTGCTTTCTGAACTTTGTTCAAATGGTCTCAGTTCAGTGACTTTCGGCTAAGTTATGGAAAGCTGAATTTAGTCATATGCCATAACAGCCTATTTTAGCTAAGTGGCTACAAAAATCTTCTTCTCAAAAACCACTGGGCCAAATTCTTAAATCTCACACATTAATTATCCTTAGATGTTGATAATTCAAGTTTGTTCAAATGGTCTCAGTTCAGTGATTTTTGGCTGAGTCATAAGAATCTTAACTTAGCCATTTTGCTTTATTTTCCCATATGAGTTATAAACCTGTAAAACGTTTTTTGGCTGAGGCCACTGAGGTTAATTTGTTTAATATTTTACAAGAATAATCCCCTGAATAATTCCTTTAATAATTGTCTTTTATGGTTCCAAAGAATGAATTTTGGCTGAATTATAAAGATTGAATTGAGTCATTTTACTTTATATGTAAGCTCTGTGAAGCAGATACATCTAACCTGGCAACTGTTTATCAGCATCCATTACATCATGCCTCAAAACATATAGATTTCAGGTTATCTATGGTTAATATTGACAAGAATGCTTTTTAAAAGCTTTTAAAAAATGTAGATTTATGATTTTAGATATTCCTCATGCCAGGCAATGTTTACAATCACAGGTATACAGCTCTCTGTGGGTATATAAAGACGGCTGTACATGGATTATAAATAATAGGTATCCATACTCAATTCAAGATTTTGCCATCAGTGAGATGTATCTGTTTTATAATTTTACATTCAATATGCATCTGTAGTAATTTTTAGCGAACCTGTGAGCTAATGCCATGGTGTGGCGGTGTCCGCCATCTGCGTTTACCCATACTATTTCAAAAACAACTGGAGCTAGCAACATGAAATTTAATGCAAAATATTAGCCATCTGAAAAACTCTGCATTTTTTTTAGATTTTATAGAGAAAAAGGTAAAAAAACCTTTAAAAATCTTCTCCTCCGAAATGGTACAACCAAATTGTTTAATATTTCACAGAAATAATTTTTTATTCCATCTCTCTCAAGTTTGTTTGAATTGTTCAAGTTTGGTGAATTTTGGCCGAGTTACAGGAAGTTGAACTAAGTCATCTGTCAAAAAAGCATACTAAAATGACAGTCTCAGAAACGGCCGGAGGTATCATCACCAAATTTTATGCCAGTGTTGGTCACAGGAGTCATATATGAAATTCAGGTATTGGTGGCGCCACCTGCCTGGACCTTTTTTAGCTCAGCTGACTATAAGTCATCTGAGCTATAGTCGTGGTCTGTCCGTCTGTCCGTCCGTCCGTCCGTAGATGTGGCACGTTTTGAAACCCTAAGACCTAGGAATCCAAAATTCAGCATAATGTTAGATATTGCCAAGATCTCCTACCAAGCCGAAAACTGGGTCTTTGCGACTTCGTTCCTTTGAGAAATAAAGGAAAAACCTCAATTTTTTATTAAAATCCTATTTTCACACTTCAGGACTGCCTAATATCAAAACTACTCATCTGTTTTTCCTCATATTTACCATAAATATTCCTCTATATAGTTCCTATGTACATGCCAGAAATTAAGACTGAAAAGTATAAATTCTTTAAGTTATGGGCCCAAACATAATGGACTTTGTAAAAAATCAGGAAAAATAATAACTCACTTAACATGAAAAATTTTGAAACTAGAGTCTATTTTCTCAAGTATATAACTATGTTTAATTAAGATTCAATTGTTTACCCAAAATTAGATCTGAATTTTGTAAATTTTTTAAGTTATTAGCATAAAAAAAAAATCAGTACCTTAAATTTTGCCCAACTTTGACCATGGCACGTTTTTTTCCTGTAAGCACCATTGATTTAATTTTCACAGCATGTAAACATAAATATTTAGTTTGTCTAAATCTGAAATTTGAAAATAAAAGCTTGAAAATTAAGCTAGTTATTGATTTTTTTTCTGTAGTCACTTGCTTTGATTACAGATGCAGGGTCCCACTCCAGGTCACTGGAAGTCAGCTATGCCAGGGTTTCTGATTTGTTACAGTCACTGGGGGAGATCCCCTGCTGTGACAGGTGTACAGTTATTCTCATATCACCACCCCAATCATCCCCCCCCCCCCCCCCCCCCCCGCAAACCCAACCCACCAAGTGTTATGCAGTAATTGTTATTGTTTTCACTGTATCTCCTTAATTGTAATGCTGTTTCCACTCCGATATGCAAAAACTTTCCTTGAAAAAATAATTCAAGGTGTAATCCAGAAGATGCAATGTTGTGTAATGTAGCATTTTTAAAGAAATCAATTTTCTTTTAAATGATTTTAACAAATATAAATGAACCCATCAGTATGCTTAAATTATTATAAAATATGAAACACATTATGGATAAATAAAGACACAATTAAAAATTGTGAAATCTAAATCAAGTATTATTTTTAGATACTGTTTTGCAGATTTAAAAGATATATTTTTGTGGTAAAAAATAGATAAACATTTGTATGCATGATGTGGTGTTATCTGACAAGATTAAGATTTATGATGATACAATTGAGAATTATGAATCAACTTTTATATTCAGATATATATGTTAAATTGGAAATGTATAGAAATATAAACTTAAATTAGAAAATAATTCATGTGATAAAAAGGATTTAATACAAACATGTGTTCATTATTTTCCTGCCTCAGCAGAATTTGAGATCAGGCTTTGTTTGCCCTGTTTTATGTTGTTAATTAGCTATATTTCAGCTGTATACATTTCATAAAAAAATACATATATATTTAATAATATATATTATACAAAAAAATAGATTCAATTGAACAAATGTGTAAACTACTGAAATGTCAACAGTTAATCAAAAAACCAATTAATGATCATGGTTATAGTACAGATCATTTGTTCACAAACTGCTCACATGCTTTAGTTTCAACATAAGGAAACACATGGTCAGGTCACAAAATATTTTTTGCAACAATTTCTTGCTCATCAATACAAACCAATCATATAAACCAACCATGGCCTTTATTACCTCTTCCTCTTACACTTTATCTCCATTAGATATTATTTTAGATTTTTACCTTCAAGGTTAACGTCAGCTGAGCACAGTGACCCATAGGTCCCTTGTTTGTATGGGGGTCATTGGTCATCTTTACATTAACCCATTATTTCTCAGGAATGGCAGGAGCTACCATCCCCAGATTTTATGCAATAATCTGTCACATATCAAATGTTGTGGGATTCAGCTTATTTTTTTGTTATCTGCATTTACTTAAATTTTATAGGGAAAAGGCTGAAAAACCTTTAAAAGTCTTCTTCTTGTAAACGGTCCAGCCAAATTGTTCAGTATTTTGCAGAAATGATCCCAGAGGCAAGCCCTCTCACTTTTGTTCAAATGGTTTGCATTTGAGGAATTGTAGTGGAGTTACATGAATTTGAACAGTCATTTGGCCAAGTAAGCATACTGACATAGTAATCTCAGAAATGACAGAAGCTATCGTTACCAAGTATTGTGCAAATGTTGGTCACATGACTCATATTTGAAGTTGCAGATTTTGTGGTGCCACCTACATTGACCGTTTTTTTATGGGTAAAAACCTCATAATTTTAGCCTATTTCAGCTTAAAATGTTTATGATGAAAATGTCAAGTTGAATCGTTAAATTTTTCAAAAGAATTATCCTAGGACGTGGTTCTTTCAATCATATCAGAAAAGCTTTTGTTGGTCTTATGGCCATTATTATGTCTATTCCAAACTGAGGACTGCAAAACTGTTCTTCTTCAAAATTGGGTGTTTCAATTATAACTTCTGTAAAATAGCACAAAAATTATTCTTAGGTGGCCTTTGTTCAAGTTTACTTGAATGATTTTGGCAGAATTATTGGACCTTTATCAATGAAAGAACTGCATCTTTTATTATTCTAGATATTTTGATAAAAAGTTTATGAATATGTCAGCTTGAAAAAAAAGCATTTTAGCCAAAGTCTTTCAGTATGTGTAAACAGATTCACCAACACTCCAAGATTGTGTCTGTATCTTTAAATAGGTTAAGAAACTGCAAACTGTTTCAGATTTGGCAATAGATCAGGAGTTCATTAAGTGCAGCCAGATTTAGGTCAAGAGTTCAATCAGTGCAGCCAAGCACAAGGCATGTGATCACCTCATGGGTGACATGTGATCACCTCATGGGCGACATGTGAACACCTCATGGGGCACCATGTGATCATCTCATGGGTGACATGCCCCTCAGGGCAGGGCCCCTGCATGCGCTTATGCAATAATGTGGCTACTATTTCAGACTTGGCAACAGGCTAAGGGTCAGTCTCGATCTGTTTATAGCTTTGGCAGACTGCCAACTGTATCAGATTAGGCAACAGGTCAAGAGTTCACTCAGTGCAGCCAGGTATGGGTCAGGAGTTCATTCAGTGCAGTAGCTGCATTCTATTTATAGTGTTAGCAGACTGGCCACTGCATCAGATTTGGCGCCAAAGTTCAGCCTTGATCTATTTATAGCTTTGGCAGACTGCCAACTGTGTCAGATTATGCAACAGGTCAAAAGTTCACTCAGTCTAGCCAGGTGCAGGTCACGAGTTAACTCAGTGCAGTAGCCTGAGCCAGCAAATTTGTCACAGTTCACTCGGGGCAACTGCCTTTCTCACCTAAGCCTGGTCAACCACATGCATCAGACTCAAGGTAATTTTGATGTATTGGCCTGATATTTTGACCTTTCTATGTGTCTTGGATGGCTTTCTCATTCACAAGACAGGTGTCGCCACCTACAATTACTTTTGCACAGTGTTTGTGCCTGCTAATCTCTACAGAGGAATTTGATATATCAGCCTGAAAATTGGCATATATATACATATAGAATAGCTTTGTCGTATACAAGACTGGTGGTGTCATTTACAATAAATTTTGCACAGTGTGTGTCCATGCTTATTTTCAGGAGGGGTTTGATATATCAGTCTGAAATTGGGCATATGTATATATCTCTGATAGCTTTGTTGTATACAAGACTGGTGGTGCCAGCTACAATCATTTTTGTGTTGTGTGCATCCATGCCAGAATTTCAGCAGTGATGTTTGTGTAATTGTTTCTTATTCAAAATGTTTAGTACTTGCATTGTTCACATTACATGAGAAGTAATGGTCCAGCATTGAAGCATTATACCTGGTGTATTTCCCAATGCACAGGTTTGCATTAGGCCTGTAGGCTTGTTTAGTTCACTGTATAGGGTACCTGCTCACATATGTGTGATATGTTTTTGAAATGTGTGTATGGGTGAATGCATCTTGTTCTAGCATAAAAATAATCTGCTGAGTCACATGTGATTTTTGTGTTGTGTTTAGATAACCTTCCTGCCCGGTTCTGTATGTTACCCTGTGGTGGTATCGGTGTGGATTCAGACACTGTGTGGAATGATCACCATACACCAAGTGCTGCCAGGATGGTAAGTGATAACCCCCCCCCCCCCCTTGCCAGAAGCCCATTCATTTAAACAGGGCACGTTTATATACTGTTAGGTCTAAAATTGTAATTTTGCCAATAAATACTTTAAGATAATTTTCAGGCCTTGTAATTAAGTTATAACTGAGTTCCAGGTAATACAAAATTCTAAGATGACTGACATGCCAAATTTTAGGAATTGGCAGTTCACCCTGTTATTTTTCTGCCTGTCTGTCCATCTTTTGACAGGGCACAAATGGTGGCCATTGCCGTATGTCCAGAAAAGGTCAGACTATAGGACAACATCCACACAAAATCCACATGAAATATCAGTGAAACCCTGAAATTGGGTTATTTTGACCTGAACCCTTGGGAAAAACATGATTCATTGATCACCTTGAAAGTCATTGCAGTTATGAACAGTAGATCAGGGGTGTTTACTTGACTTATCAGTGAAGTATCATAAAATCTTGTGTACAGTGAAGATAAGTGATATTTATAACAGAGTAAGACCAACTCTGAATCTTACAGAATTGTTCCTAAATCAGATAATGAATTATTGTATCCTCAGACAAAGTCAGGATACTATGGTTTAAGCACGGTCAAAACGCCGCAGAGATTTCGTTTGGACACGATAACTAAACAAATATTTTAAGGAACTTTACCAAACTTGATATGTGCATAGATATGGGTGAGAGGACGATGCCTTTCTAAAATGGGGTCATGACCTTTACTAGAAGAGTGACCTTGACCTTGAATAGGTCCATTTGGAGAGAAAATCATTTTTCTCCAGAAATTCTTAAATATCTTAAGAAATCTTGCATGGGTAGATCCAAAAACAACTTGACCGAAGATCTTGGATATTATTGTCATGTACTGGAAACTGGTGGTGCCACCTGTTATCCTTTTCTTGTTTTTGTGCCATTTAATACCCCCATCATTGCCACTAAAAAGTACTGTGAGCATTATAAGTCAAAAACTAATGGACAAATTTATTTCATATTATGCATATACATAGACATGGGTTATGGGATGATGTATATTTAGATTGGGTCATGACCTTTCCAGTGAGAGTGGTCTTGATCTTAAGTATTACCATATTTTTTGGGTGTCCATCTGTACATTTGCTTTGGGTGAATATTGCTCATATCTAGGAGTGGTTTAAGGTATTGGTCTGAAATTTGGCATGTCAATCCATCTTGGAAAGTTTTCGCATAAACCAGACAGGTGGCGCCACCTACCTTCCCCTTTTTGTAGGATAAATTAATGTCCTTTTCTGATGAGTGATTTGGCCTATTTGCCTGCAATTGTGCATATCCATAGATCTTGGACTCCCCCATCTTGTACTCAAGACTGGTGGTGCCATCTGCAATCATTTTGGCGTGGCATCCAGCTGTACATGTGCTTTGGGTGAAAATTGCTCATATCCCTGGAATGGTTCAAGGTTTAGGCCTGAAATTTGGCATGTCCATCCATCTTGGAATGTTTTCTCATAAACCAGACAGGTAGCACCACCTACCTTCCCATTTCCATAAAATAAATTAAGGCTCTTTTCTCAAGAGAGATTCAACATATTGGCCCCCATATTTGGTGAAAAATATTGTTTCTCAAGTTGATAGATGGAAGAAACCAGAAGAATAGGGGGCCTATTCTTAATAGGGGGTGGGGGGGGGGGGATTAATTATCTGGGGATACTATTGCACCTGTGGTCCCAAGAAATATCTAGTTTATTTTTACCTGGTTACTTTCAGTTGTTATTGTTCTTATGTCATATGTTGAATTTCAACATCTGATATAGTTATAAGCATTAACTTATTAGCATAAATATAAAATCAGTACCTTAAATTTTGGCCATGGCATGTTATTTTCCTGTAAATGATTTAATTTTCACAGCATATACACATAGAGATTCAATCTGTTAAAATCTCAGATTTGCAAATAAAAGCTAGGAAATTAGGCTAGTTATTGGATTTTAAAGCTGAGCTGTTAAAATCTCAAATTTGAAAATAAAAGCTAGGAAATTAGGTTAGTTATTAAATTTTTATCTCAGCTGACTATAAATTATCTGAGCTTTGTCTCTCCAGCCATTTGGCTGTTAACAGGGAACGTTTTGAAACCATTGGGCCTATGAATCCAATTTTGCATACAGTTAGATGTCCCCAAATTTTATCCAACTTTGGCCACGGCATGATTTTTAGCTCAGCTGAGGTATAGGAATGACACTTTGTCCGTCGTCTGTCCAGGCGTCCGGCTGTCCGTTAGCAGGGCACAAATCGTAAATGCTGGTCCTAGAAACTTCTAAGTGAATATCCAGGGAGGTCAAAAAAATATCTCCATGGAAACCTGAAATTAGGTTACTGCAACCTATATTCTCCGAGCTATGGGGCTTGAAAATACCCCCCAGAATAATAGAAAATTTGATACAAAACCTTCAGTATCTTGATAATTAATGCATGGATTGTCATGAATCTTGCCTTGAATATTGACCATGACTAGTTTTGTCAGTTCCCGAAAAGTGGTGGCAGCACCTGTATTTTTGTTATTTTAACAAATATTTTTCTTTTTTTTTACTATAAAATGACAACAATCATGTCAGTTTCTCAGCTGTGATTGCAATTAGCATTCCAAAACCTGGTGTGTTTCTTGATCACAAGCAGATACCTTATAGTAATCACCCTGTCTGTCTGTTTATTCATCTGTCTGTCTGTCTGTCTGTCTGTCTGTCCACCCACAAATTGTTTCCAGATGATAACTTCAGGATGGATTGAAACATGGATTTCAAACTTGATTTTAATATGGCCCACCACTAAAGCAAGAACCTTCATGATTTTTGGATCATGAGGTCAAAGGTCATGGTCACAGGACTCACTTATTTGAAAAGATTATGGCTGCATTTTAAACAAAGCTTTTCATCCCAAACTTTCCATCTTGCACATTTATCTGACTTGCCAGTATGGGGAGAACATATATGAATTTGGGGTCGCAAGGTCAAAGGTCAAGGTCACAGGGGCAATCTGTTTGTATGTCTGTCTGTTTGTATGTCTGTCAATCCGTCCATCCACACAAATTAGTTTCCAGATGATAACTCAAGTTTCGTTTAACATATTGGTTTCAAACTTAACTTATATATGGCTCACTACTAAATCAAGTACCGTGTCAATTTTTGGGTCCAACGGTCAAAGGTCAAGGTCACAGGACCCATTTTTAGCTCAGCTGACTATAAGTCATCTGAGCTATAGTCGTGGTCCATTGTCCGTCGTCCGTCCGTCTGTCCGTCCGTCCGTAGATGTGGCACATTTTAAAACCGTAAGACCTAGGAATCCAAAATTCAGCATAATGTTAGATGTCCCCAAGATCTCCTACCAAGCCGAAAACCGGTTCTTTGCGACTTCGTTCCTTTGAGAAATTAAGGAAAAACCTCAATCTTTTATTAAAATCCTATTTTCACACTTCAGGACTGCCTAATATCAAAACCACTCATCTGTTTTTCCTCATATTTACCATAAATATTCTTCTATATAGTTCCTATGTACATGCCAGAAATTAAGTCTGTTAGGTATAAATTCTTTAAGTTATGGGCCCAAACATAATGGACTTTGTAAAAAATCAGGAAAAATATTTACTCACTTAACATGAAAAATTTTGAAACTAGAGTCTATTTTCCCAAGTATATAACTATGTTTAATTAAGATTCAATTGAATACCCAAAATAAGTTCTGAATTTTTCAAATTTTATAAGTTATTAGTATAAATATAAAATTAGTACCTTAAATTTTGCCCAACTGTGACCATGGCACGTTTGTTTCCCGTGAGCACTGTTGATATAATTTTCATATCATGCACACATAAGGATTTCAGCTTTTTAGTTTAGAAAACTGAAAGAAATTGGCCAAAAATTGTAGCTTTTATTAATGTTTTTTATGAGACCCTGTCAGACTTTGGCTCTCTCCAGCCCCTCTTGAGTCACCTGTATTATGCATGCTTGAGGCGAGGCATACACAGAAACCAGGCAGCTTATGGCCAGCCACAGTTGATCCAGGTGTCCAACCCAACTCATCTAGTAGTTTTAACCAACAGCATAACAATAAACAATAAATTAATAAATTTTTATTGGTTTTAAATAACAAATTAAAGAAAAATAGAAAGGAATTTGTTAGTTTATAATAACAGGAAATTAACTTGCAGTTACTGATGATATAAGAATCTTGTATCGATGGGTAGTATGTCACCTATTCCAAATAACACCATGCAGTCACCTATGGCATTTTTCAGTTCAATTTTAATGATAAAGAAGTAAATCATATTATTCATTACTAATCATTAGGGATCATATGAAGGAAATTAATGATAGACAAAGATGCAGTTGATAATATTAATCTTGATTCCTACTGTGTTTAGTGTGTACATTGATGTGAAATTAGTCCAAAATGATTTTTTTACAGTTATTTTTTAATATAAATAAAAGCCATAAAACCAGGTACTTAGGCCAAAAAAAATTAAAGGTATGGTTCTCAGGCACCGCCCGCATCAATTTTAAACCCCCGCATCAAAAATTTTTATTTTGATTTTCAATAAAAACTTTCCAATTTTGAGCTGCTGCCGCTCCGACATTTCTTCCAAGAAGGTAAAACCATAAAATTTCCTTTGTTTTGTAGTGCTTTTACTTATTTAGCAAAATAAAACTGTTATTTTCATGCTTTTCCCTTATCATTTGACATTTTTATCGAAACATACCAAAAAATTTAAAATAAAAAAGCGCCCGCATTGATTTATGAAAAAAAGTGCCTGAGAACCATACCTTTTTTTTATTTTGGCCTTATGATCATTATTTAAATGTGTGAATTTTGTATATTCTGGATTCTCAACATCATTGTTTGGTGAAAACTGAATAACTACCAGACATGGTTCGAATACTTTGTAATTGTATTTAAATACGAATATGATTATGTACTCCATTATAAAATTTCTTGCATAATGAATGGGAATTCAGGTAAAAATGAAAGTATATGAATACTCGTGCAAATACTTTCAAAATGTATTCATGAATGCATTCATTAATATATTCTTTAATATTATTTTAATAATCATTTCAGTTATATTTCATTTTAAAAAATCATATGATTTTCTTATTATTTTTAATAAAAATTATATTTGGGACAATATTTGTAATTTTTTTTAATAAATAGTTAAACTCATGTTATATGTTCTGTTTATAAGTTATATGGCCAAGTCAAAATCTGTGTGACAATAGTACTCCATTTGTTAATAAAATAAATGAAATCAATCCTCTTCCCTGTCTCCAAAGGAACTATCAAAATTATACATAAGCTAAACAACAACAACTCATAATACAGCTTATATTTATTTCCACACAAAACCAGCATGTGCCTCATTTCTGAATAATATTTTTTTATCATATATAACAGCTGAGCGTCGTGACCCATAGGTCCCTTTTTTTTATTTTGGCCTTAGTCATCTGTCCAAAAAAGCATAGTAAAATTACAATCTCAGAAACGGCTGGAGCTATCATCACCAAATTTTATTTGAATGTTTGTCACATGAGTCATATCTGAAATTGAGGTATTGGTGGCGCCACCTGCATCAGCCTTTTTTGTACGGGGGTCATCAGTGCCCTTATCATACTGAGGGCTACAAAAAACTTCTTCTCTGAAACCATACAGCCAAATTGTTTAATATCGCACATATCAAATGTTGTGGGATTCAGCTTATTTTTTTGTTATCTCCATTTACTTAAATTTTATAGGGAAAAGGCTGAAAAACCTTTAAAAGTCTTCTTCTTGTAAACAGTCCAGCTTATTTGTTCAATATTTTACAATGATCCCAGAGGAAGCCTTCTCAAGTTTGTTAAAATTGTTTGCATTTGATGAATTTTAGTGGAGTTACACAAATTTGAACTTAGTTATTTGGCCAAGTAAGCATACTGACATAGTAATCTCAGAAATGACAGAACCTAGCATTACCAAGTATTGTGCAAATCTTGGTCACATGACTAATATTTGAAGTTGCAGATTTCAAGGTGCCACCTACATTGACCTGTTTTTTATGGGCAAAAACCTCATAATTTTAACCTCTTTCAGCTTTAAATATTTATGATGAAACTGTCAAGTTGAATCATTCAATTTTTCAAAAGAATTATCCTAGGACATGGTTCTTTCAATCATATAAGAATAGTCGAGTTTGTTGATTTTTGGTTGAGTCATGAAAAGCTTAAGTTGGTCTTAAGGCCATTATTATTTCAAACTGAGGACTGCAGTAGTGTTCTTCTACAAAATTGTTGTATCAATTATAACTTCTGTGACATTGCACAAAAATTATACTTAGGTGGCCTTTGTTCAAGTTTATTTGAATGATTTTTTGGCAGAATTATTGGACCTGATAGCTTTGTTGTAAACAAGACTGGTGGTGCCAGCTACAATCATTTTTGTGATGTGTGCACCCATGCCAGAATTGCAGCAGTGATGTTTGTGTAATTGTTTCTTATTCAAAATGTTTAGTACTTGCATTGTTCATATACATGAAAAGTAATGGTCCAGTATTGAAGCATTATACCTGGTGTATTTCCCAATGCACAGGTTCGCATTAGGCCTGTAGGCCTTGTTTATAAAAGTCAGCTGAAAAGCATTTTGTATCGGGAAAATTTATTTCAAAGTTATTTCAAGTATGGACCACTTTTGTGTTAATATGGCAGCACTTGGTTTACCATGGGCAGATTGCCAAAATTTGCCAGTGCCTAGATGTTGGCCATTAGCCAAGATGATGTCAGCTCTATAAATAGTTTTTAAACTTGCCGGGATTGGAAGAAGTGCAGCCAGGTATAGGTCAAGAGTTCACCCAATGCAGTAGCTGCATTCTATTTATAGCTTTGACAGACTGCCCACTGCATCAGATTTGGCACCAAAGTTCAGCCTGGATCTATTTTTAGCTTTGGCAGACTGCCAACTGTGTCAGATTATGCAACAGGTCAAGAGTTCATTCAGTGCAGCCAGGTACAGGTCAAAAGTTCACTCAGTCTAGCCAGGTGCAGGTCAAGAGTTCACTCAATGCAGTAGCTTGAGCCAGAAATTTGTCACAGTTCACTCAGGGAACTGCCTTTCTCACCAAGTCTGGTCAGCCCAGTGCATCAAACTCGAGGGAAATTTGATGTATTGGCCTGATATTTTGACCTGTCTACACGTCATTGATGGCTTTCTCCTTCACAAAACAGGTGTCGCCACCAACAATGACTTTTGCACAGTGTATATGCCTGCTTATTTCTACGGAGGAATTTGGTAAATAAGCCTTAAATTTGGCATATTTATACATAACGGAAAGCTTTATCTTGTACAAGACTGGCGGCGCCACCTACAATAATTTTGCACAGTGTATGTCCTCACTTATTTTTCAGGAGGGGTTTGACATATTAGTCATATGTATTGGGCATATGTATATATCTTTTATAGCTTCATTGTATACAAGATTGTTGGTGACAGCTACATTCATTTTGTGTTGTGTGCACCCATGCCAGAATTTCAGAAGTGATCTTTGTGTAATTGTTTCCTGTTCAAAATGTTTAGTACTTGCATTGTTCATGTACATGTTACTCAAGTACTTGAAAAGGAATTGTCCAGCATGGAAGCATTATACCTGGTGAATATCTGATTGCACAGGTTCACATTATGCCTGTGGGCTTTTTTACCTAATAGGTCAACTTCACCTGAGCACAGTGACCCATGGGTCCCTTTTTTCAGTCATACTCAGCATATGACTGACATGTGACAATGATCTACAGGTTGCACCAGACTCTTGGTGGTCCAATACTGTTTCACTTCTTCAGATATCTCAGTAGATAAGAACGCTTTAGCCTTAAAATATTTGTAAGGATTTCATAAGAGCTAGGGAAATTCAATGAATACTACACTGAACAGAATTATTTTCAGACTGATGTTGCGACAGAACTCAGAATTTTGCAGTTTTCTTATTTCACATGTTTTCATATATGTGGCAAATTCTTTTACCCTTTATTTTCATGAATCACTTGTCCAATCATAACCAAATTTTTTAGACATGTTTAATCATTTCACTGCCATGTGATTATTGCTTTAAGAAGGCGCTACCTCTAGTAGTTTACTCTCTGTGAGGTGAAATAGTAGTGTTCAGCTTATTCCTCATTTAGTCAGAAAATTTAAGCTTTCCTATCATGGTCAACTGAAGCTTCAACCCAGGGAAATTAAATGTATGTGACTTGAAAGATTTATTTTCAAAATGCCTTCTTCATGCAAATCGAAGTAATACCAATTGCAAAATTTTAGGTGTCAGGTGTTTGCAATCATGATGTTAAATCTAGTACCAAATATCCCAGCAACAGCAGGAATGGTAAGCATGTAACATTGAGAGGATATTTCTTGGCCACAACAATGACAATCCCCTATATTGATAACCTGTCCCACAGGACCTCTTGTTCAATTCTGTCCAGTTTACAAATTACGTCCCCCTTTTCTCCCATTTAAAACATAGTCATCAGGATAACTAGAGAGGTAATCATGCATTTTCCTTGTAAAAATCCAGTTTGTATTTTGCAAGTAGTTTGAAATTAAAAGAGGTTCTTGTTAAGGTTTGGGGATATTTGGGTATCACTGATGCCACCTTTCCTAGTTAAACACATGGTGGTGGAACTGTTTGTGCCTCTAGAAACTTGTTTCAGTATATTCTGTCAATATTTTTAAACCATACTTGGAAAACAGTTTATTATTCTTTGTAGATGCTCTTTAGATATGTATTGTATTACAGGCTACTGGATGCGTGATAGAACTTGCCAGTAAAGTTGCTGTAGGGGAACTTATGGTGAGTATTAAAATGTTATTTGTCTTGCTGTTTAGTACACAGTACCTCTTTTCTTGCTGTTATGTACACGGAGAACCCTCCTGCCTTGCTAAGTTGCTATACAGTACACTGAGTACCATTCTGTCTTGCTATTTAGTTAGTACACTGATTGCTGTCCTGTCTTGCTATTTAGTTAGTACATTGATTGCTGTCCTGTCTTGCTATTTAGTTAGTACACTGATTGCTGTCCTGTCTTGCTATTTAGTTAGTACACTGATTGCTGTCCTGTCTTGCTATTTAGTTAGTACACTGATAGCTGTCCTGTCTTGCTATTTAGTTAGTACACTGATTGCTGTCCTGTCTTGCTATTTAGTTAGTACACTGATTGCTGTCCTGTCTTGCTGTTTTGTCAACTGAGTATTGTCCTGTCTTGTTTGTGAGCTCAGCTGACTTTGAGAGTCATCTGAGCTATAGCCATGGTCCTTTGTCTGCCAGGTGGGACACCATTCACAAGGCATGTTTTGAAACTGTTGGACATACAAATCCGAAATCCTACAAACAGTTACATGTCACTAAGCTCTGTTGTTACACTTCAAGCGTGCCTTTTATTAAAACAACTGGTGTTGTTTTGTTAGCAAACCTGTGAGCTTATGCGATGGTGTGGCGTTGGCCATCCTTCGTCTTTAGTTAACCCATACTATCTCGAAAACGGTAGGAGCTAGCATCACTCAACTTTATGCAAAAAATCAGTCATCTAAAAAACTCTGTGGGATTTTGCTTATTTTTTTGGCTATCTGCTTTTACTTAGATTTTATAGGGAAAAAGCTAAAAACTTTAAAAATAATCTTCTCCGAAACTGTTAAGCCAGATCATTCAATATTTCACAGAAATAATCCCCAAAACAATCTCTCTCAAGTTTGTTTTAATGGTTTCAGTTTGGTGAATTTTGGCCAAGTAACAGGGAGCTAAACTTAGTCATTTGGCCAAAAAAGGACACTAAAATTACAAAATCAGGAACTCCTGGAGCTATCATCACCAAATTTTATGCAAATGTTGGTCACATGACTCTTATTTGAAATTGAAGTATTGGTGGTGCCACCTTCCTGCATCAACCATTTTTAGCTCAGATGACTTGAAAGTCATCTGAGCTATAGCGATCACTCAGATCAGGCACATATCATAACCACTGGACATGGAATCTTCTTACTTGACATGCAGGAAGGTCTATGAAAATCTCCTTGAAAACCTAAAATTAGGTTTCTGTTATCCATATTGTCAGATATAAGGGGCTCAGAGAGACCCCCAGAATAATTAATAATTGGATACAAAAGCTCCAGTATCTGAACAACTGATGCATTGATCAGCATGATTCTTTGCATGCATATTCATCATGGAGTGTTTCATCAGGTCCTGCCGACTGGTGGTGCCACCTGGATTTGTTCAGATTTTAAGCGATTTAGCTCAGCTGACTATAAGTCATCTGAGCTATAGTCGTGGTCCATTGTCCGTCTGCCTGTCCGTCAGTTAGACTGGTACGTTTTGAAACCGTTAGACCTACAAATCCAAAATTCAGCTTCCTGTTAGATGTCCCAAAGATCTCCTACCAAACCAAAAGCTGGGTCACTGCGACTTTTTTCCAATGAGAAATTAAGAAAAAAAAACTCAAATTTCCATTTAAAACCTGTTATCATACTTCAAGACTGCCTTATATCAAAACCACTTATCTGTTTTTTAGCGAACCTGTGAGCTTATGCGATGGTGCGGCATCGTCCGTCGTGTGTTGTGCGCCGTGCGTCATCTGTACGTTAACCATAGGAATCTCAAAAACGGCAGGAGCTAGCATCACCAAATTTTTTGCAAATATTCAGTGATCCGAAAAACTATATCGGATTTTGTTTATTTTTTTTCTAACTGCATTTTCTTAGATTTTAAAGGGAAAAAGCTAAAAAAACTTTAAAAATCTTCTTCTCTGAAACTGTCCAGCCAAATTGTCCAATATTTCACAGAAATGATCCATGGAACAATCTTTCTCAAGTTTTTTCGAATGGTTCCAGTTTGGAGATTTTTGGCTGAGTTACAGGAGGTTGAACTTTGTTAACTGTGCAAAAAAGCATATTAAAATTTAAATCTCAGAAACGGCTGGAGCTATCATCACCAAATTTTATGCCAATGTTGGTCACATGAGTCATTTCTGAAATTGAGGTATTGGTGGCGCCACCTGCATCGGCCTTTTTTGTACGGGGTCATCAGTGCCCGTATCACACTGACAGCTACAAATAACTTCTTCTCTGAAACGAAATGGCCAAATTGTTTAATATCGCACAGAAATGATCCTAGGGTAGTGCTTTCTGAAGTTTGTTCAAATGGTCTCAGTTCAGTGACTTTTGGCTAAGTTATGGGAAGCTGAATTTAGTCATATGCCATAACAGCCCATTTTAGCTAAGTGGCTACAAAAATCTTCTTCTCAAAAACCACTGGGCCAAATTCTTAAATCTCACACATTAATTATCCTTAGATGTTGATAATTCAAGTTTGTTCAAATGGTCTCAGTTCTGTGAATTTGGCAGAGTTATGGGGAGCTGAATTTAGTCATATGCCATAACAGCCAATTTTAGCTAAGTGGCTACAAAAATCTTCTTCTCAACAACCACTGGGCCAAATTCTTAAATCTCACACATTAATTATCCTGAGATGTTGATAATTCAAGTTTGTTCAAATGGTCTGAGTTCAGTGACTTTTGGCTGAGTTATGGGAAGCTGAATTTAGTCATATGCCATAACAGCCCATGTTAGCTAAGTGGCTACAAAAATCTTCTTCTCAAAAACCACTGGGCCAAATTCTTAAATCTCACACATTAATTATCCTTAGATGTTTATATTTCAAGTTTGTTCAAATGGTTTTGATTCAATGATTTTTGGCTGAGTTATGGGAAGCTGAACTGTTGTATTTTTCCATATGAGTTATAAACCTACAAAACGTTTTTCGACTGATGATGATACTGAGGCCAGTTTGTTTAATATTTTGCAAGAATAATTCCCTGAATCATTCTTATAATAATTGTCTTTTATGGTTCCAAAAAATGAATTTGGCTGAATTATAAAGATTGAATTGAGTCATTTTACCAAATATGTTAGCTGTGTGAAGCAGATACATTTAGCCTAGCACCAGTTTATCAGCATCCACTACATCATGCCTCTAGACATTTAGATTTCAGGTTATCTATGGAAAATATTGACAAGAATGTTTTTTAAAGCTTTTAAAAAATGTAGATTTATGATATTACATATCATCTGTACACTAACTCATAATTTCTCAGGAATAGCAGGAGCTACCGTCCCCAAATGTTATGCAATTATCAGTCACATATCAAATGTTGATGGATTCATCTTATTTTTGCTATCTGCATTTACTAGATTTTACAAGGAAAAAGCTGAAAAAAACTTGTAAAAGTCTTCTTCTTGTAAACAGTCAAGCCAAATTGTCCAAATTTTACAGAAATGATCCAAGAGGCGAGCCCTCTCAAGTTTGTTCAAATGGTTTGTGTTGGATAAATTTTAGCAGAGTTACATAACAGGCCAAGAGTGTTCAGGGTTTTTTATCTCATCTGTTTTAGAATCCAGCAACTGCCCACCTCAAAATACCCTTTCCATTTTAGAAGATCTAAACATTTAACTTCTTTGATTTGCTTTTATTTACTGGATACTTAATCAATATCTCTTGAATATAAAGTCCATGGTTCCTGGTAAAATCGGACAATATCACTTTACAAATGTAGCCGCATCACTGATATTTCACAGAATTTTCAAAAACATAATGATGTTATTCTGATTTGATCATTCTCAAACAGTGTCATTAACTGATAAATTTGAGTGAAGGCTGACTTTCAGTATTCAGAAATAGTTCTGTTTGCCAGACTTTCTTGCTCATTTACATATTTGAATACTGGTTTATATGATGATCAAGAAAAAAATCACTTGAGTGTATTCAGGATTTTATGGACATGAGAAAAAAATGTTACAAACATTACATCATTACATAAGAGGATATTCCAACTTTCATTCGTTAGCATGATTGGTATTTGTTTGCAAGTGATCAGGCATTGTTCTTAATTTAAGCAGGACTATAGGTCAAAAGTCTTGTAACAATGTATACATTTTCTTAAATCCTGAATGGGTTAGATTACTTTGAATCAGAAGTGTGTTCCCTCAAATTAATACTCTCCTGTTCATCTGTTCTCATTGCATCTTGAACAAAGGATAGAATTACATCCAGAGTACTTAAATCATGTGTTTTGGCTGTAGGTCTTAGAAAATTGGATACATGCAACCTTATTTAGGGTTACCAGGAACTTCCTAGATGCTAATTTCTATGTCCAGCTGCTACTGTTTGTGTCTGTCTAATTGATGGGGTGCTCAGTGCTATGCCCCATCTGTTTTGGTTCTCAAAATCAAGTTTTTAGCCCATAGCTGGGAAAATATAGGCCACAGTGATCTTATCTCAGGTTTTCTAGGATATTTGCCTAGGACCTTCCTGGATGTACAGTTAGAAGTTTCTATGTTGAACAGTTACAATTTTTGCCCTGTTAACGGACGAACATTTGACCGACAAAGCGTGATCACTATAGTTCAGATGACTAGCAGTCAGATGAGCTAATAAGATAAATCTTCAATAAGATAAATCTGGCAAATGCTTAAACACTTATGCCTTATAGATGTATATTTAAGCTGCACTCAATGTTGGGAGAGGGTTGGGCAGTCTTCCTTAATATCAGCAAACTGATGCTAAACAGATTTACAGATCGTCCTTAATGCCACACTCTGTGTCACCAGGTGGCCAGGGCACCAGTCTGACCCATCCCTGCCCCTCAATCCCCATTTTGGTTAAACACTATTACACTGACATTTAGGATACGCTTAGTTGCGAGTGTATTTCATGATGCGTTTCCAGCACAGGATGGTCTGATCGGGTCGTTAAGCTCATTAGACTTCATACATATCAGATCACCATGGTAATCCTGTTTTCTGCTTCATCACACCAGTGGGATTGGGAGATCTGCAGATGAACAGATACCCAGGGGTCTAGATATGATTCTAATGGTGTGTAATATATCATTAGTTGGTAACCTTTAAGAAATATCTGTGATGACAGAAGTTGATGTCTAATAAGTTATGAACAAAGTGGTTATGTAGGCTCATTGAAAATAAAAGCAAATTTTGATATTTTCCATACTATACAGATCAGAAAGTGTCATATTCTGGATTTTTTTTTATATAAATATTTTTGGTGGAGGTAACCGCCTCCATTTTTTAATGCTAACTTAACTAGTAGCATATATATGAACATTTGCAGAATTCCATTCCGGTTTCGGACTACATAACAGGGCAGTATCACAGGCTTCCTTTCATTTTATGTCATTGCCTTAACCAGGCCCATTGACTACTGCCCCTGCAGGCCCTGGGTGCGTTATTGTCCCCATTGCTTGGTCATACCACCATGAACCCCCTTAAAGGTGCTCTGGTATGTGAGTGAAACACAGCCGTTGGGCACAGCCTTCCCATTCAGCCTGCAGAGTGCTCACCCTGAGTGGGGGCCTACCCTAAAAAATCTCACCGCCAAGGTTGAGATTTGAACTCACAATCTGGCGCTTGAGCCCAGTGCTCTACTCCTTACCCCTGAGCCTCAGAAGCTGGAAGCTGGATGCTTCTTAGTTACTGTCAGAATGCTGGTTTAAGACAGGGCAGGTGTTAAGTAATTAATTGTCTGAATGGTCCTGAAAAAAAAGCTAGCATTCCTGTTCAGTAATAATGAGGTCATAATACAGATTTGATTTGATTAAATAGCTAAAGTTTTCATGGACAGATATTTAGTGGTCATAATTGTCAGGTGCTTCCATAACACAGATCGGTGGTACATACATAAAGGGATGGATGTAAAAGAAAAAAACAATCCTTTCCCAGATTTTATGAACCATTCCATCATATAATATAATTAATAATATATCTTTATAGCTTCTGTGGTCTCGGGGTAGTGCACAGGGCTTAAAACCAGGAGATTGATTGCAAGTTCAAATCTCAACCAAGGCGGTGAAATTGTTCAGGATTGGCCCCTAGTCAGGTTCAGCTCTCTGCAGGCTGAATGGGGAGACTGGGCAAAACAACCCTGTTTCACACACAAACCAGTTCCCCTTTAGGGGGCTGCTTGGTTTAATGACCCAGAAATGGGGATGACACACAAAGAGGACATGAGGATTATCACGTGTGAGCCCTTGTCACGTTGTCAGAAACTGGAATGGAATTCTGCAGATGTACATAGTTGTTAAGCAAGCATTAAAAAAAAAAAATGGAGCCAGTTACCTCAACCAAAAAAAAATCTGAATTTTTACACAACTATACATGGTCATTCATAGGTTTATTGATGTTTAAGAAGAAAAGTGCCATATCATTGATAGTGAGTCTACAAAACAGAAAGTTGCTTGTTTGTTTTGCTAAGTTTATATCCGTATATAATAACAATATTCAATAGGTCTCAGTGTTTCAGTAGTAACAACCAAGTTAAGATATTTGTATCTTAATCGATAATAAAATCATCTGTGTTTGAACTTATTAATAAGATGTATACATGTTTTACTGTTGTTAGAGGACTTGTAGAATGTGATATCATTTAAGTAAATTAATGTAATGTATTTTAAAATATTAAATTTTTAACCCCACAAGATTTGGAAAGGGTGAGAATTTCCTCTTTAGCAAAAAAAAGGGACCATTTCATTATTTGAGCTTTTGACTCATATATATCTTTTTAAGGAAAGTTGGCAAGGTTTGTCTTTGAACTATCAAATATGAAAATAAAAACAGCCTAGAGGAAATTGGTTTATGTGCTTCTGTTTTGTAAAGTACTTACCTGGTCATGAGTTTCCAGAAATTGCTAAAAGCCATGAAATTTTGGTCTTCTGCATATCATCTCAAAAAGATTTTTAGCTCAGCTGACTATAAGTCATCTGAACTATAGCAATCACTCTTTGTCCGTCCGATGGCCGGACGTCTGTCCGTTAACAAGGCACGAATCGTAACCACTGGACCTGGAATCTTCTAACTTTACATCCAGAGAGGTCCATTAAAAATCCCCTTGGAAACCTGTAATTAGGTCTCTGTTGCCTATATTCTTCAAGCTATGGGGCTCCGGAGTACCCCCCCAGAATAATGAAAAATTTGATACAAAAGCTCAAGTATCTGAACAACTAATGCATTGATCACCATGATTCTTAGCATGGATATTGATCATTGAGTGTTTCATCAGTTTCTGCAGACTGGTGGCGCCTCCTGTATTTTTTCGATTTTTTTAAACAATTTTTTTTCTCTATTTTTGAGACCTCAAAAGATGCCGTCATCTGTTAACAGGGCACAAATCGTAAACGCTGGACCTGGAATCTTCTTACTTTACATCCAGTTAGGTCCATGAAAAGTCTCCTTGAAAAACCTAGAATTAGGTCTCTGTTACCCAAATTCTTTAAGCTAACGGTCTCCGAAGTACCTCCCCAGAATAATAAAAAATTGATACAAAAGCTCAAATATCTGAACATGACTAATGCATTGATCACCATGAGTCTTTGCATGGATATTTATCATGGGGTGTTACATCAGTTTCTGCAGACTGGTGGCGCCACCTGTATTTTTCTTAATTTTTTTTTACAATTTTTTTTCTTTATTTTTGAGACCTCCAAAGATGCTGTCATCTGGTAACAGGGCACAAATCGTAAGCACTGGACCTGGAATCTTCTAACTTTACATCCAGTTAGGTCCATGAAAAGTCTCCTTGGAAACCTGGAATTAGGTCTCTGGTACCCATATTCTTCAAGCTATGGGGCTCCGAACCACCCCCAAGAATAATAAAAAAATTGATACAAAAGCTCAAGTATCTGAACAACTAATGCATTGATCACCATGATTCCTTGCATGAATATTCATCATGCAGTTTTTCATCTATTCTGCAGACTGGTGGTGCCACCTTAATTTTTTTTTTTACAATTTTTTTCTCTTTTTTTGAGACATTAAAAGATGTGGTCATCTGTTAACAGGGCACAAATCATAACCACTGGACTAAGAATCTTCTGTCTCAACCTGCAGAGAGGACCATGAAAAGTCTCCTGGGAAACCTGGAATTAGGTCTCTGGTACCCATATTATTCAAGCTATGGGGCTCAGAAGTACCTCCCAGAATAATAAAATATTTGATACAAAAGCAGGGCACAAATCATAAACATTGGACCTGGAATCTTCTAACCTAAAATCCAGGGAGGTCTATGAAAATCTCCTTGGAAACGTGTATTTAGGTCTCTGTTACCCATATTTTCTGAGCTATGGGGCTTATAAAATAAATAATTAAAAATTTGATACCAAAGTAGGGCACAAACCATAACCTTTGGGCCAAGAATCTTCTTACTTGACATCCTGAGAGTTCCTCAAAAGGTCTCCCCAGAAACCTAAAATTGGGTCACAGTGAACTATATTCTCAGAGTTTTGGGGTATGTTTGAGCACCCTAGAAATAAAGCAAAATACACACAAATTGCCAGATTCCTCATGAAAGGCCGGTTGGGTTGTCATTAGATTTGTTGTGCTTATGGGTCCTGATGAACTTAAGCTAATATGCATAACCATGATGGCACCTACATTACCTTAATTAGTTGTCTGTGCAAGGACATATTGTCAACACGTCAGTCGGCTGAGCGTCATGACCCACGGGTCACTTGTTTTAAGTTATGGGACCAAACATAATGCACTTTTTAAAAAATCAAGAAATATATTTGCTCACCTAAGATGAGAATTGCTGAAGCTGGAGACTTTTTTTCAGGAATATAACTTTATTTAATCAAGATTCTATTGTTTACCCAAAATTAGATCTGAATTTTGCAAATTTTTCAAGTTATTAGCATAAATAAAAAAACAATACCTTAAATTTTGTCCAACTTTGGCAATGGCACGTTTTTTCCCTGTAAGCACTGTTGATTTAATTTTCACAGCATATATCAATAAGGATTTAATCTTTTAAAATCAGAAATTTCAAAGAAATTGATTGAAAAGAGTAGCTTTTATTCAAGTTTTCATACACCATGTCAAGTGTTGTTTACCTCTAGCCCACATAGTAGTACAGCCTTCCCTTGCATTATGTAACCCACCCCAGGCAGCTTGCCTTGGCTCAGCTTTGCCACTACTAGCAGGCTTCCCCTCTGCCCTGCACCCCCCACCCCCAGATGGTGCATTAACTAGATGAATGTTATAATTTTCTGTATTTAATTTTATTCTTGGCTATGCAATGCTACATTTTAGATTTTGTATTTACCACCAGGGTTACAATGATAAAAGTGCACATTTAATTGTGTCCACAAAGTGGTGTATTGCTATGAAAGTGTGGATGTTCATCAGATAAGTAATTCCTTACTTGAGAAGAGTAAAAACTTCACCAGGTGTGAAATGGACTATTAATTCCAGTAATAAATTATAGCTGAGATTGTAATTAGCATAATGATATTGTTTGTCCCTCATTCAACCAACAGTGTGTATACTTTATTTGTAAAGATGTTTTTATTTTACCAAATTTGCAGAATCTTTTATTTTATTTCGGTGAATAAGATTAAGCATGTACTGAAAACTGCAGTGTGCAAAACTTTTTAATAGTGATTCAAGGAATTATCTTGTGGATTCCATGTTGTGGCATTATTTTCTTTTAAATTCAGTTTAAACATTTGTGATTTAAAAATAATAAAAATATATGTGTATGCATAATATGACCCAATATGAGCTACACTTTGGATATATAATGATTGCAACTTAGAATTCTAATATTTTAACTTATATTTTCAGTGATTTTTATCACAAATTTATAAAACTTGTAAATAAAAAAAATTAATCAGATAAAAACTATTTTAATGAAAAAAGTGGATTTGCTTAAATAATAGGCTTATATATAAACTTATATATATATAAACTTCCTTTGAAAGTGAAATAAAGGTATCAGTCCATTCTGTCTACTGGCCTGTCCATCTGTTAATTTTTCTTATGCATCACAGTATCTCAATACTTTTACTGTTTTTCTTCATGACAGTCTTGTCAGAGTATTAGTTTGCAATCATATATTTAGAACTTTACTATAACCAAGTAGAAGGGCCTCTTTCCTGTTAGCTTCTCATATGCTTATATAAAAGAAAAACATTAAAATAGAATATTTTGCATTTGCAAAAATTTCAAACTTAAGCTGAGCGCCGTGACCCATGGGTCCCTTGTTTCAAATTTTCACAATTTTTTTCTCTTTTTTTGAGACCTTTTAAGGATGTAGTTATCTGTCAACAGGGTACAAATCGTAACGACTGGACCTAGAATCTACATTCTTGACACACAGGGAGACCCATGAAAAGTCTCCATGGAAACCTGAAATTAGGTCTCTGTTATCCATATCCTTTGAGCTATGGCACTCCAAATTACAGCTCAGAATAATTTAAAATTTGATACAAAGCTGAAGTATCTAAACATCTAATGCAGAGATCACCATAATTGTTTACATGGATATTGATCAGGGATTGTTTCATCAGCTTCTGCAGACTGGTGGCACCACCTGTATTTGTTCGGGGTTTTTTTAACGGATTTTTCTCTATTTTTTAGACCTTTAAAGATATGAACATCTGTTAACAGGGCACAAATCATAACAACTGGACCTATAATCTTCATTCTTGACACACAGGGAGACCCAAGAAAAGTCTCCATGGAAACCTGAAATTAGGTCTCTGTTACCCATATCCTTTAAGCTGTATGGCTCCAAAATACCCCCCAGAATAATGAAAAAATTTGATACAAAAACTGCAGTATCTCAATAACTACAACACTGATGGCAATGATTTTTTGCATACATTTTGATCATGAGGTGTTGGATTAATTCTGGCAGACTGGTGGCGCCACCTGTATTAATTGATTTTTTACGATTTTTTTTCTTTATTTTTGAGACCTTTAAAAATGTGAAAATCTGTTAACAGGGCACAAATTGTAAAGACTGGACCTAGAATCTTCATTCTTGACACACCGAGAGACCTATGAAATGTCTCCATGGAAACCTGAAATAAGGTCTCCGTTACCCATACTCTTTGAGCTGTGGGGCTCCCATTTACCCCCCCCCCCCCCCCCCCCAGAATAATGGAAAATTTGATAAAAACAAACTGCAACACCTCAATAACTACAACACTGATGGTCATGATTTTTGGCATACATATTGATCAAGGGGTGTTCAATTAGTTCTGGCAGACTGTTTGCGCCACCTGTATTTTTTCAAATTTTCACAATTTTTTTTTTCTCTTTTTCGAGACCTTAATTTAAGGATGTATTTATCTGTCAACAGGGTACAAATCGTGATGACTGGACCTAGAATCTTCATTCTTGAAACACAGGGAGACCCATGAAAAGTCTCCATGGAAACCTGAAATTAGGTCTCTGTTAGCCATATCCTTTGAGCTATGGCACTCTCCAAAGTACAGCTCACAATAATGGAAAATTTGATACAAAAGCTGAAGTATCTAAACATCTAATGCAGAGATCACCAAAATTGTTAACATCAGGGTTTAACGCGGTCTTACAAAGTCTTACAAAGTCCTACTTTTCATTTTGCAAAAATAAGGCCTTACAAAGTCTTACTTTTCTTAGATTTTAGAGGATAGGTCTTACAAAAGTCTTACTTTTTGTTTCACAAAAAAACTGAATTAATTTTATTTCAGTTTTGAATCGTGAAGGAGGCAAATACTTGGATACCATAAATCTACAAGTAGCTACTTTTTCAAAGCTTGTTCTCGTATTTAACTGCATGTCAGACATCATCTGCATGTTCTGACTACAGTGGGTTTCATTTTCATGGGGGGCACCTGCAGAGTGTTTTCAATGAGGACATCACAGAATAAATTGGAATCAGAAGACACGCGTTCAAAAGTTTCGGTGGCGTGAAAGAGGAATCAAAAGTTGCTTGCCGTTTCATCACCAATTATTATGGTATTTTCCTCTGCTGTACATTTTCCCTAAATCATGTAACCTCTGCAGGTTCTGCATGTCGGTGGATGCTGCAAGTAACGACGCACTGTGTGTTTGTCGACAATGCAAATAAAGTAGAAGAAATTCCGGAAACAATGACTTAATCATGAAAGAGTTTGGGCCTAAATATCACTCGTCTTTTTTTCAGTTTCATGTTTGCAGGTTCATTTACATGTATATTCATGTATGAATATTGACAGAACTGAATAAGTTAATTATTTTGCTGGACACATCTTCATAAGGATAGCAAGGCTCGGATGATCATTAAAACGTGCTTGAAAGCGTAATAGGTATATTTGGATACGTGCTTGAAAATAGATGTTGAAATAAATATTTGTGTGTGAGTTGGTGTACAGAAGAAGCTTCAGCGTTTCCTAAACCAGCCAGCATTTATATAACCCTGTATACCAGTACACGGCATGAACTGACGTGCGTTTTCTGTAACTCTGTGTGATTTAGGCTCGTCCTGCTCGTCGACATACCTGTGAGCTGAATTGTTCGATATCAAATGGGATTTGACACAAGAAAGTTTGCCCAAAAAAAGTTAATACATTTGAATATTTATGTTGACAGTATTGTAGAAATATAACGTTGACAAATTTACCTTCTTTGTGGTCAAGGACATCTTTCCAGGCACGTTTGACCATTGTATAATTCATAATTAATTTAATTAATGGATGACTGGTAAAATCAGTTACAATGAATCATATTTGAATCAAATTTATGGCAATAAAGTACGAGCTAGTTTATGCCGCTTCAGAAATGTGGAGCGCGGGAAAGTTCCATGGGGTTACCATTTTATAGTATAAAGGCCTAGATCGGCGAGCTTACACTGCAGATATAACAAATTATAATTCTACGCTGTAAAATAGGTTTGAAATGTTTGAGCATTGAAATAACACGCTATAATTGCTCCACAGGTGCTCCTCTAATTTCTGTATGCCTATATAAAATTAAAATTTATGCATTAGGATTAGAACATTTTAATTATGTATTGTGCCCGCGTATGGAACGCAGAAGGTGCATATATCGGTGTCAGCAATGATGGGCCTACAGGCTGTATCGCCAAATACTGCATGTATCATAAACTCGGTATTCCAAAATATGCATGACCATCAAGAAATCTATTTTGTTGATCGTAAATTAATTTTTATCATATATATACTGCCCTCGCATTTCAGAACACATTTTGCCCACGTATATTACGGTATGCCCGATGCAAAGGATGTCAATGTCATCCAACTGCATTTTTCCAAACCTATTCCCATAAATTTTTGAACGTCCAAGCACACATGCTCTCGTTAAAAATGTCTCTCAAGAATCTTGGCGGGGACACGTGGTTTTTGCAGTAGATCGCGCTTATATACAGCAGGTATTTCGAAAAAATACATGAACATCAATAAATCTATTTTGTTGGTCGTAAATTAATTTTTATCCAATCACTCTCGCATTTCAGAACATGTTTTGCCGATATATTACGGTCTGCCCAATGTTAATCGATGTCAGTGTCATCCAACTGCATTTTTCCAAAAGTATCCCCGTAAATTTTTGAACGTCCAAGCTCGCTTGCTCTCTTTACAAATCCCTCACTCTTTGGCGGGCACCTGAGATTTTGCAGTAGATCGCGCTAAGACAGCAGGATATTCAAGGGTTTCAAAGTGGAAACTGGTCACTCTCGCGGCATGGAACATCATGGTTATGCGTCAGCAAGTATGTCATTTCAAATTGACCGCTGCTTTGTTTTTTTTTCGGATATTCTATGAATTCGAGTTATCGAAGTTATCCAAACATGTCCATGAAAATGTTTGTACCTGAGGACTGGCTTGCACATGTTCTTTGATTTTTGCGGCAAAATGAAGATGCTAAGGGAAATTTGTGGGGCTGGCGATCGTGGGGCTGCAGCAGTCTAAAAGTTACAACATTACCGTTCTAGGACTAAACGCTGATTATAGATATGGTAAACTTAATGGACAGATTTATGGATAATAAGATGCATGTTTTGCCATGTATAATATACGGGAATGAACTCTGATAGTAACGACATATCTGTATGGGTATACAGCAACAGCCGGCAGAAGAGAAGAGAATATATGGCATTTAAATGAAGGGCTATTTATTTAATAATGTGTCATTAGTTATTTGGATGAGTATAAAAACGAATATAATGAAGAAACATATATATAAGGTTTCTAATAACCATGAAAAATGGTCTTATTTTTCACGTAAAATAGTCTTACAAAGTCTTAAAAAGGTCATACCTTTTGAAATTGAAAAGGCGCAAGAACCCTGTACATGGATATTGATCATGGAGTGTTTCATCAGTTTATGCAGACTGGTGGCACCACCTGCATTTGTTTGGGTTTTATTACGAATTTTTCTCTATTTTTGGGACCTTTAAAGATATTAACATCTGTTAACAGGGCACAAATCATAACAAATGGACATAGAATCTCCATTCTTTACACACAGGGAGACCCATGAAAAATCTCCATGGAAACCTGAAATAAGGTCTCTGTTACCCATATCCATTAAGCTGTATGGCTCCAAAGTAACCCCCCCCCCCCAGAATAATGAAAAAAATTGATACAAAAACTCCAGTATCTCAATAATTACAACACTGATGCTCATGATTTTTGGCATACATATTGATCATGACCTGTTCCATCAGTTTCAGCAGAATGGGTGCGCCAACTCTATTTTTTTCAAATTTTTACGAATTATTTTGTCTATTTTTGAGACCTTTAAAGATGTGGTTATCTGTCAACAGAGTACAAATTGTAACAACTGGAGCTAGAATCTTCATTCTTGTCATGCAAGGAGGCCCATGAAAAGTGTCTGTGGAAACCTGAAATAAGGTCTCTGTTACCCATATCCTTCAAGCTATAGGACTTCAAAGTATCCCTCAGAATAATGGAAAATCTGATACAAAAGCTGAAGTATCTGAACAACTAATCCAGAGACCACCATGCTTCTTTGCATGGATATTGACCATTAAGTGTGTTTATAAGATTTCTGCAGACTGGTGGAGCCACCTGTATTTTTTTTAAAGTTTACGCATTATTTCTCTATTGAGATATATTAATACAGACACAATCTCAGCCTGTTGGTTAATCTGTTTGATGCTTCAGTTCAGTGGTTATATTCTACCATTCAGACGATAAAATTTCCTTTTGCAAATCTCTTCCCAGTCAGCTGAGCGTCATGACCCATGGGTCACTTGTTAGCAAACCTGTGAGCTAATGCGATGATTTGGCATTGTCTGTCGTTGTCGTTTACCCATACTATTTCGAAAACAACTATTGCTAGTATCATGAAATTTAATGCAAAAAATTAGCCATCTGAAAAGGTGGATAGAGAAACAGCTAAAAAACCTTTAAAAATCTTCTCCTCTGAAACACTCAAGCCAAATTGTTTAATATTACACAGAAATAATCTTTTATACCATCTCTCTCAAGTTTGTTTGAATGGTTCAAGTTTGGTGAATTTTGGTTGAGTTACAGGAAGTTGAACCTAGTCATCTGTCCCAAAAAAGCATACTAAAATGACAGTCTCAGAAACGGCTGGAGCTATCATCACCAAATTTTATGCCAGTGTTAGTCACATGAGTCATATATGAAATTCAGGTATTGGTGGCGCCACCTGCATGGACTTTTTTATGTATGGGGGTCATTGGTCATCTGTATATTAACCCATAATTATTCAGGAATAGCAAGAACTACCATCCCCAGATTTTATGCAATAATCTGTCACATATCAAATGTTGTGGGATTCAGCTTATTTTTTTGCTATCTGCATTTACTTAGATTTTATAGGGAAAAAGCTTAAAAACCTTTAAAAGTCTTCTTCTTGTAAACTGTCCAGCCAAATTGTTCAATATTTTACAAAAATGATCCCAGATGCAAGCTCTTTCAAGTTTGTTCAAATGGTTTGCATTTGATCAATTTAAGTTGTGTTACACAAATTTGAACAGTCATTTGGCCAATTAAGCATACTGACATAGTAATCTCAGAAATGACAGAAGCTAGCATTACCAAGTATTGTGCAAATGTTGGTCACATGACTGATATTTGAAGTTGCAGATTTTGTGCTGCCATCTACATTGACCTGTTTTTTATTAGCAAAAACCTCGCAATTTTAGCCTATTTCAGCGTAAAATGTGTTTGATGAAACTGTCAAGTTGAATCTTTCAATTTTTCAAAAGAATTATCCTACGACATGGTTATTTCAATCATATCAGAAAAGCTTAAGTTGGCCTTATGGCCATTATTATGTCTTTTTCAAACAGAGGACTGCAAAACTGTTCTTCTACAAAATTGTTGTTTCAATTATAACTTCTGTAACATTGCACAAAAATTATTCTTAGGTGGCCTTTGTTAAAGTTTACTTGAATGATTTTTGGCAGATTTATTGGACCTTAAACAATGAAAGAACTGCATCTTTTGTTATTTTAGATATTTTGATAATAAGTTTATGAATATGTCAGCTTGAAAAAAAGCATTTTAGCCAAAGTCTTTCAGTATGTGTAAACAGATTGACCAACAGGCCAAGATTGTGTTTGTATCTTTAAATAGGTTGAGAAACTGCTGACTGTTTCAGATTTGGCAACAGATCAAGAGTTCATTCAGTGCAGCCAGATATAGGTCAAGAGTTCAGTCAGTGCAGCCAAGCACAAAGCATGTGATCACCTCATGGGTGACATGTGAACACCTCATGGCCACCATGTGATCACCTTATGGGTGTCATGCCCCTCAGGGCTGCATGTGGACTACCAACTGTGTCAGATTATGCAACAGGTCAAGAGTTCACTCAGTGAAGCCAGGTACAGGTCGAAAGTTCACTCAGTCTAGCCAGGTGCAGGTCATGAGTTCACTTAGTGCAGTAGCCTGATCTAGCTAGAAAATTTGTCACAGTTCACTCATGGCAACTGCCTTTCTCACCTAAGCCTGGTCAGCCTCATGCATCAGATTCAAGGTAAGTCTGATGTATTGGCCTGATATTTTGGCCTGTCTTTGTGTCTATGATGGCTTTATCATTCACAAGACAGGTGTTGCCACCTACAATGACTTTTGCACAGTGTATGTGCCTGCTTATTTCTACAGAGGAATTTGATATATCAGTCTGAAATTGGGCATATGTATATATCTCTGATAGCTTTGTTGTATACAAGACTGGTGGTGCCAGCTACAATCATTTTTGTGTTGTGTGCACCCATGCCAGAATTTCAGCAGTGATGTTTGTGTAATTGTTTCTTATTCAAAATGTTTAGTACTTGCATTGTTCATATACATGAGAAGTAATGGTCCAGCATTGAAGCATTATACCTGGTGTATTTCCCAATGCACAGGTTCGCATTAGGCCTGTAGGCCTTGTTAAAGTTTACACATTTTTTCTCTATTTTTGATATATATAAATACAGACACAATCTTGGCCTGTTGGTTAATTTGTTTGATGCTTCAGTTGAATGGGTATATACTACCATTCTGATGATAAAATTTCCTTTTGCAAATCTCTTCCCAGTCAGCTGAGCGTCATGACCAATGGGTCACTTGTTGACTGACGCCACTGAGGCCAATTTGTTTAATATTTTACAAGAATAATCCCCTGAATTATTCTTATAATAATTGTCTTTTATGGTTCTAAAGAATGAATTTTGGCTGAACGATAAAGATTGAATTGAGTGATTTTACCATACCGTATTTCATCCAATTGTTCGATCCCTCTATTTATACGACCTCCAAAAATATTCAAGAATAATTATTAATTTCTAAATTTCCTCTAATTTTCGACTGCTTGAAAAGTTTTTCATCTCACTGAATCATGTCCAAACTGGCGGACATGGTGTCGAAAGAGACCAGTCATATCCAGTAAGGTAAGTGACTGATGAATAAAATAAAGGAATATATGTAACATACTGTATTTGGTGTTTGTTTCATTCATCAGGACAAATGTAAAGGCGTCTTCTACATTATAAAAATGTGATTTTTAGCTCAGCTGACTTTAAGTCATGCTGGGCTATAGCGATGGGTCTTTGTCCGTCGTCCTTCCGTCTGTCCGTCCAGCCGTCCGGCCGGCCGTCCGTCCGTTAGCAGGGCACAAATCATAGCCGTAGGGGCTAGGGCCATGAACCCTATGCAGTCTTAGAGGTTATAAAAAGATCTCCTTGAAAACCTGAAATTAGGTCACTGCGACCTATATTCTCGAAGTTATGGGGTGTGTTTGCACCCCCCATAAATAACTCTTTGAGACAAAATTTTCATCCCAAACCTTCCATCTTTCACATACAGCTCACCTACCAACAGGGGAAGAACCATAATTTTTTTGAGGTCAAAAGGTCAAAGGTCAAGGTCACAGGAGCCTCTTCTTTGAAAAGCCTGTGGATGCATTTTAAGCCAACCCTTTCATTCCAATTCTTTAATTTTTCACATATAGCTCACCTACTAAGTTGGAGAAGAATCCTATAGATTTCGAGGTCACAAGGTCAAAGGTCAGGGTCACAGGATCCACTTCTTTGAAAAGGTTGTGGACACATTTCAAGCTAGACTTTTCATTCCAAACCTTCCAGCATTGATATTGCTTCTCTGCCAACAGGGGAAAAGACCTGTTGATTTTGAGGTCAAAGGTCAAGTTCACAGCACCCACTTCTTGCGTGGAGTCATTTTCAGGCAAACTTTTCAATCTGTACCTTCCATCTCTCATATATGGCTTACCTACCAATAAGGGAAGAAGCCTATTGATGTTGAGGTCAAAAAGTCAAAGGTCAAGGTCACAATATTTAATTGTTCTAAATGCTTGTGAGCATATTTCAAGTGTAACTGTTCAACCCAAACCTTCAGTCTTTCACATATGCCACATCTATGCATCACTCAGTTTGACTCAAACTTCATATTTATGGGTCTTTTTGCTTGAATAAATAACTTATTGATTTTGGGGTCAGCTGGTCAGCAGGTTAAAGGTTGCAGGTCAAAGTTATTCACCCATTGGTTGCCAAGTAATTACACCAGATTTAAGTGGTTAGTAGTTACCCATCATTTAGAAAGAATCCAGTTGATATATGGGCAAAAGGCCAAGGTCATAGGTCAGGGATGTTCACAATTACTTATTTTATAGACCATCTCTATTTTTCTTGTATATATAACCATCCCACTCCAGCTGGTACATCTCCCTGTGTGGCTGTAATTGTGAGTGACACTGGTGACATATAACTCCCTTTTGTATCAGCCTATTAAGTGATAAGGCTCAGTGATAAGTACCTCGTTACTTCATAACAAAAACACTGTTGTCAGAATGCTTCAGCCAGGCATTAAGACTATGAGAGTATAGTATTAAGGTTTAGCTACTGATTTATAAGATGATGGGAACATTTTGCAGTTTATTTTATGGAATCCTAGCAATAAACTTAGTTTCCTAGATATCTGAATATTTTAATATATATCACCACATATAAAAGCAAGTGTTTGTTCTCATAATATGTGGATGTCTACCTTGATTTAGGACGGCTTTTTGTTTTATTTCAAGACTCTTAGTCATGCTTTCTGCATTTCTTTTCTTTCAGGTTTGGCAGTTTACCTACCCTGCTGACCCCATTGAAAAGCAGAGTGATAATAAAAAATATTGGACTTACACTTTTTACAATTGCATATCTATAAATCTGATATAAGGGCCTGGACATGCCTTTTGAATTATTCTGGGCATTCATTACTGGATAATTTGCCCCAAGTTTGGTCTCTTGTTGGAGAATGTGGGATATCAAATGTCATACTTGTCAGAAATCCATTATGTCTGCCAGTTAGCCACCTTAGAAATTCTTTCTTCAGTGCAGTTTCAGTAATTTTTCTTTAATGTTTGGTCCGATTTAGAGAATGTTTGTTGTCTGATTTCAGACTTGTCAGAAGTCCAATATGGCCACCAGGCAACCATCTTTTAATTCCTTTTGATCATATTATCTCAAGAACAGTTAAAGTGAATGCAGTTGGATGTATATTTATGTAATCTTGTAAAGGATTGGGTCAAATATTTCTGAATAAATATTACCATCATTTATAAAAGTGCAGTACAGTTGGCTTGTATTGAATAAAAATTCATACAGAAGCACCTGTTTCTCAATAATTCTTGCATGTATTTCCTTGATTTTTGCTATATATTTTGATCTTATATTTGCCCTTTGTGGTGTTCCTTTGAGACTGACAGGTTTCAAGCAAGCTGTTGGAATAGTTCCTGATAGCTTAACAATCATGCATTTTCCTCAGACCATCAATTCACTGTGTTTTAACCAGACATAGGTGATATATATTTCTGTTGTCATAGAAAATTTTCAACAAATTGGCAAATTGGTTCTTCAAAATTTGACTGGAAGTTGTGAATCTCAGTCCATGATGTCACAGGTCATGCTTGGCAGCTGAGCGTCATGACCCATGGGTCACTTGTTATTAAAAACCTATATTTACACTTCAGGACTGCCTAATATCAAAACTACTCATCTGTTTTACCTCATATTTACCATAAATATTCCCCTATATAGTTCCTATGTACATGCCAGAAATTATGTCTGTATTATATAATTTAAAAAAGTTATGGGCCCAAACATAATGCATTTTGTAAAAAATCAGGAAAGATATTTGATCACTCAACACAAAACATGTTAAGGCTATGGACTTTTTTCCAGTAATATAACTTTAAATTATCAAAATTAAATTGTATACCCAAAATTAGATCAAAATCTTTTAAATTTTTTGAAATATTAGCAAAAATAAAAAATTGGTACCTTTAATTTTGCCCAACTTTGACCATGGCACGTTTTTTTCCTGTAAGTACTGTGGATTTAATTTTCACAGCATGTTTTTGATAACATTTTGTCTGTTAACACCAAAAATTTGAAACCAGTTGATCAAAAACTGTAGATTTTATTCCAGTTTTCAAGCACTAGGTAACATATTGTTTACATCAAGCTAGTGTTATGCAGTTTGCAAGAGCTCAGCTCTCCAGCTTCAGCTCTCAGTTCCTAAAATTTAGCATACAATTAGATGTCTCCAAAATCCCCTACCATGCCAAGAATTTGGTCACTAGGACTTAATACCTTCAAGATATTAATGAAAAACTTCATTTTTCCATTAAAAACCCATTGTTACACTTCAAGACTGCCTAATACCCTGTCAGACTTTGGCTCTCTCCAGCCCCTCTTGAGTCACCTGTATGTTGACCTTGTTGACCTTTCATCAAATTATGCACGCTTGAGGCGAGAATCCAGGCAGCCTAAGGCCAGCCACAGTTGATCCAGGTGTCCAACCCAACTCATCTAGTAGTTTTAACCAACAACATAACAATAAACAATAAATTAATAAAATTTTATTGGTTTTTAATAACAAATTAAAGAAGAAAAGAAAAAGAATTTGTTAGTTTATAATAACAGGAAATTAACTTGCAGTTACTGATGATATAAGAATCTTGTATCGATTGATAGAATGTCACATATTCCAAATAACACCATGCAGTTACCTATGGTATTTTTCAGGACAATTTTAGTGATAAAAAAATAAATCATATTATTCATTACTAAGCATTAGGGATCATATGAAAGAAATTAATGATAGACAAAGATGCAGTTGATAATATTAATCTAGATTCCTGCTGTGTCTAGTGTGTACATTGATGTGAAATTAGTCCAAAATGAATATATTACATTTATTTTTTTTATATGAATAAAAGCCATAAATCCAGGTACTTATGATCATTATTTAACTGTGTGAATTTTGTATATTCTGGATTCTCAACATCTTTGTTTGGTGAAAACTGAATAAATACCAGACATGGTGCGTATACTTTGCAAATGTATTTGAATACGAATATGAATATGTACTCCATTATAAAATTTCTTGCATAAGAATGGGAATTCAGGTAAAAATGAAAGTATATGAATACCAGTGCAAATACTTTCAAAATGTATTCATGAATGCATTCATGAATATATTCTTTGATATTATTTTAATAATAATTTCAGTTGTATTTTATTTAAATAAAATCATATGATTCTCTTATTATTGTTAATAAAAATTGTATTTGGGACAATTTGTAATTATTTTTAATAAATAGTTAAACTCTTATATTATATGTTCTGCTTATAAGTTATATGGCCAAGTCAAAATCTGTGTGACAATAGCACTTCATTTGTTAATAAAATAAATGAAATCAATCCTCTTCCCTGTCTCCAAAGATACTATCAAAATCATATATAAGCTAAACACCCAATACTCATAATACAGCTTATATTTATTTCCACACAAAACCAGCATGTGCCTCATTTCTAAATCATATTTTTTATCATATATAACAGCTGAGCGCAGTGACCCATGGGTCCCTTGTTTTTGGAGTTAAAAGGTAAAACCCGATGGACAATCAAAATGGGGATGGGGTATTGTAAAGGGCCAGGCTTGGGTTTGCTAACATCCCTTCTTTTATAGTAAAGTAAAAATAATAGAATCCATATATAAATATATATATAGTCTGTAGGTAGACAGATTTTTTAGCTCAGCTGACTGAAAGTCATCTGAGCTATAGCGATCACTCTTTGTCCGTCGTCGGTCTGTCTGTCCGTCTGTCTGTCTGTCCGTCCATTAACCAGGCACAAATCGTAACTGCTGGACCTAGAACCTTGTAACTTGGGATTCTGAGAGGTCCATGAAAAATCTCCTTGGAAACCAGAAATTACGTCTCTTGTTACCCATATCCTTCTAGCTATGGGGCCCCGAAGTACCCCCCAGAAAAGTCAAAAATTTCATACAAAAACTTCAATATCTCATTAACTGTCATGATTTTTGGCATACATATTGATCATGAGATGTTCCATCACTTCCTGCAGACTGGTGGCCCCACATATACCTTTCGATTTTTTACGAATTTTTTTTCTCTATTTTTGAGACCTTTAAAAATGTGAACATCTGTTAACAAGGCACAAATCATAAAAACTGGACCTAGAATCTTATTTCTTGACACACTGAGGGGTCCATGAAAAATCTCCTTGGAAACCAGAAATTAGGTCTCTGTTACCCATATCTTTCGAGCTATGGGGCCCCGAAGTACCCCCCAGAGTAGTCAAAAATTTCATACAAAAACTTCAATATCTCAATAACTACATCACTGATGGTCATGATTTTTGGCATACATATTGATCATGAGATGTTCCATCAGTTTCTGCAGACTGGTGGTGCCACCTGTATTTTTCAATTTTTACAAATTGTTTTGTCTATTTTTGAGACCTTTAAAAATGTGAACATCTGTTAACAAGGCACAAATCGTAAAGACTGGACCTAGAATCCTAATTCTTGACACACTGAGGGGTCCATGAAAAATCTCCTTGGAAACCAGAAATTAGGTCTCTGTTACCTATATCCTTTGAGCTATTGGGCCCAAAGTACCCCCCAGAATTATGGAAATTTTGATAAAAACAAACTGCAACATCTCAATAACTACAACACTGATGGTCATGATTTTTGGCATACATATTGATCAAGAGGTGTTCCATCAGTTCCTGCAGACTGGTGGAACCACCTGTATTTTTTCAAATTTTCACAATTTTTTTTTCTCTATTTTTGAGACCTTTAAGGGTGTAGTTATCTGTCAACAGGGTACAAATCTTAATGACTGGACCTAGAATCTTCATTCCTGACACACAGGGAGACCCATGAAAAGTCTCCATGGAAACCTGAAATTAGGTCTCTGTTACCCATATTCTTTAAGCTGTATGGCTCCAAAATAACCCCCCCCCCCAGAATAATGGAAAATTTGATACAAAAACTGTAGTATCTCAATAACTACAAAAATGATGGTCATAATTTTCGGCATACATATTGATCATGAGCTGTTCCATCAGTTTCTGCAGACTGGGTGTGCCACCTCTATTTTTTTTTTTAGGAATTTTTTTCTCTTTTTTTGAAACCTTTATAGATGTGGTTATCTGTCAACAGGGTACAAATTGCAACAACTGGACCTAGAATCTTCATTCTTGTCATGCAAGGAGGCCCATGAAAAGTGCCTGTGGAAACTTGAAATTAGGTCTCTGTTACCCATATCCTTCAAGCTATAGGACTATGAAATATCTGTCAGAATAATGGACAATTTGATACAAAAGCTGAAGTATCTGAACAACTAATGCGGAGATCATCATGATTCTTTGCATGGATATTGACCATTAAGTGTTTTTATTAGTTTCTGCAGACTGGTGGAGCCACATGTATTTTTGTATCTGCCAAAACGTAGTTTTGTGGATACTATGTTATTGACCGGGTTCCTCCGCCGCTGCCACGGTAGTTTCCAGAATGCTCCTCTGAGAATAATGGACCAATTTTTCCGAAATTTATACCAATAATCGGGTCACATGTGAACTAGTGCCTAACCAATTTGCGTTGACCTCTGACCTTCTCTCTATCCAGCTTCCATTTGTGCGTCTGTTTCCACACATAAACCCTCATATCTCAGGAACCGTTTGACTGATCAGGAAATAAAATTTATACAAATGTAGCCCTTGGATTGCTTTATAACATACACAGAAATTGGTGGCGCCACCTGTAACCATGTTTGCACAGTGTCCATCTGTTCATTTGCCTTGGGTTAAAATCACTCATATCTCTGCAGTGAATGGGCTAATTCACTTGAAATTCGTAATTAGCACAATGATATTGTTTGTCCCTCATTCAACCAACAGTGTGTATACTTTATTTGAAAAGATGTTTCATTTTATCAAATCTACTGAATCTTTTATTTTATTTTGGTGAATAAAATTAAGCATGTACTGAAAACTCCAATGTGCAAAACTTTTTTATAGTGATTCAAGGAATAATCTTGTAGATGCCATGTTGTGGCATTATTTTCTTTTACATTCAGTTTTAACATTTATGATTTAAAAAATAATAAAATATATGTGTATGCATAATATGACCCAATATTAGCTACACTCTGGATATATAATGATTGTAACTTTTGCAACAATTCTAATATTTTAACTTATATTTTCAGTTTTTTAATTAAAAATTTATAAAACTTGTAAATAAAAAAAATGATTCAGATAATAACTTTTAATGGATAAAGTGGATATGCTGAGAAAAATAGGCTTATATATAAACTTAAATGCATTATTCCCTTGAAAGTGAAATAAAGGTATTAGTCCATTCTGTCCACTTGCCTGTCCATCTGTAAATTTTCATATGCATCACAGTATCTCAAAACTTTTACTGTTTTACTCTTGTCAGAGTATTAGTTTGCAATCATATATTTAGAACTTTGCTATAACCAAGTAGGAGGGCCCCTTTCATCTTAGCTTCTCATGTTCTTATATAAATGATTAACATTACAATAGAATATTTTGCATATTTTGCATTTGAAAAAATTTCAAACTTCAGCTGAGCACAGTGACCCATGGGTCCCTTGTCTTTAATACTTTTAACAAACTGCGCAAAGGTGATCGCATTATAGCGACGTTTAAAATGGCTCATGACTGTCAGCTCTGACCCCTGACCTTGTTGCCGTAAATACGCCAAACATTGACGTTTGATGACGAAAAGATATCTCTAACACTCGCTCTATAGTTGTTGATAACTGACATAAGATAATCATGTTAATTATAAAATAATGCTGTATTCACGGCATTCATATCTCTTGGCTGGCACCCTTGGTCGTTTGGGGCGTAAATAGCTCGCCCATGAACACAAACTCATAGGCCACGCGCAAAGCAGCATGGGACATGGGAAATGGGAACAGACTTAAACAACAACCAGTAGCGCTTAAATAAATATTAATCGAGAGGAACCCTCTGAAAAAAGTACCGTACTTATAAGCATAAATTATGTGATTTATTGGATTCAGCCTTGACACTACACGTTTTGCGTCCCTTCAGTCCCCTATGAATGATCTAACTTATTTGAGATTTAATAAATGCATCGTTATAAATGAAACAAAAAAAAAACATGGGCGAATTTTCTTACCACTACAGTTCAAAAGTGAAAAGAATTATCATTAAATTTTATAATCCTTATTTTTATTTACTATTGTTATATATAAATGAGAGAGAGAGAGAGAGAGAGAGACTGATTGTGTTTCTCTATGGACCGCTAGAGACACGGTTCTATACTTAGAGTCATTACTATTATCGAGTCAGTATTGAGCATTTTCATTCATGATTTCATTAATTCTGAATACCGGTACAGTTACATTGTGTGGAAATATGCGAGTTAAAAAAAAACAAATCTGCATGCAGTCAGCTGAAAATGAAAATCTTACCTCAGTATGTTGATCACGATATCAATTAAATGAGTCATGAAATATGTAATGAAGCAGTGTTTAGAGAACGTCTTGCCCTATTAGGTGCTTCCGATGCCCCACCGTTAATTACGTTCAATGAAAATCGACTCACTAATTACCGACTGGTCACAGTTTACCCTCCGACACAGTTTGACCAAGATTACACGGTAGTGGTCAAAGGGGAAACTATCGCCTTTCATGTTAATCGATGTTTGTGCAACGGGAACACTTGGCCGGGAAATCATGTCCCGTGTCGGTATTTGGACAACAGGCGTTATTATAACCAAACTCGCTATTAAAGCTTCCTCAGCCCCTTTGTACCGACATATTCCCTCACTATTCCTTTTTGTTTTTCATATAAAAACCTCATTTACATAACACAGTGTCTTGACAAACACAATGGGTATGCTGTGAAACGTAGTTTGCATTCATCACTTTGTATTTATAACTGACAAATACGTTGAGCATGCTGTGAATATTTGTTTTCTTACAAACACGGTGAGCAGGATGTTTGTATTTTGTATTTCTTTAAAATACGATTAAAATCTTGTGAAATTTACTGATCTTATTTATGATATTTTTGAGAAGATCTGACAAGATAATAAACCAAATTTTTCTTAAAAGCTATAATATCGCCCACCGTACGACGGCAAATCACGCACTTCATATGTCCACCACAGTAATGTATGAACGCCCGTAACTCGCCATTTGAATGGAATTAATACAGCTGATTTTAAGAAACAGCTCCCTTATATAATGGATAACATTTATTTTGTAACCTATTATATTGTCACATGACGGGATTTAATAGCACACATAAAGATATAGCTGTAATGGACAATACGAGAGACACGACCATGAATGGAGGTGATGGCTGACGAACCCATACATAAAAGCGATTCTATTTATTCGACCATGACGTGATTTGCAAGGTACTAATTTCTAATTATCCTCCATTTAATCGACCTCTGTAAAATTTATTTATTTTTTTATGGTCGAACAATTAGATGAAATACGGTATATGTTGACTGTGTGAAGCAGATACATCTAGCCTGGTACCAGTTTATCAGCATTTGTTACATCATCATACATTTAGATTTCAGGTTATCTATGGTTAATATTGACAAGAATGTTTTTTAAAAGCTTTTAAAAAATGTAGATTTATGATTTTATATATTCCTCATGCCAGGCAATGCTTACAATCACAGGTATACAGCTCTCTGTGGGTGTATGAAGATGGCTGTACATGGATTATAAATAATTAGTATCCATACTCCACTTAATTCAAGATTTTGCCATCAGTGAGATGTATCTGAATTATAATTTCGCATTCAATATGCATCAGTAGTAATTTTTAGCGAACCTGTGAGCTAATGCGATGGTGTGGCAGCATCTGTCGTCTGTACGTTAACCCATACTATCTCAAAAATGACTGGAGCTAGCATCATGAAATTCAATGCAAAAAATTAGCCATCTGAAAAAAATCTGCATTTTTTTTCAGATTTTATTGATAAAAAACCTTTAAAAATCTTCTCCTCCAAAATGGTCAAGCCAATTTGTTCAATATTTCACAGAAATAATTTTTTATACCATCTCTCTCAAGTTTGTTCAAATGGTTCAAGTTTGGTGAATTATGGCCAAATTACAGGAAGTTGAACCTAGTCATCTGTCCCAAAAAAGCATACTAAAATGACAGTCTCAGAAACGGCTGGAGCTATCATCACCAAATTTTATGCCAGTGTTAGTCACATGAGTCATATATGAAATTCAGGTATTGGTGGCGCCACCTGCATGGACTTTTTTTTGTATGGGGTCATTGGTCATCTGTATATTAACCCATAATTTTTCAGGAATAGCAAGAACTACCATCCCCAGATTTTATGCAATAATCTGTCACATATCAAATGTTGGGGGATTCAGCTTATTTTTTTGCTATCTGCATTTACTCAGATTTTATAGGGAAAAAGCTGAAAAACCTTTAAAAGTCTTCTTGTTAACAGTCCAGCCAAATTGTTCAATATTTTACAGAAATGGTCCCAGTGGCAAGCCCTCTCAAGGCTTGTTCAAATGGTTTGCATTTGATGAATTTTAGTGGAGTTAAACAAATTTGAACAGTCATTAAGCAAAGTAAGCATACTGACATAGCAAGAAATCTCTCAGAAATGACAGAAGCTGGCATTACCAAGAACTGTGCAAATGTTGGTCACATGACTGATATTTGAAGTTACAGATTTTGTGGTGCCACCTACATTGACCTGTTTTTTATGGGCAAAAACCTCATTATTTTAGCCTCTTTCAGCTTAAAATATTTATGACGAAACTGTCAAGTTGAATCTTTCAATTTTTCAAAAGAATTATCCTAGGATATATTATTTCAATCATATCAGAAAAGCTTAAGTTGGTCTTATGGCCATTATTATGTCTATTTCAAACTGACACTGCAAAAATGTTCTATTACAAAATTATTGTTTCAATTATAACTTCTGTAACATGGCACAAAAATTATTCTTAGGTGGCCTTTGTTCAAGTAAACTTGAATGATTTTTGGCAGAATTATTGGACCTTTAACAATGAAAGAACTGCATTTTTTTATTAATCTAGATATTTTGATAAAAAGTTTATGAATATTTCAGCTTGAAAAAAAGCATTTTAGCCAAAGTCTTTCAGTAAGTGTAAACAGATTTACCAACAGGCCAAGATTGTGTCTGTATATTTAAATAGGTTAAAAACTGCCAACTGTTTCAGATTTGGCAAGAGATCAACAGTTCATTCAGTGCAGCCAAATATAGGTCAAGAGTTCAATCAGTGCAGCCAAGCACAAGGCATGTGATCCTCTCATGGGTGACATGTGAACACCTCATGGGCACCATGTGATCACCTCATGGGTGTCATGCCCCTCAGGGCTGCATGTGGAGCCAATCTATTTATAGATTTGGCAGACTGCCAACTGTATCAGATTAGGCAACAGGTCAAGAGTTCACTCAGTGCAGCCAGGTACAGGTCAAAAGTTCACCCATTCTAGCCAGGTGCAGGTCATGAGTTCACTCAGTGCAGTAGCCTGAGCCAGCAAATTTGTCACAGTTCACTCGGGGCAACTGCCTTTTTCACCTAAGGCCGGTCAGGCCCCATGCATCAGACTCAAGGTAAGTTTGTTGTATTGGCCTGATATTATGACCTGTCTATGTGTCTTTGATGGATTTTTTTACAGGTGTCACCACCGATACAATGACTTTTGCACAGTGTGTGACTTTTGTGCCTGCTTATTTCTATAGAGGAATTTGATATATCATCCTGAAATTAGGCATAATTATACCTATCAGATAGCTTTGTCGTATACAAGACTGGTGGTGCCACCTACAATAATCTTTGCACTGTGTGTGTCCCTGCTTTTTCTCAGGAGGGGTTTGATATATAAGTCTGAACTTGGGATATGTATATATCTCTGGTAGCTTTGTTGTATACAAGACTGGTGGTGCCAGCTACAATCATTTTTAGCTCAACTGAAGTATAGGAATGGCCCCTGGCTGTCTTCATCTAGGCGTCCGGCAGTCCGTTAGCAGGGCACAAATTGTAACACCTGGTCCTAGAAACTTCAAAGTGAAGATCCAGGGAGGTCAATAAAAAATCTCCTTGGAAACCTGAAATTAGGTCAATGCGACCTATATCTTTTGAGCTATGGGGCTTGAAAGTACCCCCCCCCCCCAGAATAGTAAAAAATTTGATACAAAACCTCCAATATCTTGATAATGAATCCATGGTCTGTCATGAATCTTGCCTTGAATATTGACCATGACTAGTTTTGTCAGTTCCTGAAACATGGTGGTGCCATCTGTATTTTTCCCATTTTAACAAATATTTTTCTATTTATTTACTATAAAATGACAACAATCATGTCAGTTTCTCAGCTGGGATAACATCTGGTGTCCCAAAACCTGGTGTGTTTATTGATCACAAGTAGATGCCCTATAGGCTATACTAATCTCCCTGTCTGTCTGTCTGTCTGTCAATCTGACCATCCACTCAAATTTGTTTCCAGACGATAACTCCAGGTTGGATTGGCACATGGATTTCAAACTTGACTTACACATGGCCCACCACTAAAGCAAGAACCTATATGATTTTGGGGTCATGAGGTCAATGGTCAAGGTCACAGGACTCACTTCATTAAAAAGATTATGGCTGCATTTTAAGCCAAGCTTTTCATCCCAAACTTTCCATCTAGCGCATTTAGCTGACTTGCCAGTATGGGGAGAGCATAAATTAATTTGGGGCCCCAAGGTCAAAGGTCAAGATCACAGGGGCTATCTGTTCACAAATTAGTTTCCAGATGATAACTCCAATTTAGTTTGACATATTGGTTTCAACCTTAACTTATAAATGGCCCACCACTAAAGTAAGAACCATGTCGATTTTGGGGTCCAACGGTCAAAGGTCAAGGTCACAGGACCCATTTCTTTAAAAGGAATGTGTATGCATTTGAAGCCAAACTTTTCATCGCAAACCTTCCATCTTCAAGATATTGCTAACCTGCCACTAGGGGAAGATTCTGTTTGATTTTTTGGTCATAGGTCAAGGTCACAGGGCCCTTCCATTCACAAATTAGTTTTTGGATGATAACTCCAGTTTGGGTAGACAGGTTGGCTTCAAACTGATCACAGGACCAATATTTTGGAAAACCTCATAAACATATATCCTTATAGACAAATACAGCTGAGGATCGAGACCAATCTTACCTTTAATACATTATTATCACCAAATAGGAGGGCCCTCTTCCTCAAATGCTAAATAATATATAAAAAAATACCAATTGAAATAAACATATTTTGCATTCCCTAAAATTTGACAAAATTCAGCTGAACACTATGACCCATGGGTCCCTTGTTTTGTAGTGCACCATATCTATTAAACAGCCATTTTCTTAAATATATCTCTCCAGTTTACATATGATAGGTAATAAGCTTTTGTGATCATTGTATCCCCAGATAAAGCCTGGGGGATACTCTGTTTTTTGCACAGTCCCTCCATCACAATTGCTAGCTCATTGCTAGCAAGATAAATCAACTCACAAAATATTTCATAGATCTTTATCAAACTTGTGCTTAGAGGCAACAGGACAACTACCCCCTGGACAATTACCCCCCGACAATTACCCCCTGGACAATTACCCCCCAGACAATTACCCCCCCCAGAACAATTACCCCCTCGGTAAACTACCCCCCAGACAACTACCCCCTGGACAATTACCCCCCGGTACAATTACCCCGCGGACAACTACCCCCTGGACAATTACCCCCATGGTAAAAATTTCACATTTTAAGTACACGTTATACATTTAAATATATTCTGTGTTGCTAATGAGTAGCACAGAATGCCAAAGAAATAAATAAAATTAATTGCAAACAAAAAATAAAAAGAAAATCACTTTAGATAATAATATCATTATCATATCATAATTTCTTATTATGATATTACTTAAAGAGACTTGTAAGAATGAATGTTATTCCCTATTTGAATGGAATTATATTGTAAGCTTGTGGGTGGTTATATGGACGATATGTTTACAAAGCTTTTGTTTTACAACTTGCCAATATAAAGCATATTTCATATAATGGACTTTTTACCATATATTTACAATTTTTTTTACAATACACAAGAGAGGCATTGCCTAGAACTAGTAAACAGCTACTGAAAACTTGATGTAATGGATTTTTTTTCTATTTTTACAATACACATGATGTATGTACTTATGCTTGGTTTGAAATATATTATCACAGGTATTTGTTTTACTTACAATCGGAATATTTTACTTTTAGTTTGTACAATGTGTACTTTAAAAGTGTTAATATACCATGGGGGTAGTTGTCCAGGGGGTAATTGTCCGGGGGGTAATTGTACTGGGGGGTAATTGTCTGAGGGGTAGTCGTCTGGGGGGTAGTTGTCCAAGGGGGTAATTGTCCTGGGGGTAATTGTCCGGGGGGGTAATTGTCTGGGGGGGTAATTGTCTGGGGGGTAATTGTCCAGGGGGTAATTGTTGGGGGGTAATTGTCCGGGGGGGTAATTGTCTGGGGGGGTAATTGTCTGGGGGGTAATTGTCCAGGGGGTAATTGTTGGGGGGTAATTGTCCGGGGGGGTAATTGTCTGGGGGGTATTTGTCCTAGAGCCGTGCATAGATATGGATGAGAGGACGATATCTATTTAAAATGGGGTCGTGACCTTTAATAGGAGAATGACCTTGACCTTGAATAGGTCCAATTTTGGTGAAAATCATACAAAATCTCAAGATGCATGGTTTGCATGGTTGCATGGATTGGTCCAAATATCAGGTTGAAAGAAGAACTTGGATAGCTGTGTCTTTCACAGGAGACTAGTGATGTCACCTGTCATCCTTTTCTTGTTTTGCATGTTTAATACCCCCATCATTGCCACTTGACAGTAGTATGAGCATTATAAATTAAAAACTAATGGACAGATTCCTTTCATATTATGCACAGATATGGGTTATAGGATAAAGTCTGTCCAAATTGGGGTCATCACCTTTACTATGATAGAAGCCTTAATATGTATTTGGTGACACACAGAAACATTATACTTCTCAGGTTAATAAATGTATTTTTCTTAAAATCAAAATGAAAGGTGTCAGATGATAAGTTGTCAAAAGAGTTTGAAATCCCTTGACCTTCAAGGTCAAACTGCTGATAAAAGGGATTTTTGTGAACCCCATAACTTTTTAAGTGCCCCATCTTTTTCTTCATATTTGACACACAAATGCTCACCAAAATCTTGGACATGTTTAAAAGTCTTTCGACATAGACCTTGGTTTTCAAGGTCAGTATACGTGAATATATAAGATTTTTGTTACCCCTATAACTTTTTAAATACAGCATATTTTTTTCCTCAAATTTGACACAGATCAATTCCACCAAGAATTGATTTATATTTATAGGCTAGTGCCCTTGATCTTGGTTTTCAATGTCAAACCTGAAAAAAAATGCAGGATTTATGAACCCCATAACATTTGAATAACTGCTTATTTTTCTTACAATTTGATACACAGATTGTTTCCACCAAGTCAAAAAATATATTTGTGACCTTGACCCTGGTGGCCTTAGCCTTGTAAAGTGTCAATATATATGCTTCAGAAGAAGGGGGCCTATTTTAGAGGGGATATGCATTAATTAATGTCTAGTCACACTATCTCTGATGCCAGAAATTTCTAGTTCTAATTGTCCTCATTCATATTGAAAAGAAATTTACAAAACCATGCAGTCATTAATCATCACTTTATGTACTGGGGTTCTCTGTTCCCACTTTTAATGTCACCACCACCTGTCACGTTACAGTGCACAATAGCCATTATTTGCTCATAACTGCATTTGCATGTGTAGTTTCCCATAGATTTGCTTGATGGAGGGCTTCATGTATTTGGGGATGCAAACGAAACTTCAACTAGTTTATTGATAATATTGCATATGTATTTCAGAACGGAATGGCAGTTGTCCGACCCCCTGGGCACCATGCAGAAAGGGACCAAGCAATGTGAGAAAAATTGTTTATTTACTTGAAAATATTGTCAAAATTTAACATATTGCATTGAAAATGGATCGGAAATGTTTGGTTTAAAGGGCATATATGATTCTTATATAATTATAAGTTTTGTAATCATAATTAACCAAAACACCAGTGCCAACAGTCAACAGGTACAAGGTGTTGCAGATTGAAAAAAAGAAATATTGTTAAGCAAATTGTTGGCATTTGATGGAATATTTAAAAATTTCCTATCATGCCATCAAACTTTTATCTCAATTTTCCACCTATGACACCAATGATCTATCATTTTTTGCGACTTTGTGCACAACCACAGTGGACCCCCTCCTGTTTGTATTATATCATTTGACAACCACCTTCTGTCAGTATTACATCAGTTGGAAACTGTCTCCTGTCAGTATTACATCAGATGACAATCTCCTCCTGTCAGTATTACATCAGTTGACAACCACCTCCTGTCAGTATTAGATCAGTTGACAACCACCTCCTGTCAGTATTACTTCAGTTGACCACCTCCTGTCTGTATTACATCTCCTCCAGTCAGTATTACATCAGGTGACCATCTCCTCCTGTCAGTATTACATCAGATGACCGAAAAGTTGAACCCGCACCCGCCCCGCATCTTGCCCTGTCAGCCCGCAGCCCACTCTACAATCAAAGAAAAAAAAATTTAGCCCGCCCCGCCCCGCATTTACTTTGATTCTTTCAGCCCGCACCCGCCCCGTAAAATTTTCTTTCAGCCCGCACCCGACCCCCATGCCTTTTTTAAGTGTCCGGCCCGCAGTCCAGCCCACAAAATAATTTTTTAAAAGCTTTCGGATCCAAAGGTTTACATATCAAGAATATTTTACAGCACACATATAAGCAACGCTTATCATTAATATATTTGAAATGTTTGATGATTGGAATGAAAAATTAATTTTTATACGTTTTTGCAGTCATTCAAACCATAATTCATGAAATATTTTAAAAGACATGTTTGATTGGTTAAATGGATTTAATATATACATAATAATTTAACAAACTTTAAATATGTTCTGATATTTTACAGGGGAAATAAACAAACCATTGTTTTATTGTGTCTGTTTCTACTTCAATTTATAAAAAAAAGTAAAGAAAAAAATAAATTTCCTAAAAGTATGTGTACCCAAAGTTACCCTTTGGAATGGTATGGGCTAACCACAAGCAACCAAACTACTGAGGTGTGTTGCATGGTTAAAATCTTTTCCGTCATAATCTGCTAATTAGCTGAAATTGAGACTGATCAGATGGTCAAGGGAGTAAAGGGGTAATCTGACTTATGTGGCTTTAGGGTCAGTATGTTTATTGAAATAGACCTGACCAGAGCGGTGTTTCTTATAGTAGTTATCACCACCTTATGGAGTGCCCAAACAGGGATTTGACCAGCCAGTGGTCATTGTCAGTTACAAATAGACAGCACATGGAGTTACAATTAGATAAAGAGTCAACCTTAGGCTGTGTGGAGTTCTTTGTCAGTTGAGTCGCCTAGAGAGCCAGCTGTAGCCACACACTGTCTATTACAAGATCAGAGGTAATCAAGCCCTTGCTTCTCTCCCAGTCATATTATGTAATATGTGAGACCGGACACAAGTACAAGCTTACAGTCTATATACAACATCGATCAAGTAACTTTATACAAATTTATGATTAGCTTCCACTGCAAGGACAATTGTTTAAAATCTAAATTTCAAACTAGAATACGGGTAGTCGACAAGCGACTATGTGTATCCGCCTAAATCAGAGTGGAACGGGTGAAGTGAGGCATGGATTGAGTGGCAAGGGGAAATAGAGTGTTGCATATTAGCATGGATGTCTGCAGCCAAATTGTGTATGTAGGTTGCCCCCCCTACCAAAAAATCCAGAAGGCCGTCCAAGTTGTATACATATGCAAAATTTAAGGCAGATAAGTCAAACCAGTACATGTATATGAGTGATTTTAGCCCGTGGCAGACAAACAGATGGACGCGAGCAAAAATGGTTGCAGGTGACGCCACCAGTTTTGCGTATGAAAAAGAGCTATGTGAGAACTATACACATGCAAAACTTTGGCCCAATAGGTCAAACGGTTCCCAAGATATGAGCTTGGATGTCTGCTGCATAAACTAGAATGCAGGTGCCGCCACCTGTCATAAAATCAAGAGAGCTGTCGGGGATGTTTAAACCTGCAAAATTTTAGGCAGATATGTCAAACCACTGCCGAGATATGAGTGATATTATCCCATGGCAGACAAACAGACAGGAGCTGTGCAAAAATGGCTGCAGGTGGCGCCACCAGTTTTGCCTATGATGAAGAGCTATGTGAGATCTATACATATGCAAATTTTTGGCCCAATCGGTCAAACGGTTCCCGAGATATGAGCTTGGATGTCTGCAGCATAAACATGAATGTAGGTGGCGCCACCTGTCATAAAATCAGAAAAGCTATCCAGGATGTTTACGCATGCCGAATTTCAGGTGAATTAGTCAAGTCACTGCAAAGATATTAGTGATTTTAACCCAAGGCAGACGAACTGATGGACACTGTGCAAACATGGTTGCAGGTGGCGCCACCATTTTTTGTGTATGGTTTAAAGCTCTCCAAGGGCTACATTTGTGCACAAAAATTTTCCTAATTGGTCAAACGGTTCCCGAGATATGAGCTTGGATGTCTGCAGCGTAAACGTGAATGTAGGTGGCGCCACCTGTCATAAAATCAGAAAAGCTATCCAGGATGTTTACGCATGCCGAATTTCAGGTGAATTAGTCAAGTCACTGCAGAGATATGACTGATTTTAACCCAAGGCAGACGAACAGATGGACACTGTGCAAACATGGTTGCAGGTGGCGCCACCATTTTTTGTGTATGTTATAAAGCTCTCCAAGGGCTACATTTGTGCACAAAAATTTTCCTGATCGGTCAAACGGTTCCCGAGATACGAGCTTGGATGTCTGCAGCGTAAACGTGAATGTAGGTGGCGCCACCTGTCATAAAATCAGAAAAGCTATCCAGGATGTATACGCATGCCGAATTTCAGGTGAATTAGTCAAGTCACTGCAGAGATATGAGTGATTTTTACCCAAGGCAGACGAACAGATGGACACTGTGCAAACATGGTTGCAGGTGGCGCCACCATTTTTTGTGTATGTTATAAAGCTCTCCAAGGGCTACATTTGTGCAAAAAAATTTTCCTGATCGGTCAAACGGTTCCCAAGATATGTGGGTTTATGTGTGGAAACAGCGCACAAACGGACGCAGAGCACAGAGGAAAGGTCAGAGGTCAAAACAAAATCGGGGCGCAGCAGTTCACATGTGACCCGAACATAATCCCGGGTTTCGTAAAATTCCGCCCAGCGGTTACGGAGGAGTTCTCTGGACACCTACGCCGTGGTGGCGGCGGCGGCGTGCAGCTGAAAACATAGTATCCGCAAAACTCTGTTTTGGCGGATACAATTAATGATGCATCATCTATTTTGATAACAAATTGAAGTTATACCTAGAAAAGACACATATGCATTGTGTTGTTACAACTGTCAGTCAGTGTAAGGGGTTAACAAGAATAAATTAAAACATTTTTCTTTTCATATTACTATTTTTACAGCATGCACCTGAAATCATTTTATACAAAATTATCAATGTCTGAGAATGAAAGTTTTCTTATGAATAATTATATATTCATGTTCTACTGAACTGCCAGATCATCAACCCGCAGCCTGCCCCGCACAGACTTTATTTCGGCCCGCCCCGCACTTTCATAGATGTAGCCCGCCCCGCCCTGCTAAGAATCCTTTGCGGGGGCCCGCAGGGGCCCGTGGGTTGCGGGCCCCTGCAGGCTGCGGGTCAAAACCCGCCCCGTGCAGGGCCCTATTACCCACTTAAACCATTAAGACTTACCCTAATAATAAACCTCAGATCAATAGTGATCTAAGGAAACTTATCGTATGTAAGCACCAAGCCTTCACAAGCAATTCAGATAACAGATATGACTTACAAAAAGAAACTGATTCTGCCATTGAGAAAGCCAAACAACAATATAAAAAGAAAGTTGAAAAACTGTTCCATAGTCAGCAATCAAAAGATGCTTGGAAGGGTCTTCAGGAATTAACTGGTATAATTAAAAGCAAGATTGAATGCTCACTGCTTGCTGAAAATGGCTATGCTGCCAAATTAAATACATGATGAAAGTGACTTCTCAAAAGAAAAAGATGACATTCGGAGCAGTCTGAGAGCAAATTTAGAATCATGCGATGATGGCATCCTTACTGATCTAACTGATGTAAACAAAGTGTTAAGTAAGATTAATGTAACGAAAGCCTGTGGACCCTACAAAATCAGTGGCAGATTATTTAAAACCTGTAGAAATAGTTTGTCCTTCGTCATACATCTCATTTTTCAATTGTGTCTCTCCTTATGTAAACTACTAAAATTATGGAAGAGCACAGAAATAATTCCAGCCGCCAAAAATAACTCTCCTAAAGTAATAAATGATCTCAGGCCTGTTGCACTTACATCTGTTCTCGCAAAATCTTTGGAGCGAATAGTTCTTAACAAATTACTTCCAATTGTTAAACCAATGCTAGATCATCCAACAGATGCACAAGTGATGCAATTTCCACATTAACTCATTATATTTATCTACACTTAGATAGGGACCCTAGAAATTATGCCAGATCACTTTTCATTGATTATTCATCAGCCTTCAATACAATACAGCCACACATCATGATCAATCAGCTCTGTTGGTATAACATTCTTCCTTCCTACTGTCTATGGATTCTAGATTTTCTCACGGATAGAAGACAACATGTTAGAACAAGCAAAGAAACTTCTTCAGATATAATCATAAATACTGGTGCTCCACAAGGCTGTGTTCTGTCAGCAGTCCTTTTTATCCTGTATACAAATAATTTGTATGGGGGCCTTTCAGGTTGTAAAATTATCAAATATGCAGACGACAATGTCATTCTAGGTCTGAATGACAAGAATCACAAGAATGATGAATTGCTCTACAGGAAAACCATTCAATATGTGACTGGTTTGTGTGAGGAACACTTCAATTAAATGTAAAGAAGACTAATGAAGTAGTCTTTGATTTCAGGGTATCAAACTCTGTAATTACCCCAGTTGCTATCAAGAATGAAGATATAGATATTGTAGAAAATTATAAATACTTTGGATGTATTATTGACAGAAATCTGAATTGGAAAGAACATGTGTTGAATCAATCCAAGAAAGCAAACAAAAGATTATATTACCTATATTATCTAAGAAAGCTAAATATTGACAAAACCATAATTACCATGTTTTATAATTCAGTAATTTCCAGTGTCCTAACTTATTCACTGGAGTGCTGGTTTTCAAATATATCTGATAAGTTAGAGAAACAGTTAAAAATACCAGGAAGAGAAGTTGTAGAATAACTAGTACTTCTCTTGCCACACACCAGGAAATCTGTGAAACCAAAACAATGGCCTTCATATCAAAGGTCATGAATGACACAACAGATCCCCTACATTAAGAGTTCCTTTTTTACCTTCAGGTAAATGCCTAGATACAATATTCTGCAGAACGACTCGTTTTAAAAAATCTCTCGTGCCATACAGTATTAAACTTTTGAACTTGCAAACTCTTAGATATTTAATGTTTTGAATTATGTGTTTTACCCGCAAAAATATCTGTTTTATCATTTTTACATGCTTATTTTTACATGCTTAGTCAATATGTTATGCGTTATTTTTAGCGAACCTGTGAGCTTATGCAATGGTGCGGCGGCGTCCGTCGTGTGTCGTGCGTTGTGCGTCGTCTGTACGTTAACCATAGCTATCTCAAAAACGGCAGGAGCTACTAGCATCACCAAATTTTTTGCAAATATTCAGTCATCCAAAAAACTATATCGGATTTTGTTTATTTTTTTTCTAATTGCATTTTCTTAGATTTTATAGGGAAAAAGCTAAAAAAACTTTAAAAATCTTCTTCTCTGAAACTGTCCAGCCAAATTGTCCAATATTTCACAGAAATGATCCCTGGAACAATCTTTCTCAAGTTTGTTCGAATGGTTCCAGTTCGGAGATTTTTGGCTGAGTTACAGGAGGTTGAACTTTGTTAACTGTGCAAAAAAGCATATTAAAATTTAAATCTCAGAAACGGCTGGAGCTATCATCACCAAATTTTATGCCAATGTGGTCACATGAGTCATATCTGAAATTGAGGTATTGGTGGCGCCACCTGCATCGGCCTTTTTTGTACGGGGTCATCAGTGCCCGTATCAGACTGACAGCTACAAATAACTTTTTCTCTGAAACGAAATGGCCAAATTGTTTAATATCGCACAGAAATGATCCTAGGGTAGTGCTTTCTGAAGTTTGTTCAAATGGTCTCAGTTCAGTGACTTTTGGCTAAGTTATGGGAAGCTGAATTTAGTCATATGCCATAACAGTCCATTTTAGCTAAGTGGCTACAAAAATCTTCTTCTCAAAAACCACTGGGCCAAATTCTTAAATCTCACACATTAATTATCCTTAGATGTTGATAATTCAAGTTTGTTCAAATGCTCTCAGTTCAGTGACTTTTGGCTGAGTTATGGGGAGCTGAATTTAGTCATATGCCATAACAGCCAATTTTAGCTAAGTGGCTACAAAAATCTTCTTCTCAACAACCACTGGGCCAAATTCTTAAATTTCACACATTAATTATCCTGAGATGTTGATAATTCAAGTTTGTTCAAATGGTCTCAGTTCAGTGACTTTTGGTTAAGTTATGGGAAGCTGAATTTAGTCATATGCCATAACAGCCCATGTTAGCTTAGTGGCTACAAAAATCTTCTCAACAAAAACCACTGGGTGCAATTCTTAAATCTCACACATTAATTATCCTTAGATGTTGATAATTCAAGTTTGTTCAAATGGTTTTGATTCAATGATTTTTGGCTGAGTTATGGGAAGCTGAACTTTGCCATTTTGTTGTATTTTCCCATATGAGTTATAAACCTACAAAACGTTTTTCGACTGATGATGATACTGAGGCCAGTTTGTTTAATATTTTGCAAAAATAATTCCCTGAATCATTCTTATAATAATTGTTGTTTAAGGTTCCAAAAAATGAATTTGGCTTAATTATAAAGATTGAATTGTGTAATTTTACCAAATATGTTAGCTGTGTGAAACAGATACATCTAGCCTAGCACCAGTTTATCAGTATCCATTACATCATGCCTCTAGACATTTAGATTTCAGGTTATCTATGAAAAATATTGACAAGAATGTTTTTAAAAGCTTTTAAAAATTTAGATTTATGATATTACATATCATCTGTACTCTAACTCATAATTTCTCAGGAATAGCAGGAGCTACCATCCCCAAATGTTATGCAATTATTTGTCACATATCAAATGTTGATGGATTCATCTTATTTTTGCTATCTGCTTTTACTTAGATTTTACAAGGAAAAAGCTTAAAAAAACTTGTAAAAAGTCTTCTTCTTGTAAACAGTCCAGCCAAATTGTCCAAATTTTACAGAAATGATCCCAGAGGTGAGCCCTCTCAAGTTTGTTCAAATGGTTTGTGTTGGATAAATTTTAGCAGAGTTACATAATAGGCCAAGATTGTGTACGTTTCTTGAATAGGTTGAGAAACTGCCAACTGTTTCAGATTTGGCAACAGATCAAGAGTTCATTCAGCAGCCAAATATAGGTCAACAGTTCAGTCAGTGCAGCCAAGCACAAGGCATGTGATCACCTCATGGGCAGCATGTGATCATCTCATGGGTAGCATGTGATCACCTCATGAGTATCATGTGATCACCTCATGGGTGTCATGCCCCTCAGGGCTGCATATGGAGCCAATCTGTGAGCTTATGCAATTGTGTGGCTACTATTTCAGATTTGGCAATAGGCAAAAGATCAGCCCGGATTTATTTATAGCTTTGGCAGACTGCCAACTGTTTCAGATTATGCAACAGGTCAAGAGTTCACTCAGTGCAGCCAGGTACAGGTCAAAAATTCACTCAGTCTAGCCAGGTGCAGGTCAAGAGTTCACTCAGTGCAGTAGCCTGAGCCAGTAATTTGTCACAGTACACTTGGGGCAAAAGCCTTTCTCACCTAAGCCTGGTCAGCCCCCTGCATCAGACTCAAGGTAAGTTTGATGTATTGGCCTGATATTCTGACCTGTCTATGTGTTTTTATGGCTTTCTAGTTCACAAGACAGGTGTCGCCATCTACAATGACTTTTGCAAAGTGTATTTGCCTGCTTAATTCTACAGAAGAATTTGTTATATCAGCCTGAAATTGGGCATATGTGTACATGTCAAATAGCTTTGTTGTATACAAGACTGGTGGTGCCACCTACAATAATTTTTGTGTTGTGTGCACACATGCCAGAATTTCAGCAGTGATGTTTGTGTATTGTTTCTTGTTCATAATGTTTAGTACTTGCATTGTTCATATTTATGAAAAGTAGTGGTTCAGCACTGAAGCGTTATACCTGGTGTATATCCATATGCACAGGATCGCATTAGGCCTGTAGGCCTTGTTATGTATTATTTTTATGTATCTATCTATTTACTTATTTTTTTTATGTAATGAATTGCAAGTCAACGACAAATTCCTGGAACTGAAGGCTAATAAATGTTATCTTATCTTATCTTATCTTATTACATCAGTTGGCAACCACCTCCTGATAGTATTACATCAGTTGACAACCACCTCCTGTCTGTATTACATCTCCTCCAGTCAGTATTACATCAGTTTTCCACCTCCTGTCAGTATTACATCAGTTTGCAACCACCTCCTGATAGTATTACATCAGGTGACCATCTCCTCCTGTCAGTATTACATTAGTTGACCAACTCCTCCTGTCAGTATTACATCAGTTGACAACCACCTCCTGTCTGTATTACATCTCCTCCAGTCAGTATTACATCAGGTGACCATCTCCTCCTGTCAGTAATACATCAGTTGACAACCACCTCCTGACTGTATTACATCTACTCCAGTCAGTATTACATCAGGTGACCATCTCCTCCTGTCAGTATTACATCAGTTGACAACCACCTCCTGTCAGTATTACATCAGTTGTCCACCTCCTCCTGTCAGTATTACATCAGTTGACAACCACCTCCTGTCTGTATTACATCTCCTCCTGTCAGTATTACATCAGTTGACAACCACCTCCTGTCTGTATTACATCTCCAGTCAGTATTACATCAGGTGACCATCTCCTCCTGTCAGTAATACATCAGGTGACCATCTCCTCCTGTCAGTATTACATCAGTTGACAACCACTTCCTGTCAGTAATACATCAGTTGTCCACCTCCTCCTGTCAGTATTACTTCAGTTGACAACCACCTCCTGTCAGTATTACATCAGTTGAGAACCACCTCCTGTCAGTATTACATTAGTTGACCATCTCCTCCTGTCAGTATTACATCAGTTGACAACCACTTCCTGTCAGTAATACATCAGTTGTCCACCTCCTCCTGTCAGTATTACTTCAGTTGACAACCACCTCCTGTCAGTATTACTTCAGTTGACAACCACCTCCTGTCAGTATTACATCAGTTGACAACCACCTCCTGTCTGTATTACATCTCCTCCAGTCAGTATTACATCAGGTGATCATCTCCTCCCGTCAGTATTACATCAGTTGACAACCACCTCCTGTCAGTATTACATCAGTTGACAACCACCTCCTGTCTGTATTACATTTCCTCCAGTCAGTATTACATCAGGTGACCATCTCCTCCTGTCAGTATTACATCAGGTGACCATCGGCTCCTGTCAGTATTACATCAGTTGACAACCACTTCCTGTCAGTAATACATCAGTTGTCCACCTCCTCCTGTCAGTATTACTTCAGTTGACAACCACCTCCTGTCTGTATTACATCTCCTCCTGTCAGTATTACATCAGTTGACAACCACCTCCTGTCTGTATTACATCTCCAGTCAGTATTACATCAGGTGACCATCTCCTCCTGTCAGTAATACATCAGGTGACCATCTCCTCCTGTCAGTATTACATCAGTTGACAACCACTTCCTGTCAGTAATACATCAGTTGTCCACCTCCTCCTGTCAGTATTACTTCAGTTGACAACCACCTCCTGTCAGTATTACATCAGTTGACAACCACCTCCTGTCAGTATTACATCAGTTGACAACCACCTCCTGTCTGTATTACATCTCCTCCAGTCAGTATTACATCAGGTGATCATCTCCTCCCGTCAGTATTACATCAGTTGACAACCACCTCCTGTCAGTATTACATCAGTTGACAACCACCTCCTGTCTGTATTACATTTCCTCCAGTCAGTATTACATCAGGTGACCATCTCCTCCTGTCAGTATTACATCAGGTGACCATCGGCTCCTGTCAGTATTACATCAGTTGACAACCACTTCCTGTCAGTATTACATCAGTTGTCCACCTCCTCCTGTCAGTATTACTTCAGTTGACAACCACCTCCTGTCAGTATTACATCAGTTGACAACCACCTCCTGTCAGTATTACATTAGTTGACCAACTCCTCCTGTCAGTATTACATCAGTTGACAACCACCTCCTGTCTGTATTACATCTCCTCCAGTCAGTATTACATCAGGTGACCATCTCCTCCTGCCAGTATTACATCAGTTGACAACCACCTCCTGTCAGTATTACATCAGTTGTCCACCTCCTCCTGTCAGTATTACATCAGTTGACAACAACCTCCTGTCTGTATTACATCTCCTCCAGTCAGTATTACATCAGGTGACCATCTCCTCCTGTCAGTATTACATCAGTTGACCAACTCCTCCTGTCAGTATTACATCAGTTGACAACCACCTCCTGTCAGTATTACATCTCCTTCAGTCAGTATTACATCAGGTGACCATCTCCTCCTGTCAGTATTACATCAGGTGACCATCTCCTCCAGTCAGTTTTACATCAGTTGACAACCACTTCCTGTCAGTATTACATCAGTTGTCCACCTCCTCCTGTCAGTATTACTTCAGTTGACAACAACCTCCTGTCTGTATTACATCTCCTCCAGTCAGTATTACATCAGGTGACCATCTCCTCCTGTCAGTATTACATCAGGTGACCATCTCCTCCAGTCAGTTTTACATCAGTTGACAACCACCTCCTGTCAGTATTACATCTCCTTCAGTCAGTATTACATCAGGTGACCATCTCCTCCTGTCAGTATTACATCAGGTGACCATCTCCTCCAGTCAGTTTTACATCAGTTGACAACCACTTCCTGTCAGTATTACATCAGTTGACAACCACCTCCTGTCAGTATTACATCTCCTTCAGTCAGTATTACATCAGTTGTCCACCTCCTCCTGTCAGTATTACATCAGTTGTCCACCTCCTCCTGTCAGTATTACATCAGTTGTCCACCTCCTCCTGTCAGTATTACTTCAGTTGAGAACCACCTCCTGTCAGTATTTCATCTCCTCTTGTCAAGCCCATTGGGAGCTTCTAGACCTACAGGTTTCAAATTTAACATGTATATAAGTTCTCGGACAGTGAACCTCTACATACCTAACATATAAATTAATATAAATATGCATCTTTTTTCAGGGGATTCTGTTATTTCAACTCAGTTGCCATAGCAACCAAAGTACTCCACGATCGCCTCAAAGTTGAGAAGATTCTCATAGTTGATTGGGTATGTATATAATCCCATGTGGCATCTGTACCTTACAGCTTATTTATAGGTATCAGAGCTTTTAATTGCTCAATATTTTAAGAGTCTGAGACTTGTGTGTCAAAATTTTAGAGTGTGTTGGAATTTGGAGGGATTATGAGTCCATTGCAGCTTTTAAGGGTACATTTAAAATTAATTATTATTAAACATTTTAAAAGTACATTCCATGTCAGTTTTCATGGGTTTAAAAGAGTCAGAGAATGGAAGAAATCAGTTGCCACTGTCTATTTGCTATGGAAATTGGAATATAGTTGTATATACCTTATAAATGTCATATATATTTATATAAATTTATTTGGTGTCCAAAACTGACACCCTGCTTTTTGACTCATAATATCTTGTTGGTATTTGTACCAATTACATTGAAATTTCTCATGGTGTATCATGTGAATATTATCTACAGTATTTTAAAACATCAAAGAAATGAAGGGCATGTTATTCAATATCCCCTTATTCAGTATTACATGTGAAAAAATGCAATATAAGAGTTGGGCTATGTACATGACATATAACACATGTATGCATGTCACTACCATATCTGCTTCCAGGTTTTGGCATCTGTAAATCAGTTTCAGTCTAAGATAAATCCATCTTGGTGTCAAGTTTCCTTATTTTTTTTCATTGCCATTTGCATCCAAGGTTAGTTCAGTCCAAAGTTTATTCAATCTGGAAAGGTCAGTCATGGTTTTGAGCCACCATTGAGTACTGTTTTAAGGAACAGGGGAATGATCGACCAATGAGAGTGTGGTATTTCATTTTACATCCAGCTTCAAATTTTAAACATGCAGCATCCCCTCTCATTAGTCTGATTACACCAGGACACATGCTTTTGTTGGTCTGATCACACAAGGACAATCGCCCTCATCGGTCTAATTACACCGGAAAGGGTACCTGCATTGTGGGAGGACATTTCATTCAAAGAAATCAAGAGAACCATCTCTGCTGTTCATAAAAAGAAATTGTGTTTAGTTGTAGATAAGATGGAGGGCATATTGGTGTGTTAAAAGCTTGTAGATAATATCTAAATGAGACACCATGAGTAATTTTAGTGGAATTGGCACATGTGCCATCGAGATATTATGAGTAAAAAAGTGGGGCTTTTTAGCTAATCTATAGGCTTATGCAATGCTGCAGCGTCGTCCGTCCACTGTGGTCCGTACATTAACCCATACTATCTCAGAAACCATCAGAGCGAGCAGCTCCGAATTGCATTTAAGAATCAGTCACTTGACAAATTGTCTAATATTTCATAGAAATAATCCCAGAAACAATCTCTCTCAAGTTTGTTCAAATGGTTCCAGTTTGGTGATTTTTGCCGGGTTACAGGAAATTGAACTTAGTCATCTGCCAAAAAAAGCAAACTAAAATTTCAGTCTCAAAAATGGCTGGAGCTATTATCACCAAATTTTATGCCATTGTCGGTCACATGAGTCGTATCTGAAATTGAGGTATTGGTGGTGCCACCTGCATCGGCCTTTTTTGTACAGGGGTCATCAGTGCCCATATCATACTGAGAGCTACAAAAAACTTCTTCTCTAAAACCATATGGCCAAATTGTTTAATATCTCACAGAAATGATCCTAGGGTAGTGCTTTCTGAAGTTTGTTCAAATGGTCTCTGTTCAGTGACTTTTGGCCAAGTTATGAGAAGCTGAATTTAGTCATATGCCATAACAGCAAATTTTAGCTAAGTGGCTACAAAGATCTTCTTCTCAAAAACCACTGGGCCAAATTCTAAAGTCTCATACATTAATTACAGGGATGTGCCCAGAATAATTTGAGTGCTGGGCGGGTAGTGCACGTGAAATTTGGGGGGGGGGGGGGGTTGCACCAAATATTTAAACTTTCATTATCAGCCAATCTGTGAGCTTATGCGATGGCGCGGGGTCCATCCACCGTTTGCTGTCCAAGGCTGGCCTGCCGCCATCCGTGGCTGTAAGTCAGAAACTGTCAAAGCTAGCAGCTCCAAATTACATGTAAGAATTAGTCACATGTGAAACTAGGTGTCCTAGAGCTTATTATTGGGTATCTGCATTTATTTAGATTTTATGGAGAAAAAGCTTAAAAACCTTTAAAAATCTTCTTCTCTGAAACTGTCAAGCAAAATTGTCAAATATTTCACAGAAATGTTCCCTGGAGCAATCTCTCTTAATCTTTGTTCGAATGGTTCCAGTTCGGTGATATTTTGCCGAGTTACAGGAGGTTGAACTTAGTCAACAGTCCAAAAAAAGGACACTGAAATAAAATCTCAGAAAAGGCTGGAGCTCCATCACCAAATTTTATGCCAGTGTTTGTCATATAAGTCATATCTGAAATTGAGGTATTTTTGGGGCCACCTACATTTATCTGGTTTTTACAAGCCAAAATGTAATTTTAGACTCTTCTAGCTTATACACTGTTTTATGATTAAACTGTAAAGCTGATTGGTTTAAACTTTACAAGAATTATTCTATGGTAGGGTTCTGCCATTTATATAAGAATAGATTGGGTTAATGCAGCTTTAAAAAAAGCAGTGTAGCCAATTTAAAAAGGCTTTCTGTGTTTGAAAACATATTTGACAAAATGCCCAGTTTCAGCAGCCAAGTCAAGAGGTCATTCAGTACAACCAGGTGGGGTCCAGACATCACCATGGCAACTGACTTGGTTCTGTCTAGTGTCTAGACAATGTGTCTAGACGTCTTGACCCAGCGACATATTATTAATTTCCAAAATGCCGACATCAGTGCCGCTACTGATGGCAAATTTGATTGTAAAACAGCATAGTGAACTCATCTGTAAGTTCAGATTCTGTCAGTCAGGATTTGTTGCAGATAACTTACATATCATATGGGTATAAGAATGGGCCGTATTAAGTTTTACGCGCTTAAAATCTGATACCAAACATCATAGTCCACTTCTCTATCAGTTTATCCTCATCAGGAACTGTGACCTTTCAGATATATTTGAATATTCACATCCCTGTTAATTATCCTCAGATGTTGATAATTCAAGTTTGTTCAAATGGTTTTGGTGCAGTGATTTTTGACTGAGTTACGGGAAGCTGAACCAAGTCAGTTTGCTGTATTTTCCTGTATTGGTTATAAACCTGCAAAACCTTTTTCAACTGACGCCACTGAGGCCAATTTGTTAAATATTTTACAAGAATAATCCCCAGAATAATTTGTATAATAATTGTATACCCAGACAAAGTCGGGGGATACTATGTTTTCATGCTGGTCCTGTCGCCGCCGCAGCATATAAATATTTTTGGCGCGATAGCTCAAAAAAATATTTCACCGATCTTTACCAAACTTGGTATATGTATAGATTTGGGTGAGAGGACGAGGCCTGTTAAAAATGAGGTCATGAACTTTACTAGGAGAGTGGCCTTGACCTTGAATATTCCCATATTTGGTGAAATTCACACAAAATCTTTAATATCTCAGTAAGGGATACATGGAATGATCTAAAAATCAAATTGACCGAAGATCTTCGATAGCTTTGTCTTTTGCAGAAGACAGGTGGTGCCACCTTGTGTCATTTTCTTGTTAAAATGATGTTAACTCAATAACTTTTTGACTCAATAACTAAGAATTTGAGGTACAGACACCAAACCCGCAGGTTTGATGCATCTTCTCAACAGCTAGGTCAAGTTTGAACATGGTTGACCTTGATGCATTTTAGCTCAGCTGACTATAAGTCATCTGAGCTATAGTTGTGGTCCATTGTCCGTCGTCCATCTGTCCGTACATCTGTCCATCAGTTGGTAGATGTGGCACATTTTGAAACTGTAAGACCTAGGAATCCAAAATTCAGCATAATGTTAGATGTCCCTAAGATCACCTACCAAGCCAAAAACTGGGTCTTTACGACTTTGTTCCTTTCAGAAATTAAGGAAAACCTAAATTTTTAGCGAACCTGTGAGCTTATGCGATGGTGCGGCGTCTGTCATGAGTCGTCTGTACGTTAACCATAGCTATCTCAAAAACGGCAGGAGCTAGCATCACGAAGTTTTTTACAAATAACTGCATTTTCTTAGATTTTATAGGGAAAAAGCTAAAAAAGCTTTAAAAATCTTCTTCTCCGAAAAAGTCCAGCCAAATTGTCTAATATTTCACAGAAATGATTCCTGGAACAATCTTTCTCAAGTTAAAATTTAAATCTCAGGAACGGATGTAGCTATCATCACCAAATTTTATGCCAATGTTAGTCACATATGTCATATCTGAAATTGAGGTATTGGTGGCGCCACCTGCATCGGCCTTTTTTGTACAGGGTCATCAGTGCATGTATCACACTGAGGGCTACAAAAAACTTCTTCTCTGAAACCATATGGCCAAAATGTTTAATATCGCACAGAAATGATCCTAGGGTAGTGCTTTCTGAAGTTTGTTCAAATGGTCTCTTTTCAGTGACTTTTGGCTAAGTTATGGGAATCTGAATTTAGTCTTATGCCAGAACAGCCCATTTTCAGTGGCTACAAAGATCTTCTTCTCAAAAACCACTGGGCTAAATTCTGAAATCTCACACATTAATTATCCTCAGATGTTGATAATTCAAGTTTGTTCAAATGGTTTTGGTTCAGTGCTTTTTGGCTGGGTTACGGGAAGCTGAACTTAGCCAGTTTGCTGTATCTTCCTATATGAGTTATAAACTTGCGAAAAGTTTTTCGACTGATGCCACTGAAGCCAATTTGTTAAATATTTTACAAGAATAATCCCTACAATAATTCTTATAATAATTGTCATTAATGGATTCTACATGAATGATTTTTGGCTGAATTATGGAGATTGAATTGAGTCATTTTAACATATATGTTAGCTGTGTGATGCTGTTACATCTAGCTTGGCACCAGTTTATCAGTATCTATTACATCATGCCACTAGACATTTAGATTTCAGGTTACATTTGGTTAATATTGACAAGAAAGTTTTTTTAAAAGCTTTTAAAAAATTTAGATTTATGATTTAAGTTATTCATCATACCAGACAATGTAACAATCATGGATATTCAGCTCTCTGTGGCTATATAAAGACAACTGTACGTGGATTATAAATTATTGGTATCCCTACTCAACTTAATTCAAGAATTTGCCCTCAATGAGATATATCTGTATTTTAATTTTGCATTCAGTATGCATCCGTAATAATTTTACATATATTCTTGATTTCTTTATAAAAGTCAGCTGAAAAGCATTTTGTATTGGGAAAATAAATTTCAAAGTTATTTCAAGTAGGGACCACTTTTGTGTACAGATTACCATTAGCAAATTGCCAGTGCCTTGATGTTGGCCATTAGACAAGATGATATCAGCTCTATAAATAGTTTTGGCACAGTGCCTGGATTAGAAGAAGTGCAGCCAGGTATAGGTCAAGAGTTCACTCAGTGCAGTAGCTGCATTCTGTTGATAGCTTTGGCAGACTACTCACTGCATCATATTTTTCACCAAAGTTCAGTCTGAATCTATTTATAGCTCTGGCAGACTGCTAACTGTGTCAGATTATGCAACAGGTCAAGAGTTCACTCAGTGCAGCCAGGTACAGGTCAAACGTTCACTCAGTCTAGCCAGGTGCAGGTCAAGAATTAACTCAGTGCAGTAGCTTGAGGCAGCAATTTGTCACAGTTCACTCTGGTGCAACTGTCTTACTCAAGCCCAATGCATTAAACTCTGGGGAAGTTTGATGTATTGCACTGATATTTTGACCTGTCTATGCCTCTTTGATGGTATTCTCATTTACAAGACAGGTGGTGCCACCTACATTGACTTTTGCAGTGTATGCGCCTGCTTATTTCTACAGAGGAATTTGATACATCAGCCTAAAATTGGGCATGTATATACATATAGGGTAGCTTTATAGTGTACAAGACTGGTGGCGCCACCAACAATATTTTTTGTACAGTGTATGTCCCTGCTTATTTCACAGGAGGGGTTTGACATATCAGTCTTATATTGGGCATATGTATATATCTCTTTGTTGTTTATAAGACTGGTGGTGCAAGCTACAATCATTGTATCCGCCAAAACAGAGTTGCGACGCTGCCGCCATCGCCGCATAGGTTTCTGGAGAACTCCTCCATAACCACTAGGAAGAATTTTTTTAAAACTGGTGGTGCAAGCTATAATCATTGTATCCGCCAAAACATTGCCGCATAGGTTTCCGGAGATCTCCTCCATAACCACTAGGCAGAATTTTTTTAAATTTCGAAATTATGATTGGTCAAATGTGAACTGCTGCGCCCTCATTTTTGGTTGACCTCTGACCTTTCCTCTCTGCCCAGCATCCATTTGTGTGTCAGTTTCCACACATAAACCCACATATCTCGGGAACCGTTTGACTGATAAGGCTAAAGATTTTGCACAAATGTAGCCCTTGGAAAGCTTTATAACATACACTAATAATGGTGGAGCCACCTGCAACCATTTTTGCACAGCATCCATCTGTTCATCTGCCTTGGGATAAAAACACTCATATCTCTGCATTAGTTGGACTTATCCACCTGAAATTTTGCATGTGTATACATCCTTGACAGCTTTCTTGATTTCATGACAGGTGGCGCCACCTACATTCACGTTAAAGCTTCAGATATCCAAGCTCATATCTCGGGAATCGTTTGACCAGTTGGGCCAAAATTTTGCATGTGCATAGATCTCCCATAGCTCTTTATCATACGCAAAACTGGTGGTGCCACCTGCAACCATTTTTGCACAGCGTCCATCTGTTCATCTGCCTTGGGATAAAATCACTCAAATCTCGGCAGTGGTTTGACTTATCCACCTGATATTTTGCAGGTTTATACATCCTTTACAGCTTTCTTGATTTTATGAAAGGTGGCGCCACCTACATTCAAATTTACGCTGCAGACATACAAGCTCATATCTCAGGAACCATTTGACCGATTTTGCAAAAATTTTGCATGTTTATAGATCTCACATAGCTCTTTATCATATGCAAAACTGGTGGCGCCACCTGCAATCATTTTTGCACAGCGTCCATCTGTTTGTTTGCTGTGGGATAAAATCACTCATATCATATCTCAGCAGTTTTTTGACATATCTGCCTAAAATTTTGCATGTTTATACATCTTGGAAAGCTTTCTGGATTTTTATGGCAGAAGGCGCCACCTACATTTATGTATACGCTGCAGATATTCAGGCTTATATCTCAGGACTGGTTTGACAGATCCCCCTGAAATTTTGCATGTGTATAGATCTCACATAGCTCTTAATCATACACAAAATTGGTGGAGCCACCTACCACCATTTTTGCACAGCGTCCCTCTGTTTTTCTGCCGTGGGCTAAAATCACTCATATCTCAGTAGTGGTTTGACTTATCTGCCTAAAATTTTGCATGTTTATACATCTTGGACAGCTTTCTGGATTTTGTGGTAGTTGGCGCAACCTACATACACATTTCGGCTGCACACATCCAGGCTATTATGCAACACACCTCACTCTTTTTCCCCTTGCCACTCAAATCCATGCCTCACTTCACCTTTCCTACTCTGATTTTGGCGGATACACGTAGTCGCTTGTTGACAACCCATATTCTAGTTTTTGTGTTGTGTGCACCCTTGCCAGAATTGCAGCAGTGATGTTTGTTTAATTGTTTCTTGTTCTAAGTGTTTAGTACTTGCATTGTTCATATACATGTTACACATGTTCTTGAAAAGTAATGGTCCAGCATTGAAGCATTATACCTGGTGTAATCTTGTTGCACAGGTTCGCATTAGGCCTGTAGGCCTTGTTTATTAAATACCTATTTTCACACTTCAGGACTGCCTAATATCGAAACCACTCATCTGTTTTTCCTCATATTTACCATAAATATTCCTCTATATAGTTCCTATGTACATTCAAGACATTAGGTCTGTATTATATGATTTAAAAAAGTTATGGGCCCAAACATAATGCATTTTGTAAAAAATCAGGAAAGATATTTGATCACTTAACACAAAACATGTTAAAGCTATGGACTTTTTTTTCAGTCATATAAATTCAAATAATCAAAATTAAATTGTATACCCAAAATTAGATCAAAATCTTTTAAAATTTTAAAAATATTAACAAAAATAAAAAATTGGTTCCTTAAATTTTGCCCAACTTTGACCATGGCACGTTTTTTTCCTGTAAGTACTGTTGATCTAACTTTCACAGCATGTACAAATAAGGATTTATTCTGTTAAAATCTGAAATTTGAAAATAAAAGCTGCAAAATTAGGCTAGTTATTGAATTTTTAGCTCAGCTGACTATAAGTCATCTGAGCTATAGTCGTGGTCCATTGTCCGTCGTCCGTCCGTCTGTCCGTCCTTCCGTCTGTCCGTCTGTAGATGTGGCACGTTTTGAAACCTTAAGACCTAGGAATCCCAAATTCGGCATGGTGTTAGATGTCCCCAAGATCTCCTACCAAGCCGAAAACTGGGTCTTTCCAACTTTGTTCCTTTGAGAAATTAAGGAAAAACCTCAATTTTTTATTAAAAACCTATTTTCACACTTCAGGGCTGCCTAATATCAAAACCACTCATCTGTTTCCCCTCATATTTACCATAAATATTCCTCTATATAGTTCCTATGTACATGCCTGAAATTATGTCTGTATTATATAATTTAAAAAAGTTATGGGCCAGAACATAATGCATTTTGTAAAAAATCAGGAAAGATATTTGATCACTTAACACAAAACTTGTTAAAGATATGGACTTTTTTTCAAGTAATATAACTTTAATTAATCAAAATTAAATTGTATACACAAAATTAGATCAAAATCTTTTAAATTTTTTAAAATATTAACAAAAATAAAAAAATTGGTACCTTAAATTTTGCCTAACTTTGACCATGGCACGTTTTTTCCTGTAAGTACTGTGGATTTAATTTTCTCCGCATGTGTTGGTTAGCATTTTGTCTGTTAACACCAAAAATTTGAAACCAGTTGATCAAAAACTGTAGATTTTATTCAAGTTTTCAAGCACCATGTAACATATTGTTCACATCAGGCTAGTGTTATGCAGTTTGCAAGAGCTCAGCTCCCCAGCTTCAGCTCTCGTTCCTAAAATTTGGCATACAATTAGATGTCTCCAAAATCCCCTACCATGCCAAGAATTTGGTCACTAGGACTTAATACCTTTGAGATATTAATGAAAACTTCATTAGCTCAGCTGATTATAAGTCATCTGAGCTATAGTCCTGGTCCATTGTCCGTCGTCCGTCCGTCTGTCCGTCCGTCCGTCGTGCCGTCTGTCCGTCCGTCCGTCCGTAGATGTGGCACGTTTTGAAACCGTAAGACCTAGGAATCCAAAATTCAGCATAATGTTAGATGTCCCCAAGATCTCCTACCAAGCCGAAAACTGGGTCTTTGCGACTTCATTCCTTTGAGAAATTAAGGAAAAACCTCATTTTTTTATTAAAAACCTATTTTCACACTTTAGGACTGCCTAATATCAAAACCACTCATCTGTTTTTCCTCATATTTCCTATAAATAATCCTCTATATAATTCCTATGTACATGCCAGAAATTAGGTCTGTATTATTTAATTTAAAAAAGTTATGGGCCCAAACATAATGCATTTTGTAAATAATCAGGAAAGAAATTTTATCACTTAACACAAAACTTGTTAAAGCTAAGCACTTTTTTTTCAGTAATATTACTTTTATTCATCAAAATTAAATTGTATACCCAAACTTAGATCAAAATCTTTTAAATTTTTAAAAATATTAGCAAAAATAAAAAATTGGTACCTTAAATTTTGCCCAACTTTGACCATGGCACTTTTTTTGCTGTAACTGCTGTGGATTTAATTTTCACTGCATGTTTTTGTTAGCATTTCAACTGTTAACCCCAAAAATTTGAAACCAGTTGATCAAAAACTGTAGATTTTATTCAAGTTTTCAAGCACCATGTCATATATTGCTAGTGTTATGCAGTTCGCTAGAGCTCAGCTCCCGAGCTTCAGCTCTAAGTTCCTTAAATTTGGCATACAGTTAGATTTCTCCAAAATCCCCTACCATGCCAAGAATTTGGTCACTAGGACTTAATTCCTTCGAGATATCAATGAAAAACTTCATTTTTCCATTAAAAACCCAATGTTACACTTTAAGACTGCCTAATATCAAAACCACTGATCTGACTTTGATTATATATAATATACATATTTTTCTATACATTCACTATGCACATGCCAGAAATGATGTCAGTATTGTGTATTTTTTTTAAGTTATGGGCCCAAACATAATGCACTTTGTAAAAAATCAAGAAATATATTTACTCCCTTAACAAGGGCATTGCTGAAGCTAGAGATCTTTTTTGTCAGGGATGTAACATTATTTAATCAAGATTCAATTGAATACCCAAAATTAGTTCTGAATTTTTCAAATTTTATAAGTTATTAGTATAAATATAAAATTAGTACCTTAAATTTTTGCCCAACTGTGACCATGGCACGTTTGTTTCCCGTGAGCACTGTTGATGTAATTTTCATATCATGCACACATAAGGATTTCAGCTTTTTAGTTTAGAAAGCTGAAAGAAATTTGCCAAATATTGTAGCTTTTATTAATGTTTTTTATGAGACCCTGTCAGACTTTGGCTCTCTCCAGCCCCTCTTGAGTCACCTGTATGTTGACCTTGTTGACCTTTCATCAAATTATGCACGCTTGAGGGGAGAATCCAGGCAGCTTATGGCCAGCCACAGATGATCCAGGTGTTCAACCCAACTCATCTAGTAGTTTTAACCAACAACATAACAATAAACAATTAATAAATTAATTTTTATTGGTTTTTAATAACAAATTAAAGAAAAATAGAAAAGGAATTTGTTAGTTTATAATAACAGGAAATTAACTTGCAGTTACTGATGATATAAGAATCTTGTATCGATGGGTAGAATGTCACATATTCCAAAAAACACCATGCAGTCACCTATGGCATTTTTCAGTTCATTTTTAATGATAAAGAAGTAAATCATATTATTCATTACTAATCATTGAGGATTATATGAAGGAAATTAATGATAGACAAAGATGCAGTTGATAATATTAATCTAGATTCCTACTGTGTCTAGTGTGTACATTGATGTGAAATTAGTCCAAGATGAATTTTTTACAGTTATTTTTTAATATAAATAAAAGCCATAAAACCAGGTGCTTATGATCATTATTTAAATGTGTGAATTTTGTATATTCTGGATTCTCAACATCATTGTTTGGTGAAAACTGAATGAATACCAGACATGGTGCGAATACTTTGTAATTGTATTTAAATACGAATATGATTATGTACTCCATTATAAAATTTCTTGCATAAAGAATGGGAATTCAGGTAAAAATGAAAGTATATGAATACTCGTGCAAATACTTTCAAAATGTATTCATGAATGCATTCATGAATATATTCTTTAATATTATTTTAATAATCATATTTTTAAAAAATCATATGATTCTCTTATTATTTTTAATAAAAATTATATTTGGGACAATATTTGTAATTTTTTTAATAAATATTTAAACTCTTATATTATATGTTCTGCTTATAAGTTATATGGCCAAGTCAAAATCTGTGTGACAGTAGTACTCCATTTGTTAATAAAATAAATGAAATCAATCCTCTTCCCTGTCGCCAAAGGTACTATCAAAATCATACATAAGCTACACAAAACCAGCATGTGCCTCATTTCTAAATAATATTTTTTTATCATATATAACAGCTGAGCGTCGTGACCCATAGGTCCCTTGTTTTTCAATTAAAAAACCCATTGTTACACTTCAATACTGCCTAATATCAAAACCACTGATCTGACTTTAATCATATATTATACACATGTTTTTCTATATATTCTCTGTGCACATGCCAGAAATGATGTCAGTATTGCGTAATTGTTTTAAGTTATGGGCCAAAACATAATGCACTTTGTAAAAAATCAAGAAATATATTTAATCCCTTAACAAAGGGCTTGCTGAAGCTAGAGATTGTAACATTAGGGATGTAACATTATTTAATCAAGATTCAATTGAATACCCAAAATTAGTTCTGAATTTTTTTAAATTTTATAAGTTATTAGTATAAATATAAAATTAGTACCTTTTATTTTGCCCAACTTTGACCATTTCACGTTTGTTTCTTGTGAGCTCTGTTTATTTAATTTTCATATCATGCACACATAAGGATTTCAGCTTTTTAGTTTAGAAAGCTGAAAGAAATTGGCCAAAAATTGTAGCTTTTATTAATGTTTTTATGAGACCATATCAGACCTTGGCTCTCTCCAGCCACTCTTGAGTCACCTGTATGTTGACCTTATGTATGCTTGATTCGAGGCATATACTGGGGCAGCCAGGCAGCTTATGGCCAGCCACAGTTGATCCAGGTGTCCAACCCAACTCATCTAGTAGTTTTAACCAACAACATAACAATAAACAATTAATTAATGAATTTTTATTGCATTTTAATAACAAATTAAAGAAAAATAGAAAAGGAATTTGTTAGTTTATAATGATAGGGAATTAACTTGCAGTTACTGATGATATAAGAATCTTGTATCGATGGATAGAATGTCACGTATTCCAAATAACACCATGCAGTCACCTATGGCATTTTTCAGTTCAATTTTAATAATAAAAAAGTAAATCATATTATTCATTACTAATCATTAGGGATCATATGAAGGAAATTAATGATAGACAAAGATGCAGTTGATAATATTAATCTAGATTCCTACTGTGTCTAGTGTGTACATTGATGTGGAATTAGTCCAAAATGAATATATTACATTTATTTTTTTTAATATAAATAAAAGCCATAAAACCAGGTACTTATGATCATTATTTAAATGTGTGAATTTTGTACATTCTGGATTCTCAACACCATTGTTTGGTGAAAACTGAATAAATACCAGACATGGTGGGAATACTTTGCAATTGTATTTAAATACGAATATAAATATGTACTTCATTATAAAATTTCTTGCATATAGAATGGGAATTCAGGTAAAAATGAAAGTATATGAATACCTGTGCAAATACTTTCCAAATGTATTCATGAATGCATTCATGAATATATTCTTTAATATTATTTTAATAATCATTTCAGTTATATTTCATTTTAAAAATCATATGATTCTCTTATTATTTTTAATAAAAATTATATCTGGGACAATATTTGTAATTTTTTAGCTTAGCTGACTTTCAGTCATGCTGGGCTATAGCGATGGGTCTTTGTCCGGCGTCCTTCCGTCTTTCCGGCCGGCCGGCCGGCCGTTAGCAGGGCACAAATCGTAACCATAGGGGCTAGGGCCATGAACCCTATGCAGTCTTAGAGGTTCTAAAAAGATCTCCTTGAAAACCTGAAATTAGGTCACTGCGACCTATATTCTCGAAGTTATGGGGTGTGTTTGCACCCCCCAGAAATGATTCTTTTAGCCAAAATTTTCATCCCAAACCTTCCATCTTTCACATACAGCTCACCTACCAACAGGGGAAGAACCATAATTATTTTGAGGTCACAAGGTCAAAGGTCAAGGTCACAGAACCAACTTCTTTGAAAAGCCTCAGGATGCAATTTAAGCCAAACCTTTCATCCCATTTCTTTGATCTTTCACATATAGCTCACCTACTAAGTGGGAGAAGAATCCTATAGATGTTGAGGTCACAAGGTCAAAGGTCAGGGTCACAGGATCCACTTCTTTGAAAAGGTTGTGGACACATTTCAAGCTAGACCTTTCATTCCAAACCTTTCAGCACTGATATCGCTTCTCTGCCAACAGAGGAAAAGACCTGTTGATTTTGAGGTCAAAGGTCAAGTTCACAGCACCCTCTTCTTGCGTGGAGTCATTTTCAGCAAACTTTTCAATCTATACTTTCCATCTGTCATATATGGCTTACCTACCAATAGGAGAAGAAGCCTATTGATGTTGAGTTCAAAAAGTCAAAGGTCAAGGTCACAATATTGTTCTAAATGCTTGTGAACATATTTCAAGTGAAACTGTTCAACCCAAACCTTCAGTCTTTCACATATGCCACATCTATGCATCACTGAATTTGATTCAGACTTCATATTTATGGGTCTTTTTGCATGAAGAAATTACTAATTGATTTTGAGGTCAGCTGGTCAGGAGGTTAAAGGTTGCAGGTCTAAGTTATTCACTCATTGGTTGCCAAGTAATTACACCCAGCCAGATGTAGTTGGTTAGTAGTTAACCATCATTTAGAAAGAATCCAGTTGATATGTGGGCAAAAGGCCAAGGTCATAGGTCAGGGATGTTCACAATAACTTATTTTGTAGACCATCTCAATTTTTCTTGTATATAAAAGCTTGCACTCAAACTGGTACATCTCGCCGTGTGGCTGTAATTGTGAGTGACACTAGTGACATATGACTCCATTTTGTATCAGGCTATTAAGTGATAAGTCTGAGTGATAAGTACCTTGGTACTGCATAACAAAACACTGTTGTTGGAATACTTCAGCCAGGAATTAACACTATGAGAGTATAGTATTAAGGTTTAGCTACTGATTTATAAGATGATGGGAACATTTTGCAGTTTATTTTATGGAATCATAGCAATAAACGTAGTTTCCTAGATATCTGAATATTTTTATATAAATCACCATATATAAAAGCAAGTGTTTGTTCTCATAATATGTGGATGTGTACTTGATTAAGGCCATCATTTAAAAAATCTGTGTTGTGGCTAACCCGGCCGGTCGTGATTTTTTGCTGCGGCCGGAATTTTTTTTTTGACATATCTGCAAATTAATATTTTTATATGATCTGCCGCAAGCACCTGGGCCCGTACAAATCTGCCTTCATGTGCTAGAAAAATAGTCCTTCTATTACATTTTTAGATGCACTTAATTCCCATAATGAAAGGTATTACCCAACGTCGCCGATCGTTTAATTTGAGCCCTAACAATTAGTCAGGTTGTTTCTACATATATACACGTGGAACGATCGCTACACTCGAGCCCGAGAGTAGAAAAACTGCCGGGAAACCGCCATCAAATTTCGTTGTTCTGGCGAAACAGGCTGAAAAAAAATATTGAGCAATTAGAAATAGTTATTTGATTTCAAATAAAGCGGAAGCTTACCGCTGTCGCATTATAACTGATTAAATGAAAGTCCTCTCGACATTCATACTGTCAACTGATCAATGTTGGCATTTAAACCATGTGACACGTTGATTTGCATATACACGTGCCTGGCCCACGCAAACGTTCTTGTGATTGGCGAGCGGTCACGCGTCATAGCCAGAGAGCCAATAAGAGGTCCGTAGTAAAAGTTCACCTCATATGACTTCATTCATCACTATTTTGGCGGGAAAATGTTCACTGACATCGTGTCGCTTACGCTGGTTATAATTTTTCAGCAACACTCACAGTGGCACCGTGAGTAGGCCTATATCAAGCAAATGAAGCGGGCCTATTTAATGGAATCTGCAACTGACGATGTGTAATGCATGATCTCCACAAATCAGATGTTTGGTATTACAAGAATTGCGTGATTTCGTCAGTTCTGTGGCGATCATGACAGGGTTTTGCGAGGTGTCTGACGCATCATTTCTACCGGCCACAGCTGATCAGAACAGGCATAACAAATAAGCGACTGTATTTTTTTTGGATGTGTTTCTTTTTAACTGCCTTTGTAAATTTATTTCATTTTATTAATAGCTTTTATAATAAACAGATATTTCCTGACCGTACGGCATTTCTTGTTTAGACGTAGACGAGATAGAGATCAACATTGCTCGCTCAGTCATTAATTACAGAAAAATACTAGAAATCAGCAAAAGCTGACAAAAGCCCTCAGCCAAAAGAGCAGTATTTATGGGTGGTAACAGTAACAAGTATTCATGTAATATTTGTTCTCACATGGATGTATATCTGTACATATGTCTTTTGTTCAAGTTGTGAATTGGAACTACTGAGGTATGAACTTTGTAAGTCTGGCCCCAGTCTTTGTGAGTCATGCAGCACTTTCGAGATCATCAAGGCCAATGAGCATTCCATATTCCAAAACAATCCATCCAGTGGTTCCTTAGAAATAAGCTCCTAAGTTTTTTTCTATTATAAGCTCTGTGACCTTGGGTCATCCATCTTGGAATTGACCGAGATTTTGTTGATATGTATCAGCACCAAAGAAATGAAATTTCTGTGTTGAATACTTTTGGAGATATCCTCCTCACATGGTAAATATTAACACACGCCGGTTATTTTCTATAATTCGCTCTAAAACGTCGAGAAATAAGTCAAGGTCACCCTTCTTCGAACATGACCAAGATTTTGTTTGTATATATGTTACACCCCGATTGTGAAATTGCCCATTTCATGTAATGGGCAATGATTTTGCCAAATTCATGAAATGGGCAACCACTTTGCCCATTTCATGTAATGGGCAAAATGACTAAATTCAGCTGCCCATTTCATGAAATGGGCAAGAAAACTGTTGCCCATTTCATGAAATGGGCACCTCCAAAACTGACAGATCTCACAAAATCAGGCATACCGACGCATCCATGCATGTCAAGTTAATCCTATCAGTGTCAAATGATAACAGAACATTGGTATAATTAGCTGCACTTTATTTTTGGTAAAAACATTTGAACAATTCACTATAATTCACTATAACACCCTATGGGTATATCATTGTCACTGAATCATTCAATGTAAGCACATGGTTATATCTGGACATATTTGGACATATCACCATTTTTCAAAACATTTTCATAAATATGCGGAGTAACTGAGTCACTCATTCATATATCATATAATGCCCCATCAACAGAAAGGCATTTTTGAACGTTTCACCATACTTTTCATAACATTTGGATAGTATTTTCATAAAGTTGAGGGGTCACTGAGTCACTCAATGTAATCACATGTTTATCATAATATGTCTCTTCACAAAAACAAGAACAGCACCCCAGATTATCCAAGTATCTAAATATTTACTTGTCCACTTTTCACAACACTTTGAGGTGTGACATGCACTGTTGCATCTCAGTCCGGCCTTAAAGCAGGAACATCTATAACTTAGACAGTTTTTCTTACAGTGACATCTCTTGAAACCCTGGGCTCCACATACACTCTGTGCTCTGACAATTTCACGCAAAGTAAGCTGCTCAGCTGGAACATCCTCTGCTTTTAGACCACTGAACTGAATAAATTCTAACTGGTTTCGGGCCATCTTTCCCTTTATAATACCACTCCTTGTGCCAGCTATGTATCCTGATTCATCAGCTGAGAGGACAACTCCAATAACATTAGGTGGGTCACCTTTGCTTCTGTCGAACTGTGATACAGGTACTGCCACATTGTCTCCAAGTCCTAGGGCTTTAAGTGAACGTGTGCTGCGAGCCAGCATGCGTTGCTTGATGTTTGATTCCAGCAGAAGCTGCAGTCCTTGCTCGTTTGGCTGGATGATTGGCAATGTCTCATTTGATGTCTCGGTGTTGTCACTTGTAGTTTCCGGAGTCACAGTTGTACCAATATCCACACTACAGGAAGGTTCTTGTTCAGCAATGGATTCAGTTTGAGCTCTTTTGCAATTTGATGTCTGGGCCTTGTCACACACAGTTTCAGGAGTCACAGTGGTGATCACGTCTGCAGAAGAGGAAGGCTTGTCACCAAGTTCTTGGTCAGCACTGTCCTCTGGAAGAATATTTGTAACAATGTCCAGCTCTCGAAGAACATATATCGCTTGACCCTCAGAAGGTAAATCACCAGCTCCAATATCCTGTTGATCCATGACATCAACACTAACCTGTGCTTCAGATCGATTTTCATCTGTAGTGTCTGGTCTGGGATGATCATGAGTTTCTTCAGGTAGGTCATCAAGCACTGGGTCAGCTGATTCTGGCACATCAGCATCTCTGCTGCAAGTCTCTGCAATCAACTGTTCTAACTCTTCCTCACTGACACCAGATGTAAACTGTTCCAAGAAAGCAGCGGGTAGCTTACTTGTGAGTCCACAGTGGGGTTTGTTACCTGTGAGAGCCTTTTATGGTTCCATTTTGATTACCTCGTGGTAAGTGGTATTCATTGCCCATTGCACAAAACGAATACCATAGCTCCACTTAGTACTGTTATTGTCCCTCATCCATGCCATCAGCTTTGACTTCATGTCGCCATTGCTTCTTTCCACGGATCCCTGGCTCTATGGATGTCTAGGACGGCCGTTGACGAGAACAAGTTCAGGCCAAAGAGTGCGTAGTTCCTGTATAACTTGAGCTGTGAACTCCCTGCCGTTGTCTGACTGAAGCACGTGTGGGGCTCCAAAATCTAGGAAGATGTACAGCAGTTCATTTGCAACTTCACCTGCTGTCTTTGATTTCAGAGGGCGAATCACATGGAACTTTGTGAGGTACTCCACATAGTGCAGGATGAATCTGTAACTTCCATCCTTCATGGTCTGCATGTCCACTAAGTCAACTTGGGCCCTTTCGTTAAGATCTTCAACTGTAAGTGGTCTTACGACAGCACCAGAAGCAGTCTCCTTCCTGGATTTTTTCTCACAACACCGTTCACATCGCTTGATATACTCTTGGATGAGGAACCTTGGAATGTTGGAGTACTGTTCCTTCAACTTCTTGAAGGTTTTCTTCTCCCCACCATGACCTGTTTCGATGTGCATTAGTCGTATAACATTGACTGCAGCATCTTTGGTGATCATGTATTTTCCATTCTTCTTGATGACTTTATCAATGCCCCCAAGACTTGCCAGCTGGAAGTTCTTGAGTATGTGGTAGTCTTGTCTTGCCAATGACCTGCCTGTTTTCCCTCTTTTCAAGGTTTGGATAACAAGCTCTTCATATTCCTCAGTCCACACACTAGAACATTTATCCACTACAGCAGCAAAATCCATGGTGTGTGTAAGAGTGCACAACATGCATATGAGTGCAGGACCCTTCCACATGCCCTTAAATATTTTTCAGCTTACCTTATAGGGCTAGGGAAATCATTCAACCAAGGAGCTACTCGTTACCTGGCCAAACTGAGTAACTGAGTCCAAACTGGAGTACTGAGTCAAATCTGCATTGTTGGTTGTTTGTCCCTGTGATGATCTTTGATGCTGGTGCATCAAAGGTTGTTTAAGGATTATGGAGCTACTCATTACCTGGCAAAACTGAGTAACCGAGTCCAAACTGGAGTACTGAGTCAAATCTGCATTGTTGGTTGTTTGTCCCTGTGATGATCTTTGATGCTGGTGCATCAAAGGTTGTTTAAGGATTATGGAGCTACTCATTACCTGGCCAAACTGAGTAATTGAGTCCAAACTGGAGTACTGAGTCAAAACTGCAGTGTTGGTTGTTTGTCCCTGTGATCATCTTTGATGCTGGTGCATCAAAGGTTGTTTGATGGTCAAAGTTACTTGTTTACATGGTATCACCAAATACATTTGCAGTATTTTCAATATATCAGGTAAGGATATACTTTAATTCAGTAGATCTTTTTATTTGTCTTTAAGTTTAAGATATTTATAAGATATTTATAAATTATTATATTTACATATTAGATATATTTTAATATTTATCAAGTATACTTTTTAAAATATTTACCAATTTTATATTTTTTTCATTCCTTACATAATCTGATTAATGGTTAAGTACTTCTGTTTTCTGAAGTATCTTAACCATTTTCAGGTTATGGGATATATTATTGCCAGTGTTGAAAAAAAAATATATAAATAAAAGATTTAAAAAAAGGCAGGATAATTACACCTATCAAGGAATTTTAATATATATTAATATATATTTTAATGTAATTGGGAAAAAATGAAATCATATAATATATAGCTTAGTAATTATTATAAGAACATTTATCATTAATAATTATTAAAAACTACATTTATACTAAGATAGAAATATAACTCACTCATGTATCACAAATTTGACCCCTATGAAGTAAAAGTCCTAAGAATCACAAAGATCAAAGCTAATCAAAACAACTTTAGATTAATCAGTTGTAACAAACAATCTACAAAAACATGAACTCAGTACTCTGACACAGTTTGTTCAGTTAATGAGAACACAAAGGGTGCTTTGAAGGTTTAATTAACTAAGTAATTGTTGAGCCACAACTATTAGACAAATGAAACTTAATAATCTGCAATAAATAATATATTTAACAGCTCATTTATTATTATGCACAGTAATATATAAATAATTGAAAATTATTTATATACAAGGCCAATGTAAGCTGCAATATGCTCTTTTTATGCCCCCGCCACAAAGTGGCCGGGGCATATAGTTTTACCCATGTCCGTCATTCCCTCCTTCCGTCCTTCCGAAATCAAACAGTTGTACGGACTTTTTTTCGCAATGCCTGCAGATATTGGCCTGATTTTTGGGGTGTGGGCAGATATAGACCAGTTACAGATCAAGTTCGCGTTTCGTCCCAGTTGACCTAATTTTGACCGTTTTACGGCTCCTTAACTTAGAAATTTTCATGAAAAATATGAAATTTCATGACAAATACACATGTACGGACTTTTTTTCGCAGTGCCTGCAGAAGTTGGCCTGATTTTTGGTGTGTGGACAGATATAGACCAGTTACAGATCGAGTTCGCGTTTCGTCCCGGTTGACCTACTTTTGACCGTTTTATGGCTCCAAAACTTAGAAATTTTCATGAAAAATAGAAATATTCATGACAGATACACATGTACGGACTTTTTTTCGCAATGCCTGCAGATATTGGCCTGATTTTTGGTGTGTGGGCAGATATAGACCAGATACAGATCGAGTTTGCGTTTCGTCCTGGTTGACCTACTTTTGACCGTTTTAAGGCTCCTGAACATAGAAAATTTCATGAAAAATATGAAATTTCATGACAAATACACATGTACGGACCTTTTTTGGCAATGCCTGCAGATATTGGCCTGATTTTTGGTGTTGGCAGATATTGACCAGTTACAGATGGAGTTCGCATTTTGTCCCGGTTGACCTACTTTTGACTGTTTTACGGCTCCTGAACATAGAAAATTTCATGTAAAATATATATTTTCATGACAAATACACTTGTACAGTCTTTTCTTCACAATACCTGCAGATATTGGCCTGATTTTTGGTGTATGGGCAGATAATGACTAGTTACAGATCAAGTTCACGTTCTGTCCCAGTTGACCTATTTTTGACTGTTTGACGGTGCTCTAACATAGAAAATTTCATAAAAAGGTGCACATGTATGGACTTTTTTTTGCAGTGCCTGCAGATTCAGGCCTGATTTTTGGTGTGTAGGCAGATAATGACCAGTTACAGATCGAGTTCTTGTTTTGTCTCAGTTGACCTACTTTTGACCATTTGACTGCTCCTGAACATAGAAAGTTTCATGAAAAATATAAATTTTCATAACAAATGCATATGTACTGACTTTTTTGTACTGATAATGACAGTTACAGATCGAGTTTGCGTTTCATCCCGGTTGACCTACTTTTGATTGTTTTACGGCTCCTAAACATAGAAAATTTCATGAAAGACAGAAATTTTTATGGAAAATGCACATGTATGGACTTTTTTTCACAATGCCTGCATATACTGGCATGATTTTTGGTGTGTTGCTTGATAATGACCCGTTACAGATCGAGTTTGCATTTTGCCCTTGTTGACCTACTTTTGACCATACCACACCTCCTGAACTTAAAAAATTTTCCAAATTTTACAAATGTTTCTAATTTGCCCAAGGCGGGGGCATTCGTGTCGTTCCGACACATCTAGTTTTCACTTTATCAATACAACTCCTTCAAAATAGGGTAGGGTTTCACTTCATGGCATTTACACTTTCAATTATTCAGAAGAATCCATTCAAATGGTTTACCATTCCTTACAGAATCGAGGAGTAAACCGTCGATTGTCTAGTTGCCCATTTCATGAAATGGGCAAGTAGAGTTTTGTCATTTTGCCCATTACATAAAATGGGCAAAGTGGTTGCCCATTTCATGAACTGGGCAATTTTTTTGCCCATTACATGAAATGGGCAATTTCACAATCGGGGTGTAACATATACACCAACACCGAAGAAATAAAATTCCTAATCAGGGTACCGACATCCAATATATGGTTTCATCTTTCAAAAAGTACAGTTTTTACATATATTTATATAAACATTTTATATATTCTAATACCTTATTAGGCATTGACTATTACTAAAGAGTTCATTTATTACCGTCCTTCTTAATTATACCTCTTCACTTGCAAAGGAAATCTCAAACTGCACTCATTCCTACAATTCTGGCACTCGCATACAACACAAAATAAAATTGTCTGCAAATTCATGTGAGATCCAGAACAAGGCTTACACGCCTAATGTGAACCTGTGCAATGGGATATACATCAGTTATAATGCTTCCATGATAACATGCTTGACCATAATTGGAAAAGTACTTGATAACTTTTCAGATACGTGAATGTTTGACATGTACATGTTCAAAGCATGTACTAAAACATTTTAAACCCAAGTACAGGATTTTAAGCCTGTAATAAAACACAAAATCTGTTCAGAGATACCTTGTTGTGCATGTTTCAGTGGTATTGAGGCAAGGAATGAATGGAGTACGGGTATGTTATTTGACATAAACCTCACATATGCTAATATCCGGTAAAAAAAGGTGTAGTAAACTCCAGATCCTCCTTTAAAAAAAATATTTTTTTCCTCCCTACCTGATGACTTTTTTTGGACCAATGTTAGCCCCAACACAAAAATTTTTAAGGATGGCCTTAGGATGGCTTTATTTTATTACAAGACTCTAAGTCATGCTTTCTGCATTTCTTTTCTTTCAGGTTTTGCAGTTTACCAACCCTGCTGACCCCATTGAAAAGCAGAGTGATAATAAAAAATATTGGACCTACACTTTTACATTTGCATATCTATAAATCTGATATGAGCGCCTGAACATGCCTTTTGAATTGTTTTGGACATTCATTACTGTAACATCATTTGGAGAATTTGCCCCAAGTTTGGTCTCTTATTGGAGGATGTGTGATATTAAATGTCAGACTTGTCAGAAATCCATTATGTCTGCCAGTTAGCCACCTTAGAAATCCTTTTTTCAGTGCAATTTCAGTAATTCTCCTTCAATTTTTGGTCCGATTTAGAGAATGGTTGTTGTCTGATTTCAGACCTGTCAGAAGTCCAAAATGGCCACCATGCAACCATCTTTAAATTCCTTTTGATCATATTATCTCAAGAACTGTTAAAGTGAAGGCAGTCGGACGTATATTAATGTAATCTTGCAAAGGACTGGGTCAAATATTTCTTAATAAATATTATCATCATATATGAAAGTGCAGTACAGTTGGCTTGTATTGAATAAAAATTCATACAGAAGCACCTGTTTCTCAATAATTCTTGCATGGATTTCCTTGATTTTTTGCTATATATTTTGATCTTATATTTGCCCTTTGTGGTGTTCCTTTTGAGACTGACAGGTATCAAGTAAGCTATGGGAATAGTTCTGGATACCTTAACAATCATACATTTTCCTCAGACCATCAATTCACTGTGTTTTAACCAGACATAGGTGATATATATTTCGGTTGTCGTAGAAAATTTCAACAAATTGGCAAATTGGTTCTTCAAAATTTGACTGGAAGTTGTGAATCTCAGCCCATGATGTCACAGGTCATGCTTGGCAGCTGAGCGTCATGACCCATGGGTCACTTGTTTAAAATATAAGCAAAATAAAAAATTGGTACCTTAAATTTTGCCTAAATTTGACCATGGCACGTTTTTTTCTTTTAAGTACATTTGATTTAATTTTCACAGCCAGTTTACATATGGATTTAATCTGATGAAGTTTGAATTTGAAAGTATAAGCTTAAAAAATAGTCTAGCTATTGAAGTTTTATAGAAGACTTAATGTGTTTGTATTTTCTAGCATCATGACCCTACTTTTGTTTACCTGGTAATCCAAAAAATGGCATAATGTTAGATGTAATTGTCAATTTACATATTCTTCCATACACTTCCTATGTACATACCAAAATTTAGGTCAGTATTGCATAATTTGTTGAAGTTATAGGCCCAGACATAATGCACTTTGTAAAATATCAGGATATATATTTACTCACTTAACATAAGAATGGCTGAGACTTTTTATCAGGAATATAACATCATTTAATCAAGATTCAATTGTATACGAAAAATTAGATCTGAAATTTGCAATTTTTTTAAGTTATTAGCATAAATATAAAATCAGTACCTTAAATTTTGCCCAACTTTGGCCACGGCACGATTTTTACTTGGCCACGGCACGATTTTTTAGCTCAGCTGACTATAAGTCATCTGAGCTATAGTCGTGGTCCATTGTCCGTCGTCCGTCCGTCTGTCCGTCCGTCCGTAGATGTGGCACGTTTTGAAACCGTAAGACCTAGGAATCCATAATTCGGCAAAACGTTAGATGTCCCCAAGATCTCCTACCAAGCCAAAAACTGGGTCTTTTCGACTTTGTTCCTTTGAGAAATTAAGGAAAAACCTCAATTTTTTATTAAAAACCTATTTTCACACTTCAGGACTGCCTAATATCAAAACCACTCATCTGTTTTTCCTCATATTTACCATAAATATTCCTCTATATAGTTCCTATGTACATTCAAGAAATTATGTCTGTATTATATAATTTAAAAAAGTTATGGACCCAAACATAATGCATTTTGTAAAAAATCAGGAAAGATATTTGATCACTTAACACAAAACATGTTAAAGCTATGGACCTTTTTTCCAGTAATATAACTTTAATTAATCAAAATTAAATTGTATACCCAAAATTAGATGAAAATCTTTTAAATTTTTAAAAATATTAATAAAAATAAAAAATTGGTACCTTAAATTTTGCCCAAATTTGACCATGGCACGTTTTTCTCCTGTGAGTACTGTGGATTTAATTTTCACAGCATGTTTTTGTTACCTTTTCAACTGTTAACACCAAAAATTTGAAACCAGTTGATCAAAAACTGTAGATTTTATTCAAGTTTTCAAGCACCATGTAACATATTGTTTACATCAAGCTAGTGTTATGCAGTTTGCAAGAGCTCAGCTCCCCAGCTTCAGCTCTTAGTTCCTGAAATTCGGCATACAGCTAGATGTCTCCAAAATCCCCTACCATGCCAAGAATTTGGTCACTAGGACTTAATACCTTCAAGATATTAATGAAAAACTTCATTTTTCCATTAAAAACCCATTGTTACACTTCAAGACTGCCTAATATCAAAACCACTGGTCTGACTTTAATCATAAATAATATACGTATTTTTCATTCTCTAAGCACATGCCAGAATGATGTCAGTATTGCGTAATTGTTTTAAGTTATGGGCCCAAACATAATGCACTTTGTAAAAAATCAAGAAATATATTTACTCCCTTAACAAGGGGATTGCTGAAGCTAGAGATTTTTTGTCAGGGATGTAACATTATTTAATCAAGATTCAATTGAATACCCAAAATTAGTTATGAATTTTTCAAATTTTATAAGTTATTAGTATAAATGTAAAATTAATAACTTAAATTTTGCCCAACTTTGACCATGGCACGTTTGTTTCCTGTGAGCACTGTTGATATAATTTTCATATCATGCACACATAAAGATTTCAGCTTTTAAGTTTAGAAAGCTGAAAGAAATTGGCCAAAAATTGTAGCTTTTATAAATGTTTTTATGAGACCCTGTCAGACTTTGGCTCTCTCCAGCCCCTCTTGAGTCACCTGTGTGTTGACCTTGTTGAACTTTCAGCAAAATATGCATGCTTGAGGCGAGGCATACAGGGGAATCCAGGCAGCTTATGGCCAGCCACAGTTGATCCAGGTGTCCAACCCAACTCATCTAGTAGTTTTAACCAACTACATAACAATAAACAAAAATTAATAAATTTTTATTGGTTTTTAATAAAAAATTAAAGAAAAATAGAAAAGGAATTTGTTAGTTTATAATAACAGGAAATTAACTTGCAGTTACTGATGATATAAGAATCTTGTATCGATGGATAGAATATCACGTATTCCAAATAACACCATGCAGTCACCTATGGTATTTTTCAGTTCAATTTTAATAATAAAGAAGTAAATCATATCATTCATTACTAATCATTGGGGATCATATGATGGAAATTAATGATAGACAAAGATGCAGTTGATAATATTAATCTAGATTCCTACTGTGTCTAGTGTGTACATTGATGTGAAATTAGTCCAAAATGAATTTATTACAGTTATTTTTTAATATAAATAAAAGCCATAAAACCAGGTACTTATGATCATTATTTAAATGTGTGAATTTTGTATATTCTGGATTCTCAACATCATTGTTTGGTGAAAACTGAATAAATACCAGTCATGGTGCGAATACTTTGTAATTGTATTTAAATACGAATATGATTATGTACTCCATTATAAAATTTCTTGCATAAAGAATGGGAATTCAGGTAAAAATGAAAGTATATGAATACCAGTGCAAATACTTTCAAAATGTATTCATGAATGCATTCATGAATATATTCTTTAATATTATTTTAATAATCATTTCAGTTATATTTCATTTAAAAAAATCATATGATTCTCTTATTATTTAAAAAAAAAATAATATTTGGGACAATATTTGTAATTTGTTTTAATTAATAGTTAAACCCTTATATTATATATTCTGCTTATAAGTTATATGGCCAAGTCAAAATCTGTGTGACAATAGCACTCCATTTGTTAATAAAATAAATGAAATCAATCCTCTTCCCTGTCCCCAAAGGTACTATCAAAATCATACATAAGCTAAACAACAACAACTCATAATACAGCTTATATTTATTACCACACAAAACCAGCATGTGCCTCATTTCTAAATAATATTTTTTTATCATATATAACAGCTGAGCGTCGTGACCCATAGGTCCCTTGTTCCTGTAAGTACTGTGGATGTTTTTTTCACAGCATGTACACATTAGGATTAAATCTGTTAAAATCTTAAATTTGAAAAATAAAAGCTGCAAAATTAGGCTAGTTATTGAATTTGTTTGGAGGCTCTTGTTGTATTCCCTTACATTGTCAAACAGTCCACTGAGGTCACTGTAGGTTATTCAGTGCAACTCTCTATGCTCCCCAGGCTGTTATGTAATCCAATCACTGGGGCAAGCCCTCCCTCTTGTTGAGCTTGATCAGGCTGCCAGTATAAATACCACAGGGAGCCTTCCTCCCCCCCCCCCCCCCCCCCCATTCTGTTGACAGATCTGTACTCTAAACAAGATAAATCCTATAATTTCACATTTTCAGCGATGAACAGTAACAACAGAGACCCACCGCTTCAATACACAGGACTAATATACAAGACAAAGCTTATAATTTTAATGTTAAAAAATTCTTTTTGTTGAGACTTGGACAATTTTGATTTTTTTTAAAGAAAAAAATGTTCAGGAATTTATTCCTAATTTTCAAATATGGTAAAATATTAGGACCTAATGTAAGTGCTAACTGACAAGATTTAAGAAGATATAAATACTTTGTAGCATTTCGTTCATATCTCTTAATGTTGGTGGGGCCTAGGTGTGAATAACACTGTTAAACCTAGTTTATAAAATTAGGAATATTGTCATTCTGTCCACTTGCCTGTCCATCTGTAAATTTTCATATGCATCACAGTATCTCAAAACTTTTTCTGTTTTTCTTCATGACAGTCCTCTTAGGTTCTCATATTCTTATATAAATGAAAAACATTACAATAGAATATTTTGCATTTGCAAAAATTTCAAACTTCAGCTGAGCGCCGTGACCCATGGGTCTCTTGTTGAGATATATAAATACAGACTTAATCTTGGCCTGTTGGTTAATCTGTTTGATGCTTCAGTTGAATGAGAATATAGTACCATTCTGATGATAAAATTTCCTTTTGCGAATCTCTTCCCAGTCAGCTGAGCGTCATGGGTCACTTGTATATTGTACATGGATATAGTTCACAGGACATGGGCCCATATTGTAATGTGGTCATTACTTCTGTGGCCCTAGTTGCATTAGATACAGGATTATGAATGTCAAGGGTGGGGGGTATGGATTGTTTTGAAAGTAGTGCACCAATTTATTATCAAGTGTTCTTTCTAATGCACAAGTGTGATATCGCAATTTTAAGTTACGGGTACCTCATTTGAATATAGTTACATTCATTCAAGTAGGTTAACCAACAATATAACAGACAGAAATATTATGCAGCATGTAGATATCTTTGAAAAATAACATACAAAATGCAGTAATCTTACATGCATGTAAAATGGAATACCATTTAAAAGGAAGTGGTTACTCTTCTCACTGATGTTCTCAAATGTTTTATTCACAGGATGTACACCATGGGAACTCAACCCAACAGATATTTTACTCTGATCCCAATGTGCTGTACATTTCACTCCATCGCCATGACAACGGTAATTTCTTTCCGGGGACTGGTGCCCCAGAAGAATGCGGAACAGAGGAAGGGGATGGTTTTACAGTGAACATTGCATTCCATGGAAGTTTGAACCCGCCTATGGGTGATGCTGAATACCTTGCGGCCTTCCGGAGTATTGTAATGCCGATTGCACGACAGTTCAAACCAGACCTGGTCATGGTATCTGCGGGATTTGATGCCATGCAGGGTCATCCAGCACCACTTGGTGGTTACCAGCTGTCCGCTGCTTGTGAGTGATTGCCTGTTTATAGATCATATATTTAAAACATGCTTCCAACTATCAAATTATATGTGTAGTTCTGTATTGCAGAGGTCAAAATATTTTTGTGGTGCTGTGACCGTGACAGTCACCTGATAAAAGTTACCCCTTTCTGGTGTCCTTGGTAAAGGTTGCTGTTTCCAAGTGACAGACAGGGTTGCTTTTGGTTTAATGTGGAAAAGTAGAAATTGTATAGTTTTTTATGGCAAACTCAATGTATCAGGCACACAACAAAACACAAGTCAGTGGCATAACAAGAGTATATATTAACAGAACACAAAAGGTACAGAATTCAAAATCACTAGATACACTGGTACATACACTAAACAAGACTTTAGTAAAAACACAGTCTGGTTAAACACTCGAGAGATCTGCTGACCTAGCGATACTGGTCCCCAGCTTGTGGCACCTCTCTGAACTCCGGCTTGTGGCACCTCTCTGAACCGCGGCTGGCTGCACCTCACTGGACACCTGCTGGCAGCACCTCACTGGACACTCGCTGGCACCACCTCTCGCAGCAAATCTCTGGACACTGGGCGGCAGCACCTCTCACAGCACCTTTCTGGACACTTGGCTGCAGCACCTCTCTGACCTCTCTGGACACTGAGCAGCAGACCTCTTGCACCACCTCTCTGAACGCTGGGCAGCAGCACCTCTTGCAGCACCTCTCTGGAAGCAAGGTGGCAACACCTCGCAGCAGCTCTCTGGACACTGGGCGCCAGCTTGCAGCACCTTTCTGGAGACTGGGTGGCAGCACCTCTCGCAGCATCTCTATGGACACTGGGTGGCAGTACCTCTTGCAGCACCTCTCTGGTCACTGGATGGCAGAACCTCTCTGAACACCACGGGTCAGTGGGTGACAGCACCTATCTGGACACCTCTCTGGTCACTGTTTTGCAGCACCTTTCTGGACACTGGGCAGCAGCACCTCTCTGGACACCGAACGGCAGCACCTCTCGCAGCACCTCTCTGATCACTTAGTGGCAGCACCTCTCTGGACACCTCTCTGATCACTTGGTGGCAGCACATCTCTGGACACTGGATGGCAGCACCTCTCTGGACACCTCTCTGGTTACAGGGTCTCAGCAACTCTCTGAATACTGGGTTCCAGCACCCCTCTGGTCACAGGGTAGCGGCACCTATCCAAACACTAGCACTTCTGGACCCTGCAGGATCCACAGTCTGTCTGCCCCACATGTGCATGCACTTCTTTAAATAACCTTCTACCCAGGAGGCTCATTTATATTCATAAGACTAATACAAAGCCTAGCCTGTCTTAGCAAACCTGTGAGCTTATGCGATGGTTTGGCGTTGTCCAGTGTCCAGCGTCTGTACGTTAACCCATACTATCTTGAAAACAGCAAGAGTAAGCATCACGAAATTTTATGCGAAAAATTAGTCATCTAAAAAACTCTTTTGGATTTTGCTTATTTTTTGGCTAACTGCATTTTCTTAGATTTTATTGGGAAAAAGCTAAAAAAGCTTTAAAATCTTCATCTCCGAAATTGTTCAGCCAAATTGTCCATTATTTCACAGAAATTATCCCTGGAACAATCTCTCTCAATTTTGTTCAAATGGTTTAGGTTCGGTGATTTTTGGCCGAGTTACAGATAGTTTAACTTAGTCATCTGTCCAAAAAAGCATACTAAAATTACAATCGTAGAAACGGCTGGAGCTATCATCACCAAATTTTATGCTAATGTTGGTCACATGAGTCATATCTGAAATTGAGGTATTGGTGGCACCACCTGCATCGGCCTTTTTTTGTACGGGGGTCATCAGTGCCCATATCATACTGACAGCTACAAAAAAACTTCTTCTGTGAAACCATATGGCCAAATTGTTTAATATCACACAGAAATGATCCTAGGGTAGTTTGTTCAAATGGTCTCAGTTCAGGGACTTTTGGCTGAGTTATGGGAAGCTGAATTTAGTCATATGCCATAACAGCCCATTTTAGCTCAGTGGCTACAAAGATCTTCTTCTCAAAAACCACTGGGCCAAATTCTTAAATCTCACACATTAATTATCCTCAGATGTTGATCATTCAAGTTTGTTCAAATGGTTTTGGTTCAGTGATTTTTGGCTGAGTTATGGGAAGCTTAACTTAGCCATTTTGCTTTATTTTTCCATATGAGTTATAAACCTGCAAAACGTTTTATGACTGACGCCACTGAGGCCAATTTGTTTAATATTTTACAAGAATAATCCCCTGAATAATTCTTATAATAATTAATTGGCTTTTATGGTTCCGAAGAATGAATTTTGGCTGAATAATAAAGATTGAATTGAGTCATTTTACCATATGTGTTAGCTGTGTGAAGCGGATACATCTAGCCTGGAACCAGTTTATCAGCATCCATTACATCATGCCTCTAGACATTTAGATTTCAGGTTATCTTTGGTTAAATTTGACAAGAATGTTTTTTAAAAACTTTTTAAAAATGTAGATTTATGATTTTAGATATTCCTCATGCCAGGCAATGTTTACAATCACAGGTATACCTAAACTCATACTATTGGATTGACTGGAGCTAGCATCATGAAATTTAATGCAAAAATTAGCCATCTGAAAAAAATCTGCATTTTCTCAGATTTTATAGAGAAAAAGCTAAAAAACTTTAAAAAATCTTCTCCTCCGAAACGGTCCAGCCAATTTGTTCAATATTTCACAGAAATAATCTTTTATATCATCTCTCTCAAGTTTGTTCAAATGGTTAAAGTTCAGTGAACTTTTGCCGAATTACAGGAAGTTGAACCTAGTCATCTGTCCGAAAAAGCATACTAAAATGACAATCTTAGAAACAGCCGGAGCTATCATCACCAAATTTTCTGCCAGTGTTAGTCACATGAGCCATATATGAAATTCAGGTATTGGTGGTCACCTGGATTGACCTTTTTTTGTACAGGGGTCACTGGTCATCGGTACATTAACCCATAATTTCTCAGAATTGCAGGAACTACCATCCCCAGATTTTATGCAATAATCTGTCATATATCAAATGTTGTGGGATTCAGCTTATTTATGAAAAAAACTGCATCTTTTATTATTGTATCGCCAGACATAGTCTGGGGATACTATGGTTTAGGCACGGTCGTGCCGCTGCCGCCGCAGAGATTTCTTTTGGACACAATAACTCAAAAAATAATTCACGTATCTTTACCAAACTTGGGATATGTATAGATATGGGTGAGAGGACGACGCCTATTTAAAAGAGGTCATGACCTCAATTAGGAGAGTGACCTTGACCTTGAATAGGTTCAATTTTGGGGAAAATCACACAAATTCTTAAATATCTAAAGAAAATTTGCATGGATTGATCCAAAAATCAAGTTGATCGAAGATCATGGATATGGTTGTCATATTCCAGAAACTGGTGGCGCCACCTATTATTCTTTACTTGTTTTCATGCCGTTTAATATCCCCAAAATTGCTACTTGACAGTACTGTGAGCATTATAAGTCAAAAACTAATGGACAGATTTCTTTCATATTATGCAAATACATAGATATGGGTTATGGGATGATGTTTATTTAAATTGGGGTCATGACCTTTCCTATGAGAGTGGCCTTGACCTTGAATATTGCCATATATGGTGAAAATCACACAAAATCATTAATTTCTCAATAAGGGATGCATGCATTGGTCCAAAAATCAACTTGACCGAAGATCTTGGATAGTAATGTCATGTACCGGAAACAGGTGGCGCCACCTGTTATTCTTTTACTTGTTTTCGTGCCGTTTAATACCCCATCATTGCCACTTAACAGTACATTTATAACCTGAGAGCATTACAAGTCAAAAACTAATGGACAGATTTCTTTCATATTATGCATATACATAGACATGGGTTATGGGATGATGTATATATAAATTGGGGTCATGACCTTTCCTATTAGAGTGGCCTTGACCTTGAATATTGCCATATATGGTGAAAATTACACAAAATCATTAATATCTCAATAAGGGATGCATGCATTGGTCCAAAAATCAACATGTTCGAAGATCTTGGAAAGTATTGTCATGTACCGGAAACAGGTGGTGCCACCTGTTATTCTTTTATTTGTTTTGTGCCGTTTAATACCCCATCATTGCCATTTATCAGTACTGTGAGCATTATAAGTCAAAAACTAATGGACAAATTTCTTTCATATTATGCATATACATGGATATGGGTTATAGGATAATGTTCATTTGAATAGGGGTCATGACCTTTCCAATGAGTGGCCTTGACCTTGAATATTGCCATATATGGTGAAAATCACACAAAATCATTAATTTCTCAATAAGGGATGCATGCATTGGTCCAAAAATCAACTTGAACGAAGATCTTGGATAGTAATGTCATGTACCGGAAACAGGTGGCGCCACCTGTTATTCTTTTTCTTGTTTTTGTGCCGTTTAATACCCCATCATTGCCACTTAACAGTACATTTATAACCTGTGAGCATTATAAGTCAAAAACTAATGGACAGATTTCTTTCATATTATGCATATACATAGACATGGGTTATGGGATGATGTATATATAAATTGGGGTCATGACCTTTCCTATTAGAGTGGCCTTGACCTTGAATATTGCCATATATGGTGAAAATTACACAAAATCATTAATATCTCAATAAGGGATGCATGCATTGGTCCAAAAATCAACATGTTCGAAGATCTTGGAAAGTATTGTCATGTACCAGAAACAGGTGGCGCCACCTGTTATTCTTTTACTTGTTTTGTGCCGTTTAATACCCCATCATTGCCATTTATCAGTACTGTGAGCATTATAAGTCAAAAACTAATGGACAAATTTCTTTCATATAATGCATATACATGGATATGGGTTTTAGGATAATGTTTATTTGAATAGGGGTCATGACCTTTCCAATGAGTGGCCTTGACCTTGAATATTGCCATATATGGTGAAAATCACACAAAATCATTAATTTCTCAATAAGGGATGCATTGATTGGTCAAAAAATCAACTTGAACGAAGATCTTGGATAGTGTTGTCATGTACGGGAAACAGGTGGTGCCACCTGTTATTCTTTTACTTGTTTTCGTGCCGTTTAATACCCCATCATTGCCACTTAACAGTATTGTGAGCATTATAAGTCAAAAACTAATGGACAGATTTCTTGCATATTATGCATATACATAGACATGGGTTATGGGATGATGTATATATAAATTGGGGTCATGACCTTTCCTATTAGAGTGGCCTTGACCTTGAATATTGCCATATATGGTGAAAATTACACAAAATCATTAATATCTCAATAAGGGACGCATGCATTGGTCCAAAAATCAACATGTTCGAAGATCTTGGAAAGTATTGTTATGTACCGGAAACAGGTGGCGCCACCTGTTATTCTTTTACTTGTTTTGTGCCGTTTAATACCCCATCATTGCCATTTATCAGTACTGTGAGCATTATAAGTCAAAAACTAATGGACAAATTTCTTTCATATTATGCATATACATGGATATGGGTTATAGGGTAATGTTTATTTGAATAGGGGTCATGACCTTTCCAATGAGTGGCCTTGACCTTGAATATTGCCATATATGGTGAAAATCACACAAAATCATTAATTTCTCAATAAGGGATGCATTGATTGGTCAAAAAATGAACTTGAACGAAGATCTTGGATAGTGTTGTCATGTACGGGAAACAGGTGGTGCCACCTGTTATTCTTTTACTTGTTTTCGTGCCGTTTAATACCCCATCATTGCCACTTAACAGTATTGTGAGCATTATAAGTCAAAAACTAATGGACAGATTTCTTGCATATACATAGACATGGGTTAGGGGATGATGTATATTGAAATTTGGATCATGACCTTTTCTATGAGAATGACCTTTTCTATGAGTGTGGTCTGATATTAATTGTTGCTGAAGATGGGGGGCCTATTCTTAAAGGGGGGGGGGGGGATTAATTGTCTGGGGATACTATGGCACCTGCGGTGCCAAGAAATATCTAGTTCTAGATATTTTGATAAAAAGTTTATGAATATGTCAGCTTGAAAAATGCATTTTAGCCAAAGTCTTTCAGTATATGTAGACAGATTTGCCAACAGGCTAAGATTGTGTCTGTATATTTGAATAGGTTAAGAAACTGCCAACTGTTTCAGATTTGGCAGTAGATCAAGAGTTCATTCAGTGCAGCCAGATATAGGTCAAGAGTTCAGTCAGTGCAGCCAAGCATAAGGCATGTGATCCCCTCATGGGTGACATGTGAACACCTCATGGGCACCATGTGATCACCTCATGGGTGTCATGCCTCTCAGGGCTGCATGTGGAGCCAATCTATTTATAGCTTTGGCAGACTGCCGACTGTGTCAGATTAGGCAACAGGTCAAGAGTTCACTCAGTGCAGCCGGATACAGGTCAAAAGTTCACCCAGTCTAGCCAGGTGCAGGTCATGAGTTCACTCAGTGCAAGCCTGAGCAAGCAAATTTGTCACAGTTCACTCGGGGCAACTGCCTTTCTCACCTAAGCGTGGTCAGCCCCATGCATCAGACTTAAGGTAAGTTTGATGTATTGGCCTGATATTTTGACCTGTCTATGCGTCTTTGATGGGTTTCTCGTTCACAAGACAGGTGTCACCACCTACAATGACTTTTGCACAATGTGTGACTTTTGTGCCTGCTTATTTCTATAGAGGAATTTGATATATCAGCCTGAAATTAGGCATATTTATACCTATCGAATAGCTTTGTGGTATACAAGACTGGTGGTGCCACCTACAATAATTTTTGCACAGTGTGTGTCCCTGCTTATTTCTCAGGAGGGGTTTGATATATCAGTCTGAACTTGGGCATATGTATATATCTCTGATAGCTTTGTTGTATACAAGACTGGTGGTGCCAGCTACAATCATTTTTAGCTCAGCTGACTGTAAGTCAACTGAGGTGTAGGAATGGCGCTTTGTCCGTCGTCCATACGGATATCCGGCCGGCCGTTAGCAGGGCACAAATCATAACAACTGGTCCTAGAAACTTCTAAGTGATAATCTAGGGAGGTCAATAAAAAATCTCCTTTGAAACCCGAAATGAGGTCACTGCGACATACATCCTTTGAGCTACGGGGCTTGAAAGTTCCCCCCAGAATAGTAAGAAATTTGATACAAAACTTCCAATATATTGATAATTAATGCATGGTTTGTCATGAATCTTGCCTTGAATATTGACCATGACTAGTTTTGTCAGTTCCTGAAACGTGGTGGCGCCACCTGTATTTTTTCTATTTTAACAAATATTTTTCTGTTTATTTACTAAAAATTAACTGGCTTCAAACTTGATTTAATAATGACCAACCACATAAGTAAATTCATTTTGATTACCAGGGTCCAGCGATCTAAGTTGAAGGTCACAGGAGCCACATCTTTAAAAAGATTGTGGATGCACTGTAAATCAAACTTTTCATCCCTAACTTTCCATCTTTCACACATGACTTACTTGCCTAAAGTGAGGAAATCTGTAGATTTTGAGGTTACCTGGTCAGAGGTCAAGGTCACTTTTTAAAAGATTGTTACAATAATCTAAATGCTGTAAGTTCAAGGATAATAAGTTCTAAGACTTTTTTGTCACAAGGTCATTGGTTAAGATCACAGGACTGCCATTCTGAAAAATGTCTTTAAAAATATCCTTGTAGACAAATTCAGCTGAGCGTCGAGACCCATGGGTCCCTAGTTATGCAAAATACTAATACCGATTTCTGAGAACTCTCTCTCCGGGGACACACTGATTAATTCATACCAGTTTGCATTTAAATATGTAAGCATATGGTGACTGTTGTTTGCACGTCATTTGTAAGATAAGAACCATTCCTGATTCATATTATATCATACATTTTTCTCCGCAAAAAGTTATTATTACTTAGATTTTGTCCTCTTAACCTGCAAAGATAGACTACGTTATAGTTCATTCTTCCATTTACGCGACTCCACAAACCAAAAGTTGTCCGCCGAGCTGCAGTGACCATGGACTTCCTCATGATCCTGAGGGCCAAAAATATTTTCCCCTTTTCTCCCACCTCAAAAATCTCCAACGGCTTATACATGGTCCAGCTTGTACTTGAGACTTTACAGTATGTCAGTTAAAACTCTCAGTGTAACATTACAGAGAACGTTAGCCATTACTTGCTACCTATTGCAAGTTTGCAACTGCATGTACAGTTCCTGTTGGCTTTGCACTTGAGGGTGGACTTCTTGTGTTTTGAGATTACAGTTTATATATATAAATTTAATATCATAACACAAAGTTTGTACTGCATTGATTTTAAAAATTATGTTTTTAAATTAATTGAATTCATAGTATTTTTTCCTGTCAGGTTTTGGCTACCTTACTCAGCAGCTGATGACCTTGGCTGGGGGTAAAGTCGTCTTGGTGCTAGAGGGAGGCTACAACCTACCAGCCATATGTGATTCCTCAGAAATGTGTAACAGAGCACTCTTAGGAGAAGAGGTAAAAACACCCTCCCAACCAACAGTGATCAGCATTCATATAACCACCTTGTATTACTTTAGTTTGTTCCACCAAAAGTGGCCATTAAATATTCCAAAATGTTGCACAGTGATGCAATATCTTGCTGTACTTTATTTTAGCAGGGATGACCATTGATCTTGTCTACAGACAATGCTGATTGTGTGATAATGCTGATTGTGGTATAATGCTGATTGTGTGACAATGTTGAGTATACAGGCTTATTGTGAGACGATGTTTAGAGGACTAGCTCATTGTGTGATGTTGTTGAGAGGACTGGCTGATTTTGTGTCAGTGCTGAGAGGACTGACTGATTGTGCGACAATGCTGAGACCAGTGGCTGATTGTGTGACAATGTTGACAGATGACTGTAAGTGATTGGTCATCGTCCATCTGTCTGTCTGTCTGTCTCTTAGAATAGCGTGTTTTGACACCGTTGGACCTACGAATTTGAAATTCAGCTTAATGTTAGATGTTCCCAAAATCTCTAGCAAAAGCCAAAATTAGGTCACTCTGACTTCATTCCTCTGAGAAATTAAGGAGAAACCTCCATATTCCATTTAAAGCCTATTGTTACATTTCATGACTGCCTAATACCACTTGGTGTTGTTTTTAGCGAACCTGTGAGCTTATGCTATGGTGCGGCATCGTCCGTCGTGCGACGTGTGTCGTGCGTTGTCTGTACATTTACCATAGCTATCTCAAAAACGGCTGGAGCTAGCATCACAAAATTTTTTGCAAATAATCAATCATCCAAAAAACAATATCAGATTTTGTTTATTTTTTTCTAACTGCATTTTCTAAGATTTTATAGGGAAAAAGCTAAAAAAGCTTTAAAAAGCTTCTTCTCCGAAACTGTCCAGCCAAATGGTCCAATCTTTCACAGAAATGATCCCTAGAACAATCTTTCTCAAATTTGTTTGAATGGTTCCAGTTTGGAGATTTTTGACCGAGTTACAGGAGGTTGAACTTTGTTAACTGTGCAAAAAAAGCATATTAAAATTAAAATCTCAGAAACAGCTGGAGCTATCATCACCAAATTTTATGCCAATCTTGGTCACATAGGTCATATCTGAAATTGAGGTATTGTTGGCACCACCTGCATCGGCCTTTTTTGTACGGGGTCATTAGTGCCTGTATCATACCGAGGGCTACAAAAAACTTCTTCTCTGAAACCATATGGCCAAAATGTTTAATATCGCACAGAAATGATCCTAGGGTAGTGCTTTCTGAAGTTTGTTCAGATGGTCTCTTTTCAGTGACTTTGGCTAAGTTATGGGAAGCTGAATTTAGATATATATCATAACAGCCCATTTTAGCTCAGTGGCTACAAAGATCTTCTTCTCAAAAACCACATGGCCAAATTCTTAAATCTCACACATTAATTATCCTTAGATGTTGATAATTCAAGTTTGTACAAATGGTTTTGGTTCAGTGCTTTTTGGCTGAGTTACGGGAAGCTTAACTTAGCCATTATGCTGTATCTTCTTATATGAGTTATAAACTTGCAAAACGTTTTTCGACTGATGCCACTGAAGCCAGTTTGTTAAATATTTTACAAGAATAATCCCTACAATAATTCTTATAATAATTGTCATTAATGGTTCCACATGAATGATTTTTGGCTGAATTATAGGGATTGAATTGAGTCATTTTACCATATATGTTAGCTGTGTGATGCTGTTACATCTAGCCTGGCACCAGTTTATCAGCATCTATTACATCATGCCACTAGACATATAGATTTCAGGTTATATTTGGTTAATATTGACAAGAAAGTTTTTTTAAAAGCTTTTAAAAAATTTAGATTTATGATTTAAGTTATTCATCATACCAGGCAATGTTACAATCATGGATGTTCAGCTCTCTGTGGCTATATAAAGACAACTGTCCGTGGATTATAAGTTATTGGTATCCCTACTCAACTTAATTCAAGAATTTGCCATCAGTGATATATATCTGTATTTTAATTTTGCATTGAGTATGCATCCGTAATAATTTTACATATATTCCTGATTTCTTTTTTATAAAAAGTCAGCTGAAAAACATTTTGTATTGAGAAAATAATTTTCAAAGTTATTTCAAGTAGGGACCACTTTTGTGTACAGATGGCAGCACTTGGTTAACCATTGGCAGATTGCCATTGCCATGATTTTGGCCATTAGCCAAGATGATGTCAGCTCTATAAATAGTTTTGGCACAATGCCAGGATTGGAAGAAGTGCAGCTAGGTATAGATCAAGAATTCACTCAGTGCAGTAGCTGCATTCTATTTATAGCTTTGGCTGACTGCCAACTGTGTCATATTATGCAACAGGTCAAGAGTTCACTCAGTGCAGCCAGGTACAGGTCAAAAGTTCACTCAGTCTAGCCAGGTGCAGGTCAAGAGTTCACTAAGTGCAGTAGCTTGAGGCAGCAATTTGTCATACGTCACTAAGGGGCAACTGCCTTACTCACCTAAACCTTGTCAGCCCAGTGCATCAAACTCTGGGGAAGTTTGATGTATTGGACTGATATTTTGACCTGTCTATGCGTCTTTGATGGTATTCTTATTTACAAGACACTTCAATACTGCCTAATATCAAAATCACTGATCTGACTTTAATCATATATAATATACATGTTTTTCTATACATTCTCTGTGCACATGCCAGAAATGATGTCAGTATTGCGTAATTGTTTTAAGTTATGGGCCCAAACATAATGCACTTTGTAAAAAATCAAGAAATATATTTACTGCCTTAACAAAGGGCTTGCTGAAGCTAGAGATTTTTTGTCAGGGATGTAACATTATTTAATCAAGATTCAATTGAATACCCAAAATTAGTTCTGAATTTTTAAAATTTTATAAGTTATTAGTATAAATATAAAATTAGTACCTTAAATTTTGCCCAACTTTGACCATTTCACTTTTGTTTCATGTGAGCTCTGTTTATATAATTTTCATATCATGCACACATAAGGATTTCAGCTTTTTAGTTTCAAAAGCTGAAAGAAATTGGCCAAAAATTGTAGCTTTTATTAATGTTTTAATGAGACCATGTCAGACCTTGGCTCTCTCCAGCCACTCTTGAGTCACCTGTTGAACTTTCAGCAAATTATGCACGCTTGAGGCGAGGCATATACTTTGGCAGCCAGGCAGCTTATGGCCAGCCACAGTTGATCCAGGTGTGGAACCCAACTCATCTAGTAGTTTTAACCAACAACATAACAATAAACAATAAATTAATCAATTTAATTGGTTTTTAATAACAAATTAAAGAAAAATAGAAAAGGAATTTGTTAGTTTATAATAATAGGGAATTAACGTGCAGTTACTGATGATATAAGAATCTTGTGTCGATGGATAGAGTGTCACCTATTCCAAATAACACCATGCAGTCACCTATGGCATTTTTCAGTTCAATTTTAATAATAAAAAAGTAAAATCATATTATTCATTACTAATCATTAAGGATCATATGAAGGAAATTAATGATAGACAAAGATGCAGTTGATAATATTAATCTAGATTCCTACTGTGTCTAGTGTGTACATTGATGTGAAATTAGTCCAAAATGAATATATCACATTTATTTTTTTAATATAAATAAAAGCCATAAAACCAGGTACTTATGATCATTATTTAAATGTGTGAATTTTGTACATTCTGGATTCTCAACACCATTGTTTGGTGAAAACTGAATAAATACCAGACATGGTGGGAATACTTTGCAATTGTATTTAAATACGAATATGAATATGTACTCCATTATAAAATTTCTTGCATAAAGAATGGGAATTCAGGTAAAAATGAAAGTATATGAATACCAGTGCAAATACTTTCCAAATGTATTCTTGAATGCATTCATGAATATATTCTTTAATATTATTTTAATAATCATTTCAGTTATATTTCATTTTAAAAATCATATGATTCTCTTATTATTTTTAATAAAAATTATATCTGGGACAATATTTGTAATTTTTTTTAATAAATAGTTAAACTCTTATATTATATGTTCTGCTTATAAGTTATATGGCCAAGTAAAAATCTGTGTGACAATAGTACTCCATTTGTTAATAAAATAAATGAAATCAATTCTCTTCTCTGTCTCCAAAGGTACTATCAAAATCATACATAAGCTAAACAACAACAACTCATAATACAGCTTATACTTATTACCACACAAAACCAGCATGTGCCTCATTTCTAAATCATATTTTTTATCATATATAACAGCTGAGCGCCGTGACCCATAGGTCCCTTGTTTAAGTTATTAGCATAAATATAGAATCAGTACCTTAAATTTTACCCTACTTTGACCATGGCACATTTTTTTCTCGTAAATGGTATGGATTTAATTTTCACAGCATCTACACACATGTATTTTATCTGTATAAATCTGAAATTTGAAACCAATTGATCAGAAACTGTAGATTCTATTCAAGTTTCATGCACCATCTTAATGCAAGGCTCACACACTGCCAGCTTGCCAGTCTTGACTTGAGTGTGATGTAATCAGTCCACAGTAGCCAGGTGCTACCTCTGCAGTATCTGGGTCAGGCTGCCTGCAACAACCTCTCTGTCTCTGTCTCTCCACCCCCCCCCCCCCCCAACCCCATCCCACCACTCCCTTTCTCCTTCCCATTCTGTTGACAGACCTGTAACCACAGAGACTCCCCCACCACCCCACCCCTCTAATACAAAGGACTAATAAAGAAGATGAAAATTATAATTTCAATTCAAATGTGATAAAATATGTGTATCAAATGTAATTGTTCATTGATATGTAAGAGATTTAATAAGGTAAAAAATATTTTGTAGTATTTCATTCATATATCTAAAAGTTTGCTGGGCTTTGATATGAATAACACTGTTACACTTAGTTTATCAGGAATATTGGGCAAACTTTAATGGGATTCATTTTTAGCTCATATGTCCATATATTTTACTTTTGAAAACTATTACATTCACACATTTTTGTTTGTGAAATATGTATCCCTTCATATAACACTGAGGCCCATTTTTCCTTATTTCCTCATTTAATGGTTTCAGGCAACAAGTTATATTTATTACACAATGCAAATGTGATTTATGCCTAATTGATGCACATCATATTTACTTTATATTTATGCTAATTTGATTTTTTACAGCATTTTATTTCAATTAATAAATTAATTTTTATTATACTTTGGCTCATGTCCATCATTCCATTATTTACAGAATTCATAATTTCTCTGGGTATGGTATATTTACATGCATATTCCAGTCACTTAGTAGAAATACCAAACTTCAAGAGAATGTCATAATGAGGCTCCTACATCTTTCATGGAGTCCATAAAAGTGCTCAGTCAACATAATTTCCTTATTGCATTATTAAGTGTTTTCACTACAATTTCCACATATTACAATGTTCAACATACACTTATCAGATTACGTTTATGCTCATTAGAAAACTGAATTATTAAAAATTTGTTTTACAGCATTTTATTGCAGTTAATAAATTTAATGTGTATTATAATACTTCAGCTTATCTCCTCTTCCTTCCCTGTTCTATAATTGACAGATGTTCATACATTCCAATGGTTATTTTATATGCACGTTATTGTCACATAGCTGAAATGATGATACTTCTAGAAATCTTTGATCATCATAGTGAGAGACTTCTGCATCTTTGATATATGCACAGTATTAGTTCGCCAAATATATATTTAATAATTGATTATCACCAGTAAGCAGGGCCATTTCCTCTTATCTTTTCAAAATATGAGGTTATATATATATTTAAAATTTTTTTCCAGAATTCAGCTGAGCGATGTGACCCATGGGTCCCTTGTTTAAGATTCGCCATCGCCGCATAAGTTTCTGGAGAACTCCTCCATAACCATTGGGCAGAATTTTTTAAGATTCGGAATTATGATCGGTCCCATGTGAACTGCTGCTCCCTTATTTTTGTTTGACCACTGACCTTTCCTCTCTGCCCAGCGTCCATTTGTTCTTCTGTTTCCACACATAAACCCACATATCTTGAGAACCGTTTGACCGATAAGGCTAAAGATTTTGCACAAATGTAGCCCTTGGAAAGCTTTATAACATACAATAAATATGGTGCCGCCACCTGCAACCATTTTTGCGCAGCGTCCATCTGTTCATCTGCCTTGGGATAAAAACACTCATATCTCTGCATTGGTTGGACTTATCCATCTGAAATTTTGCATGTGTATACATCCTGGATAGCTTTCTTGATTTTATGACAGGTGGCGCCACCTACATTCACGTTTTAGCTACAGACATCCAAGCTCATATCTCGAGAACCGTTGACTGATTGGGCCAAAATTTTGCATGTGTATAGATCTCCCATAGCTCTTTATTCTACGCAAAACTGGTGGTGCCACCTGCAACCATTTTTGCACAGCGTCCATCTGTTCATCTGCCTTGGGAAAAAATCACTCATATCTGGGCAGTGGTTTGACTTATCCACCTGATATTTTGCAGGTTTATACATCCTTGACAGCTTTCTTGATTTTATGACAGGTGGCGCCACCTACATTCAAATTTACGCTGCAGACATCCAAGCTCATATCTCAGGAACCATTTGACTGAAATTTTGCATGTTTATAGATCTCGCATAGCTCTTTATCATACGCAAAACTGGTGGCTCCACCTGCAATCATTTTGCACAGCGTCCGTCTGCCTAAAATTTTGCATGTTTATACATCTTGAAAAGCTTTCTGGATTTTTATGGCAGGTCGCCTCACCTATATTTATGTATACGCTGCAGACATTTGGGCTTATGTCTCAGGACTGGTATGACATATCCCCCTGAAATTCTGCATGTGTATAGATCTCACAGAGCTCTTAATCGTACACAGAATTGGTGATGCCACCTACCACCATTTTTGCACAGCGTCCGTCTGTTTGTGGGATAAAATCACTCATATCTCAGTAGTGGTTTGACTTGTCTGCCTAAAATTTTGTGTGTTTATACATCTTGAGTAGCTTTCTGGATTTTTCGGCAGGTGGCCCCATCTATATTTATGTATATGCTGCAGACATTGAGGCTTATATCTCAGGACTGATTTGACATATCCCCCTGAAATTTTGCATGTGTTAAGATCTCACATATCTCTTAATCAGTTACAAAATTGGTGGTACCACCTGCCACCATTTTTGCACCGCGTCCATCTGTTCATCTGCCTTGGGATAAAATCACTTATATCTCAGCTGGGTTTGACTTATCCACCTGAAATTTCGCAGGTTTATACATCCTTGACAGCTTTCTTGTTTTATGACAGGTGGCGCCACCTACATTCAAATTTATGCTGCAGACATCCAAGTTAATATCTCAGGAACCATTTGACTGATTAGGCAAAAATTTTGTATGTTTATAGATCTCACATAGCACTTTATCATTTGCAAAAGCGGTGGCGCCACCTGCAATCATTTTTGCACAGCATCTGTCTGTTTGTTTGCCGTGGGATAAAATCACTCATATCTTGGCAGTGGTTTGACATATCTGCCTAAAACTTTGCAGGTTTATACATCTTTGATAGCTTTCTGGATTTTGTGGCAGGTGGCGCCACCTACATTTATGTATACGCTGCAGACATTCAGGGTTATATCTCAGGACTGGTTTGACATATCCCCCTGACATATACCATTTTTGCACAGTGTCCTTTTAGTGTTTAGTACTTGCATTGTTCATATACATGTTACACATGTTCTTGAAAAGTAATGGTCCAGCATTGAAGCATTATACCTGGTGTAATCTTGTTGCACAGGTTCGCATTAGGCCTGTAGGCCTTGTTTCATATTTGGCATAACTTTTCATCTACATGTTTCCTATGTACATGCTAGAAATTAGTTCAATATTGCATAATTTGTAGGATATATGGCCTTCAACATAATGTGTATTGTCAAAATATCAAGAAAGATATTTACAAACATTATATGGTAACAGTTGAAGCTAGAAAGCCCTTTTTTCAGCATGTCACTGTATTGAATTGAGATTCAATTGTACACCAGAATTTAGGTCAGAATTTTATATGTTTAGCAAACCTGTGAGCTTATGCGATGGTGCAGCGTCGTCCATTCGCTGTCAGCCGTCTGCCATCCGCCTTCCAGGGCTGGCTTTCCACCGTCCATGGCTGTAAGTCAGAAACCATCGGAGCTAGCAGCTCCAAATTACATGTAAGAATTAGTCACATGTGAAACTTGGTGCCCTGGAGTTTATTATTGGGTATCTGCATTAATTTAGATTTTATAGAGAAAAAGCTTAAAAACCTTTAAAAATCTTCTTCTGATTCTGTCCAGCCGAATTGTCCAATATTTCACAGAAATGATCCCTGGAACAATCTCTCTCAAGATTCTTCGAATGGTATCAGTTCGATGATTTTTTACCGAGTTACAGGAAGTTGAACTTAATCATCTGTGCAAAAAAGCATACTAAACTTAAAATCTCAGAAACAGCTGGAGCTGTCATCACCAAATTTTATGCCAATGTTTGTCACATGAGTCCTATCTGAATTTGAGGTGTTGGTGGCCCACCTACATTGATCTGTTTTTTACAAGCATAAATGTAAGTTTTGACTCTTCTAGCTTATACACTGTTTTTTAGCGAACCTGTGAGCTTATGCGATGGTGTGGCGTCGTCTGTCATCTGTACGTTAACCCATACTATCTTGAAAACGGCAAGAGGTAGCATCACAAAATTTTATGCAAAAATTAGTCATCTAAAAAACTATATCGGATTTTGCTTATTTTTTGGCTAACTGCATTTTCTTAGATTTTATAGGGAAAAAGCTAAAACACCTTTAAAAATCTTCTTCTCCGAAATTGTTCAGCCAAATTGTCCAATATTTCACAGAAATGATTCCTGGAATAATCTTTCTCAAGTTTGTTTGAATGTTTTAAGTTCGGTGATTTTTGGCTGAGTTACAGGAGGTTGAACTTTGTTAACTGTGCAAAAAAGCATATTAAAATTTAAATCTCAGAAACGCCTGGAGCTATCATCACCAAATTTTATGCCAATGTTGGTCACATGAGTCATATCTGAAATTGAGGTATTGGTGGAGCCACCTGCATCGGCCTTTTTTGTACGGGGGTCATCAGTGCCGGTATCATACTGACGGCTACAAAAAACTTCTTCTCTGAAACCATATGGCCAAATAGTTTAACATCGCACAGAAATGATCCTAGGGTAGTGCTTTCTGAAGTTTGTACAAATGGTCTCAGTTCAGTGACTTTTGGCTGAGTTATGGGAAGCTGAATTTAGTCATATGCTGTAACAGCCCATTTTAGCTCAGTGGCTACAAAGATCTTCTCCTCAAAAACCACATGGCCAAATTCTTAAATCTCACACATTAATTATCCTTAGATGTTGATAATTCAAGTTTGTTCAAATGGTTTTGGTTCAGTGACTTTTGGCTGAGTTATGGGAAGCTTTACTTAGCCATTTTGCTGTATTTTCCCATATGAGTTATAAACCTGTAAAAATTTTTTTGACTGACCCTACTGAGGCCAATTTGTTTAATATTTTAAGAGAATAATCCCCTGAATAATTCTTATAATAATTGTCTTTGATGGTTCCAAAGAATGAATTTTTGACTGAATTATAAAGATTCAATTGAGTCATTTTACCATATATGTTAGCTGTGTGAAGCAGATACATCTAAACTGGCACCAGTTTATCAGCATTTATTACATCATGCCTCTAGACATTTAGATTTCAGGTTATCTATGGTTAATATTGACAAGAATGTTTTGTAAAAGCTTTTAAAAGATGTAGATTTATGATTTATAGATATTCCTCATGCCAGGCAATGTTTACAATCACAGGTATACAGCTCTCTGTGGGTATATAAAGATGGCTGTACATGGATTATAAATAATTGGTATCCATAGTCAAATTAATTCAAGATTTTGTCATCAGTGAGATGTATCTGTGTTACAATTTTGCATTCAATATGCATCTGTATTAATTTTTAGTTAACCTGTGAGCTAATGCGATGGTGTGACGGCGTTTGTCTTCTGTACATTAACCTATACTATTTTGAAAATGATTGGAGCTAGCATCATGAAATTGAATGCAAAAAATTAGCCATCTGAAAATTTTCTTAAATTTTATAGAGAAAAAGCTAAAAAAACCTTTAAAAATCTTCTCCTCCGAAACACTCAAGCCAAATCGATCAATATTTTACAGAAATAATCTTTTATACCATCTCCCTCAATTTTGTTCCAATTGTTCAAGTTTGGTGAATTTTGGCCGAGTTACAGGAATTGAACTTAGTCATCTGTCCAAAAAAGCATACTAAAATGACAGTCTCAGAAACAGCCAGAGCTATCATCACCAAATTTTTACCAGTGTTGGTCACATGAGTCATATATGAAATTGAGGTATTGGTGGCGCCACCTGAAATGACCTTTTTTTGTACGGGGGTCATTGGTCATCTGTACATTAATCCATAATTTCTCAGGAATAGCAGGAACTACCATTCCCAGATTTTATGCAATAATCTGTCACATATCAAATTTTGTGGGATTCAGCTTATTATATCTGCATTTACTTAGATTTTATAGGGAAAAAGCTTCTTGTAGACAGTCCAGCCAAATTGTTCAATATTTTACATAAATGATCCCAGAGGCAAGCTCTCTCAAGTTTGTTCAAATGGTTTGCATTTGATGAATTTTAGCGAAGTTACACAAATTTGAACAGTCATTTGGCCAAGTAAGCATACTGACATAGTACTCTAAGAAATGACAGAAGCTAGCATTACCAGGTATTATGCAAATGTTGGTCACATGACTCATATTTGAAATTGCAGATTTTGTGGTGCCACCTACATTGACCTGTTTTTTATGGGCAAAAAACCTCCTTATATTAGCCTCTTTCAGCTTAATGATGAAACTGTCAAGATGAATTGTTCAATTTTTCAAAAGAATTATCCTAGGACATGGTTCTTTCAATCATATCAGAATATACTGAGTTTGTTGATTTTTGGTTGAGTTGTGAAAAGCTTAAGTTGGTCTTATGGCCATTATTATGTCTTTTTCAAACTGAGGACTGCAGTGATATTCTTCTACAAAATAATTATTTCAATTATATCTTCTGTAACATTGCACAAAAATTATTCTTAGGTGGCCTTTGTTCAAGTTTACTGGAAAGATTTTTGGCAGAACTATTGGACCTTTAACAAAGAAAGTACTGCATCTTTTATTATTCTAGATATTTTGATAAAAAGTTTATGAATATGTCGGCTTGAAAAAAAAAATTAGCCAAAGTCTTTCAGTATGTGTAAACAGATATACCAACAAGCCAAGATTGAATCTGTATCTTTAAATAGGTTGAAAACTGCCAACTGTTTCAGATTTGGCTACAGATCAAGAGTTCATTCAGTGCAGCCAGATATAGGTCAAGAGTTCAATCAGTGCAGCCAAGCACATGGCATGTGATCACCTCATGTGTGACATGTGAACACCTCATGGGCACCATGTGATCACTTCATGGGTGTCAAGCCCCTCAGGGCAGGGCCCCTGCATGAGCTTATGCAATGGTGTGGCTACTATTTCAGATTTGGCAACAGGCTAGAGGTCAGTCTGGATCTTTTTATAGCTTTGGCAGACTGCCAACTGTATCAGATTAGGCAACAGGTCAAGAGTTCAGTCAGTGCAGCCAGGTATGGGTCAGGAGTTTACTCAGTGCAGGAGCTGCATTCTATTTATAGCTTTTGCAGACTGCCAACTGTGTCAGATTATGCAGCAGGTCAAGAGTTCACTCAGTGCAGCCAGGTACAGGTCAAAAGTTCACCCAGTCTAGCCAGGTGCAGGTCATGAGTTCACTCAGTGCAGTAGCCTGAGCAAGCAATTTGTCACAGTTCACTCGGGGCAACAGCCTTTCTCACCTAAGCCTGGTCAGCCCCATGCATCAGACTCGAGGTAAGTTTGATGTATTGGCCTAATATTTTGACCTTTCTATGTGTCTTTGATGGCTCTCTCCCTCACAAGACAGGTGTTGCCACCTACCATGACTTTTGCACAGTGTGTGTCCCTGCGTTTTTCTCAGGAGGGGTTTGATATATCAGTCTGAAATTGGGCATATGTATATATCTCTGATAGCTTCATTGTATACAAGATTGGTGGTGCCAGCTACAATTTTTTAGTGTTCTGTGCACCCATGCCAGAATTTCAGCAGAGTTTGTGTAATTGTTTCTTATTCAAATTGATTAGTACTTGCATTGTTCATATACATGAAAAGTATTGGTCCAGCATTGAAGCATTATACCTGGTGTATTTCCCAATGCACAGGTTTGCATTAGGCCTGTAGGCCTTGTTTTTTTAAGAAACTGTTAAGCTGATTGGTTTAAACTTTACAAGAAAACTTTATTCTATGGTAGGGTTCTGCCAGTTTTATAAGAATAGATTGGTAAATGCAGCTTTAAAAAAGTAGTGTAGCCAATTGAAAAAGGCTTTCTGTGTTTGAAAACAGATTTGACAACATGCCTAGTTTCAGCAGCCAAATCAAGAGGTCACTCAGTACAACCAGATGGGGTCCAGACATCACCATGGCAACTGACCTGGCTAGTCTGGTGTCTAGACAATGTGTCTGGACATCTAGATACAGCGTCTAGACGTCTAGACACAATGTCTAGATGCAGAATTCCCAGATTATTGGAACTATATCTTTCAACTGTTTGAAAATACTTTGTTTGCATTTTAAGCAAATCGGGTTTATCATGAGGTCAAATGTGAACTGCTGCGCCCTCATTCTTGGTTGACCTCTGACCTTTCCTCACTGCCAAGCGTCTATTTGTGCATCTGTTTCCACACATAAACCCACATAACTCGGGAACCGTTTGACCGACCAGGCTAAAAATTTTTGACAAATGTAGCCCTTTGATAGCTTTATATATACATTTAAAATGATGGTGCCACCTGCAACCATTTTTGCACAATGTCCATCTGTTCATCTTCCTTAGGATAATATAACTCGTATCTCAGCAGTGGTTTGACTTATCCACCTGAAATTTTGCAGGTTTATACATCCATGACAGTTTTCTCGATTTTATGACAGTTTGCCCCTTATAAATTCACGTTTACTCGGCAGACATCCAAACTCATATCTTGGGAACCGTTTGACTGATTGGGCCAAAATTTTGCTTGTGTATAGATCTCACATAGCTCTTCATCATAGGCAAAACTGGTGGCGCCACCTGCAACCATTTATGCACAGCGTCCATCTGTTCATCTGCCTTTGGATAATATCACTCATATCTCAGCAGTGGTTTGACATATCCACCTGAAATTTTGCAGGTTTATACCTCCTGGACAGATTTCTTGATTTTATGACAAGTGGCGCCACCTACATTAACATTTAATCTGCAGACATCCAAGCTCATATCTCGGGAACCGTTTTACTGATTGGGCCAAAATTTTGCATGTGTATAGATCTCACTTGGCTCTTCATCACAGGCAAAACTGGTGGCGCCATCTGGAACCACTTGTGCACAGCGTTCATCTGTTCATCTGCCTTGGGATAAAATCACTCATATCTCAGCAGTGGTTTGACTTATCCAAGTGAAATTTTACAGGTTTATACATCCTGGACAATTTTCTCACAGGTGGCACCACCTATATTCACCTTTAAGCTGCAGACATCCTTGCTAATATGCAACACACCTCACTCTTTTCTCCTTGCCACTTAATCCATGCCTCACTTCACCCGTCCCACTCTTGATTTCGGCAGATACACATAGTCGCTTGTCGACTACGCAGATTCTGGTTTTAAAATGTCCTACTCTGAAACTTGCAGGTCCGAAATGTCCATTTTGCTGAAATCATAATGACTAAGGTAGATATGCTGGACTAAAGAGGATCAATATTAAATTTTAAAAATAAACCTTCATTTATACTCCTAAACTTTCCACAGGTTCGCATTAGGCCTGCAGGCCTTGTTTTAAAGTTATTTGGCATAAATGTAAAATTAGTACCTTAAACTTTGCCAAACTTTTACAGTGGCACAATTTTTTAATGCCCCCGCCACAAAGTGGTTGGGGCATATAGTTTTACCCATGTCCGTCCTGTCATTCCGTCATTCCGAAATCAAACAGTTGTACAGACTTTTTTTTCGCAATGCCTGCAGATATTGGCCTGTTTTTTTGTGTGTGGGCAGATAATGACTAGTTACAGATCGAGTTCGCGTTTCGTCCAGGTTGACCTATTTTGACCGTTTTATGGCTCCTAAACTTAGAAAATTTCATGAAAAATAGAAATTTTCATGACAAATACACATGTACGGACTTTTTTTCGCAATGCCTGCATATATTGGCCTGATTTTTGGTGCGTTGGCAGATAATGACCAGTTACAGATCGAGTTTGTGTTTCGTCCCAGTTGACCTACTTTTGACCATTTTACAGCTCCTAAACTTTAAAAATTTCATGAAAAATAGAAATTTTAATGACAAGTGCACATGTACAGACTTTTTTTCGCAATGCCTGCAGATATTGGCTTGATTTTTAGTGTGTGGGCAGATAATGACCAGTTACAGATCGAGTTTGTGTTTCCTCCCGGTTGACCTACTTTTGATTTTTTTTTTACGGCTCCTAAACATAGAAAATTCTTTAAAGAAAAATATAAATTTTCATGACAAATGTTCATGTACAGCCGTTTTAGCCCTCAGCTCATAGGCTGATGGGCTATTGTCATCACCCAAGCTGTCCATCTGTCCGTCCGTCTGTCTGTCCGTCTGGAGTCTGTCCATCCTGCATCTGTTAACTTTTACCTTGTGAGCTGGATATATATATCTCTAAAAGGATTCACCGTTGCAATTTTATTTCATCAGTGAATATGTATATCAATAAAATCTCGGTCAAGTTCGAAGATGGGTGACTTTGACCCATTTTTCTACATTTTAGAGCTGATTATACAAAAACACTCAAAAGCTTATATCTCAGGAACCATATGGTGGATTGTTATGAAACATGGTACATACCTCTCCAATTCGAATTTATAACTGATTATCAGCTTTTGTTAATATCCTAGTTTCGCAATGCAGTGCTTACAGATACTGGCCTAATGTTTGGTCTGTGGACGCATAATGACCACTTACAGATCAAGTTCGTGTTTCGTCCCAGTTGACCTATTTTTGACCATATGACAGATCCTGAACATAGAAAATTTCATGAAAGACAGAAATTTTTATGAAAAATGCACATGTATGGACTTTTTAGCCCTCAGCCCTTAGGCTGATGGGCTATTGTCGTCACCCAAGCTGTCCGTCCGTCCGGCGTCCGTTAACTTTTACCTTGTGAGCGGGATATCTTGAAAAGGATTCACCGTCAGAATTTATTTCCTCGGTAATGATGTATATCGACAAAATCTCGGTCAAGTTTGAAGATGGGTGACCTTGACTATTTTTCTACATTTTAGAGCTGATTATAGAAAAACACTTAGATGCTTATTACTCAGGAACCATTTGGTGGATTTTCACAAAACTTACTATGATTATTGGGACTGATAGTCTGTACCTGCTATACAAGTTTGGTGGCGCCACCTACAATTTCTGATTTTTAATGAATTTTTTATCAGATTTTTCAACTTTGGGCTTGTGAGCGGGATATCTCGAAAAGGATTCACCGTAAGAATTTTATTTTTTCGGTGAAGATGTATATTGACAAAATCTCAGTCAAGTTCGAAGATGGGTGACCTTGACCTATTTTTCTACGTTTTAGAGCTGATTATAGGAAAAACATTTAGAAGCTTATTTCTCCGGAACCATTGGATGGATTTTCACAATACTTACTATGATCATAGGGACTGATGGTCTGTAACTGCTGCACAAGTTTTGGGTGCCACCTGCAATTTCTGATTTTTTATTGAATTTTTCTTGGATTTTTTAACTTTGGCCTTGTGAGCGGGATATCTCTAAAAGGATTCACGATAGGAATTTTATTTCTTTGGTGAAGATGTATATCGACAAAAATCTCGTTCATGTTCGAAGATGGGTGACCTTGACCTACTTTTCAAGGTCACAGAGCTTATAATAGAATAAAACTTAGAAGCTTATTTTTCAGGAAGCATTTGGTGGATTGTTATGAATCATGTTACATACCTCTCCATTTTAAATTAATAACTGAGACATGTACAGATATACATCCATGTGAGAACAGATATTTAGTACTTGTTACTGTTACCACCTCTAAACACTGTTCTTTTGGCTAAGGGCTTTTGTCAGCTTTTGCTGATATTTTAGTTTTCACAATGCCTGCAGATACTGGCCTGATATTAGGTGTGTTGCTTGATAATGACCCGTTACACATCGTGTTTGCATTTTGCCCTTGTTGACCTACTTTTGACCATATGACACCACCTGAACTTAAAAAATTTTACAAAATTTAACAAATGTTTCTAATTTGCCCCAGGCAGGGGCATTCGTGTCGTTCCGACACATCTAGTCTTGTGTGTACTGTTAATTTAACTTTCACAGCTGGTACACATAAGGATTAAATCTTTTTAATTCGAAATTTGGAAGTATTGGGCAAAACCTGTAGCTCTTATTCAGGTTTTCTACGACTAAGGGTGGGTTTCACTTAGCCTGTTCATGTACAATATGTATTGCAATACACTTACAACGATACCCAATACGTATTGATGATATGCTTATTTTTCTTTGTGTAAGATTTTTGTAAACAAATAAAAAAGATTAGTATATATATATTTGTATCCCCAGACAAAGTCCCTGCTCATTTCTCAGGAGGGGATATCAGCCTGAAATTGGGCATATGTATACATCTCTGATACCTATGTCGTATACAAGACATGTAGGCCTACTTGAAAAGTAATGTCCCAGCATTGAAGCATTATACCTGGTGTATAAACTATTGCACAGGTTCACATAAGGCCTGTAGGCCTTGTTTTCCTCTGTGTCTTCTTAACGACATGTTCTAGTTATCTGTCTTCCAATCTGTGTCAGAGTTTTTCCTTCACATCTTTGTCGAAAACAGCCACAGTCAAATAAGCTGTACCTCATTTTTTTGTCACACTGCCCTCTCTGACCTTGACATTGATATTATGTTTGTCTCAATTCCAGCAAGCACATGACCTCTGGTAGTGTTGTCTAAAAAATTAATTTCATTTTAAATACATGCAGTTTAAATATTTTATAATATATTAAAAATATATTATATAAAAAATGATAAAATAAATGTGTGCATGATTTGACATGGTGTGAGCCAAATGAAGGATGAATAATGATGCAGCTTATAACTCAGAATTAGTTGTACAGACTTTTTTTTCGCAATGCCTGCAGATATTGGCCTGTTTTTTTGTGTGTGGGCAGATAATGACTAGTTACAGATCGAGTTCGCGTTTCGTCCAGGTTGACCTATTTTGACCGTTTTATGGCTCCTAAACTTAGAAAATTTCATGAAAATAGAAATTTTCATGACAAATACACATGTACGGACTTTTTTTCGCAATGCCTGCATATATTGGCCTGATTTTTGGTGCGTTGGCAGATAATGACCAGTTACAGATCGAGTTTGTGTTTCGTCCCAGTTGACCTACTTTTGACCATTTTACAGCTCCTAAACTTTAAAAATTTCATGAAAAATAGAAATTTTAATGACAAGTGCACATGTACAGACTTTTTTTCGCAATGCCTGCAGATATTGGCTTGATTTTTAGTGTGTGGGCAGATAATGACCAGTTACAGATCGAGTTTGTGTTTCCTCCCGGTTGACCTACTTTTGATTTTTTTTTTACGGCTCCTAAACATAGAAAATTCTTTAAAGAAAAATATAAATTTTCATGACAAATGTTCATGTACAGCCGTTTTAGCCCTCAGCTCATAGGCTGATGGGCTATTGTCATCACCCAAGCTGTCCATCTGTCCGTCCGTCTGTCTGTCCGTCTGGAGTCTGTCCATCCTGCATCTGTTAACTTTTACCTTGTGAGCTGGATATATATATCTCTAAAAGGATTCACCGTTGCAATTTTATTTCATCAGTGAATATGTATATCAATAAAATCTCGGTCAAGTTCGAAGATGGGTGACTTTGACCCATTTTTCTACATTTTAGAGCTGATTATACAAAAACACTCAAAAGCTTATATCTCAGGAACCATATGGTGGATTGTTATGAAACATGGTACATACCTCTCCAATTCGAATTTATAACTGATTATCAGCTTTTGTTAATATCCTAGTTTCGCAATGCAGTGCTTACAGATACTGGCCTAATGTTTGGTCTGTGGACGCATAATGACCACTTACAGATCAAGTTCGTGTTTCGTCCCAGTTGACCTATTTTTGACCATATGACAGATCCTGAACATAGAAAATTTCATGAAAGACAGAAATTTTTATGAAAAATGCACATGTATGGACTTTTTAGCCCTCAGCCCTTAGGCTGATGGGCTATTGTCGTCACCCAAGCTGTCCGTCCGTCCGGCGTCCGTTAACTTTTACCTTGTGAGCGGGATATCTTGAAAAGGATTCACCGTCAGAATTTTATTTCCTCGGTAATGATGTATATCGACAAAATCTCGGTCAAGTTTGAAGATGGGTGACCTTGACCTATTTTTCTACATTTTAGAGCTGATTATAGAAAAACACTTAGATGCTTATTACTCAGGAACCATTTGGTGGATTTTCACAAAACTTACTATGATTATTGGGACTGATAGTCTGTACCTGCTATACAAGTTTGGTGGCGCCACCTACAATTTCTGATTTTTAATGAATTTTTTATCAGATTTTTCAACTTTGGGCTTGTGAGCGGGATATCTCGAAAAGGATTCACCGTAAGAATTTTATTTTTTCGGTGAAGATGTATATTGACAAAATCTCAGTCAAGTTCGAAGATGGGTGACCTTGACCTATTTTTCTACGTTTTAGAGCTGATTATAGGAAAAACATTTAGAAGCTTATTTCTCCGGAACCATTGGATGGATTTTCACAATACTTACTATGATCATAGGGACTGATGGTCTGTAACTGCTGCACAAGTTTTGGGTGCCACCTGCAATTTCTGATTTTTTATTGAATTTTTCTTGGATTTTTTAACTTTGGCCTTGTGAGCGGGATATCTCTAAAAGGATTCACGATAGGAATTTTATTTCTTTGGTGAAGATGTATATCGACAAAAATCTCGTTCATGTTCGAAGATGGGTGACCTTGACCTACTTTTCAAGGTCACAGAGCTTATAATAGAATAAAACTTAGAAGCTTATTTTTCAGGAAGCATTTGGTGGATTGTTATGAATCATGTTACATACCTCTCCATTTTAAATTAATAACTGAGACATGTACAGATATACATCCATGTGAGAACAGATATTTAGTACTTGTTACTGTTACCACCTCTAAACACTGTTCTTTTGGCTAAGGGCTTTTGTCAGCTTTTGCTGATATTTTAGTTTTCACAATGCCTGCAGATACTGGCCTGATATTAGGTGTGTTGCTTGATAATGACCCGTTACACATCGTGTTTGCATTTTGCCCTTGTTGACCTACTTTTGACCATATGACACCACCTGAACTTAAAAAATTTTACAAAATTTAACAAATGTTTCTAATTTGCCCCAGGCAGGGGCATTCGTGTCGTTCCGACACATCTAGTCTTGTGTGTACTGTTAATTTAACTTTCACAGCTGGTACACATAAGGATTAAATCTTTTTAATTCGAAATTTGGAAGTATTGGGCAAAACCTGTAGCTCTTATTCAGGTTTTCTACGACTAAGGGTGGGTTTCACTTAGCCTGTTCATGTACAATATGTATTGCAATACACTTACAACGATACCCAATACGTATTGATGATATGCTTATTTTTCTTTGTGTAAGATTTTTGTAAACAAATAAAAAAGATTAGTATATATATATTTGTATCCCCAGACAAAGTCCCTGCTCATTTCTCAGGAGGGGATATCAGCCTGAAATTGGGCATATGTATACATCTCTGATACCTATGTCGTATACAAGACATGTAGGCCTACTTGAAAAGTAATGTCCCAGCATTGAAGCATTATACCTGGTGTATAAACTATTGCACAGGTTCACATAAGGCCTGTAGGCCTTGTTTTCCTCTGTGTCTTCTTAACGACATGTTCTAGTTATCTGTCTTCCAATCTGTGTCAGAGTTTTTCCTTCACATCTTTGTCGAAAACAGCCACAGTCAAATAAGCTGTACCTCATTTTTTTGTCACACTGCCCTCTCTGACCTTGACATTGATATTATGTTTGTCTCAATTCCAGCAAGCACATGACCTCTGGTAGTGTTGTCTAAAAAATTAATTTCATTTTAAATACATGCAGTTTAAATATTTTATAATATATTAAAAATATATTATATAAAAAATGATAAAATAAATGTGTGCATGATTTGACATGGTGTGAGCCAAATGAAGGATGAATAATGATGCAGCTTATAACTCAGAATTAACTTATATTTTCAGATATATTTTAATATTTCAAATCCATACAATTTGTCAATTAAAAAATGAATGTGATAAAAATTATTCATTAAATAGGTCATTATTCTGTTGCTAAAATGGATATGTTGAAAAAAATTGTGTACTATAAACTTAAAATCAGTATTTCCCTGCCTTAGCAGAGCATGAAATAAAATTATCAGTCCTTTCTGTCTTTGAATTATAAAGAGTTTGATTACTGGTGATCTTGACTTTAATCTTCAAGGTGATATATGTTGAATCGTAAGATTATGGTGACCCCCTTAACCTTGGTAGTGCTGAAGATTTTTTCTTCAAACTTGACATACCAGTTCTTTCTGCCATGTTCTCTGATGAGTTTGAATTCTGTGTGGGTGACCTTGACCCACTTTTCAAGGTCACAGTTCATACTGGTTTCTGTTACCACCTTTGAACACTGTTCTTTTGGCTGAGGGCTTTTATCAGTTTCTGCTTATATTCTAGTCAGTTCTGTCATCCTTCAGATTTGAACAAAACCAGCAAACAGGTTCTTAAAACTGTGATTAAAATTGTGTGTTTAGCCTATTATGTCACAGTTCATGCTTGTCAGCTGATTGTTATGAACCATGGGTCACTTGTTCTTACCAAATATCATTACCACAGTTTAATGTGCCTTGACTGGCTTTATTACTGGATAAGTTGTACATTATAAGTAAATATATTAATGTTTATGCTTAAAAAAATGTATATGGCTGTAATGAGTCTCCTCAAATGCTTTTAATTTTGCCATCATTAATTTGTTCAGTACTTGAATATTTTGATCATTTTGATCAGGTGACAGCCATAACAGAAGATGAGTTGTGCAGACGACCTGTGCCAGTAGCTGTGGAAGCACTGGAGAAGGCCTTTAACATACAAGGTCAGTCTGTAGTCCTGTCAAGGACACTAAAAGGTAATATAATAAAGCTCATGTGGGCAAAAGCCCAGATGCATATAATCAGTATCAAGGAACGGCACAGGTTAAAATATTTGTTTGCAGAGCACCAACTCCTACAGACATGTTCAGCTCAATCACAAGTGTAAGCTTAAATTGTGACCATAAATTTCCTACTTGCTCAACTGCATTTAGGAAATATTTTACCCTCATTTATAAAACTTGGGATTTTGGACTTCTCAATCTGTAAAAACATGTATTATTTTAATACAATAATACCATATTAGGCAGATTTAACAGTATTTTTAACATGATTATGACCTCAGACGTAGCCTCTATGGTCAAGGAAACTTCTGTCTTGTACCCGACATGAGGGGGATATACAGTGTGCCACCTTCCATATGGTCCCAGAAGTCCCCAGATGAAAGTACAGATGGTATCATAAGCTTCTGAAGGCTAAGGCTGGCACCTGTAAGACTGTTTTTTCCACAGATAAAAAGCTGAAAGTCTCTGTTGTCCCGTCAGCCGGCAAGAAACTAGGAGAATGGAAACAAAGAGGAAAAACCATCACCATCAACCAAGAAGGCCAAATTTTGAAATCAAGGATTTTGGTGTTAATTTTTAGGGAACCTGTGAGCTTATGCGATGGTGTAGCGTTGTCCGGTGTCCGTTGTCTGTACGTTAACCCATATTATCACAAAATTTTATGCAAAAAATTAGTCATCTAAAAAACTCTATCGGATTTTGCTTATTTTTTGGCTAACTGCATTTTCTTAGATTTTATAGGGAAAAAGCTAAAAAAGCTTTAAAAATCTTCTTCTCTGAAACTGTTCAGCTAAATTGTCTAATGTTTCACAGAAATGATCCCCGGAACAATCTCTCTCAAGTTTGTTTGAATGGTTTTAGTTCACTGATTTCTGGCCAAGTTACAGGAAGTTGAACTTATTCAACTGTCCAAAAAAGCATACTAAAATTACAATCTTAGAAACGGCTGGAGCTGTCATCATCAAATTTTATGCCAATGTTGGTCACATGAGTCATATCTGAAATTGAGGTATTGGTGGTGCCACCTGCATCGGCCTTTTTTATACGGGGGTCATCAGTGCCTGTATCATACTGACGGCTACAAAAAATTCTTCTCTGAAACCATATGGCCAAATTGTTTAATATAGCACAGAAATGTTCCTAGGGTAGTGCTTTCTGAAGTTTGTTCAAATGGTCTTAGTTCAGAGACTTTTGGCTTAGTTATGGGAAGCTGAATTTAGTCATATGCCATAACAGCCCATTTTAGCTCAGTGGCTACAAAGATCTTCTTCTCAAAAACCACTGGGCCAAATTCTTAAAACTCGCAATATATTATCCTTAGATGTTGATAATTCAAGTTTGTTCAAATGGTTTTGGTTCAGTGATTTTTGGCTGAGTTATGGGAAGCTTAACTTAGCCATTATGCTGTATTTTCCCATAAGAGTTATAAACCAGCAAAACGTTTTTTGACTGCTGCCACTGAGGCCAATTTGTTTAATATTTTACAAAAATTATCCCCTGAATAATTCTTATAATAATTGTCTTTAATGGATCCAAAGAATGAATTTTGACTGAATAATAAAGATTGAATTGAGTCATTTTACCATATATGTTAGCTGTGTGAAGCAGATACATCTACCCTGGAACCAGTTTATCAGCATCCATTACATTATGCCTCCAGACATTTAGATTTCAGTTATCTATGGTTAATATTGACAAGAATGTTTTTTAAAAAAACTTTTAAAAAATGTAGATTTATGATTTTAGATATTCCTCATGCCAGGCAATGTTTATAATCACAGGTATACGTTAACCCATACTATTTCGAAAACGACTGGAGCTAGCATCATGAAATTTAATGCAAAAAATTAGCCATATAATAAAATCTGCATTTTTTCATATCTTATAGAGAAAAAGCTAACAAACCTTTAAAAATCTTCTCCTTTGAAACGGTCAAGCCAATTTGTTCAATATTTCACAGAAATAATCTTTTATACCATCTCTCTCAAGTTTGTTCAAATGGTTCAAGTTTGTTGAATTTTGGCCAAATTACAGGAAGTTAAACCTAGTCATCTGTCCGAAAAAGCATACTAAAATGACAATCTCAGAAATGGCCAGAGCTATCATCACCAAATTTTATGCCAGTGACATAGGTCACATGAGTCATGTATGAAATTGAGGTATTGGTGGCGCCACCTGCATTGACCTTTTTAGCTCAGCTGACTATAAGTCATCTGAGCTATAGTCGTGGTCCATTGTCCGTCGTCCGTCCGTCTGTCCGTCCGCCCGTCCGTCCGTAGATGTGGCACGTTTTGAAACCGTAAGACCTAGGAATCCAAAATTCAGCATAATGTTAGATGTCCCCAAGATCTCCTACCAAGCCGAAAACTGGGTCTTTGCGACTTCGTTCCTTTGAGAAATTAAGGAAAAACCTCAATTTTTTATTAAAAACCTATTTTCACACTTCAGGACTGCCTAATATCAAAACCACTCATATGTTTTTCCTCATATTTACCATAAATATTCCTCTGTATAGTTTCTATGTACATGCCAGAAATTAAGTCTGTTAAGTATAAATTCTTTAAGTTATGGGCCCAAACATAATGGACTTTGTAAAAAATCAGGAAAAAATTTTTACTCACTTAACATGAAAAATTTTGAAACTAGAGTCTATTTTCCCAAGTATATTACTATGTTTAATTAAGATTCAATTGTTTACCCAAAATTAGATCTGAATTTTGTAAATTTTTTAAGTTATTCGCATAAAAATAAAATCAGTACCTTAAATTTTGCCCAACTTTGACCATGGCACGTTTTTTTTCTGTTAGTACTATTGATTCAATTTTCACAGCATGTAAACATAAATATTTAATTTGTTTAAATCTGAAAGTTGAAAATAAAAGCTTGAAAATTAGGCTAGTTATTGATTTTTTCTTGAGGCTCTGTTGTAGTCATTTGCTTTGATTACAGATTACAGATGCAGGGTCCCACTCCAGGTCAATGGAAGTCAGCTATGCCAGGGTTTCTGATTTGTTACAGTCACTGGGGGAGATCCCCTGCTGTGACAGGTGTACAGTTATTCTCATATCACCATCCCAATCACCCCCCCCCCCCCCCCCGCAAACCCAACCCACCAAGTGTTATGCAGTAATAATTGTTATTGTTTTCACTGTATCTCCTTCATTGTAATGCTGTTTCCACTCCGATATGCAAAAACTTTTCTTGAAAAGGTAATTCAAGGTGTAATCAAGAAGATGCAATGTTGTGTAATGTGGCATTTTTAAAGAAATCAATTTTCTTTTAAATGATTTTAACAAATATAATTGAACCGATCAGTATGCTTAAATTTATAAAATATGAAGCACATTATGGATAAATAAAGACACATTTAAAAATTGTGAAATCTAAATCAAGTATTATTTTAAGATATTTATTGTTTTGCAGATTTAAAAGATATATTTTTGTGGTAAAAAATAAATAAACATTTGTATGCATGATGTGGTGTTATCTGACAAGATTGAGATTTATGATGATGCAATTAAGAATTATGAATCAACTTTTATATTCGGATATATATGTTAAATTGGAAATGTATAGAAATATAAACTTATAATAAAAAAAATGGATGTAATAAAAAAATGAGGATTTAATACGAACATTTGTTCATTATTTTCCTGCCTCAGCAGAATTTGAGATCAGGCTTTGTTTGCCCTGTTTTATGTTGTTAATTAGTTATATTTCAACTGTATTAATTTCATTAAAAAATACATTTATATTTAATAATATATATTATACAAAAAATAGATTCAGTTGAACAAATGTGTAAACTACTGAAATGTCAACAGTTAATCAAAAAGCCAACTAATGATCATGGTAATATTACAGATTGCCCAACTTTGGCGACGGCACGATTTTTTCCTGTAAGTACTGTGGATGTTATTTTCACAGCATGTACACATAAGGATTTAATCTGTTAAAATCTGAAATTTGAAAATAAAAGCTGCAATATTAGGCTGGTGATTTAATTTGTTTGGAGGCTCTTGTTGTATTCCCTCACATTGTCAAGCAGTCCACTGAGGTCACTGTAGGTCATTCAGTGCAACTCTCAATGCTCCCCAGGCTATTATGTAATCCCATCACTCAGGCAAGCCCTCTCTCTTGTTGAGCTTGATCAGGCTGCCAGCATAAATACCACAGGAAGCCTTTCTCTCTCTCCCCCCCCCCCCCACCCATTCTGTTGACAGACCTGTACTCTAAACAAGATGAATCTTATAATTTCACATTTTTTCAGCGATGAACAGTAACAACAGAGACCCCTCCCTGACCCACCGCTTCGATACACAGGACTTATATACAAGACAAAGCTTATAATTTTTATGTTAAAAAAATTCTTTTTGTCGAGACTTGGACAATTTTGATTTTTTAGCTCAGCTGACTATAAGTCATCTGAGCTATAGTCGTGGTCCATTGTCCGTCGTCCGTCCGTCTGTCCGTCCGTCCGTCCGTCCGTCCGTCCGTAGATGTGGCACGTTTTGAAACCGTAAGACCTAGGAATCCGAAATTCAGCATAATGTTAGATGTCCCCAAGATCTCCTACCAAGCCGAAAACTGGGTCTTTGCGACTTTGTTCCTTTGAGAAATTAAGGAAAAACCTCAATTTTTTATTTAAATCCTATTTTCACACTTCAGGACTGCCTAATTTCAAAACCACTGATCTGTTTTTCCTCATATTTACCATAAATATTCTTCTATATAGTTCCTATGTACATGCCAGAAATTAAGTCTGTTAAGTATAAATTCTTTAAGTTATGGGCCCAAACATAATGGACTTTGTAAAAAATCAGGAAAAATATTTACTCACTTAACATGAAAAATTTTGAAACTAGAGTCTATTTTCCCAAGTATATAACTATGTTTAATTAAGATTCAATTGTTTACCCAAAATTAGATCTGAATTTTGTAAATTTTTTAAGTAATTAGCATAAAAATAAAATCAGTGCCTTAAATTTTGCCCAACTTTGACCATGGCACGTTTTTTTCCTGTATGTACCATTGATTTAATTTTCACAGCATGTAAACATAAATATTTAATTTGTTTAAATCTGAAATTTGGAAGTAAAAGCTTGAAAATTAAGCTAGTTATTGATTTTTTTCTTGAGGCTCTGTTGTAGTCATTTGCTTTGATATTACAGATGCAGGGTCCCACTCCAGGTCACTGGAAGTCAGCTATCCCAGGGTTTCTGATTTGTTACAGTCACTGGGGGAGATCCCCTGCTGTGACATGTGTACAGTTATTCTGATATCACCACCCCAATCCCCCCCCCCCCCAGCAAACCCAACCCACCAAGTGTTATGCAGTATTGTTATTGTTTTCACTGTATCTCCTTAATTGTAATGCTGGTTCCACTCTGATATGCAAAAACTTTCCCTTAAAAAAGTAATTCAAGGTGTAATCCAGAAGATGCAATGTTGTGTAATGTAGCATTTTTAAAGAAATCATTTTTCTTTTAAATGATTTTACCAATCATAATGGAACCCATCAGTATGCTTAAATTATGATGAAATATGAAGCACATTATGGATAAATAAAGACACAATTCAAAATTGTGAAATCTAAATAAAGTATTTTTTTTAGACAATTATTGTTTTGCAGATTTAAAAGATATATTTTTGTGGTAAAAAATAAATAAACATTTGTATGCATGATGTGGTGTTATCTGACAAGATTGAGATTTATGATGATGCAATTGAGAATTATGAATCAACTTTTATATTCAGATATATATGTTATATTGAAAATGTATAGAAATATAAACTTAAATTTAAAAAAAAATTGATATGATAAAAAAATGAGGATTTGTTACAAACATTTGTTCATTATTTTCCTGCATCAGCAGAATTTGAGATCAGGCTTTGTTTGCCATGTTTTATGTTGTTAATTAGTTATATTTCAACTGTATACATTTCATTAAAAAAAACATTTAATAATTTATATTATACAAAAAAAAGATTTGATTGAACAAATGTGTAAACTACTGAAATGTCAACAGTTAATCGAAAAGCCAACTAATGATCATGGTAATTGTACAGATCATTTGTTCACAAACTGCTCACATGCTTCAGTTTCAACATTAGGAAACACATGGTCAGGTCACAAAATATTATTTGCAACAATTTCTTGCTCATCAATACAAACCAATCATATAAACCAACCATGGCCTTTATTACCTCTTCCTCTTACACTTTATCTCCATTTGATATTATTTTAGATTTTTACCTTCAAGGTTAACGTCAGCTGAGCACAGTGACCCATAGGTCCCTTGTTTAAAGAACAAAATTTTCTGGAATTTAATCCTAATATTCAAATATGGTAAAATATAAGGACCTAATGTAAGTGCTAACTGACAAGATTTAAGAAGATATAAATACTTGGTAGCATTTCATTCATATCTCTTAAAATTGGCAGGCCTAGGTGTGAATAACACTGTTAAACCTAGTTTTTAAAATTAGGAATATTGGTCAAACTTTGTGGGATTAATTTTTAACTCATATGGCCATATATTTAACTTTTGATTACTTTATTACTTCACACATTATTTGTTTATGAAATGGAACTTTTATATGACACTTACCGTAGGCCCATTTTTTCCCTTGGTGCATCACTAAATGGTTTCAGGCCAAAGGTTTCATTTATTACACAGTCCATATGCTTTAGCTCATGTCCATTATTCTATAATTTACAGAGGTTCATTTAAGCTGGGCCATTTTCTCTTAGCTTTTCAAATGGTTTCTATAGTCACTTGCTTTGATTACAGATGCAGGGTCCCACTCCAGGTCACTGGAAGTCAGCTATGCCAGGGTTTCTGATTTGTTACAGTCACTGGGGGAGATCCCCTGCTGTGACAGGTGTACAGTTATTCTCACCACCCCAATCCCCCCCATCCCGCAAACCCAACCCACCAAGTGTTATGCAGTAATTGTTAGGCCAAAATAAAAAAAAGGTTTGGTTCTCAGGCACTTTTTTTCAGAAATCAATGCGGGCGGGCGCTTTTTTAATTTTAAATTTGTTGGTATGTTTCGATAAAAATTTCAAATGATAAGGGTAAAGAAAGAATATAACAGTTTTATTTTGCTAAATAAGTAAAAGCACTACAAAACAAAGGAAATTGTACGGTTTTATCTTCTTGAAAGAAATTTCGTAGCGGCAGCAGCTCAAAATTGGAAAATTTTTATTGAAAATCAAAATAAAAAGTTTTGATGCGGGGGTTTAAAATTGATGCGGGCGGTGCCTGAGAACCATACCTTTAATTTTTTTTGGCCTTATTGTTTTCACTGTATCTCCTTAATTGTAATGCTGTTTCCACTCCGATATGCATAAACTTTCCTTGAAAAAATAATTCAAGGTGTAATCCAGAAGATGCAATGTTGTGTAATGTAGCATTTTTAAAGAAATCAATTTTCTTTTAAATGATTCTAACAAATATAATTGAACCGATCAGTATGCTTAAATTATTATAAAATATGAAGCACATTATGGATAAATAAAGACACAATTAAAAATTGTTAAATCTTAATCACGTATTATTTTTAGATATTTATTGTTTTGCAGATTTAAAAGATATATTTTTGTGGTAAAAAATAAATAAACATTTGTATGCATGATGTGGTGTTATCTGACAAGATTGAGATTTATGATGATGCAATTGAGATTTATGAATCAACTTTTATATTCAGATATATATGTTAAATTGGAAATGTATAGAAATATAAACTTAAACTAGAAAATAATTGATGTGATAAAAAATCAGGATTTAATACAAAGATTTGTTCATTATTTTCCTGCCTCAGCAGAATTTGAGATCAGGTTTTTTTCCCCTGTTTTATGTTGTTAATTAGCTATATTTCAACTGTATACATTTCATAAAAAAATACATATATATTTAATAATATATATTATACAAAAAAAATAGATTCAATTGAACAAATGTGTAAACTACTGAAATGTCAACAGTTAATCGAAAAACCAACTAATGATCATGGTAATAGTACAGATCATTTTTTCACAAACTGCTCACATGCTTTAGTTTCAACATTAGGAAACACATGGTCAGGTCACAAAATATTTTTTGCAACAATTTTTTGCTCATCAATACAAACCAATCATATAAACCAACCAAGGCCTTTATTACCTCTTCCTCTTACACTTTATCTCCATTTGATATTATTTTAGATTTTTAGCTCAGCTGACTATAAGTCATCTGAGCTATAGTCGTGGTCCATTGTCCGTCGTCCGTCCGTCTGTCCGTCCGTCCGTCCGTCCGTCCGTAGATGTGGCACGTTTTGAAACTGTAAGACATAGGAATCCAAAATTCGGCATAATGTTAGATGTCCCCAGGATCTCCTACCAAGCCGAAAACTGGGTCTTTGCAACTTCGTTTCTTTGAGAAATTAAGGAAAAACCTTAATTTTTTATTAAAAACCTATTTTCACACTTTAGGACTGCCTAATATCAAAACCACTCATCTTTTTTTCCTCATATTTACCATAAATATTCCTCTATATAGTTCCTATGTACATGCCAGAAATTATGTCTGTATTATTTAATTTAAAAAAGTTCTGGGCCCAAACATAATGCATTTTGAAAAAAATAAGGAAAGATATTTGATCACTTAACACAAAAAATGTTAAAGCTGTGGACCTTTTTTCCAGTAATATAACTTTAATTAATCAAAATTAAATTGTATACCCAAAATTAGATGAAAATCTTTTAAATTTTTTAAAATATTAATAAAAATAAAAAATTGGTACCTTAAATTTTGCCCAACTTTGACCATGGCACGTTTTTTTCCTGTAAGTACTGTGGATTTAATTTTCACAGCATGTTTTTGTCAGCATTTCAACTGTTAACACCAAAAATTTGAAACCAGTTGATCAAAAACTGTAGATTTTAATCAAGTTTTCAAGCACCTTATAACATATTGTTTACATCAAGCTAGTGTTATGCAGTTTGCAAAAGCTCAGCTCCCCAGCTTCAGCTCTAAGTTCCTTAAATTCAGCATACAGTTAGATGTCTCCAAAATCCCCTACCATGCCAAGAATTTGGTCACTAGGACTTAATACCTTCGAGATATTAATGAAAAACTTCATTTTTCCATTAAAAACCCATTGTTACACTTCAAGACTGCCTTAATCAAAACCACTGATCTGACTTTAATCATAAACAATATACATATTTTTCATTCTCTATGCACATCCCAGAATGATGTCAGTATTGTGTAATTGTTTTAAGTTATGGGCCCAAACATAATGCACTTTGTAAAAAATCAAGAAATATATTTACTCCCTTAACAAGGGCATTGCTAGAGATTTTTTTGTCAGGGATGTAACATTATTTAATCAAGATTCAATTGCATACCCATAATTAGTTCTGAATTTTTCAAATTTAGAAAGCTGAAAGAAATTGGCCAAAAATTGTAGCTTTTATTAATGTTTTTTATGAGACCCTGTAAGACTTTGGCTCTCTCCAGCCCCTCTTGAGTCACCTGTATGTTTACCTTGTTGACCTTTCATCAAATTATGCACGCTTGAGGCGAGGCATACAGGAATCCAGGCAGCTTATGGCCAGCCACAGTTGATCCAGGTGTCCAACCCAACTCATCTAGTAGTTTTAACCAACAACATAACAATAAACAACAAATTAATAAATTTTTATTGGTTTTTAATAACAAATTAAAGAAAAATAGAAAAGGAATTTGTTAGTTTATAATAACAGGAAATTAACTTGCAGTTACTGATGATATAAGAATCTTGTATCAATGGGTAGAATGTCACATATTCCAAATAAAACCATGCAGTCACCTATGGCATTTTTCAGTTCAATTTTAATGATAAAGAAGTAAATCATATTATTCATTACTAATCATTAGGGATCATATGAAGGAAATTAATGATAGACAAAGATGCAGTTGATAATATTAATCTAGATTCCTGCTGTGTCTAGTGTGTACATTGATGTGAAATTAGTCCAAATTGAATTTTTTACAGTTATTTTTTAATATAAATAAAAGCCATAAAACCAGGTACTTATGATCATTATTTAAATGTGTGAATTTTGTATATTCTTGATTCTCAACATCATTGTTTGGTGAAAACTGAATAAATACCAGACATGGTGCGAATACTTTGTAATTGTATTTAAATACGAATATGATTATGTACTCCATTATAAAATTTCTTGCATAAAGAATGGGAATTCAGGTAAAAATGAAAGTATATGAATACTCGTGCAAATACTTTCAAAATGTATTCATGAATGCATTCATGAATATATTCTTTAATATTATTTTAATAATCATATCAGTTATATTTCATTTTAAAAAATCATATGATTCTCTTATTATTTTTAATAAAAATTATATTTGGGACAATATTTGTAATTTTTTTAATAAATAGTTAAACTCTTATATTATATGTTTTGCTTATAAGTTATATGGCCAAGTCAAAATCTGTGTGACAATAGTACTCCAATTGTTAATAAAATAAATGAAATCAATCCTCTTCCCTGTCTCCAAAGGTACTATCAAAATCATACATAAGCTAAACAACAACAACTCATAATACAGCTTATATTTATTACCACACAAAACCAGCATGTGCCTCATTTCTAAATAATATTTTTTTATCATATATATCAGCTGAGCGTCGTGACCCATAGGTCCCTTGTTACCTTCAAGGTTAACGTCAGCTGAGCACAGTGACCCATAGGTCCCTTGTTTTTATACGGTGGTCATTGGTCTTCTGTATATTAACCCATAATTTCTCAGGAATAGCAGGAGCTTCCATCCCCAGACTTTATGCCATAATCTGTCACATATCAAATGTTGTGGGATTCAGCTTATTGTTTTTGCTATCTTCATTTACTTAGATTTTATAGGGGAAAAGCTGAAAAACCCTTAAAAGTCTACTTGTAAAAGGTCCAGCCAAATTGTTCAATATTTTACAGAAATGATCCAAGAGGCAAGCCCTCTCAAGTTTGTTCAAATGGTTTGCATTTTATGAATTTTAGTGGAGTTAAACAAATCTGAACAGTCATTTGGCCAGGTAAGCATACTGACATAGTTATCTCAGTAATGACAGAAGCTAGCATTACCAAGTATTGTGCAAATGTTGGTGACATGACTCATATTTGAAGTTGCAGATTTTGTGGTGCCACCTATATTGACCTGTTTTTTATTGGCAAAAACCTCATCATTTTAGCCTCTTTCAGCTTAAAATGTTTATAATGAAACTGTCAAGATAAATCATTCTATTTTTCAAAAGAATTATCCTAGGACATGGTTCTTTCAATCATCAGAAAAGCTTGAGTTGGTCTTATGGCCATTATTATGTCTAACTCAGTCTGAGGACTGCAAAACTGTTCTTCTACAAAATTATTTTTTCAATTATAACTTCTGTAACATGGCACAAAAATTATTCTTAGGTGGTCTTTGTTCAAGTTTACTTGAATGATTTTTGGCAGAATTATTGGACCTTTAACAATGAAAGAACTGCATTTTTTATTAATATAGATATTTTGATAAAAAGTTTGTGAATATTTCAGCTTGAAAAAAAGAATTTTAGCCAAAGTCTTTTAGTATGTGTAAACAGATTTCCCAACAGGCCAAGATTGTGTCTGTATATTTAAATAGGTTGAGAAACTGCCAACTGTTTCAGATTTGGCAATAGATCAAGAGTTCATTCAGTGCAGCCAGATATAGGTCAAGAGTTCAATCAGTGCAGCCAAGCACAAGGCATGTGATCCCCTCAGGAGTGACATGTGAACACCTCATGGGCACCATGTGATCACCTCATGGGTGTCATGCCCCTCAGGGCTGCATGTGGAGCCAACCTATTAAAGCTTTGACAGACTGTGAACTGTATCAGATTAGGCAACAGATCAAGAGTTCACTCAGTGCAGCTAGGTAGAGGTTAAAAGTTCACCAAGTCTAGCCAGGTGCAGGTCATGAGTTTATTCAGTGCATTAGCCTGAGCCAGCAAATTTGTCATGGTTCACTAGGGGCAACTGCCTTTCTCACCTAAGCCTGGTCAGCCCCATGCATCAGAAGTTTGATGTATTGGCCTGATATTATGACCTGTCTATGTGTCTTTGATGCCTTTCTCGTTCACAAGACAGGTGTCACCACCTAACATGACTTTTGCACAGTGTGTGACTTTTGTGCCTGCTTATTTCTATAGAGAAATTTGATATATCATCCTGAAATTGGGCATATTTATACCTATCGAATAGCTTTGTCATATACAAGACTGGTGTTGCCACCTACAATAATTTTTGCACAGTGTGTGTCCCTGCTTATTTCTCAGGAGGGGTTTGATATATCAGTCTGAACTTGGGATATGTATATATCTCTCACTTAACACAAAACATGTTAAAGCTATGGACTTTTTTTCCAGTAATATAACTTTAATTAATCAAAAATTAAATTGTATACCCAAAATTAGATCAAAATCTTTTAAATTTTTTAAAATATTAACAAAAATAAAAAATTAGTACCTTATTTTAGCCCAACTTTGACCATGGCACATTTTTTTCCTGTAAGTACTGTGGATTTAATTTTCGCAGCATGTTTTTGTTAGCATATTGTCTGTTAACATCAAAAATTTGATTTTATTCAAGTTTTCAAACACCATGTAACATATTGTTTACATCAAGCTAGTGTTATGCAGTTTGCAAGAGCTCAGCTCCCCAGCTTCAGCTCTCAGGTCCTAAAATTTGGCATACAATTAGATGTCTCCAAAATCCCCCAAAATGCCAAGAAATTGGTCACTAGGACTTAATACCTTCGAGATATTAATGAAAAACTTCATTTTTTTCATTAAAAACCCATTGTTACACTTCAAGACTGCCTAATATCAAAACAACTGATCTGACTTTAATCATATATAATATACATATTTTTCTATACATTCTCTATGCACATGCCAGAAATGATGTCAGTATTGCGTAATTGTTTTAAGTTATGGGCCCAAACATAATGCACTTTGTAAAAAAATCAAAAAATATATTTACTCCCTTAACAAGGAGATTGCTGAAGCTAGAGATTTTTTTGTCAAGGATGTAACATTATTTAATCAAGATTTAATTGAATACCCAAAATTAGTTCTGAATTTTTCAAATTTTATAAGTTATTAGTATAAATATAAAATTAGTACCTTAAATTTTGCTCAACTTTGACCATGGCACGTTTGTTTCCTGTGAGTACTGTTGATATAATTTTCATGTCATGCACACATAAGGATTTCAGCTTTTTCAGTTTAGAAAGCTGAAAGAAATTGGCCAAAAATTGTAGCTTTTGTTAATGTTTCTATGAGACCATGTCAGACCTTGGCCCTCTCCAGCCCCTCTTGAGTCACCTGTATGTTGACCTTGTTGAACTTTCAGCAAATTATGCATGTTTGAGGGGAGGCATAAAGGGGGGTCCAGGCAGCTTATTATGTAATGGCCAGCCACAGTTGATTGAGGTATCCAATCCAACTCATCTTGTAGTTTTAACCAACAACATAACAATAAACAATAAATTAATAAATTTTTATTGGTTTTTAAGAACAACTTAAATAAAAATAGAAAAGGAATTTGTTAGTTTATAATTACAGGAAATTAACTTGCAGTTACTGATGATATAAGAATCCTGTATCGATGGATAGAATGTCATGTATTCCAAATAACACCATGCAGTCACCTATGGTATTTTTTAGTTCAATTTTAATGATAAAAAAGTAAATCATATTATTCATTCCTAATGATTGGGGATCATATGAAGGAAATTAATGATAGACAAAGATGCAGTTGATAATATTAATCTAGATTCCTACTGTGTCTAGTGTGTACATTGATGTGAAATTAGTCCAAAATGAATATATTACATTTATTTTTTTTAATATAAATAAAAGCCATAAAACCAGGTACTTATGATCATTATTTAAATGTGTTAATTTTGTATATTCTGGATTTTCAACATCGTTTGGTGAAAACTGAATAAATACCCGACATGGTGCGAATAATTTGCAATTGTATTTCAATACGAATATGAATATGTACTCCATTATAAAATTTCTTGCATAAACAATGGGAATTCAGGTAAAAATGAAAGTATATGAATACCAGTGCAAATACTTTCAAAATGTATTCATGAATGCATTCATGAATATATTCTTTAATATTATTTTAATAATCATTTCAGTTATATTTCATTTTAAAAAATCATAAGATTCTCTTATTATTTTTAATAAAAATTATATTTGGGACAATATTTGTAATTTTTTTAATTAATAGTTAAACTCTTATATTATATGTTCTGCTTATAAGTTATATGGCCAAGTCAAAATCTGTGTGACAATAGTACTCCATTTGTTAAAAAAATTAATGAAATCAATCCTCTTCCCTGTCTCCAAAGATACTATCAAAATCATACATAAGCTAAACAACAACAACTCATAATACAGCTTATATTTATTACCACACACAACCAGCACGTGAATCATATCTAAATCATATTTTTTTATCATATATAACAGCTGAGTGCCGTGACCCATAGGTCCCTTGTTTTTAGATATTTATTGTTTTGCAGATTTAAAAGATATATTTTTGTGGTAAAAAATAAATAAACATTTGTATGCATGATGTGGTGTTATCTGACAAGATTGGATTTATGATGATGCAATTGAGAATTATGAATCAACTTTTATATTCAGATATATATGTTATATTGAAAATATATAGAAATATAAACTTAAATTAAAAAAAAAATTGATGTGATAAAAAAATGAGGATTTATTACAAACATTTGTTCATTATTTTCCTGCATCAGCAGAATTTGAGATCAGGCTTTGTTTGCCATGTTTTATGTTGTTAATTAGTTATATTTCAACTGTATACATTTCATAAAAAAAAACATATATTTAATAATATATATTATACAAAAAAAAGATTCGATTGAACAAATGTGTAAACTACTGAAAAGTCAACAGTTAATCGAAAAGCCAACTAATGATCATGGTAATTGTACAGATCATTTGTTCACAAACTGCTCACATGCTTCAGTTTCAACATTAGGAAACACATGGTCAGGTCACAAAATATTATTTGCAACAATTTCTTGCTCATCAATACAAACCAATCATATAACTAACAATGGCCTTTATTACCTCTTCCTCTTACACTTTATCTCCATTTGATATTATTTTAGATTTTTACCTTCAAGGTTAACGTCAGCTGAGCACAGTGACCCATAGGTCCCTTGTTTCCTATTTTAAAGAATATTTTTCTATTTACTTAATATAAAATGACAACAATTATGTAATTTTCTCAGCTGTGATTACATCTGGTGTCCCAAAACCTGGTGTAATTATTGATCACAAGTGGATGCCCTATACTAATCACCCTGTCTGTTTGTATGTCTGTCTGTCTGTCAATCTGTCCATCCACACAAATTTGTTTCCAGATGATAACTCCAGGTTGGATTGGCACATGGATTTCAAACTTGACTTACACATGGCTCACAACTAAAGCAAGAACCTTTATGATTTTGGAGTCATGAGGTCAGTGGTCAAGGTCACAGGACTCACTTTATTGAAAAGATTATGGCTGCATTTTAAGCCAAGCTTTTCATCCCAAACTTTCCATCTTGCGCATTTAGCTTACTTGCCATGTATTGGGAGAGCATAAATTAATTTGGGGTCACAAGGTCAAAGGTCAAGGTCACAGGGGCCATCTGTTCACAAATTAGTTTCCAGATGATAACTCCAGTTTAGTTCGATATATTGGTTTCAAACTTAACTTATAAATGGCCCACCACTAAAGTAAGAACCATGTTGATTTTGGGGTCCAACGGTCAAAGGTCACAGGACCCATATCTTTAAAAGGAATGTGTATGCATTTGAAGCCAAACTTTTCATTTCAAACCTTACATTTCAAGATATTGCTAACCTGCCACTAGGGGAAGATTCTGTTTGATTTTTGAGTCAGAGATCAAGGTCACAGGGCCCATCCAATCACAAATTAGTTTATGGATAATAATTCTGCTTTGGATAGACAGACTTGCTTCAAACTTGACTTAATAATGACCAACCACATAAGTAAATTCATTTTAATTTTCAGGGTCCAGCGATCTAAGTTGAAGGTCACAGAAGCCACATCTTTAAAAAGATTGTGGATGCACTGTAAATCAATCTTTTCATCCTGAACTTTCACACATGGCTTACTTGCCCAAAGTGAGGAAACCTGTAGAATTTGAGATTATCTGGTCAGAGGTCAAGGTCACTTTTAAAAGATTGTTACTATAATCCTAATGCTGCAAGTTCAAGGATACTAAGTTCTAAGATTTTTTGGTCACAAGGTCATTGGTTAAGGTCACAGGACTGTCATTCTGAAAAATTTCTTTAAAAATATCCTTATAGACAAATCAGCTTAGCGTGGAGACCCATGGGTCCCTGGTTGTGTTGTGTGCACCCATGCCAGAATTTCAGCAGTGATGTTTGTGTAATTGTTTCTTATTCAAAATTTTTAGTACTTACATTGTTCATATACATGAGAAGTAATGGTCCAGCATTGAAGCATTATACCTGGTGTATTTCCCAATGCACAGGTTCGCATTAGGCCTGTAGGCCTTGTTCAGATTTTTATACAGTTTTCTCTATTTTTGAGACCTTTAAATGAAGCAGTCATCTGTTAGCAGGGCACAAATAGTCACTGTTGTACCAAGAACCTTGTACTTGACATCCAGGGAGGTCCATGAAAATCTCCTGGGAAACCTGAAATAATGTCACTGTGACGTATATTCTGCAAGCTGTGTGAAAGAACACGATTTTAACACTCTATTAGTCAGATGAGCACAAATGGTAGCAGCTGGGTGTAGAATAGGGTCACTGTAACCCATATCAAAGGTCTTTTGACAAAATGCATGATTTTGAGCAGTCTGGGAGTCATGTTACAGATTGTTCAAGGTTCCTATTCAGCTGAGGGTCATGGCCCATGGGCCACTTGTTATAAAATCAATCCTAGGGTTGTGTTCTTTCAATTTTAGAAGAATAGATTGGGTTCACTGATTTTTAGTAGAGCCATAGAAAGGTAAAGTTAGCCTTTTGGCCATTAATAAGCCTGTTTTAAACTGAGGGCTGCAATAGTCTTCTTCTGCAAAACTGTTGTTTCAACTTTTGTAACTTTGCACAAAAATTGGGATACTATGGTTAAAGCACAGTCGCACCGCCACTGCTGCAGAGATTTTGTTTGGATGCAATAACTCAAAAAATATTTTACTGATCTTTACCAAACTTGACATGTGCATAGATACTGGTGAGAAGATGAAGCCTCTTTAAAAAGGGTACATGACCTTTACTAGGAGAATGACCTTGACCTTTAATAGATCCATTGGGGGGGGGGGAAATCACACAAATTCTTAAATATCTCAAAACATCTTTCCTGGATTGATCCAAAAAATCAACTTGACCTAAGATCTAGGACAGTGTTGTCAGGTACAGGAAACTGGTGGCACCACCTGTTATCCTTTTCTTGTTTTTGTGCCGTTTAATACCCCCATCATTGGCACTTTACAGTACTGTAAGCATTATAAGTCAAAAACTAATGGACAGATTTCTTTCATATTATGCATATACATAGACATGGGTTATGGGATGATGTATAATTAAATTGGCTTTCCTTTGAGAGTGGCCTTGACCTTGAATATTAATTGCCATATATGGTGAAAATCACACAAAATCATAAATATCTCAATAAGGGATGCATGGATTGGTCCAAAAATCAAATTGACTGAAGATCTTGGATAGCTTTGTCTTCTAAGGAAGACAGGTGGTGCCACCTTCTGTCATTTTCTTGTTTTCGAGCCTTTCATTTTCCCATCATTGCCACTTAACAGTACTGTGAGCATTGACAGTCTTAAACTAAAGGACAGGTTTGGCTGAAATTGTGCATGTCAATTCATCTTGGATACCTCCATCTTGTATTTAAGACTGGTGGCGCGCTCTGCAATCGAACTTGTGTGGCATCCATCCGTACATTTGCTTTTGGTGGAAATTACCCATACCACGGATTGGTTCTAGGTATTGGTCTGAAATTTGGAATGTCCATCAATCTTGGAAAGTTTTCTCGTAAACAAGAAAGGTGGCACCACCTACCTTCCAATTTTGGTACAAAGAATTAATGCCTCAAATGAGTGATTTGCCCTATTGGCCTGAAATTGTGCATATACATAGATCTTGCACTCCTCCATCTTGTACTCAAGACTGGTGGCGCCATCTGCGATCGTTTTGGCATGGCGTCCATCCAATGACCCATGGGTCCCTTGTTAAAACTGTTTTTAAATGTGCAATAACATGTCTCCATTCACAGTTTAGGAGAACCCTGTGGTACAGTGTGGAAGAGTATAAATATTATGATTAACATATATTAACATATACATAAAAATATGAAGATTAACATCCCATTTATATTATACCTGATAAGCCCATTGATGTAATTGTTTTTACAGGAAATATATATATATATATACATGTTATTATATATTAATATTCTATATTAATTATGATTTATATATATATATATATATTATATAAATATATATTTTGGATTTTTAATATAATATTCTTAGTACAATTATCATTCGTTTATTATTTTATATTATATAATATATAATATATATTTAACAGTTATTTTACTGTGCAATAACATATCTCTGTTAATAGTTTAAGGAACTCCAGGCATTTTCTTTGATGTTTGTGTTTGTTTTGATTGCATAACTTAAGCTGTGGAAACCCCCTTTAGAAACCAGCTGGCTGATTAGTTTATTTGCTCAAGAGATTGGTATCACATTCCCCTGAGTGTGGTATATTGGTCTGTGTGGAACTGAAAGTTAAAGAGTATAATAATAATTAATATATAACATATTATTATGATGACATATAAATTATATTATACTACTTAGCCTATTGACATTTATGTTTTTACAGGAAATATACACCACTTTATATTATATATTATATATATATACAATATAATATAATATATATTATATATATATATCTATATATATATATATATAAAGTGATCTATAAGGTGATCTATTAAAAACTATTAATATAACACATGTATGTACACTTATATATGCTTACATAATATATGTTTTATCAAGCTGCAGACAGATATAAAACACAAATCACTTTTATCACTTTTTAGCCCTCAGCCCTTAGGCTGATGGGCTATTGTCGTCACCCAAGCTGTCCGTCCGTCCGTCCGTCCGTCCGTCTGTCCGTCCGGCGTCCGTTAACTTTTACCTTGTGAGCGGGATATCTTGAAAAGGATTCACCGTCAGAATTTTATTTCCTCGGTAAAGATGTATATCAACAAAATCTCGGTCAAGTTCGAAGATGGGTGACCTTGACCCATTTTTCTACATTTTAGAGCTGATTATAGTAAAACACTTAGATGCTTATTACTCAGGAACCATTTGGAGGATTTTCACAAAACTTACTATGATTATTGGGACTGATAATCTGTACCTGCTAAACAAGTTTGGTGGCGCCACCTACAATTTCTGATTTTTAATGAATTTTTATCGGATTTTTCAACTTTGGGCTTGTGAGCGGGATATCTCTAAAAGGTTTCACCGTAGGAATTTTATTTTTTCGGTGAAGATGTATATTGACAAAATCTCGGTCAAGTTCGAAGATGGGTGACCTTGACCTGCTTTTCAAGGTCACAGAGCTGATTATAGAAAAAACATTTAGAAGCTTATTTCTCAGGAACCATTGGGTGGATTTTCACAAAACTTACTATGCTTATTGGGACTGATAATCTGTACCTGCTTAACAAGTTTGGTGGCGCCACCTACAATTTCTGATTTTTAATGAATTTTTATCGGATTTTTCAACATTGGGCCTGTGAGCGGGATATCTCTCAAAGGTTTCACCGTAGGATTTTTATTTTTTCGGTGAAGATGTATATTGACAAAATCTCGGTCAGGTTCGAAGATGGGTGACCTTGACCTGCTTTTCAAGGTCACAGAGCTGATTATAGAAAAAACATTTAGAAGCTTATTTCTCAGGAACCATTGGGTGGATTTTTACAATACTTACTATGATCATAGGGACTGATGGTCTGTAACTGCTGCACAAATTTGGGGGCGCCACCTGCAATTTCTGATTTTTAATGAATTTTTCTTGAATTTTTCAATTGTGGCCTTGTGAGCAGGATATCTCTAAAAGGATTCACAATAGGAATTTTATTTCTTTGGTGAAGATGCATATCAACAAAATCTCGGTCAAGTTCGAAGATGGGTGACCTTGACCTGCTTTTCAAGGTCACAGGGCATTTGATGGATTGTTATGAGTCATGGTACATACCTCTCCATTTTAAATTTATAACTGAGACATGTACAGATATACATCCATGTGAGAACAGATATTTAGTATTTTTCACTGTTACCACCTCTAAACACTGTTCTTTTGGCTGGGGGCTTTTGTCAGCTTCTGCTGATATTCTAGTTATCTGTGTCAGATAAGTAGAATATTGCCTTCAATTATATTACTCAGTAACAGTTCGTGGTACCGTGAATCCTGGTGGGCCAGAATACTTTAATTGACTGCTGATAGATGGCGCTGCAAAAGGGGATTTCCAAACCAGAAGTTGGACCATCTAGAATATATGTTGATATCCCAGACTTCCCTCATAATTATGCTTAAATAAATGTGTTTTTAATTACGTTTCTTTGGTTTGAGGCTTAGACCATAAGTATTCTTAATGTAGGCCCAAGGATTCTGTCTTGCGGTTCGGCAGTGACAAATATGCATGCCGTAAATGGGCCACACAGCTGTATTTGCATACAGAATCTCTCAGCCAATAGTCCCGGCAATACTCGTAGTGTTGTTAATGCAATCATTGGCAACTGTCAGTCGAAGGGTTCTGAAGGGTTCAGTCGAAGGTTACCTAAGCTTATTTAAGGACGATGGGTGCAAAATAAATCCTGATGCTGGTAGTCAGGGAAAATCGACTGGTTTAAAATAAGTTTACGGATATGATGATTCATGCTTTGTAATTCCATATTATTTAACATTTTCTGGATAATATTTATTTCATTTCTAATTTCATTTACCAAAAAAAAAAACATTTTAAAATTGTTCATACAGCCGTCGCTTAAAAGATCAATTTCCAGACAGAATTGATTTCTCCTCAATGATGTTAACAGATTTTTGATATATTATTGGCGCCATTATATGGAGCCAAAGTTCCCTAAATTTTCCCTGAATATATATATATTTTTTTCATGAAGCCAACCCAAATTAACATTTTCCTGTAAACTAACAGACATTTTTTCTTTTATAGCTAAAACGGTGTCTGAGTGGTATACTTCTGTAAATTAAAAGTGTTTATTTATTTAGCTTTATTCTTTTCTTTGCCTCATGACTGTTACAATTTCTTTAGTATAAAAAACAATCCAAAAATAAACACAACCATAAGGTTTCCAATAGTGAATTTGTTCAATGGTGAATACAGAAACAGTACACAAATATAATTGGCATAAAATAATAAATAATCCCATCATTCTAAATTCATTCTCTCTCTCTCTCTATATATATATATATCTATTATGGAGTAGGAAAGTGTGTATTTATGATGACATATATTTATAGGAATATTTCAGTATTTCATTATTTAAAATCTAAATTTACTTCAGAAACAAATGAAGATCAATCTTGGTTTCAGTCTGTTCTGATTTTCAGACAGAGCCAAAGAATTATTAATGGTCATCAGACAATCAAGTATCTAATGGTAATTCATAATGTTTGTAGAGCCTTAATGTACTCTCACAAATTAGCTCTAGATTGGTTTTTACAATGGGATTGTCAGATCATGTTTATATGAGTTTGTAAATAGCACTGCAGGTCAGTCTATAGCTGGATGTATGTCAGGTCAGACTTGGGATTTTCCATAGAACTTTCACCCAATAGATTCTGGTAAAACTTTTAAAGTCCATTTACAACTCTGACATAATTGTGACCTACTTTGGGTCATCCAATAAGGTTTAGCTTTTATGACGAAATGCAGAAATATGGATATGTATGTCTCATATGTCACATGACAGCTTTGTAACAAACTATCTGTAGTGCGTGCTTTGAGGAGAGATTGGACGGTTCTCTCTGTGGAGAGGCCGGGCAGCTCTCTCAGAGAGAGACTGTCCCAGACCACTAGCTATTGAATAAAGACTTATATCATCAAACTTGTCTTGAAACATTATCAGCCACGCGCATCAGCATCTGCTTGTGATACAACATGGGGACATCCCCAACCCCACCTTTGTATCAAGATATATATATATAATATGCTTATACTTCACATATTTTAGATAGAAAAATTAGATGGGTTATGCTAATTTGAATGGGTTACATAAACTTGAATTCATGTACCCACAAATGGGTTACGCCAATTTCTAATTTGTCCAGGCCTGGGTAGAGCAGACGACAGGCAATCAGAGGGTCATGGTTTGGATTACCATATGGGCCAGGTGATCTGACTTTCTGTGTATCTTGTTCTGTATCTTTCATATAACACTTAGGCCCATTTATTCCTTATTGCATCATTAAATGGATAATGAGGCCACAAGTTTCATTTAATACACAGTGCAAATGTGATTTTAACCTATTTGGCTTGTTTTAACATGCTTATTAAATTTTGTTTGTGCTCATTTGTATTTTTTACAGCATTCTATTTCAGTTAATAAATTAATGTTTATTAATACACTTCGGCTCATGTCCATTATTTTATAATTTACAGGGTTTCATTTTAGCAGGGCCATTTCCTCTTTGCTTCTCAAATGGTAATATATATGAAAAAAAAACAGAATAAGTATATTTTGCATTTGCTAATATTTTCCAAAATTCAGCTGTGCAATGTGACCCTTGGGTCCCTTGTTTTTCAATGCAAGTACTGGCAGGGCTTCAAGGAGCTGGAACTCCAGTGTAAAACCTTCTTGATATGACAAATGGTAACATAAATCTCCAATAACAGAAATTTCCAGCTGTCGGATTCACCAAAACTGTTAAAACATTTTAATGAATGTTTTCCATCTTGCAGCTGATCATTGGCCTTGTATAAAACGCCACAGCAGCACCCTCTGTGTGTCAGCAGTGGAAGCACAGCAGATGGACAGGGAAGAAGCAGACACTGTCTCCGCACTGGCCTCACTGTCCATGGTCCAAGAGACCGGTAACCAGTAAGCACTTTTCTTCATGAATTGTGGATTCTTTATCTATCACTCATTTTTGTCTGTCATCAATAATTTGTCTGTTACCCATTCTTTTTCTGTCACCCATTCCTTGTCTGACACTGCATTATTTGCCTTTGCAAAGTTTAATATTTTGTTCTTGTCTGTTGTAGGAGGGAGTTTTAATATTTTGTTCTTGCCAATTGTAGGAGGGAGAGTTTAATATTTGTTCTTGTCTGTTGTAGGAGGGAGAGTTTAATATTTTGTTCTTTACTGCTGTAGGAGGGAGAGTTTAATATTTGTTCTTTACTGTGGTAGGAAGGAGAGTTTAATATTTTGTTCTTTACTGCTGTAGGAGGGAGAGTTTAATATTTTTTCTTTATTGTGGTAGGAAGGAGAGTTTAATATTTTGTTCTTTACTGCTGTAGGAGGGAGAGTTTAATATTTTTTCTTTATTGTTGTAGGAAGGAGAGTTTAATATTTTGTTCTTTACTGCTGTAGGAGGGAGAGTTTAATATTTTTTCTTTATTGTTGTAGGAAGGAGAGTAATCCTGAGCCAATGGAAGAATCATGAGGGAATCCCAGTGTTGAAAGAAAAGTCACACAGTATTGTCATGGCAAGCAACGCTCTGGATACTCTTTGCTATGGGGGTCACATGGTAAAGTCATGAGACCTCTGTAGTATGATAGGCAGCATGAAATAGATTTGTTTCATTGAATTAACAATATATAATCTCCAGATTTGGATAGAGAATAAATTTAAATTTACAACTGTTCACAGTACAAAAAATTTAGAAGAGGGTATTTTCTTATGAATTATGTAGAAAAAAACAGAAGTTAAGCACAGGTGCTGTTCTGTCTTTTCACAGGCAGCTTGGTCAGAATTACCATGGTTGCATGCATACTTATCTGGTAAATTGCATCCTGACCCATACTTTGATGACTGGTTGATTGTATGTTAGTTTGCATACTGAACCATAGTTGGCTGTCAGGATTTGTGTGCTGGACTTAAATATATATATATATATATATATATATATATATATATATATATATATATATATATATATATATACACACATAAGGCACAGTTTTCTCACAGAAGTATTGTACATATTACTTCAAATTAAAGTTTCCATAGATTCTTACTGCATTTGACAAGTTGAATGTGATAGTGCTGCTCATTTTTTTCATGTTGGTCCACTATGTTGGAATATTCTAGTCATATTTTGGAAGGCACGTATCTGACTTTGTATAAACCTGTATATTGTGTATTTGTTTCTTGCAAAGAGTATGTATAATTGCAGATTTCACATGTGCAAATGTGAGTGTGTCTTAAACAGCCATGTTGTGAGTGACTTTATTTCAGTGATAATCAGATGTTTACTTGTATTTTTGTTTGTAGTAGTTACCATGGCAACAGATTTTTTTAAAGGAGCACAGCTTCTAGAAGCTTCATCAAATTTTTTTTTAATCTTGTCCATGCCATACAGGCTGAGTAAATAATTGTGTTAGTGATTTTAATGTGTAATATATTGTTAACTTTCATGGTTGCTTCACACTGGCTTTTCCAAACTAGCAAGGTCCGTGATGAGTTATGCTGTAATTTGATAAATATATGTTGATTGTTAAAATAATTTTGCTTACAATTGTTTTATTTGTATTTGAAAGTTGTTGATATCCTGTTTCAAAACTGTAGTTCAGCTGTTTAATTACTCAGATAAGACAGACATTTAAGGCAATTTCTTCTTGTTGTTGTTAGGAATCCCATTCAGTACCAGTTGAATTAACTCTTTTGAGTTTGTTCTTTTCAAAGATGACTCAAGATTTGAGTTCTCTATATCAGTAATTTGTCAGATTTTAAAATCTCTCTCACAGTGTACATAAAATGAATTTGTCCTTATAATGAATTTCACGGTTAGTATGAAATTTCCAAATCAAATGGGAAAGAGAGCTGGTAAAGAGAATGATGGTTTTTTAGCTCAGCTGACTTTCAGTCATGCTGGGCTATAGCAATGGGTCTTTGTCCGGCGTCCTTCCGTCTGTCCGTCCGGCCGTCCGTTAGCAGGGCACAAATCGTAACCATAGGGGCTAGGGCCATGAACCCTATGCAGTCTTAGAGGTTCTAAAAAGATCTCCTTGCAAACCTGAAATTAGGTCACTGCGACCTATATTCTCGAAGTTATTGGGTGTGTTTGCACCCCCAAGAAATAATACTTTTAGCCAAAATTTTCATCCCAAACCTTCCATCTTTCACATACAGCTCACCTACCAACAGGGGAAGAACCATAATTATTTTGAGGTCAAAGGTCAAGGTCACAGAACCAACTTATGTTAAAAGCCTCAGGATGCATTTTAAGGCAAACCTTTCATTCCAATTCTTTGATCTTTCACATATAGCTCACCTACTAAGTGGGAGAAGAATCCTATAGATGTTGAGGTCACAAGGTCAAAGGTCAGGGTCACAGGATCCACTTCTTTGAAAAGGTTGTGGACACATTTCAAGCTAGACCTTTCATTCCAAACCTTTCAGCACTGATATCGCTTCTCTGCCAACAGGGGAAAAGACCTGTTGATTTTGAGGTCAAAGGTCAAGTTCACAGCACCCTCTTCTTGCGTGGAGTCATTTTCAGCAAACTTTTCAATCTATACTTTCCATCTGTCATATATGGCTTACCTACCAATAGGAGAAGAAGCCTATTGATGTTGAGTTCAAAAGGTCAAAGGTCAAGGTCACAATATTGTTCTAAATGCTTGTGAACATATTTCAAGTGAAACTGTTCAACCCAAACCTTCAGTCTTTCACATATGCCACATCTATGCATCACTGAATTTGATTCAGACTTCATATTTATGGGTCTTTTTGCATGAAGAAATAACTAATTGATTTTGAGGTCAGCTGGTCAGGAGGTTAAAGGTTGCAGGTCTAAGTTATTCACTCATTGGTTGCCAAGTAATTACACCAGGCAAGATGTAAGTGGTTAGTAGTTACCCATCATTTAGAAAGAATCCAGTTGATATGTAGGCAAAAGGCCAAGGTCATAGGTCAGGGATGTTCACAATAACTTTTTTTGTAGACCATCTCTATTTTTTTTCTTGTTTTTTTGTATATATAACCATATGGCACTCACAACTGGTACATCTCACTATGTGCCCATAATTCTGAGTGACACTTGTGATATATGACTCCCTTTTGTGTCAGCTCATGGAGTGTTAAGGATATATCATTAGTGCATCACAAAAACACTGTTGCCGGAATGCTTTGGCCAGGCATTAAGACTATGAAAGTAAAGTGTTAAGTTTAGCTACTAATTTATAAAATGATGGGAACATTTTGCAGTTTATATCATGGAATCATAGCTGTAAACTTAGTTTTCTAGATATCTGAATATTATTATACAAATCATCAGATATACCAGTAAGTGTTTGTTCTGATAATATGTGGGTCTGTACCTGGATTTAGGATGGCTTTATTTGATTACAAGACTCTTAGTGATGCTTTCTGCATTTCTTTTCTTTTAGGTTTTGCAGTTTACCTACCCTGCTGACCCCATTGAATAGCAAGCTGATAATTAAAACAAATTGGACTTGCACTTTTTACATTTGCATGTTCATAAATCTGATATGAGAGCTCTCCAACCTGATCATGCCTTTTGAATTGTTTTGGACATTCATAACTGTTACATTCTTTGAAGCAATTGCTAGAAGTTTAGTGTCTTATTGGAGGATGTGTGACTTGTCAGAAAACCATTATGTCTGCCAGGTAGCCATTTAGAAATCCTTTTGCCAGGACAGTTTCTGTGATTTTTTTATGATGTTTGGTCCCTTTTAGAGGATGTTTGTTGTTCAATTTCCAACCTGTCAGAAATCCAATATGGCCACCAGGACGCCATCTTTAAATTCCTTTAGAACATATTATCTCAAGAACTATTAAAGTGAATGCTGTGGGATGTATATTAATGTAATCTTGCATTGGGTCAAAGATTTCTTAATAAATATGACCATCATTTATGAAAGCTCAGTACAGTTGGCTTGTATTGAATAAAAATTAATATGGAAGCACCCGTTTCACAATAATTCTTGCATGGTTTTCCTTGATCTTTTGCTATATTTTGATCTTATATGTGGCCTGTGTGGTATTCCTTTTGAGACTGACAGGTATCGAGCAAGCTGTGGGATTAGTTCCTGATAGCTCAACAACCATACATTTTGCCTCAGACCATCATTCACTGTGTTTTAACCAGACATATATGATAAGAATTTATGGCAATGTAGAAAGTTTAAACAAAATTGGCATATAGGTTCTGCAACAATATTACTAGAAGTTGTGAATTGCAGCCCATGATGTCGCAGGTCATGCTTGGCAGCTGAGCGTCATGACCCATGGGTCACTTGTTTTACCTTGTCACAAGCTATAACACAGCCTGGCTATGACACATTGCATTGAGTTTAGGCTCTTTCAGGATAGATTGTATTTAATTGCCTTTGGTCTTTGGAAATATATCACAAAAAACCAGAACACACCAAATGAAAATTGATTATATTACAATCTGAAATGGGCAAATATAAAATTGACCTTGTATTTTTACCAAGAATAAAAAATCATGGTAAATCAGTATATGCACATTTACAAACACATTAAAATCATGTAAATGTGATTGAACTCAGCATAGGAATGAGCAGAAATTTTCTCTGCAGAACAGGATTGTACACAGAGCTCGCTGTCGGAAGAAAAGTTCATATTGGTCATTTTACTAGGTCTGTTAATTTCTGGTAAAATGTCATTATATATAAATCAAGAGATAAATGTTTTAAATTTATATAAAGAACCAAGACTAAGATTAACAGTTTATCACTTTAAGTGCTAGAATTGCTATAAATAACTGATAGACTCTTGCTTCATCAAAGCTTCCAAATTGAATGCGTTAAATGTCGGTGATAAATTTCAAAATTGCATTGTCTGCTCTACCTGTAAAACAAGATCATGAAGACCTACCTGTAGGATGGTAGGGATACAGCTGAAAGCTTTAATAGTCTGCCATTCTGGACCTATTGATAAAATTAGTCAGTCCTGCCTGCCCTTGTTGCAACTGGAAGTGAAACCAGTGGACACTTACGATGCTGCTGCCCCCATGTGACTGAACAGGAACTAGAAAATTCCTGAGTCACATTATGGTCACTGAACTGCAATCTGACTTATGGGCAGAATGATGCTGTGCAACTTGATTTTGGCCAGGCTGTCACATTAGGATAAAGTTTAAGTCCAGTGTGTTAGACCAAGCTTGTTACTGGTATTACAAATTAAGCAGGCAGTACTGCAGGGCCATCTATCAATTTTAAGATGGTTGGTTTCTGTGGTTGGAGGTTATTATTGCCATCATCATCAAGATATCAGTGGTTATTCACAGGATGGTGTGTAGTTTCTTTATCACTCGTGCAGTGTTTTATAATTTTTTTATGGTGCTTGCCAAGTGGAACTTAAAAATGACTGAACTTAACTTGAAAAGGGGGAAAAGTGTGTCAATTTTATTTATCATGTGAAAACTGCAGGTCAGTGTAAAATTAGATGTGTTCATTGGTTAAATCAGGAGCTGATTTAATCACCCAAAGGCAAATAAAGTGAGTAGTTATCTCCAGTCATTTATGTATGAATGCACAAGACCGGGCAGTTTTTATCAAATTTTGTTTTACAGTTTTCTATAAGGGCATAAAGTTTCCTGTTGAGCTTAAAAATTGTGCTTTTAAAGGAACAATTTGCTGATGGAATGTAAATGTGCATAGGATTTTGGGGAGGATAATGTTGTGATGATTACATTGTGTTCCCTTAACAGGCAGCAAATCGTAACTATGAATCTAGAAATTTCTATCTTTACATTTATGTAGGTTTTTGGCTAATTTCCTTGGAAACCTGAAATTAGGTCACCATGACCTATATTCTGTGAGCTCCAAGCTTTAAAATTTTAGAGAAGCACAGAACTGAGACAGAGCACAACTAGTATAACTTAGTATGCAGGCAGATCCAAGACCAGTTGCCTTAGAAGTCTGAAGTTAGGTCACTGTGACATATATTCTGTAAGCTATGAGGAAAAAAACAAGATTTGAGCACCCTGAAAAGCAGACTTTCACAAATTCTAACTGTTGAATCTACAATCTCCTTACTTAACAACATGGGGTAGTTTTTCCTTGGAAATCAGAAATTAGATAATGGTGAACAATATTCTTTGCACTATGAGTCAAGCACCTTTTAAGCTCGGCTGACTTTAATTCAATTGAGCTATAGCAATGGTCTTTTCCCCATCAGCTGTCTGTCTGTCCTTTAAACTGGCACATTTTGAAACCACAATTTAACATACAGTTAGATGTCCCAAAGAGAACCTACCAACCGAAAACTGGGTCACTGCAACTTCTTCCTTCAAGATATTAGGGAAAAAGCCTCCTTTTTAGCGAACCTGTAAGCTAATGCGATGGTGTGGCTTCGTCCGTCGTCTGTTGTCCGTTGTCTGTACGTTAACCCATTATATCTCGGAAATGACAGGAACTAGCATCACTAAAATTTATGCAACAAATTAGCCATCTGAAAAACTCTGTCGGATTTCGCTTATTTTTTGGCTAACTGCATATTCTTAGATTTTATAGAGAAAAAGCTAAAAAAAAACTTTAAAAATCTTCTCCTCCAAAATGGTCCAGCCAAATTGTTCAGTATTTCACAGAAATAATCTCATATACCGTCTCTCTCAAGTTTGTTCGAACGGTACCAGTTCGATGAATTATGGCCGAGTTACAGGAAATTGAACTTAGTCATCTGTCCAAAAAAGCTGACTAAAATGACAATCTCAGATACGGCCGGAGCTATCATCACCAGATTTTATGCCAGTGTTGGTCACATGAGTCATATATGAAGTTCAGGTATTGATGGCGCCCACTGCATTGACCTTTTTTTTGTACGGGGGTCATTGGTCATCTGTACATTAACCCATAATTTCTAATGGAATAGCATTAGCTTACCATCCCAAGATTTTATGCAATAATCTGTCACATATCAAATGTTGTTGGGTTCAGCTTATTTTTTTGCTATCTGTATTTATTTAGATTTTATAGAGTAAAAGCTGAAAAACCTTTAAAGTCTTCTTCTTGTAAACAGTCCAGCCAAATTGTTCAATATTTTACGGAAATGATCCCAGAGGCAAGCCCTCTCAAGTTTGTTCAAATGGTTTGCATTTGATTATTTTAGCAGAGTTACACGAATTTGAACTTCGTCATTTGGCCAAGTAAGCATACTGACATCGTAATCTCAGAAATGACAGAAGCTTGCAATACCAAGTATTGTGCAAATGTTGGTCACATGACTCATATTTGAAGTTGCAGATTTCGTGGTGCCACCTACATTGACCTGCTTTTATAGGCAAAAAACCTCATAATTTTAGCCCCTTTCAGCTGAAAATGTTTATGATGAAACTGTAAAGTTGAATCGTTAAATTTTTCAAAAGAATTATCCTAGGACATGGTTCTTTCAATCATATTAGAATAGATTGAGTTTGGTTTTATTTGGTTGAATTGTGAAAAGCTTAAGTTGGGTCTTGTGGCCATTATTATGTCTATTTCAGACTGAGGACCACAATTGTGTTCTTCTACAAAATTATTGTTTCCAATTATAACTTTTGAAACATTGCACAAAATTATTCTTAGGTGGCCTTTGTTCAATTTTACTTGAATGATTTTTGACAGAATTATTGGACCTTTAACAATGAAAGGACTGAAAGGACTTTTTTTTATTATTCTAGATATTTTGCTAAGTTTTATAAATATGTCAGCTGGAAAAAAAGCATTTTAGCCAAAGTATTTCAGTATGTGTAAACAGATTTAGCAACAGGCCAAGATTGTGTCTGTATCTTTAAATAGGTTGAGAAACTTCAAACTGTTTCAGATTTGGCAACAGATTAAGAGTCCATTCAGTGCAGCCAGATATAGGTCAAGAGTTCAATCAGTGTAGCCAAGCACGAGGCATGTGATCACCTCATGAGTGACATGTGAACACCTCATGGGCACCATGTGATCACCTCATAGGCAGCATGTGATCACCTCATGAGTATTATGTGATCATCTCATGTGTGTCATGCGCCTCAGGGCTGCATGTGGAGCCAATCTGTGATCTTATGCAATGGTGTGGCTACTATTTCAGATTTGGCAACAGGCCATAGGTCAGTCTGGATCTATTTATAGCTTTTGCAGACTGCCAACTGTGTCAGATTAGGCAACAGGTTAAGAGTTCACTCAGTGCAGCCAGGTACAAGTCAAAAGTTGACCCAGTCTAGCCAGGTCTAGGTCATGAGTTTACTCAGTGCAGTAGCCTGAGCCAGCAGTTTGTCACAGTTTACTCGGGCCAACTGCCTTTCTCATCTAAGCCTGGTGTGCCCCATGCATCAGACTCCAGGTAAGTTTGATGTATTGGCCTGATATTTTGACATGATTATGTGTCTTTGATGGCTTTCTTGTTTACAAGACAGACGTCGCCTCCCACAATGATTTTTGCACAGTGTATGTGCCTGCTTATTTCTACAGAGGAATTTGATATATCAGCCTGAATTTGGGCATATTTATACATATCGAATAGCTTTGTCTTATACAAGACTGATGGTGCCACCTACAGTAATTTTTGCACAGTGTGTGTCCCTGCTTATTTCTTTGATATATCAGTCTGAAATTGGGCATATGTATATATCTCAGATAGCTTCGTTGTATATAAGACTGGTGGTGCCAGCTACAATCATTTTTGTGTTGTGTGCACCCATGCCAGAATTTCAGCAGTGATGTTTGTGTAATTGTTTCTGATTCAAAATGTTTAGTTCTTGCATTGTTCATATATATGAAAAGTAATGGTCCAGCATTGAAGCATTATACCTGGTGTATTTCCCAATGCAAAGGTTTGCATTAGGCCTGTAGGCCTAAACATAGTTACAATAATCTAAATGCTGCAAGTTCAAGGATAAAAGTTCTAAGATTTTTTGTCAAAAGGTCATTGGTTAAGGTCACAGGACCGTCATTCTGAAAAATTTCTTAAAATTATCCTTGTAGACAAATTCAGCTGAGTGTAGAGACCCATCGGTCCTTAGTTTTTATAAAAGATGAATTTTAAATTGTTTCTACCAATATCTTGGAGGAGTTAAAAAAACAGTGACCTTAACCTTCATCTTCAAGGTCAAATCAGCTGGAATAGAAATTATTTGTGAATGCTGTGACTTTTTAGCGAACCTGTGAGCTTATGCGATGGTGCGGCGTCGTGCGTTGTCTGTTTTTCGTCGTCTGTTCGTTAACCATAGCTTTCTCAAAAATGGCTGAAGCTAGCATCACCAAAATTTTTGCAAATAATCAGTCATCTGAAAAACTCTATCGGATTTTGTTTATTTTTTTCTAACTGCATTTTCTTAGATTTTATAGGGAAAAAGCTAAAAAAAAAGCTTTAAAAATCTTCTTCTTCGAAACTGTCCAGCCAAATTGTCCAATATTTCACAGAAATGATCCCTAGAACAATCTTTCTCAAGTTTGTTCGAATTGTTCCAGTTCGGAGATTTTTGGCCGAGTTACAGGAGGTTGAATAGTCACTTGTCCAAAAAAGCACACTAAAATTAGAATCTCAGAAACGGCTAGAGCTATAATCACCAAATTTCATACCAATGTTTGTCACATATGTAATATCTGAAATTGAGGTTTCGGTGGCGCCACCTACATTGATGTGTTTTTTACCAGCGAAAATGTAATTTTAGACTCTTCTAGCTTATACACTGATTTATGATGAAACTGTTAAGCTGATTGGTTTAAACTTTACAAGAATTATTCTATGGTAGGGTTCTGCCAGTTTTATAAGAATAGATTGGGTAAATACAACTTTAAAAAAGCATTTTACCAATTGAGAAAGGCTTTCTGTGATTGAAAACAGATTTGACAACATGCTGAGTTTCAGCAGCCAAGTCAAAGAGGTCACTCAGTACTCCAGACCACCATGGCAACTGACCTGGCTCAGGCAGGTGTCTAGGCAATGTGTCTAGATGCAAAATTCCCAGATTATTGGAACTATATCTTTCAACTGTTTGAAAAAACTTGGTTTGCATTTTAAGGGAATCGGGTTTATCATCAGGTCACATGTGAACTGCTGCGCCCTCATTTTTGGTAGACCTCTGACCTTTCCTCGCTGCCCAGCATCCATTTGTGCGTCTGTTTCCACATATAAACCCACATATCTCGGGAACCGTTTGACCGATCAGGCTAAAAATGTTGCACAAATGTAGCCCTTTGATAGCTTTATAACATACACTAAAAATGGTGGCGCCACCTGCAACCATTTTTGCACAGCGTCCATCTGTTCATCTGCCTTGGGATAAAATCACTCATATCTCAGCAGTGGTTTGACTTATCCACCTGAAATTTTGCAGGTTTATACATCCAGGACAGCTTTCTCGATTTTATGACAGGTGGCGCCACCTACATACACGTTTACTCTGCAGACATCCAAGCTCATATCTCGGGAACCGTTTGACTGATTGGGTCAAAATTTTGCTTGTTTATAGATCTGACATAGCTCTTCATCATAGGCAAAACTGGTGGCGCCACCTGCAACCACTTATGCACAGCGTCCATCTGTTCATCTGCCTTGGGATAAAATCACATATCTCAGAAGTGGTTTGACTTATCCACCTGAAATTTTGCAGGTTTAAACATCCTGGACAGCTTTCTCGATTTTATGATAGATGGCACCACCTACATTAACGTTTACTCTGCAGACATTCATGCTAATATGCAACACTCACTCTAATCCCCTTGCCACTTAATCCATGCCTCACTTCATCCGTCTCCTTTAAAATGTCCTAGTCTGAAACTAGCAGGTTCGAAAAGTCGATTTTGCTGAAATCATAATGACTAAGGTAGATATGCAGGACTTAAATCTTTAAAATTAAACCTCCATTCATACTCCCAAACTTTGCACAGGTTCGCATTAGGCCTATAGGCCTTGTTTAAGTATTTTCTCCCTCGAATTTGGGGATGGGAGGTCCATATTGGGGAGACATATACCCCATTCTAGTCCTCAATATATTTCCCATGTACATGCCACGAATTAGATAGACCTTTATTACATAACTGGTGGGCCCCAACATATTGTACCTTGTCAAAAATCAGGACCGATATTTACTCAATAAAATGATAACTGTTTAATCTAGAGAGCCTTTTTACACATATAAATATATTTAATCCGTTTTTATTGTATACCAGAAATTTTAAAAATTTGTGTGGTTATTAGCATAAATTAGCATCACTTAACTATATGCAAAAATCTTCCAATCTGAAACTGTCAAGTCAATTTATATACTATTTTACAGAAATAATCCCAGAAATTTGCACTTCCAAATTTTAACAAGTGGATTAATTTTGATGATTTTTGGCCAAGTTACAGGAAGGTGAACTTTGTCATTTGGCAAAATAAACATACTAAAATTACAATCTCATTAATTGCAGGAGCTTGCATCACTAAATTTAATGCAAAGTTGGTCACATGACTCATTTAAATTAATGGTATTGGTGGCACCACTTGCATTAACCTTTTGTGACGGGGGTCATAGTTTATCAGGACATTAACCAATAATTTCTCTCAGGAACAGACGGAGCTACCATCCCCAAATTTTATGCAAAATCAGTCTCTTGTCAAATGGTGTGGATTTTAGCTTTTTTTGGCGCCACCTGCATCGACTTACCCCTCTACGCGGAAAAAGCTTGAAAACCTTTGAAATCTTTTTCTCCGAAATCGTTCAGCCAAATTGTTCAATATTTCACAGAAATGATTCCATAGATAAGCTCTCTGAAGTTTGTTCAAATGGTTAGGGTTTGGTGAATTATGGCATAGTTACAGGAATTTAAACTTATATATTTGGCCAATCAAGCATACTAACATAACAATTTCAGAAACAACAGGAGCTACACAAAGTTTTGTGCAAATGTTGGTCACATGACGTATATTTGAAATTGAGGTTTTGTGGCGCCACCTTAATTGACCTGTTTTTTTTTAGGGCAAAAGACTTGTAATTTTAGCCTCTTTCAGCTGAGAAATGTTTAATGATGAAACTGTCACACTGAAGGTGGTCTTGTTACCATTAGTAAGCCTATTTCAAACGTAGGGCTGCAAAAGTCTTCTTCTGAAAAACTTCTGTAACATTGCACAAACTGATTCAAAGATGGCCTTTGTTCAAGTTTACTTAAATGTTTTTTTTTTAAGAATTATTGGACCTTAAACAATGAAAGGACTGTGAGATATTTTGGTAAACAAAGCTAGTAGATTTATTGTATTAACAAACTGAGCTTTGTGGGTATATAAGCAGAGCTGTACAGGCAACATAAATATCCATATCCAGCTTTTGTGTAAGATAAATCCATGAATAAAATATATCTGTATTCTGATTTTGCTTTCGGTAGGCATCTGTTATTATTCTACACATTTTAATTAAAAGAAAAATCTTATGAATATGCAGCTTGAAAAAAAAGTACTGTAGCCAAAGTCTTTCAGTATGTTTTAACAGACATGGCATCATGCCAACATGTTGTGTGTGTATAAATTGCTTGGCAGACTGCCAGCTATTTCAGATTTGGCAACAGGCCAAGTTTCAGTCTGGATCTATTTATAGCTTTGGCAGACCGCCAATTGTATCAGATTTTGCAACAGGTCAAGAGTTCACTCAGTGCAGTACCTTCAGCTAGCAATTAGCTTCGCTTGACTTTGGCAACTGCCTGCCTCAGCTTAGCTTGGTCAGTCCAGTGCAGCTGACTCAAGATAAATTTAATGTATCGGCCTGAAATTTTGGCCTGTCCATGCATCTATGATGGCTTTCTCGTATACAAGACTGGTGTCGCCACCTACAATGATTTTTGCATAGTGCATGTCCCTGTTTATTTTCTCAGGAGGGATTTGATATATTAACCTGAAATTGTGCATATCTTTACATATCGGATAGTTTCGTAGTGTCCATGAATAGTGGCGCCACCTACAATAATGTTTGCAAAGTGTATGTCCCTGCTTATTTCTTAGGAATGATTTGAGATATAAGCCTGGAATTGGGCATATGTAAACATCTCGGATAGTTTCGTCGTATTCGAGACTGGTGGCGCTAACTACAATAATAATTTTGGACAGTGTTATGCCCCGCTTATTTATCAGGAGTGATTCGACAAATCAGCCTGAAATCATGCATGTCCGTACATCTCGGATAGTTTTGTAATATACAAAACTTGTGGCGCCACCTATAATTGGTATTTGGTTTCATGCATCTGTGCACATAGCTCAAGAGTGGTTTGAAGTATATGCCTGAAATTATGCATGTCCATACATCTTCGATGCCTTTCATGTACACTAGACCATCTACAATCATTTCGTGTTTTGCACATCCCTGCTAGTTTTTCAGAGTGATGTTAATATAATTCGTGCTTATTCTTGTGTTCAAAACGTTTAGTAATTGCATTTTACATATACATGTCACGTATACTTGAAAAGTAATGGTCCAGTATGGAAGAATTATACCTGTTGTATATCCCATTGCACAGGTGAATTAGGCCTGTAGGCCTTATTTTTAATTTGCATAACTATATAGAAATTTAAAATGTCCGTTGATGTCGGATACATATATTCGTGGGACATGACTTTCGTCGCCTCTTGCATACGGGATTTGCCAGCGTATGTTTGGATGTTTGGACTGTGTGAATCTGTGTCTCGTATGAATCTATCAACCAAAATTCACCACGTCTGAATCCACCATTTATCTTGGACAGCTATATCTGTTAAAGGAGATGCTTTCCGCAACCTATAATTCAAACGTTTCATGATTTTATATTTATACCTGTCTGAACCAGAATTTATATATTTGATATCTTTTCATTGTAGTAAGACCATGGCTGTTCCGGTCGGTAAACAAACACTATTTGTATTCTTTCATGCTTATTGTATTTTGGATGTCAAAAAAGTTTTCCACGTATTATGAACCAGATTTCCCCTAAAACACCAGGCGGTTAATGGGTCTGGCTGATCCGTAATGTTCATGTTAAGTCAACGAGCCTATAGTTATGATCCCCTTGCAACGAAGTTGCGAAGGGGATATAGTAACGCCTCCGTTCGTGCGTCCTTCTTTCCGTCTGTCTAGCTTTCCGTCTGTCCGTTCGTAATCGGCTTGTGGATCGATTTCAAGCCAAACCGTTTGACAAAAACCTTTTATCTTGCAAATATGGCTCGCCCACCCATAGATGCAGAACCCTATCGATTTTGAGGTCATGGGGTCCAAGGTCACGCCCACAGGGGCCACTACTTAAAAAAGCTTGTGGACCCAATTGAAGCCAAACCGTTTGACCAAAACATTTCATCTTGCAAATATAGCTGACAAACCGATGGATAAAGACCCCTATCAATTTTGAGGTCACGGGGTCAAAGATAACGGCCACAAGGCCCACTTTTTGAAAAAGCTTGAGGTCCTTTTTTAAGCCAAACAGGTTGACTAAAACCTTTTATCTTGCAAATATAGCTGGCCCACATATGGATGAAGAACAGTATTTAGTTTGAGGTCACAGGAGCAAAGGTCAAGGCCAGAGAGCTGCCCTACTCATTTTCACACTGAATAATACACCTATTCTAATTATGCCCCTTGCGAGGGGATGCTCCGCTTTGCGGTACCCTTGTTGGTTATATGTTATGTGTAGACTTACCAGGTAAAGATTAATACAAGCCAAAGGATCGGACAAGCACCTTGGGTAACATAAGCAGGATTAACCAGATCAAAGCAGTATTATTTTAAGTCCTTGCACGTTGCATTCTATTTTATCCTTAGTGTGTATTATTTTTAGTCTTTGCACATTGCACTCTGTTTCATCTCTAATGTTTGGAATCTCGGTTCCTGTTTCTACCAAAGAACGTTTTGATGGTGTCCAGTATCATGATGTTGATACTTTATACTGCTTAGGGTAACTGCAACCGGGTGTCTTGCTCCTAATGCGCATGAAATACAAGGTCGAATCGTATTGAATAAGATACATCGAGTAACCAGGTCCGCACTGTCTTCATATCACCAAACAAATGCCCTTTCAGTCATATTACATCTAACATGGTAACACCGGCATCAGACTTTCTTTATTCCTCATCTGTTTAAATGTTAGATTTTCACCTTATTTTAGCTCGGCTGGCTTTGTAATGCGGAATTATAGCGTATTTTTTACGTCGTCCTTCCGTCCGGCAAGCCGCCCGTTTTTCGGTCATTTTACCTTAAGTGTGTTTGAATAATATCCAGAAAATTCTTAGGAAATCTTCATGGAAAGCAGAAATTAGGTCACAGTGACGTGTATTCTGCGAAAAAGTGGATTTAAGCACATTTAGGATGTTCAAGACTGTTGTACAAAATCGAGCGAACAAGTTCATAAAAAAATTATAGGAAATATCACTATTATTGGTCCAAATTTAAAACGTTACTCAAAGGTTCTTTACTGAAAGTCATCTGAGCTATAGCGATCACCCTGTCCGTGGTCGGGCTGTCGTTTACAGGGTATCAGTCATAACCGTTATACCTAGCACCTAACGTGACAACCCGTCACATCCTTAAATATCTCCTTGGACAACTGGCATTTATATTTTCCGACTTATGGGGCCTGTTCGTGTCCCCAAAATAATTTTAAAAAGATGATATCTGAAAAACTAATGCATTGAATGCCATGATTATTGCCTTGCATATTGATCATATAAAGGTTCATTTCCTGAAGAATGATGGCGCCACCTGTACGTTTTCTTTATTTCGAGAATTTCCCACCTCTATTTGAAGATTTCCAATGATGAATTAGAGCAATAAAGTCAGTTACACATGTGGTTCATCTAGTGACTTGAAATATAGTGTACTTACTGATCATAAATTTTGTCATCAGTTCCTGTATGCCGTTAGTGCCACCTGTATTTTAAAGCTCAGCCGTCGGTCTGCTGTCCGGTCGTCTTTTAAAAAGAGCTGGGGCTGAGGGGTCCTGTGTGCAATCATATGTCCCCTAATTTTGACTTCTGATCAAGGTAGGACACCCTTATGGGGGTGAATAAAAATTGGGTAGACAACCTGGATCGTGGGCAGAAAGTGTGAAATTCAAGTTGGCGTCCAAGATGACCGCCGAACCATTGAATCATATATAACTCGAAAAGTAAGTGACGTAGGGGAATGATTTTGGTGTCTTTGCCTATGTTTTCAGGGTCAAGGAATCTGTTGAAACCATTTCCAAGACAATACCGTATTTGGTTTCGGTGATATTCAATATGGCCGCTGTACGATAAAATCAAACATAACTAAAAAAGTAATTGAGGTAGGGGAATGATTTTGGTGTCTTTGCCTATGTTTTCAATGTCAAGGAATTTATTGAAACCATTTCCAAGACAGTACCGTATTTGGTTTCGGTGATATTCAATATGGCTGCCAATATGGCCGCCGTACCATAAAATCATCCAAAACTCAAAAAGTAATTGAGGTAAGGGAATGACTTTGGTGTCTTTGCCTATGTTTTCAAGGTCAATGAATCTATTGAACACAGTTCCAAGACAATACCGTACTTGTTTACACTAGATTTAATATGGCTGTCAATATGGCCGCCGTACCATAAAATCATACATAACTAAAAAGTAATTGATGTAAGGGAATGATTTTGGTGTCTTTGTCTTTTTTTTCAAGGTCAGTGAATCTATTGAACCCATTTCCAAGGCAATACCGTATTTGTTTACGGTTAAATTCAATTTGGATGTCAATATGGACGGCGTACAATAAAATCATACATTATTAAAAAATAATTGAGGTAGGGGAATGATTTTCGTGTCTTTGCCTATGTTTCCAAGGTCAAGGAATCTATTGAAACCATTTTCAAGACAAAACCCTATTTGGTTTCAGTGATATTCAATATGGCTGCCAATATGGCCGCTGTACCATTGAATTGGATATGACAAGCCAAGAAATCAAGGTAGGGGGTTGATTTCGGTGTTATCGTCTATGATTTTAGGGTCAAGGAATCTCTTTTAATTATTTTCAAGACTATACTGTTTCTGGTTAAGGGGATATTTAATATGGCTGCAAAGAGAGTAACTAACGAACCATTGGATCATGTATGACAAAGGAATTAAAGTAGGGGTTGATATTTTGATGTCTTTACCTGTTTTTTCAGGGTCAAAGAATCTATTTAAACCTTTTTTAGCTCAGCTGACTATAAGTCATCTGAGCTATAGTCGTGGTCCATTGTCCGTCGTCCGTATGTCTGTCCGTCCGTCCGTCCGTCCGTCCGTAGATGTGGCACGTTTTGAAACCGTAAGACCTAGGAATCCAAAATTCGGCATAATGTTAGATGTCCCAAAGATCTCCTACCAAGCCGAAAACTGGGTCTTTGCGACTTTGTTCCTTTGAGAAATTAAAGAAAAACCTCAATTTTTTTATTAAAAACCTATTTTTACACTTCAGGACTGCCTAATATCAAAACCACTCATCTGTTTTTCCTCATATTTACCATAGTTATTCCTCTATATAGTTCCTATGTACATGCCAGAAATTATGTCTGTATTATAAAAATTTAAAAAGTTATGGGCCCAAACATAATGCATTGTGTAAAAAATCAGGAAAGATATTTGATCACTTAACACAAAATATGTTAAAGCTATAAACTTTTTTTCCAGTAATATAACTTTTATTAATCAAAATTAAATTGTATACCCAAAATTAGATCAAAATCTTTTAAATTTTTTAAAATATTAACAAAAATAAAAAATTGGTACCTTAATTTTGCCCAACTTTGACCATGGCACGTTTTTTTCCTGTAAGTACTGTGGATTTAATTTTCACAGCATGTTTTTTTTTAGCATTTTGTCTGTAAACACCAAAAATTTGAAACCAGTTGATCAAAAACTGTAGATTTTATTCAAGCTTTCAAGCACCATGTAACATATTGTTTACATCAAACTAGTGTCATGCAGTTTGCAAGTGCTCAGCTCCCAAACTTCAGCTCTCAGTTCCTAAAATTTGGCATACAATTAGATGTCTCAAAAATCCCCTACCATGCCAAGAATTTGATCACTAGGACTTAATACCTTCGAGATATTAATGAAAAACTTCATTTTTCCATTAAAAACCCATTGTTACACTTCAAGACAGCCTAATATCAAAACCACTGATCTGACTTTAATCATATATAATATACATATTTTTCTATATATTCTCGATGCACATGCCAGAAATGATGTCAGTATTGCGTAATTGTTTTAAGTTATGGGCCCAAACATAATGCACTTTGTAAAAAATCAAGAAATATATTTACTCCCTTAACAAGAGGATTGCTGAAGCTAGAGATTTTTTGTCAGGGATGTAACATTATTTAATCAGGATTCAATTGAATACCCAAAATTAGTTCTGAATTTTTCAAATTGTATAAGTTATTAGTATAAATATAAAATTAGTACCTTAAATTTTGCTCAACTTTGACCATGGCATGTTTGTTTCCTGTGAGTACTGTTGATATAATTTTCATGTCATGCACACATAAAGATTTCAGCTTTTTAGTTTGAAAAGCTGAAAGAAATTGGCCAAAAATTGTAGCTTTTATTAATGTTTTTATGAGACCATGTCAGACCTTGGCTCTCTGTAGCACCTCTTGAGTCACCTGTATGTTGACCTGGTTGAACTTTCAGCAAATTATGCATGCTTGAGGCGAGACATAAACTGGGGCGTCCAGGCAGCTTATTATATAATGGCCAGCCACAGTTGATCTAGGTGTCCAACCCAACTCATCTAGTAGTTTTAACCAACAACATAACAATAAACAATAAATTAATAAATTTTTATTGGTTTTTAATAACAAATTAAAGAAAAATAGAAAAGGAATTTGTTAGTTGATTATAATAACAGGAAATTAACTTGCAGTTACCGATGATATAAGAATCTTGTATCGATGGATAGAATGTCATGTATTCCAAATAACACCATGCAGTCACCTATGGTATTTTTCAGTTCAATTTTAATGATAAAAAAGTAAATCTTATTATTCATTACTAATCTATAGGGATCATATGAAGGAAATTAATGATAGACAAAGATGCAGTTGATAATATTAATCTAGATTCCTACTGTGTCTAGTGTGTACATTGATGTGAAATTAGTCCAAAATAAATATATTACATTTTTTTTTAATATAAATAAAAGCCATAAAACCAGGTACTTATGATCATTATTTAAATGTGTGAATTTTGTATATTCTGGATTCTCAACATCATTGCTTGGTGAAAACTGAATAAATACCAGACATGGTGCGAATACTTTGCAATTGTATTAAAATATGAATAAGTACATGAATATGTACTCCATTATAAAATTTCTTTCATAAGAATGGGAATTCAGGTAAAAATGAAAGTATATGAATACCAGTGCAAATATTTTCAAAATGTATTAATGAATGCATTCATGAATATATTCTTTAATATTATTTTAATAATCATTTCAGTCATATTTTATTTGAAAAAATCATACTATTCTCTTATTATTTTTAATAAAAATTATATTTAGGACAATATTTGTAATTTTTCTAATAAATAGTTAAACTCATATTATATGTTCTGCTTATATTAGTTATATGGCCAAGTCAAAATCTGTGTGAGAATCCCACTCCATTTGTTAATGAAATAAATGAAATTAATTCTCTTTCCTGTCTCCAAAGGTACTATCAAAATCATACATAAGCTAAACAACAACAACTCATAATACAGCTTATTTTTATTACCATATAAAACCAGCATGTGCCTCATTTCTAAATCTTATTTTTTTATCATATATATCAGCTGAGCGCCGTGACCCATAGTCCCTTGTTCAAGACAATACGTGATTTGGTTACGTGATATTTAATATGGCTGCCATTACGGCCACTGCACCATTGCATCATGTCTGACTATCCAGTGAAGTAAGGTAGGGGACGATATTTCGATGTCTTGCCTATGTTTTAAGGGTTAAAGTATCTATTGAAAATATTTTTAAGACATGAAGCGTTTTATTTGCTTGAAATTTGCAGAATATGAAGCAGGGAAGTCTTTGCTTCCAGCAAGACCATACACACTAGAGAAACCAGTGTATGTCTTATAGAATGCCTTAAGGTACGGCCAAGGTTAGAATTGTTTGTTGGTGGTAGATCATGAAGTTCCTGTTCGTTGATGCTACATTGTGTACCGCAAACGATCGACAGTTGCTATGATTTCGACGGGTTAGTACCTGAATTAGGTATTTTTCTGCATTGCACAGTCTTGTATATTTCCACTCATCCGTCAGAAATCTCTAAAAAAGGATTTTGGAGACATTTGCTTTATTGTTGTTGCCTTGGTACAGTGGTCCAAATTTGCTTGTAACGCCATTTCCAGTGAAGACATGAATGGCTGGAAGAACATAAATATAAGCTGGCCGACTCTTCTGTCGAATCATGAATTGGAATATACCTCGCTTTTGTATCCAGTTCTCCCTTTGAGTCACAGTTCATTAAGTCCACTTGACACAAACAGATGTAAAAAGCACGATACAAGTACAATCACATCTTTTTTTTTTTACCAGTGATGATAACTATCTGTTTCAGCTCATTTCTTGCCCCAAAAGAGGACAAGAGGAATGATTGGGACATCCGCCTCTTCATGACCAGAGACTAATTCAGGATGATGTGTGAGCGATCCATTTTCTGACCGACTGTGTCTTAAGGGAAATATTAACCAACCTGCACTATTCTATTGTACACTCAGGTCTTTCTGAGTAAAAAAAAAATATTTTACTGGACACTTTCTGAGGAAAACTTCAAGTTTAATTTTATTATTTGATGATGGAGAGAAACTGTCCAGATCCCTTAGTTGTTTGGTGTCCAGAGAAATATTGCTAACAGGAGTTTTCAATGGGCGCCTTTGTCTCTCACAGATACCTTAATATGAGTAAAAAATGAAACCTATATGTTGTACAATTTGACATATCCGAGCACCAAGCCCAGGAACTGTTCAAATAGTTCCCTAAAGGTGGTAACACCTTTTTTATTATGTTTAATATTATATTATTAATTATTAATATTAATATTATTATTATTTTTTTAACACGATTTTTTATTAGCTCAGCTGACTTTCAGTCATGCTGGGCTATAGCGATGGGTCTTTGTCCGTCCGGCCGGCCGGCCGTCCGTCCGTTAGCAGGGCACAAATCGTAACCGTAGGGGCTAGGGCCATGAACCCTATGCAGTCTTAGAGGTTCTAAAAAGATCTCCTTGCAAACCTGAAATTGGGTCACTGCTATATCCTCGAAGTTATGGGGTGTGTTTGCACCCCCCAGAAATAATTCGTTTAGCCCAAATTTTCATCCCAGACCTTCCATCTTTCAAATACAGCTCACCTACCAACAGGGGAAGAACCATAATTATTTTGAGGTCACAAGGTCAAAGGTCAAGGTCACAGAACCAACTTCTTGCGTGGAGTCATTTATAGGCAAACTTTTCAATCTATACTTTCTATCTGTCATATATGGCTAACCTACCAATAGGGGAAGAAGCCTATTGATATTGAGTTCAAAAGGTCAAAGGTCAATGTCACAATATTGTTCTAAATGCTTGTGAACATATTTCAAGTGAAACTGTTCAACCCAAACCTTCAGTCTTTCTCATATGCCACATCTATGCATCACTCAATGTAATTCAAACTTCATATTTATGGGTCTTTTTGCATGAAGAAATAACTAATTGATTTTGAGGTCAGCTGGTCAGGAGGTTAAAGGTTGCAGGGCTAAGTTATTCACTCATTGGTTGCCAAGTAATTACAACCGGCAAGATGTAATTGGTTAGTAGTTACCCATCATTTAGAAAGAATCCAGTTGATATGTGGGCAAAAGGCCAAGGTCATAGGTCAGGTCAACTTAATTTGTAGACCATCTCTATTTTTCTTGTATATATAAGCTTGCTCTCCAGCTGGTACATCTCACCGTGTGGCTGTAATTGTGAGTGACACTGGTGACATATGACTCCATTTTGTATCAGGCTATTAAGTGATAAGGCTGAGTGATAAGTACCTCGTTACTGCATAACAAAACACTGTTGTTCGAATACTTCAGCCAGGAATTAACACTATGAGAGTATAGTATTAAGGTTTAGCTACTGATTAATTAGATGATGAGAACATTTTGCAGTTTATTTTATGGAATCATAGCAATAAACGTAGTTTCCTAGATATCTGAATATTTTCATATAAATCACCACATATAAAAGCAAGTGTTTGTTCTCATAATATGTGGAGGTGTACTTGATTTAGGATGGCTTTATTTTATTACAAGACTCTTAGTCATGCTTTCTGCATTTCTTTTCTTTCAGGTTTTGCAGTTTACCAACCCTGCTGACCCCATTGAAAAGCAGAGTGATAATAAAAAATATTGGACCTACACTTTTACATTTGCATATCTATAAATCTGATATGAGCGCCTGAACATGCCTTTTGAATTGTTTTGGACATTCATTACTGTAACATCATTTGGAGAATTTGCCTCAAGTTTGGTCTCTTATTGGAGGATGTGTGATATCAAATGTCAGACTTGTCAGAAATCCATTTTGTCTGCCAGTTAGCCACCTTAGAAATCCTTTTTTCAGTGCAGCTTCAGTAATTTTCCTTCAATTTTTGGTCCGATTTAGAGAATGGTTGTTATTTGATTTCAGACCTGTCAGAAGTCCAAAATGGCCACCAGGCAACCATCTTTAAATTCCTTTTGATCATATTATCTCAAGAACTGTTAAAGTGAAGGCAGTCGGATGTATATTAATGTAATCTTGCAAAGGATTGGGTCAAATATTTCTTAATAAATATTATCATCATATATGAAAGTGCAGTACAGTTGGCTTGAATTGAATAAAAATTCATACAGAAGCACCTGTTTCTCAATAATTCTTGCATGGATTTCCTTGATTTTTTGCTATATATTTTGATCTTATATTTGCCCTTTGTGGTGTTCCTTTTGAGACTGACAGGTATCAAGTAAGCTATGGGAATACTTTTGGATACCTTAACAATCATACATTTTCCTCAGACCATCAATTCACTGTGTTTTAACCAGACATAGGTGATATATATTTCTGTTGTCGTAGAAAATTTCAACAAATTGGCAAATTGGTTCTTCAAAATTTGACTGGAAGTTGTGAATCTCAGCCCATGATGTCGCAGGTCATGCTTGGCAGCTGAGCGTCATGACCCATGGGTCACTTGTTAAATATGTCATGACACCAACAACGCAGCCTGTTGGCATATGCGATTGTTCCACTGGCAGAACATCTTTTGCTCTGGATTTGTCTAAAGTTCTGTCATTTTTAGCTCAGCTGACTATAAGTCATCTGAGCTATAGTCGTGGTCCATTGTCCGTCCGTCTGTCCGTCCGTCCGTCCGTTCGTAGATGTGGCACGTTTTGAAACCGTAAGACCTAGGAATCCAAAATTCGGCATAATGTTAGATGTCCTCAAGATCTCCTACCAAGCCGAAAACTGGGTCTTTGCGACTTCGTTCCTTTGGGAAATTAAGGAAAAACTTCAATTTTTTATTAAAAACCTATTTTCACACTTCAGGACGGCCTCATATCAAAACCAATCATCGGTTTTTCCTCATATTTACCATAAATATTCCTCTATATATTTCCTATGTACATGCCAGAAATTATGTCTGTATTATATAATTTTAAAAAGTTATTGGCCCAAACATAATGCATTTTGTAAAAAATCAGGAAAGATATTTGTTCACTTTACACAAAACATGTTAAAGCTATGGACTTTTTCATGCCCCCGCCACAAAGTGGCCGGGGCATATAGTTTTACCCATGTCCGTCATTCCGAAATCAAACAGTTGTACGGACTTTTTTTCGCAATGCCTGCAGATATTGGCCTGATTTTTGGTGTGTGGGCAGATAATGACCAGTTACAGATCGAGTTCGCGTTTCGTCCCGGTTGATCTACTTTTGACCGTTTTACGGCTCCTAAACTTAGAAAATTTCATGAAAGACAGAAATGTTTATGAAAAATGCACATGTATGGACTTTTTTTCACAGTGCCTGCAGATACTGGCCTGATTTTTGGTGTGTCGCTTGAAAATAACCCGTTACAGATCAAGTTTGCATTTGGCCCTTGTTGACCTACTTTTGACTGTTTTACGGCTCCTTAACTTGGAAAATTTCATGAAAAATAGAAATTTTCATGAAAAAATACACATGTACGGACTTTTTTTCGCAATGCCTGCAGATATTGGCCTGATTTTTAGTGTGTGGGCAGATAATGACCAGTTACAGATGGAGTTCGCGTTTTGTCCCGGTTGACCTACTTTTGACCGTTTACGGCTCTTGAACATAGAAAATTTCATGAAAAATAGAAATTTTCATGACAAACACATGTACGGACTTTTTTTCGCAATGCCTGCAGATATTGGCCTGATTTTTGGTGTGTGGGCAGATAATGACCAGTTACAGATCGAGTTCGCGTTTCGTCCCGGTTGACCTACTTTTGACCGTTTTACGGCTCCTAAACTTAGAAAATTTCATGAAAGACAGAAATGTTTATGAAAAATGCACATGTATGGACTTTTTTTCACAGTGCCTGCAGATACTGGCCTGATTTTTGGTGTGTCGCTTGAAAATAACCCGTTACAGATCAAGTTTGCATTTGGCCCTTGTTGATCTACTTTTGACTGTTTTACGGCTCCTTAACTTGGAAAATTTCATGAAAAATAGAAATTTTCATGAAAAAATACACATGTACGGACTTTTTTTCGCAATGCCTGCAGATATTGGCCTGATTTTTGGTGTTTAGGTAGATATTGACCAGTTACAGATCGAGTTTGCGTTTCGTCCCGATTGACCTACTTTTGACGGTTTTACGGCTCTTGAACATAGAAAATTTCATGAAAAATAGAAATTTTCATGACAAACACACATGTACGGACTTTTTTTCGCAATGCCTGTAGATATTTGCCTGATTTTTGGTGTGTAGGCAGGTAATGACTAGTTACAGATCGAGTTCGCGTTTCGTCCCGATTGACCTACTTTTGACTGTTTTACGGCTCCTTAACTTAGAAAATTTCATGAAAAATAGAAATTTTCATGACAAATACACATGTACGGACTTTTTTTCGCAATGCCTGCAGATATTGGCCTGATTTTTGGTGTGTGGGCAGATAATGACCAGTTACAGATGGAGTTCGCGTTTTGTCCTGGTTGACCTACTTTTGACCGTTTACGGCTCCTAAACTTAGAAAATTTCATGAAAAATAGAAATTTTCATGACAAATACACATGTACAGACTTTTTTTTCGCCATGCCTGCAGATATTGGCCTGATTTTTGGTGTGTGGGCAGATAATGACTAGTTACAGATCGAGTTCGCGTTTCATCCCAGTTGACCTATTTTTGACCATATGACAGAGATCCTGAACATAGAAAATTTCATGAAAGACAGAAATTTTTATGAAAAATGCACATGTATGGACTTTTTTTCACAGTGCCTGCAGATACTGGCCTGATTTTTGGTGTGTCGCTTGAAAATGACCCGTTACAGATCAAGTTTGCATTTTGCCCTTGTTGACCTACTTTTGACCATACGACACCTCCCGAACTTAAAAAAAGATTTACAAAATTTAACAAATGTTTCTAATTTGCCCCAGGCGGGGGCATTCGTGTCGTTCCGACACATCTAGTTTCCAGTAATATAACTTAAATTAATCAAAATTAAATTGTATACCCAAAATTAGATCAAAATCTTTTAAATTTTTTAAAATATTAACAAAAATAAAAAATTGGTACCTTAAATTTTGCCCAACTTTGACCATGGCACGTTTTTTTTCTGAAAGTACTGTTGATTTAATTTTCACAGCATGTTTTTGTTAGCATTTTGTCTGTTAAAATTTGAAACCAGTTGATCAAAAACTGTAGATTTTATTCAAGTTTTCAAGCACCATATATTATATTGTTTACATCTTGCAAGAAATCAGCGCCCCAGCTTCAGCTCTCAGTTCCTAAAATTTGGTAGACAATTAGATGTTTCCAAAATCCCCTACCATGCCAAGAATTTGGTCACTAGGACTTAATACCTTCGAAATATTAATGAAAAACTTCATTTTACCATTAAAAACCCATTGTTACACTTCAAGACTGCCTAATAACAAAACCACTGATCTGACTGTAATCATATATAATATACATATTTTTCTATACATTCTCTATGCACATGCCAAAAATGATGTCAGTATTGCGTAATTGTTTTAAGTTATGGGCCCAAACATTATGCACTTTGTAAAAAAACAAGAAATATATTTACTCCCTTAACAAGGGCATTGCTGAAGCTAGAGATCTTTTTTGTCAGGGATGTAACATTATTTAATCAAGATTCAATTGAATACCCAAAATTAGTTCTGAATTTTTCAAATTTTATAAGTTATTAGTATAAATATAAAATTAGTACCTTAAATTTTGCCCAACTTTGACCATGGCACGTTTGTTTCCTGAGAGCACTGTTGATATAATTTTCATATCATGCACACATAAGGATTTCAGCTTTGTTGTTTAGAAAGCTTACAGAAATTGGCCAAAAATTGTAGCTTTTATTAATGTTTTTATGAGACCATATCAGACCTTGGCTCTCTCCAGCCCCTCTTGAGTCACCTGTATGTTGACCTTGTTGAACTTTCAGCAAATTATGCATGCTTGAGGCGAAACATACACTGGGGCAGCCAGGCAGCTTATGGACAGCCACAGTTGATCCAGGTGTCCAACCCAACTCATCTAGTAGTTTTGACCAACAACATAACAATAAACAATTAATAAATTTTTATTGTTTTTTAATAACAAATTAAAGAAACATAGAAAAGGAATTTGTTAGTGTATAATAACAGGAAATTAACTTGCAGTTACTGATGATATAAGAATCTTGTATTGATGGATAGAATGTCACATATTCCAAATAACACCATGCAGTCACCTATTGTATTTTTCAGTTCAATTATAATGATAAAAAAGTAAATCATATTATTCATTACTAATCATTAGGGATCATATGAAGGAAATTAATGATAGACAAAGATGCAGTTGATAATATTAATCTAGATTTCTACTGTGTCTAGTTTGTACATTGATGTGAAATGAGTCCAAAATGAATATATTACATTTATTTTTTTAAATATAAATAAAAGCCATAAAACCAGATACTTATGATCATTATTTAAATGTGTGAATTTGGTATATTCTAGATTATCAACATCATTGTTTGGTGAAAACTGAATAAGTACCAGACATGGTGCAAATACTTTGCAATTGTATTTAAATACGAATATGAATATGTACTCCATTATAAAATTTTTTGCATAAAGAATGGGAATTCAGGTAAAAATGAAAGTATATGAATACCAGTGAAAATACTTTCAAAATGTATTCATGAATGCATTCATGAATATATTCTTTAATATTATTTTAATAATCATTTCAGTTATATTTCATTTTAAAAAATCATACGATTCTCATATTTTTTTATAAAATTATATTTGGGACAATATTTTTTAATAAATAGTTAAACTCTTATATGTTCTGCTTATAAGTTATATTGCCAAGTCAAAATCTGTGTGACAATAGTTCTCCATTTGTTAATAAAATAAATTAAATCAATCCTCTTCCCTGTCTCCAAAGGTACTATCAAAATCATACATTAGCTAAACTACTACAACTCATAATACAGCTTACATTTATTACCACATAAAACCAGCATGTGTCTCATTTTAAATTCATATTTTTTTATCATATATAACAGCTGAGCGCCGTGACCCATAGTCCCTTGTTTCATGTTTGTTGTTCTTTTAGCTCAGCGGACTGCACGTCATTTGCCTAGGCAAATATCCTTATAAACAAGAAATTAGGTCACTGTGATTTATATTCTACTGGCTATAGGAACCAAAAAAATGATTTGGGCGAATATCAGATTGGCAATTACAGTATCTTATAGGCCCGGAATCCTCTTACGCAACATATGAGCTTCTGGAAATATCTTCAGGTAAATCTAAAGTTAATTCATCGTGACATATTTTCTGCAAGGTACAGGGCTAAAAGATGGTCTTGAATCCCCCAGACAGTCTGACTGGGTTCAAATGGTGTCCGTAAACCCTAGAATATTTTAACCTAACATCCAGAGAAGTTCTGGGCAAATCTCCTTTGAAACCTGAAATTAGGTTCATAGAGCATTCTAATATAACATCCAGAGAGGTCTTTGGAAAGTTTTTGTCGAATCCCTAAACTAGATAACTGTAATCTTAATGCTGTGAGCTAAAGGAAAAACACGAATACACTGAAACTCAGATTGGTACAAATCATTACAGTTTGACCTAGATTCTTCTCACATAAAATTTTAGGTCCACACTCCATCAACAATTGAAACTGGGTCATGGTGATCTATATTTTGTGAGCCACAAGCAGCAAATCTAATTTTGAGCACCCAGAAAATCAAAAAGGGCATCAGTGTTAAATGTTTGATATAAAAAAATGTCTCCTTGGACATAAAAAATAAAGTCAGTGGGACCTATGTTCTCCAAGACTTTAGAAAGAACATGATTTGAGCACAAAATATGTTAGATGTACATGAATTTTAGCAGTTATCAAAGAAACTTATATTGGCAGCTAATGTTAACTGACACCAAAACCAAAAAAAAAAAAATTTCTTGAAAATAATTTCAAAAATCCATTGAGACATTGAGAACATAGGCAAAGATATCAAACTAAATCCCCAACCTTAATTTCTTGGCTTGTCAGACATGACTCAACCATATTTGCAGCCATATTGAATATCACCATAACGAAATACGGTATTGTCTTGGAGTTGGTTTCAGTAGATTCTTTGACCCTGACAACAGGGGCAAAGATACCAAAATCACACCCCCACCATGGAGTGTCATACATGTTCAAATGTACAATGGCCATATTGACAGCCATATTAAGTATCCCCAGAATCAAAAACGGTATAGTTTTGAAGATAATTTAAATAGTCCCCTGAGCCCTGAAAAACATAGACAATAACACCAAAATCAACCCCCTACCTTGATTCCTTGGCTTGTCATATGCGATTCAATGGTACAGCGGCCATATTGGCAGCCATATTGAATATGTCTTGGAAAAGGTTTCAATAGATTTCTTGACCCTGAAAACATAGGCAAAGACACCAAAATCATTCCCCTACCTCAATTACTTTTTGAGGAATGGATGATTTTATGGTACGGCGGCCATATTGAATATCACCTAAACCAAATACGATATTGTTATGGAAATTGTTTCAATAGATTCCTTGACCCTAAAAACATAGGTAAAGACACCAAAATCAATCCCCTACCCCAATTACTTTTCGAGTGTAGTATGATTCAATGGTTCGGCGGCCATCTTGGACGCCATCTTGGATTTCACCCTTTCTGCCCGCGATCCAGGATGTCTACCCAAGTTATTTTTACTCCGCTAAAGGTGTCCTACCTTGATCAAAAGTCAAAATAAGGGGACATACGATTGCACACAGGACCCCCCTCAACCCCCGGACTAACCCAGGAACGTCAAAGGCTTACCGGTCTAAATAGGTCACTGTGACATATTTTCTGAGTTACCAAGCGAAAACCTGAAAAGACATCGTCTGTCATAACAGGGCACAAACCGTAACTGCAAGAACCAGGTTGATCAAGCTTCACCTGTAAAAGTTCATGAAAGGTACTTTGGGAAAGCGGGAAATAGGTCAATGCGACTTATATTCCATGAATTATAGTGCGTATTATTTAAAAAAAGTTTTCTTTACGGATTCCTTGAATTTCCCGGATCACAAATTTTGACGAATTTCGCTAGAATTGATAGGGCAGTGAACACCAGATTTAAAGTGCTTTTCCACCTCTTCCCTAATTGTATTGTGATTTCTGTGTTTGCTTATAAGAACCATTTTCCATTTCCAATATTAATCATAAAACCTGTGCAAGTATCGAAACAACACCGGGGCCAATTATTTTGACCTGTTTCCTTTGGTATGTATGAATGGTACGTACATTTATGCTATAGCTACACCCCTTTCTCCTGGACTTCAGCATACTGCAGTATTTCTGCAGTTTCAAAGCATTTTTCATTTTTTTTCCCAGTATTATTCACAATTTTGCACAGAGTGAATGTAAGACCACTCGTTGAGAAAAGGCTACAGCTGATACTTTGCATGGCACAAAAAGTATAACCATTAGAACTGTGATGTTAATATTTATTAATATACAGACACGTTCTGGTAAACTCTTCTTGCAAATTCGAAATTAAGTCACTTATGACCTACATTTATATGTTATGGCCTTAAGTGGTGTTTCAGCTGCGCGTCTTTGCCCATAGGCCCCTTGTTTTAGTAATTAATGATGGACTTGCTCTGAAATTTGCCATGTTTACATTATACAGCTATATCCTTGCAATGAAACCACTGGTGTAACCAATAATTTATTTCGTTTTCTTTTCTCTTTTTACAAGACTATAATCTTATGGCTATTTTTTGGGCTTGTTATTAGCGAAGTAATCATATATTTTGCGTTAGACCATTAACCGAGATAATCTGCTATAGTCAGCATCAGTCCTATAATCCTACAAAACTTGACAAATTTTGAAGTACGAAATGTGACTGTCAGCTGAGCTTCAAGATCCATGGGTCGCTTTTTTTCTGCTTGTATACCAGGCCCGGAGGAAACCAAAACATAGTATGAAAGAACCAATAGTTGTGAAAAATGCTCTGAACTGGCCTTACAGATTTGTAGAGGTGCTTTGAAAAGCGTTTGAAAACCAGGGAAGTGTGGCAGACCTCTACGTAGTCTCCAGACATGACTGAATAGGACGTTTTAAATTTTTAGCTCAGCTGACTATACGTCATAAGGGTCCTTTGTCCGTCCGGCCGTTCGTTAACAAGGCACGTTTTGAAACCGTAAGATCTACGAATCCAAAATTTGATTTAGAGCAAGATGTTCCTCCTACCACAACAAAAAATAGGTCACTGCAACTTAATTCCTTCGAAAGGAAAAACGATGTTTCTTTAAAAAAAAAACTATAAATACACTTAAAGACAGCCCACTATGAAAACCGCTGGTGTTGATTCGTTCAAATTTGGCATATATGGTTCTCTGTATTTGTATCCACCAAAACAAAGTTTTGCGGATACTATGTTTTTGAACGGGTTCCGCCGCCGCCGTAATGGTTATCGGAGAACTCCTATGAGACTACTGGACCGATTTATCCGAAACTTACACCAATTATCGGGTCACATGTGAACTGGTGCCTAACCATTCGGCGTTGACCTCTGACCTTTCCTCTCTCAAGTGCGTCTATCTGTGCGTCTCACATTAACCCACATATCTTTGGACTCTTTTGCCAATAATGAAATTTTTATACACAAATGACGCCCTTGGATAGCTTTATAACATACAAAAAATGGTGGCGCCACCTGCAGCCATTTTTGCACAGCGTCCATCTGTTAGTCTGCCTGGGGTTAAAATCACTCATATCTCTGCAGTGGTTTGACTAATTCGGCATGCGTATACATCCTTGATAGCTTTCTTGATTTTATGACATGTGGCGCCACCTTCATTCACGTTCACGCTGCAGACATCCATACTCATATCTCCGGACTGGTTTGACATATCTTCCCGAAAATTTGCATGTTTTTAGATCTCACATTTATCATACACAAAACTGGTGGCGCCACCTTCAACCATTTTTGCACAGTGTCCATCTTTTCTTTTGACTTGGGTTAAAATGACTCATATCTTGGCAGTGGTTTGACTTATTCACCTGAAATTTAGCATGCGTATACATCCTGGAAAGCATTCTTGATTTTATTACAGGTGGCGCCACCTACAGTCATGTTTACGTGGCAGACATCCATGCTAATATGTATCACATCTAACACTATTTCCCCTTGCCACTCAATCAATGCCTCACTTAACCCGTCTTACTCTGATTTTGGCGGATACACGTAGTCGCTTTTCGACTACCCGTATTCTAGTTTACCTATGCACTTTGCTAGAAATTAGGTCAATATTGCGTAAGTTGTAGAATTAACATGTTGTAGATGTCAAAAACATCAGGAAATATATTTACAAATACTTTCGTGTTTACCGTTGAAGCTAGAGTCTTTTTTAAGATGTAACTATATTTATTTTTTATTTTATTGTATATCAGTTATTGGATCAGGATTTGTATTTTTATAGTTATAAGCATTAATTTAAAATCATTATCTTATATTATGCCCAACTTTGACCATGGCATGGATGTCCCATGATCTCCTACAAAACCGAAAACTGGGTCACTGCAACTGCGTTCCTTTGAAAAAATTATCAAACTGTTTTTCTTCATATTTAGCATAAATATTTCCCTATATAGTTCCTATGTACATGCCAGAAATTCGGTCAGTATTAGGTAATTTATAAAAGTTATGGTCCCAAAAAAATTGCTCTTTGTAAAAAATCAGGAAAAATACTCAACATGATAGTTGTTGAAGCTAGAGACTTTTTTTCATTAATATTACCTTATAAATCAAGATTCAGTTTTATACCCAAAATAAGATCTAATTTTGTAAGTTATTTTTATAGCATAAATATGAAGTCAGTACCTTAAGTGTTGCCCAACCTTGACCATTGCACTTTTTAGCTCAGCGGACTGTAAGTCATCTGAGCTATAGCGATCACTTTTTGTCCGTTCGGCCGTTTGTCCATTAACAGGGCACAAATCGTAACCACTGGACCTGGAATCTTCTTGCTTTACATCCAGAGAAGTTCATGAAAAATCTCCTTGGAAACCTGGAATAAGGTCTCTGATATCCATATTGTTCAAGCTATGGGGCTCTGAAGTACCCCCCCCCCCCAGAATAATGAAAAAATTGATACAAAAGCTCATGTATCTGAACAACTAATGCATTGATCACCATGATTCTTTGCATGGATATTGGTCATGAAATGTTTCATCAGTTTCTGCAGACTGGTGGCGCCACCTATATTTTTTCGATTTTTTACTATTTTTTCTCCATTTTGAGACCTTTAGACATGTGGTCATCTGTTTATAGGGAACAAATTGTAATGACTGGACCTAGAAATTTATATCTTGACATGCAGGAACGCCCATGGAAAAGTCTCCTTGGAAACCTAAAATTAAGTCTCTGTCACCCATATTGTCCGAGCTATGGGGCTCAGAAGTACCCCTCAGAATAACTAAAAATTTGATACAAAAGCTCTAGTATCAGAACAACTAGTGCATTGATCGCATGATTCTTTGCATGCATATGCACCATGGAGTGTTTCATCAGTTCCTGCAGACTGGTGGCGCCATCTTGACTTTTTTTTTAAATTTTACGCATTTTTATCTTTATTTTTTGAGACCATAAAAGATGTGGTCATCTGTTAACAGGGAAAAAATTATAATGATTGGACCTGTAAACTTCTTTCTTGACATCCCAGGAGGTCCATAAAAAATTTCCATGGAAACCTGAAATTAGGTCTCTGTCGTCCATATCGTCCAAGCTGTAGGGCTCAGAAGTACCCCCGAGAATGACTAAAAATTTGATACAACAGCTCTAGTATCTAAACAACTAGTGCATTGATCGGCATGATTCTTTGCAAGCCTATGCATCATGGAGTGTTTCCTCAGCTCTGAAGACTGGTGACTGTTTTTTTTTTTTTTTTAATATTTTTAACACATTTTTTATCTATTTTTGAGACCTTCAAAGATGCAGTCGTCCGTTAACAGGGCACAAATTGTAACCATTGGTCCTAGAATCTTGTAACTTAAATCCAGGGAGGTCTGTGAAAAATATCCTTGGAAACTTGAAATTAGGTCTCTGATACCCATATTCTCTGAGCTATGGGGCTTATAAACACCCCCCAGCATAATTAAAAATTTGATACCAAAAAAGGGCACAAATCATAACCATCGGACCTGGAATCTTCTAACTTTAAATCCAGGGAGGTCCATGAAAAGTCTCCTTTGAAATGTGAAATTAGGTCTCTGTTACCCATATTTTCTGAGCTGTGGGGCTTATAGGCACCCCTCAGAATAATTGATAATTGGATACCAAAGTAGGGCACTAATCCTAACCATTTAGCTCAGAAACTTCTTACTTGACATCCTGAGAGTTCCTTAAAAGTTCTTCCCAGAAACCTGAAATTTCACTGTGACCTATATTCTCAAAGTTTAGGGGTATGTTTGAGCACCCCAGAAATAATGCAGAATACACACAAATTGCCAGATTCCTCAGGAAAGGCTTGTTGGATTGTTATCAAATTTGTTGTGCTTATGGGTCTTGGTGAACATAATCTAAGATGCATGAACAATGATGCAACCTACATAATCTTAATTAGTTGCCTGTGCAAGGACATATTGTCATGACCCATGGGTCACTTGTTTCCTGTAAGTACATTCGATTTAAGTTTCACAGCAGGTACACATAAGGATTTGATCTGATAAATTCTGAAATTTGAAAATAAAATCTCAGATATTATGCTCGTTATTGAAGTTTTTTCAGAGGCTTTATTGTATTCATTTGCAGTGTCAAGCTCCAGGCAGCCCACTTCTGGTCACTACAGCCCTGCTTGGGTAACCTTGATGCAACACATGTCGCGCACCCCTGCTGTCACAGGTGTACAGTTATTCTTAAGTCACCACCAGCTCCCCCCCCCCCCCCCACCAAGTGTATTGCAATTATCGTTATTGTTTGAACTGTATTTCTATAATTGTAAAGCTGTTTCCTTTCCAACGTACTCAACTTCTCTTGAAATAGTAATTCAAAGAGTAATTCAGTAGATACCATGTTCTGGTAATGTAGCATTTTTTTAAAGAAATTAATTTCCTTATAAATAATTTAAGGAAATTAAAATATAATTTAACCCATTAGCAGGCATAATTTGATAATATATGAGCCTAATTATGGATAAATAAAATTGGATTTTTGAATTGTTAAGCAAGTTATTTTCTGATATTTATTGTTTTGCAGATTTAAAATAAATATTTTATAAAAATAAATGAATACATCTGTGCATAATAACCTGACCAAATAAGCTATAAATATTGATGCAATTTAGAATTATGAATCAACTTAAATATTCAGATTTATATGTTATACTGTAAATGTGTAGTAAAATTAATAAACTTAAAAAAATATATATATTCATGTCATACAAAAAATTGATCTAATGCAAACATTTGTTCATTATTTTTCTGCTTTATTAGAATGGGCATTAAAGTGTTTTGCTTTGTTTTTCGAGCTCTCTGCCTGTTTTTAAGATTTAATAATTAGGGCCACGCTTCAATAGAAACGGGTGCCCTGTAGTAAATGCCCTGTCCGTCTGACCGTCTGTCCGTCCACAAATTCATTTCCGGATAATTACTCCAGTTGCGATTCACATATGGATTTCAAACTTAATATATAAATTGCCCACCACTAAAGCAAGAACCCCATTGATTAGGGGTCATGAGGTCAAAGGTTAAGGTGTCAGGACTTCCATTTTTTTAAACTTTATGGGTGCATTTTCAGCCAAACTTTCCATGCCAGTCTTTTTATCTTGCACACATATGACACGTGCCAACAGGGAAACATCTCTATCAATCTTGGGGTCACAAGTTCAAAGGTCAAGGTCACAGGACCCATCCGTCCACATTCATTTAAAGATGATAACTCCAGTATGGATTTCAAACTTGAATTTTATATCGCCCAAACATCCTTCCTTATCTAGGGACCAGAGGTCAAGGTCACAATCCCCACATCTTTAAAAAGATTGTGAATGCATTTTAAGCAAAACCTTTCACACTAAAGGTTCCATTTTACACGTACAGCTCAACTACCAACAGGCAAATATCCCAATCTCCATTAGGGTCACAAGGTCAAAGATCAAGGTCACAGGAGTCATCTATACACGCATTGATTTCCAAAACCTTTCATAACTCAAGTTTGGATTCATCTATAGATATCAAACTTAATATATATATATGGCCTATCAAAAAAGCAAGAACCATTTTGATTTTTGGGTTGTGCGGTCAGAGGTCAAGGTCTGAGGACTCATATTTCTAAATTGTGTGAATGCCTTTTCTTGCCAGTCGTTCCATCTTGCTGCAGTGTTTTAATACTGTTTTAGGTCAGTTTCCTCTCTGTTTCTGCATGTAATCAGGTCTTTTATTATATTTTTCCAAGCATCACTCAGCCATCACTAGAAGTCTATGGGCCTTCAGCGGGGCCATTCCTGGCCTGTCGGTATTCATCTAGTTATGAATAAACTTTATTTCCTGTAAGCATTGTTGAATTAAATTTCATATCCTGTATGTTATGCAAGGGTCTTCTAACTCCCCGCCATTGAGTCCCTTCACCTGAGCACAAGGGACAATGGTTTTATTGCAACAGCAAACGAATATATTAAATAAAGAAAATATATACAGAGGTTCAGTGGTGTTGGAATACTCAGGATTACGGAATACTCATCCCAAGATTTTTACCTTCAAGGTCAACTTCGGCTGAGCACAGTGACCCAGTGGTCCCTTGTTTCCTTTGAGCACTGTTACTTTAGTTTTCACAGCTTGTACACACAAGGATAAAATCTTTCATAATCTGAAATTTGAAAGCAGTTGGTCAAAACTGTAGCTTTTGTTCAAGTTTTCAACCACCATGTCAAGTATTGTTTACATCAAGCTGCCCATTACCCCCCCCCCCCCCCCCACCCCCACCCCCACACCTCTTACATTACCCACTTCGCTCTTGGCTCTCATTGCCGAACAGAGTCTCAGTTTCTCTCAGTTGTACAATTTTGCTTGTAAGCACTGATGATTTAATTTTTATAGGATGCACATATATGGATTTAAGCTTTTAAGGTCTTAAATTTGATATTAATTTGCAGCTTTAATCTTAGTTTTTAGCTCAGCTGACTGAAAGTCATCTGAGCTATAGCGATCACTCTTTGTCCGTCGTCCGTCTGTCTGTCTGTCCGTCTGTCTGTCTGTCTAATCGTAACCACTGGACCTTGAATCTTCTTACTTGACATCCACGGAGGGTCATGAAAAATCTCCTTGGAAACCTAAAATTAGGTCTTTGTTACCCATATCATCTGAGCAATGGGACTTCGAAGTGCCCCCCTGAAAAATGGAAAATATGATACAAAAGCTCAAGTATATAAACAACTAATGGATTGATCCTCATGATTCTATGCATGTATATTGATCATGGAGGATTTCATCGGTTTCTGCAGACCGATGGCACCACCAGCATTTTTTAATTTTTTTTTTTTACGATTTTTTTTTTCTCTATTTTTGAGACCTTAAAAGATGTGGTCATCTGTTAACAGGGCATAAATCGTAATCATTGGCCTGGACATCCCAGGAGGTCCTTAAAAAATCTACGTGGAAACCTGAAATTAGGTTACTGTTACGAAGACAAATTGCTCAGGGGAAAACATTGGGCCGATCCCGGTTTCGAACCCATGTCGATGGCGCACAAGCCCGGCGTACTAACAGGTTCGCTAGAAAAGCAAGCTTCCCTAGCGAGACTGTTCCGTCCGCTTTTATGTCACCCCGTAACACATCCCCTCTTAACAGGGTTCTGCCATCAGAACAAGACTAATAATCCCAGGAGTCACACTTTGGTGAGCTTATTCCCTGGGCCACAAAGTTTACCGTCACGTTGGACGAGCCCCTATTTGTCACGAAAACCAATTTCTCAGGGGAAAACACTGGGCCGATCCCGGTTTCGAACCTATGTCGGTGGCGCACAAGTCCGGCGTACCAACCACTTCGCTAGAAAGGCAAGCTTCCCTAGCGATCTGTTCGGTCCGCTTTTATGTCACCCCGTAACAGTTACCCATTTCATCCGAGCCATAGGGCTCAGAAGTAACCCCCCCCCCCCCCAGAACAACTAAAAATTTGATACAAAAGCTCCAGTTCTTGAACAACTAATACATTGATCACCATGATTCTTTGCATAGATATTGATCATGGAATGTTTCATCAGTTTATGCAGAATGGTGGCGCCACCTGCATTTTCTTCAAATTTTACGCATTTTTACTCATTTTTTTTATACCTTCAAAGATGTGGTTGTCTGTTTACAGGGCACACATCGTAACCATTGGACCTAGAATCTTCTATCTTGATATCCTATGAGGTCCATGAAAAATCTCCTTGGAATCCTGAAATTAGGTCTCTGTTACCCATATCCTCCGAGCTAAGCTTCAGTTGAATGGGGATACCACCTAAAAATTTGGCATTCAGATGATAAAATTCCTTTTGTGAATGTTTTCGTAGTCAGCTGAGCGTCATGACCCATGGGTCACTTGTTAGAATACCATGTCATAAAAATAACAGCTGTTTACATCAGGCATAGCCTATCAGCCATAGGTTGTTTATGTTACCATTGACGGGTCGAATAAACAAGAACAATCTTAAATTCAGTTTTGTTCAGACTGAAATTTTTGGATTTAAAAAAAAACTTATCCGGATTTGAGTCCCAAGCTCAACATTTTGCAAATTTGTTATTAATTTTAATTTTTAATATTCAAAAGATTGATTTGTTTGAATATATAATAAGATGTAAATACTTTGTAGAAATTCATTCTTATCCCTTAAAGTTGGCTAGACCAAGGTATGATTAACACTGGTACACTCAATTGAGCAGGAATATTAGGCAAACTTTCATGAGATTAAATTTTTAGCTCACATTGCCATATATTTAACTGTTGAGAAATATTACATTTACACATTTCTTTGTTTTTGAAATTTATCCTTTCATATAACACTTAGGCCAATTACTATTCTTTTTCTTATTGAATCATTAAATGTTTTCTAACCACAAGTGTTATATATTACACATAGCACATGCAATGTATACCAAATTTGCTTGTTTTAACTTGCTAATCAAATTTGCTTCATGCTCATTTGAAAATGGAAAATTTAAATTGTTTAATGCATTTTATTTCAGTTAATAAATTAGATGTGTATTATTATGCTTTAGCTTATGTCCATTATTCTTTACAGGGCTTCGTTAGATCCAAATGGATATATTAACATGCATATTACAGTCACATAGTTGAAATACTGAAACTTTTACAAATACATGTGATCATGACAGGCTCCTCCACCTGTCATGTAGTCGATAATAGTGCACAGTCAACACAACCACTAGGATTATATACAGATATTCTCAGTATCAATTTCAGCTGAGCGCCGTGACCCACAGGTCCGTGTCCTGTAACAAAGAGATATGAAATAGGTAGTGTGAGGGGTTTTAGTAATAGATGGATTCTCCGTGATATTACCGTCTCACAGTTCATGACTATTTCATTTGTTTTTCTCATATAGTTGGTGTATGGCACCAAGCAATTTATTACCAGTGCAATGTTTCAGGTATTCCATTAACCTTAAGCTTATTATTTCAGTTTGATATGACGAGAGAGGCAATTAAGGTTGTTTACAGCGTGTTGTTTTGCTTGTACCCATTGTCTGTCCAGTTTCTACAGATGCAGCATTAAGTAAAGTCTATTCTTCTAAAATGTTGTACACAATTCTTTGTATTTCTGAACCAGCTTACCTTTTAATGATGTACATTTTTGTGCTTATTTTTTAATATAATGATGTGTACATCAGTGTGGTAAGAATGAATGTTATAAGAACTGTGATCGAATTGGCTGAAATGGCCAGGTGGTTAGAAAACGAGAAGTATAGCATCTTGACTGGATGCAATCAGGGCACAGGTTGGGAAGAGTAAATCAAACAGGGGACAAATAACTGTGTGAACCTGTGATCTGCAGTAGAACACAAAGTCATTGGGACTTGTGAAAGGGGGGGGGGGATGTCCATTGGACCAGCAGGTCATGTGACTGTTGGTAAAGGGATATTAATAACCAAGCAAGTTTTTAAACGTATGCCTGGAATTTTGCTGGGCGAGCAAGTCTTTTGGTGTGAAGGAAATCCACTGGATGAATGTAAGTGATGTGACTGGTAGTAGAAATCATATTGGGTCAGTAGGTCAATTGCCCAGTGAGAGGGCATGCTTTTGGGCCAGCCGACAAGTCATGTGACAGGGATTCTTTTTGACCGGCTGTTGTAAGATCCCCTGACAACAAAAACGTGACGATCGCAGGCTGTCATCTTGTTGCTGGGAGGCCAGGGATGTTAGAGCGTGATGGGTGTATCATTTGGCATATCACACTTAAGCTTCTGTATAAAGTATCGGTTATAATGTGAAGTAAACTTTGTTGCCAGAACAGTCTCGTTTCTTTTTGTTGTCTGATCTTTGGTTGTGATAACTCCGATTACTTAATTAGTCCCCACCGTAAGGAGGCAGGACTACTAAACTGGTCCATGTTTGTTCGTCCGTCAGTCCCGCCCTATTCTCATACCAAATATCTCTAAAATCCCTGCTGCTTTCTTCAACCAAATTTCACAGACTTTCTCCGCACATGACTGACCTGATTATAACCCGCCCGTGTCGCCATCTCTATTTGCGACTTTCTGTGGTCAAAAATGGTCTTCAGTGACTTCCCTCCTGATAAATCAGTAAATAAAAACACTTTAGCCTTCAATTCTTATAAAAGGATTCCAGGGAGCTAATGGAATTCAAAGAATACTATTTTGAAAAAGAGTTATTTTCGGACGGATGATTCCGCAGGACGTAGAATTTTTGTGATTGCGAAATTTGCCGACTTCACGTTTTCATATAAGGGGCAAAATTTTTTACCTTTAATTCATGAATCATTTTTTTAGCGAATCTGTGAGCTTATGCGATGGCGCGTAGTTTTATAAGAATCGATTTGGTAAATGCAGCTTTACAAAGCAGTGTAGCCAATTGAAAAAGGCTTTCTGTGTTTGAAAACAGATTTGACAACATGCCAGGTTTCAGCAGCCAAGTCAAGAGATCACTCAGTTCAACCAGGTGGGGTCCCGACATCACCATGGCAACTGATCTGGCTCTCTCTGGTGTCTACACAATGTATTTAGACGTCTAGATACATCGTCTAGAAGCAAAATGCCCAGATTAGTACTATTGGAACTATATCTTTCAACTGTTTAAAAACTTGGTGTGCATTTTTAGCGAATCTGTTAGCTTTTGCAATGGTGTGGCATCGTCCGTTGTCCGTTGTGCGTCATAGCTATCTCAAAAAGGGCAGGAGCTATCATCACCAATATTTTTGCAAAAATTAGTCATCTAAAAAAAATTCTATCGGATTTTGCTTATTTCTTGGCTAACAGCATTTTCTTAGATTTTATAGGGATGAAGCTAAAAAAACATTAAAAAATGTTCTCAGAAACCATGCTGCCAAATTGTCCGTTCATCTGTCCCAGTAAGCCTCCCTGACAGAAAGAACATATCCGAAATATCCTGACTGATACATTTTAGTTTTAAAATGTCCTATTCCGAAACTTGCAGGTCCAAAATGTCCATTTTCCTGAAATCATAATGACTAAGGTAGATATGCAGGACATAAGAGGATCAACATTAAATTTTAAAAATAAATCTCCATTCATACTCCCAAACTGTGCACAGGTTCGCATTAGGCCTGTAGGCCTTGTTCAATGATTACCCCATTTTTTAGACGTGTAATCATTTCACTGCTTTGATTTTTGCCTGAAGATGGCACTACCTGTAGGAGGTTACTCTCTGTGAGTAATGTCCCCAAGTCCTCCTACCAAACCCGAAACTGGGTCACTGCGACTTCATCCTGTCGAGAAACGTAGAAGAAAAAAAAACATTTTCCATTGAAAACCTATTGTTAAAGTGCCCAATATTAAAACCACTGATGTTTTGTTTATATCTGGCATAAATATTCCTCTATATACTTCTTAATGTGCATACAAGAAATAAGACAATATTGCGAAATTCGTATAAATTTTGGATCAGAAAAAAATATTCACTGTCAATTTAGATTTAATTGTATACCAGAAATAAGATCGGAATTTTGTATTTTTTAAGGGGTTTGCATAAATATAACGCCTTAAATTTTGCTCAACTTTGACCATGTCACATTTTTTACCTGTAAGCACTCTTTAATTTTTATTAGCTCAGCTGACTATAAGTCATCTGAGCTATAGTCGTGGTCCATTGTCCGTCGTCCGTCCGTCTGTCCGTCCGTCCGTCCGTCCGTCCGTAGATGTGGCACGTTTTGAAACCGTAAGACCTAGGAATCCAAAATTCAGCATAATGTTAGATGTCCCCAAGATCTCCTACCAAGCCGAAAACTGGGTCTTTGCGACTTCATTCCTTTGAGAAATTAAGGAAAAACCTCAATTTTTTATTAAAAACCTATTTTCACACTTTAGGACTGCCTAATATCAAAACCACTCATCTGTTTTTCCTCATATTTCCTATAAATAATCCTCTATATAATTCCTATGTACATGCCAGAAATTAGGTCTGTATTATTTAATTTAAAAAAGTTATGGGCCCAAACATAATGCATTTTGTAAATAATCAGGAAAGAAATTTTATCACTTAACACAAAACTTGTTAAAGCTAAGCACTTATTTTCCAGTAATATTACTTTTATTAATCAAAATTAAATTGTATACCCAAAATTAGATCAAAATCTTTTAAATTTTTAAAAATTTGTACCTTAAATTTTGCCCAACTTTGACCATGGCACGTTTTTTTGCTGTAACTGCTGTGGATTTAATTTTCACAGCATGTTTTTGTTAGCATTTCAACTGTTAACACCAAAAATTTGAAACCAGTTGATCAAAAACTGTAGATTTTATTCAAGTTTTCAAGCACCATGTCACATATTGCTAGTGTTATGCAGTTTGCTAGAGCTCAGCTCCCGAGCTTCAGCTCTAAGTTCCTTAAATTTGGCATACAGTTAGATTTCTCCAAAATCCCCTACCATGCCAAGAATTTGGTCACTAGGACTTAATTCCTTCAAGATATCAATGAAAAACTTCATTTTTCCATTAAAAACCCAATGTTACACTTTAAGACTGCCTAATATCAAAACCACTGATCTGACTTTGATCATATATAATATACATATTTTTCTATACATTCACTATGCACATGCCAGAAATGATGTCAGTATTGTTTTTTTTTTAAGTTATGGGCCCAAACATAATGCACTTTGTAAAAAATCAAGAAATATATTTACTCCCTTAATAAGGGCATTGCTGAAGCTAGAGATCTTTTTTGTCAGGGATGTAACATTATTTAATCAAGATTCAATTGAATACCCAAAATTAGTTCTGAATTTTTCAAATTTTATAAGTTATTAGTATAAATATAAAATTAGTACCTTAAGTTTTGCCCAACTGTGACCATGGCACGTTTGTTTCCCGTGAGCACTGTTGATATAATTGTCATATCATGCACACATAAGGATTTCAGCTTTTTAGTTTAGAAAGCTAAAAGAAATTTGCCAAATATTGTAGCTTTTATTAATGTTTTTTATGAGACCCTGTCAGACTTTGGCTCTCTCCAGCCCCTCTTGAGTCACCTGTATGTTGACCTTGTTGACCTTTCATCAAATTATGCACGCTTGAGGGGAGAATCCAGGCAGCTTATGGCCAGCCACAGTTGATCAAGGTGTTCAACCCAACTCATCTAGTAGTTTTAACCAACAACATAACAATAAACAATAAATTAATAAATTTTTATTGGTTTTAAATAACAAATTAAAGAAAAATAGAAAAGGAATTTGTTAGTTTATAATAACAGGAAATTAACTTGCAGTTACTGATGATATAAGAATCTTGTATCGATGGGTAGAATGTCACATATTCCAAATAACACCATGCAGTCACCTATGGCATTTTTCAGTTCATTTTTAATGATAAAGAAGTAAATCATATTATTCATTACTAATCATTAAGGATTATATGAAGGAAATTAATGATAGACAAAGATGCAGTTGATAATATTAATCTAGATTCCTACTGTGTCTAGTGTGTACATTGATGTGAAATTAGTCCAAAATGAATTTTTTACAGTTATTTTTTAATATAAATAAAAGCCATAAAACCAGGTACTTATGATCATTATTTAAATGTGTGAATTTTGTATATTCTGGATTCTCAACATCATTGTTTGGTGAAAACTGAATAAATACCAGACATGGTGCGAATACTTTGTAATTGTATTTAAATACGAATATGATTATGTACTCCATTATAAAATTTCTTGCATAAAGAATGGGAATTCAGGTAAAAAATAAAAGTATATGAATACTCGTGCAAATACTTTCAAAATGTATTCATGAATGCATTCATGAATATATTCTTTAATATCATTTTAATAATCATATCAGTTATATTTCATTTTAAAAAATCATATGATTCTCTTATTATTTTAAATAAAAATTATATTTGGGACAATATTTGTAATTTTTTTAATAAATAGTTAAACTCTTATATTATATGTTCTGCTTATAAGTTATATGGCCAAGTCAAAATCTGTGTGACAGTAGTACTCCATTTGTTAATAAAATAAATGAAATCAATCCTCTTCCCTGTCTCCAAAGGTACTATCAAAATCATACATAAGCTAAACAACAACTCATAATACAGCTTATATTTATTACCACACAAAACCAGCATGTGCCTCATTTCTAAATAATATTTTTTTATCATATATAACAGCTGAGCGTCGTGACCCATAGGTCCCTTGTTTAAATATATTTAATGATACACACATATGAAGAAGGGGGCCTATTTTAAATGAGGGTCTGCCCAATTGCTGGGGAGACTACGGCATCTCCGATGCTCGGAATGTCTAGTTGTCATTATTTAAACTGCAATGCCTAAGACTGTTGATATATTTCTGGATGTTGCACATGTATATTTGTTTGAAGTTTGTGCCAGAAGAGTCGATCCAATAGGTAAGGTAGACTATTATTGTACAAGTGAACTAAATCCTTCAATACAAGAATTATGTATAATCATATACGAATGGAATATTGATAAATTATGATAACAATATTTTCAAATTAGCATAAATTATTATCAGGTCTTGGATCCCAAGCGTTACATGTTACATATTTATAAATATTAATGAAATATATTTTTGTGTGTAGAAGTAAATGCGAGTGATCTGCAAGCTGTATATTAAGTTTTCAGTAGTAAATTCTAATCGGTTTAATTTGTAGCTTATTTATTACAACTCTGAGCGAAGGTGCTTAAAGCCATTATTCAAATATTAGGAGTAAGATATCTCTTGAATGTTCAGCTAGGACGATTTTCTAAATGAAACCTTAGTATTAAGTATTTAATGTATTTTCCGTTTTCATCGGTAAATTATAATAGATTTAATTTTATAGATGATCATAAAGTCATGGTAGAAGGCTGTTTTATACCATTATTTATATGTTTTAATTTTGTTATCTCTTGAATTTTCAACTTTGATTTTCCTAAATGGAATGAAATTCCTGAATTAAAATATTGAGATCACAAATGGCTGTATTCTTTATAGCATTTCATTCACATACCTTTAAGCTGGCTAGACCTTGCTGCATGTGCATAACACTGGTGCACTCAGTCAGTCAGGATTATTTTGTAAATGTCCCAAGGAATTTATATTTTAGCTCGCCTGATCATATGTTCAACTCCTTTGAGTAAAATTCACTACTTTAACACATTTTATTCATAAATGAAATGTTTTATTTCACTTTACTCTTAATCTTTTCTGTTCCAATCACATTTTAAATATAGAAAAAGGGTTGACAAGGTGTGTCAGTACTGTATTAATTGTGGCTATAAAGAAAACTGAAGATGAATTTAATTTTGTATTTGATTTGAGACATTCGTGACAAAAATATGGACAAAAGTCTGCAAATACCAAACGGGAATAACTTTGTAAATATAAAACAATTTGTAGCATTTAACTTCTTGTTATCTGTGTATAGGCCTATATTTGTACAAGAATATTTATGTTTAATTTGTGCAGTAATATTTATTCATTTATTTAGTCTTTTTTTTTTTTTTTGGTCATCCGACTATAAATCATCTGTGCTATAATCATGGTCCTGTATCCGGCCATCCGTAACAGGTCGCGTTTTGAAACCGTTGGACATGTGAATCCAAAATTCAACATAAAGATAGATGTCCCTATGTTCTCCTACCAAACCCAAAACCTGGTCACAGCGATTTCGTTCGTTCGAGAAATGAAGGAATATGCTCTAAGCCTCTTGGCGCCAACACAAGAGCATATCAATAAACGAATGTGGAGTAGGATTACTGCTCTAAAAGCTGTGCGCTATAAGAAGGACGGACCTTAACTGGAGGCAGCTACACACATATATCAACAATGGATCATTTATATACGGATCCATAGCTTTCTTAGGTGCAGCTAACTCGCGCTTATATAAACTGAAGTTCAACAAAATTAAGCCCTCAGAGCAGCCTTAAGAGTTAGTTGATTTACTGAAACATCAGAACTAAGAGCACGCACAAAACACACCGACTGGTAAAGACTAGATGACAGAACAATTCTTCAATACTTGCAACAGGATAAAACATAAACTCAATACAGATCTTAACAAATGACCACAAGCATACAATAGCCAAAAATAAATTCTTTTCGCCTCTAGACATAATCCTACCACATGTAGAAAGAGACTTGCACCACATCCACTAAGCAAGCATTATTTTCAAGTCAGCTTGATCTTACCTTGCACCCATTTTGGTATTTAGACCCTTCGCTATTTATAAAGCTATAGTTTTTCATCTCTATCTCCTCTGATTTTCTCCTCAACTTTGGGCCTAATAGTAAATAGATAATAATTAAACATTCAATTAGATATCATCTTTATCGTTGCTGAAGGAGCGCCTAGGGCAGGGTCCCCGACTTCCTCAACTATTTAAAAAAGAAAGAAATGAAGGAAAAAGCTGTTTTCCAATAAAAGCGTATTTTTACACTTTGAGGGTACCTTATTAGCTCAGTTGACTATAAGTCATCTGAGCTGTAGTTGTGGTCCATTGTCCGTCGTACGTCTGTCCGTCCGTCAGACTGGCACGTTTTGAAACCGTTAGACCTACGAATCCAAAATTTGGCATACTATAAGATATCCCAAAGATTTCCTACCAACCGAAAACTGGGTCACTGCGATTCGTTACTTCGAGAAATTGAAGAAAAACTTCAAATTTCAATCAAAAACCTATTATCACACTTCAGGACTGCCTAATATCAAAACCACTTACCTGTTTTTCTTAATATTTACCAGAAGTATTCTCCTATATATTTCCTATATACATTCCAGAAATTAAGTCCGTTGAGTGTAATTTCTTAAAGTTATGGGCCCGAACATAATGGACTTTGTAAAAAATCAGGAAAAATATTTTTATTCACTTAACATGAAAATATTTGAAGCTATACACTTTTTTTACAAGTATATAACTTTGTTTAATTAAGATTAAATTGTATACAAAAAATCATATCTGAATTTGGTAAATTTTTATGTTATTAGCATAAAAATAAAATCAGTACCTTAAATTTTGCCCAATTTTTACCATGGCACATTTTTTTCCTGTGAGTAGTGTTGGTTTAATTTTCACAGCATGTAAGCATAAGTACTTTTGTTTAAATCTGAAATTTGAATATAATAGCTTGAAAATTAGGCCAGTTATTGAATTTTTTCTTGAGGCTCTATTATAATAACTTGCTTTTGTCCAGATACAGGCAGCCACCTCCTGGGTTCTTGATTTGTTACAGTCACTGGGGGAGATCCCCTGCTGTGACAGGTGTACTGTTATTCTCATGCCCCCCCCCCCCCCCCCCAACACTACCTATCAAGTGTTATGCAGTAATTGATATTGTTTGCACTGTATTTCCTTAAGTTTAATGCTGTTTCCACTCCAATATACAAAACTTTCTTTGAAAAAGTATTTCAAGGAGTAATCCAGAAGATGCCATGTTGTGTTAATGTAGCATTTTTAAAGAAATCAATTTTTTTAAGTGATTTTAACAAATTAAAATATAATTTATCCCATCAGTATGCATAAATTTATAAAATATGAAGCAATTTATGGATAAATCAAGGCACAATTGTGAAATCTGAATCAAGTATATGTTTAGATATTTTTTGTTTTGCAAATTTATAAGATATATTTTTGTGGTAAAAAATAGATATACATTTTTAGCGAACTTGTGAGCTTATGCGATGGTGTGGCGTCGTCCGTCGTCTGTCGTCCGTCGTCTGTACTTTAACCTATACTATCTTTAAAACGGCAAGAGTTAGCATCACGAAATTTTATGCAAACAATTAGTCATCTAAAAAATATATATATATTTTGGTTATTTTTTGGCTAACTGCATTTTCTTAGATTTTATAGGGAAAAAGCTAAAACACCTTTAAAAATCTTCTTCTCCGAAACTGTTCAGCCAAATTGTCGAATATTTCACAGAAATGATCCCTGGAACAATCTTTCTCAAGTTTGTTCGAATGGTTTAATGGCCGAGTTACAAGAAGTTGAACTTAGTCACTTGTCCAAAAAAGCATGCTAAAATTAAAATCTCAGAAACGGCTGGAGCTATCATCACCAAATTTTTATACCAATGTTGGTCACATGAGTAATATCTGAAATTGAGGTATTGGTGGCGCCACCTGCATCGGCCCTTTTTGTACGGGGGTCATCAGTACTTGTATCATACTGACGGCTACAAAAAACTTCTTCTCTGAAACCATATGGCCAAATTGTTTAATATAGAAATGATCCTAGGGTAGTGCTTTCTGAAGTTTGTTCAAATGGTCTCAGTTCAGTGACTTTTGGCTGAGTTATGGGAAACTGAATTTAGTCATATGCCATAACAGCCCATTTTAGCTCAGCGGCTACAAAGATCTTCTTCTCAAAAACCACTGGGCCAAATTCTAAAATCTGACACATTAATTATCCTTAGATGTTGATAATTCAAGTTTGTTCCAATGGTTTTGGTTCAGTGATTTTTGGCTGAGTTATTGGAAGCTGAGTTTTAACTGACGCCATTGATGCCAATTTGTTTAATATTTTACAAAAATGATCCCCTTAATAATTCTTATAATAATTGTCTTTTATGGTTCCAAAGAATGAATTTGGCTGAATTATAAAGATTAATTTTAGTCATTTTACCATATATGTTAGCTGTGTGAAGCAGATACATCTAGCCTGGCACCAGTTTATCAGCATCCATTACATCATGCCTCTAGACATTTAGATTTCAGGTTATCTATGGTTTATATTGACAAGATTGTTTTTTAAAAGCTTTTAAAAATTGTAGATTTATGATTTTAGATATTTCTCATGCCACGCAATGTTTACAATCACAGGTATACAGCTCTCTGTGGGTATATAAAGACGGCTGTACATGGATTATAAATAATTGGTATCCATACTCAACTTATTTCAAGATTGGAGATAGCATCATGAAATTTAATGCAAAAAAATAAGCCATCTGAAAAACTCTGCATTTTCTTAAAATTTATAGAAAAAAAGCTATAAAAACCTTTAAAAATCTTCTCCTCTGAAACGGTCAAGCCAAATTGTTCAATATTTCACAGAAATAATCTTTTATACCAAATATCTGAAGTTTGAACGAATGGTTCAAGTTTGGTGAATTTTGGCCGAGTTACAGGAAGTTGAACTGAGTCATCTGTCCAAAAAAGGATACTAAAATGACATTCTCAGAAATGGCCAGAGCTATCATCACCAAATTTTATGCCAGTGTTGGTCACATGAGTCATATATGATATTCAGGTATTGGTGGCGCCACCTGCATTGACCTTTTTTTGTACAGGGGTCACTGGTCATCTGTACATTAACCCATAATTTCTCAGGAATAACAGGAGCTACCATCCCCAGATTTTATACAATAATCTGTCACATATCAAATGTTGTGGGATTTAGCTTTTTTTTTCTTTTTTTTTTGCTATCTGCATTTACTTATATTTTATAGGGAAAAAGCTGAAAAACCTTTAAAAGTCTTCTTCTTGTAAACGGTCCAGCCAAATTGTTCAATAATTTACAGAAATGATCCCAGAGGCAAGCCCTCTCCAGTTTGGTCAAATGGTTTGCATTTGATGAATTTTAGCAGTTTTACGAATTTGAACAGTCATTTGGCCAAGTAACCATACTGACATAGTAATCTCAGAAATGACATAAGCTAGCATTACCAGGTATTATGCAAATGTTGGTCACATGACTCATATTTGAAGTTGCAGATTTTGTGGTGCCACCTACATTGACCTGTTTTTTATGGGCAAAAACCTCATAATTTTAGCCTCTTTCAGCTTTAATTGTTTATGATGAAACTGTCAAGTGTGGTGGCCGTGGCCAAGAGATAACACGAGCTCGATCTTAACTCCAACAAGTTTATTACCACCTGACTACGTGTGTACAAGTTCTTGCTCCCAGCATGCACCGGGGTCCACAGCACTTTGACAAAAAACAATAATCCGAATACCGGAACTGGGGACGGATATTACATCTCCCCCGCGCTTACTCCATATCTCCGACATACATTAATATTTAATATGTGAGAAATGATATGTTTAAATAACCATCTTACTTTGCAAATGATTTGCATATATATTAAAAACTGACCATTTGTGGATTATTTTGTACTGACTCAAAGGAATGTAATGTCTGATTTATCTGTTATCAATTTTACAGTATCCTGAAACTATGGTCAAACTGTAACTATCTAATATATAATACTGTCAATCATTGAATAAAATCTTTCATCCAAGCTGGTTTCTCTCTAACTCTGGTGGATCTCCTTAGTGCAGTTTGTAAACCTTCATTACATATTTCAGGTTCACTGGTATCCGGTAAAACGGTTCCAGTATCATTCTCGATAATAACATCATCATTGCTGTCTACACCTGTATTCTCTACAGTGTTTGTGCTGGAGTTATTATTTGGCATAACATACTTATTTAAATGTCCTGTACTTCTCATCTTCCTTACACTAGTCGTGCTTTCTATCACAACTGCTTTGCCTTCCTTCTCTATCACTCTATATGGTTCCGGTTCATAAGCAGGTGACAATTTATTTTCTCTCTGTCTCAGTAACATCAAATCACCTTCATCAATATTACTGTGCGAATCTGCATATTCTTTCTGTCTCAACTTTCTATGTGCATCCCTATCTCTCAGTAGAATCTGCCAATCAGCTTCAGTGATTCTGTCTTCGGGTATTGCTAACTTGGGCAATTTATCTTTCAATTTTCTACCCATCAAAAGTTCCCCAGGTGAAATCCCTGTTACAGTGTGGGGTGTTGTACGATAATGGAAGAGGAATTCCTCTAATGCCCTTTTCCAATCTTTCCCTTCAAGCTGTGCTATTCTGACAACTTTCAGAAGAGTTTTATTGTATCTTTCTACCTCACCATTGCTTTGAGGCCAATATGGAATACCTTTCTTATGAGCTATACCTAGATACTCTAGGAAACTTTCAAATTCACGGGTAGCAAATGGCGGACCGTTGTCACTCCTTATTGTATCTGGAAGGCCATGGGTTCTAAACATAGCCTCCATGCGATGTATTACATGAGATGCATCAGTTTTCCTCAAGAGAACTACTTCAGGCCAACGCGAGAAATAGTCAATAACCACCAACAGGTGATTCCCCCCTGGAATTTCTAATAATTCTACAGCCAATTCTGACCAAGGACCACTAGGTAATGTAGTCGATATCATGGGTTCCTGCTTTGGTCGTGTGCCTACCAGTTGGCAGGGGTGGCAAGACTGAATTCGTTTTTCTACCTGCTTGTCCATATTAGGCCACCATACTTTGCTCCGAAGTCTAGATTTAGTACGGACCATGCCCTGATGGCCCTCGTGAGCCAATAAAATAGTCTGTTCCCACAACTCCTCCGGCATAACGATTCGACTATACCACGCATGATTAAGTCCCCATATATCCATAATTCATCTTTAACGGCTTTATAAATTGTGCCAGAGAGCTTTGACCAATCACTGTTTCATATACAATTTTTCACGGTTTGGAGCGTTTCGTCAGCTACAGAGGCATTTTCTATTGCCTTTTAAGTAAGAGCCACCGGTACGGAATCCGTAACAACAGTGTATGCAAATAACTCTGTATCTGACTCACGAGTAGTGTCATGTACTGGCAGTCTGCTCAGCACATCTGTATAATTGTGCTTGCCAGGTACATGCGACAAATGAAATGTAAATTGCTGTAAATATAGTAACCATCTTTCAATGCGCGCGGATGGCGGTTTGGAACGTGGACTGAGAACATGCAACAGTGGCTTGTGATCAGTACATATTTCGAACTCTATACCACTGAGATACACGAAAAACTTCTCACAAGCCCATTTTACCGCAAGAGCCTCTCTTTCAAACTGAGAGTAACGCTGCTCAACATCAGTCAGTTTACGGCTGGCATAATATACTGGCCTATACTGATCATCACTTTGTTTCTGTTCTAGAATTGCTCCTAAACTTATCGGTGAGGCATCTGTAATTATTCTAGTTTTAGCGCCGTGTTTGAAATACGCCATCACGGGGGCTGAGGTAAGTCGCCTCTTTATTTCTTCAAACGCAAATTCTTCGCGCTCCCCCCATTTCCAAATTGCTTTAGTGCGAGTCAAATCCCACAACGGACCAGATATTGTGGCAAACCCGATTACGAATTTGGAACAAAACTGAGATAGCCCCCAAAAACTCTTGAGCTCTGACTTGTTAACCGGGCGTGGTGCCTCAACAATGGCCCTGACTTTGTCGTCAGAAACTTTCAGCCCATCAGACGTTAGTGTATCACCCATGAATACCATACTATCTACACCAACAACGCATTTGGGAAGGGTTAAGCGTTAAACCATGGTCATTTAGTTTGCGAACTACGTTTTCTACTCTCTCGTATAGCTGGTTCTCACTTTCACCAACCACACAAATGTCATCATGCATGTTATGTGCCCCTGGACAATCTCTAATAAGTTGCCAAATTATCTGCTGGAATTTTTCTGTGGCCATATTAACCCCAAAAAGTAGGCGTTTATACCTAAACAAACCATTGGGTGCAGCAAAAGTAGTTATATCACGGGAATCAAGATGGAGCTCAATTTGGTGAAAAGCCATGTTCAAATCTAACTTTGCAAACACACGGGCATCTGAATTTTCCTGCAAGGTTTCAGCAGTAGTAGGCACAGGATGTTTTTTCCCCTCACAATAGCCTCATGTCTAAGCATATTCGAATGTCCCCATTTGGCTTTTCTACTGTTACCAAAGGGTTAACCCATGTGGTAGGGGTGTTAACCTTTTCAATGACATCCAGTTTTTCCAACTCTGCCAGTTTGTCAATTACTTTCTGTCTCCTGCTAAAAGGAATCCTGCGTACTGGCTGGGCAACAGGATTTACATCTGTGTTTATATGTAACTTCAATTGACAATTCTTTAGTTTACCCAAGCCCTGAAACCCATTTGGATACTTCTCTTTCAGTTTGTTCAATAAATCTGGGCTGGTAGCATTATGAGTTGCATTGACATGTAAACCTACCTTTAGTACTCCCAAATACTCTGATGTAGCTCTACCCAACAGTGTAGCCCTAGATCCAGGCACAACAATAAAATTAGCTTCACACTGGGGACCTGCCTGTTCTACCACAATATTCAAATTACACCTCCCTACAACATGCATTGGTGAATCTGAACCATAGGCATAAACATTATCTGAACATTCATGCAATTTTATGTTACTGCCACATTCAGACTGAATTTTGTCAATTGTGTCTGATGAAATCATGTTACATGTTGACCCTGAGTCAATAACAACATTAACAGGTACATTTTCAATCAAAAAGTCAATGACCTCAAGGCTGACATGCTTGTCTGTTGTAAAAACAAAGTTCTGGTTGCACACACTTGAACACTGCTTGTAACTGTTCACTGGTACGGATTTTAGGTCCTCTTGATCGAATAAGCAGTAGTCAGCCATCTTTGGTGCGCGATCTCCAGCACCTTGAGAAGTACAGTAGAATGCATGAAATGCTGGTCCACTGGCTTGGTCTTCATCCTCACTAGCGTCTAATTCTGATGCTGGCAGTTGGCTTACAGTCACTGCTCTCACTCGCGCCTGGCTGTCACCACCATGACCTCTGCCGCGCCCTCTGGTGTAACCTCTGGAACGACCTCGTCCTCTGTAGGGCGTCTCTGTCGGTTTCTGCTGCGTATTACTATTAGTTTTGCTGTGGCAGCATACTTCAAAATGGCCCGGTTTGCCACATCTTGCACACGTGTGCTTCCTTGATATCTCACAATTTTTGGCTATGTGGCCTGGGTTGTCACAACGCCAACATCGCAGTGTCCGTACGTTTTTTGGATTACCATGCATACGGTTCACATAATTCACAGTTTTTGATTGATTTGGCAACAGTATTAGTGCCTGTTGGTCGTGATATGACTCAACAATTTCAATTAACTTACGAAGCGTCAACTCTGTCTCTCTGTACAGCTTACTTCTCAAGTTGCGATTTTTGATGTGATACAACACGCGGTCACGGACCTTATTGTCCTTCTCTGAGTCATAATCACAGTCCTCTACGAGCTTCTTCAAGCGTGTTATATAATTATTTATGGTTTCACCCTCTAACGGATCCGTGTTCAGGAATGCCTGTCTGGCCATCGGGACGTTCTTTTTTACTTTTCTTTAGTTTAAAATGCTCATTAAGACATGTTAGTGCACGTCCGTAATCATTATCACCTCCACGTTCGTCTACACTATAGGTGGAGAAAATGTCTCTTACCCCTGGTCCCGCAAGATGAAGCAGTAGCGCTCGCTTCTGCGTATCATTCCGTACTCCAGTCGCAGCAACATAGAGTTTGAACTCGGTGACCCATCGCTGCCATCTTGGAGCCAATGTTGCTGGCTCTCCAACCGCGTCGAACACTGATATTCCGGGCAGACCGCTTAGGGGCAACATTGCTTCTTCTGTCACACGTGTCGACATTGTTCTTGGTCTGTTTCGACTGATAATATCCCGTTCCGTCGCCAAATGTGGTGGCCGTGGCCAAGAGATAACACGAGCTCGATCTTAACTCCTACAAGTTTATTACCACCTGACTACGTGTGAACAAGTTCTTGCTCCCAGCATGCACCGGGGTCCACAGCACTTTGACAAAAAACAATAATCCGAATACCGGAACTTGGGACGGATACTACATCAAGTTGAATCGTTCAATTTTTCAAAAGAATTATTCTAGGACATGGTTCTTTCAATCATACCAGAAAAGCTTGAGTTGTTCGTATGGCCATTATTATGTCTATTTCAAACTTAAAAACTGCAAAACTGTTTTTCTACAAAAGTATTGTTTCAATTAGGCCTATAACTTCTGTAACATTGCACAAAAAATTTTCTTAGGTGGCCTTTGTTCAAGTTTACTTGAATGATTTTTTGCAGAATTATTGGACCTTTAACAATGAAAGAACTGCATCTTTTATTGTTCTAGATATTTTGATAAAAAGTATATGAATATGTAAGCTTGAAAAAAAGCATTTTAGCCAAAATTTTTCAGTATGTGTATACAGATTTACAAACAGGCCAAGATTGTGCCTTTATTTTTAAATAGGTTGAGAAACTGCCAACTGTTCCAGATTTGGCAACAGATCAAGAGTTCATTCACTGCTGCCAGATATAGGTCAAGAGTTCAATCAGTGAAGCCAAGCACAAGGCATGTGTTCACCTCATGGGTGACATGTGAACACCTCATGGGCATCATGTGATCACCTCATGGGTGTCATGCCCCTCAGGACTGCATGTGGAGCCAGTCTGTGAGCTTATGCAATGGTGTGGTTACTATTTCAGATTTGGCAACAGACCAAAGGTCACTCTGGATCTATTTAAAGCTTTGGCAGACTGCCAACTGTATGTGATTAGTCAACAGGTCGAGAGTTCACTCAGTGCAGCCAGGTATAGGTCAGGAGTTCACTCAGTGCAGTAGCTGCATTCTATTTATAGCGTTGGCAGATGGCCCACTGCATCAGATTTGGCACCAAAGTTCAACCTGGATCTATTTATAGCTTTGGCAGACTGCATACTGTGTCAGATTATGCAGTAAGTCAAGAGTTCACTCAGTGCAGCCAGCTACAGGTCAAAAGTTTTTGTGTTGTGTGCACCAATGCCAGAATTTCTGCAGTGATGTTTGTGTTATTGTTTCTTATTCAAAATGTTTAGTTCATGCATTGTTCATATGCATAAGTAATGGTCCAGCATTGAAGCATTATACCTGATGTATTTCCCAATGCACAGGTTCGCATTAGGCCTGTAGGCCTTGTTATGCATGATGTGGTATATATCTGACAAGATTGAGATTTATGATAATGCAATTTAGAATTATGAATCAACTTTTATGTTCAGATATATATGTTATATTGGAAATGTATAGAAATATAAACTTAAAATAATAATAAAATGATGTGATAAAAACAATGAAGATCTGATACAAACATTTTTTCATTATTTTCCTTCCTCAGCAGAATAAGAGATCAGGCTTTTTTTGCCCTGTATGTATATGCAGAAGTGTTGTTAATAGCACCATCCATGTAACTCCTATCATTCCCCCCAACCTCCCCCCCCCCCACCACCACCACTAAAGTTCTTGCATCTTTGGACATGGGACATTAGTTATATTTCAACTGTATACATTTTATATAATATAAAATAAAAATACATATATTAAATAAAATTTATATTATAAAATTAGATCCAATTGGATAAATGTAAACTACTGAACTGTCAACAATTTATCAAAAAGCCGACCAATGATCATGGTTATAATATCTTATGTTCACAATGCTTCAATTTTAACATAAGGAAATACATCGTTTGGTCACAAAATATTATTTGCAACAATCTCTTACTTGTCAGTACAAACCAATCATGTTAACCAGCCATGGCCTATATTACTTTTTCCTCTTAGACTTTATCTCCATTATATTATTTAAGATTTTTACCTTCAAGGGCAACGTCAGCTGAGCACAGTGACCCATGGGTCCCTTGTGTTGTATTTGGCATAGATATTCCACTATATATTTCCTGTCCGTGCCAGAAATTAGATCAATATTGCATAATTTGATGAAGTTATGAGCCCAACATAATACACCAGTCAAAACATCAGAAAAGATTTATACCCACTTTACATGGTAACTTTTGAAACTAGTCTTTTTCAAGCATATGATTTTTTCTAATATACATTTAATTTTATACCTGAAATTAGATCAGAAGTTTATTTCAAAGTTATTGGCATAAATGTTAAATCAGTACCGTAAATTTTGCTAAAATTTGACTTTGGCACATTTTTTCCACAGTTTTGACAGCCTTATACACAGAAGAATGTTATCGTTTAAAATATGAAAAAAAGAAAGCAACTGATTGTAAATTGTAGCTTTTATTCAAGTTTAAAAGGCCTTGTCATAAATAAATGTACAATTACATTTCTTGCCTGCATTCAGTGGCGTAGGCCCACTTGGCAAAATATCTACGCTTCACCCGGCGCTGAGCTGGGCTTCCCCTCTGCCTCATTCTTGTTTACTCTTTTTGCAACAGTCTGGATTTGTTTTGTATTACAAGGGGTTACAATGATTAAAGACCACATTTAATTATGTGCCCACAAAGTGATGTATTGCTATAAAAGTGTGGATGTTCAATTTGTGCGGAATTCCTTACTCCAGTAGAGTATAAACCAGTTTAAGTTTTTTAACATGTATGAAATGGAATATTTTCAGGATGAAAGTATAGTTCAGAAACTTTAATGAGCAGCACAAGGTCATGATATTGTTTCTCCTTCATCAAACCAACACTGTGTATACCTGATTGAAAAAGGGCATTTTTTTATCATTTTTATAATTTTTAATAGAATTAAGCAAGTAAATTAAACAAAAAACTATGTGAAAAACCTTTTCTGAAAAGTGATCAAAGGAAAAATCCACAATCGGCCATTTTTGTGATTTTATCTTAAAAGTACTTTTCTTTTAAATTCAGTTTAAACATATAATAATAAAAATAATTAGAAAAGAATAAAAAAATAATTAAATGTCTGCATTATTTTATATGGCTTGAGCCAAACTAAATGTAAATTTAGTTTTAGATTTAACTTATAATTTTGAATTTAATTATATTTTTATATTTAGCTCAGCTGACTGTCAGTCATCTGAGCTATAGGGATCACCTTTTGTCCGTCGTCCGTCCAGCTGTCTGGCCGTCCGGGCGTCTGTCCGTGGGGCTTTCCCATATTTACGGATAGCAACTCGGATAATCCCGAAGCATCGTTCCCGAATCATCCGTGTTATCTACGGAATCGCCGTGTTAACAACGGGCATCACCGTGTTAACACCGTGTTGCATCCGTAGTTATCCTTGGTGCACCAGCATGATCGGAGAAAAAACTTAAACCTGCACCCATAAAGTGCCGGTCTCAATACGGAGCTCCCGGTGGCTACACGGTGACTCCCGGATGTATACGGTGGCTACACGGAGGTGCACCGTGCCTAAAAGGAGTGATACGGATGATTTTTCATCCGTGTACTCCGGGACGAAAAATTGTGCAGGTTTAATTTTTTCTCTGAACTTGCCGGTGCGCCAGGGATCACTATGGATGCAACACGGTGTTAACACGGTGATGCTCGGAGTTTACACGGTGATGACGGAGTTAACACGGATGATCCCGGAACGATGATCCGGGATGATCCGTGATGCTATCCGTGAATGTGTGAAAGGGGTTTTAACAGGGCACAAATCGTAACCGCAAGACCTTGAATCCTCTTACTTTACATCCAGAGAGGTCCATGAAAAATCCCCTTGGAAACCTGGAATTAGGTCTCTGTTACCCATATCGTTTGAGCTATGGGGCCCAAAAGTACCCCCCAGAATAGTAAAAAATTTCATACAAAAACTTCAATATCTGATTAACTACATCACTGATGGTCATGATTTTTGGCATACATATTGATCATTAGACGTTCCATCAGTTCCTGCAGACTGGTGGCGCCACCTGTATTTTTCGATTTTTTAACGATTTTTTTCTCTATTTTTGAGACCTTTAAAAATGTGGACATCTGTTAACATGGCACAAATCGTAAAGACTGGACCTAGAATCTTCATTTTTGACATTCTGAGAGACCTATGAAAAGTCTCCATGGAAACCAGAAATTAGGTCTCTGTTACCCATATTCTTTGAGCTATTGGGCCCTAAAGTACCCCGAGAGTAGTCAAAAATTTCATACAAAAACTTCAATATCTGATTAACTACATCACTGATGGTCATGATTTTTGGCATACATATTGATCATGAGATGTTCCATCAGTTTCTGCAGACTGGTGGCGCCAACTGTATTTCAAATTTTTGTAATTTTTATCTCTATTTTTGAGACCTTTAAGGATGTAGTTATCTGTCAACAGGGTTCAAATGTTAATGACTGGACCTAGAATCATCATTCTTGACACACAGGGAGACCCATGAAAAGTCTCATTGGAAACCTGAAATTAGGTCTCTGTTACCCATATCCTTTGAGCTATGGCACTCCAAAGTACAACTTGGAATAATGGAAAATTTGATACAAAAGCTGAAGTATCTGAACAACTAATACAGAGATCACCATAATTTTTTGTATGGATATTGGTCATGGAGTGTTTCATCAGTTTCTGCAGCCTGGTGGCACCACATGTATTTGTTCGTTTTTTTTTTCGATTTTTTTTATCTATTTTTGAGACCTTTAAAGATGTGGATATCTGTCAACAGGGAACAAATTGTAACAACTGGACCTAGAATCTTCATTCTTGTCATGCAAGGAGGCCCATGAAAAGTGTCTGTGGAAACCTGAAATTAGGTCTCTGTTACCTATATCCTTCAAGCTATAGGACTACAAAGTATCCCTCAGAAAAATGGAAAATCTGATACAAAAGCTGAAGTATCTGAACAACTAATCCAGAGACCACCATGCTTCTTTGCATGGATATTGACCATTAAGTGTTTTTATTAGTTTCTGCAGACTGGTGGAGCCACCTGTATTTTTTTAAAGTTTATGCATTTTTTTCTCTATTTTTGAGATATATTAATACAGACACAATCTCAGCCTGTTGGTTAATCTGTTTGATGCTTCAGTTCAATGGTAATATACTACCATTCAGATGATAAAATTTCCTTTTGCAAATCTCTTCCCAGTCAGCTGAGCGTTATGACCCCTGGGTCACTTGTTTTGTTATATCACAAATTTATAACATTTGTAAACTTAAAAAAAATAATATAAGAAATAAATTAGGATCTAATGCAACCATGTTTTCATTATTCTTCTGTCTTCTGTCTGTCCATCTGTAAAAATTTTTATATGCTAATATCAAATCGATATAGCATTAGAATAATTTATATTGTCAATTGTTAAAATATAACCCGAACTGTAATCTCTTTCTGTAGGACAGGAATTTTATTTTTCTGTAATTGGCAAATTCAGCTGGGCGCCATGACCCCGTGACCGATGTATCCTTTGTTTGCATAGTGTACATCTATGCACTTGATCAGGAGTAATTAGTCTTAAATTGGACTTGTCGATGTATCTGAGATTCTGAATGTATGGTTTCTTGTAGACAAGACTGGTTGCGCCACCTACAGTTGTTTCTGCGTTGCGTACATCCGTGCATATATCTCAGGATTGGTTTATGCATGTCCATACATTTTGGATTGCTTTCTTTTATACAAAAATGGTGGCACGACCAACAAGTATATTTTTGTATCATGCATGTGTGCACTTATTTCAGGAGTGGTTTGACCTAAAAGACAGGAATGTTGCATGTAAATACATCTTCCAAGGCTTCCTTTGGCCTCAGACTGAAGTAGGTCCATGCATATTTCTCAGGAGTGATTTGACAGCCTGGAATTTTGCATGCCAATACATTCCGGACAATCTTTTATGCGTTGCGTGCATCTGTCCACTTAACTCGAGAGTGGTTTTACGTGCCGTCCTGATACTTTGCATGTCCACACATGACCGATGGCTTACTCAAACACAAGACCAGTGGTGCCAACTGCAATTTATGTGTAGTGTACATTTCCTAGAAAACTACATATGGAAGTGACAGGAATATGGCACTAAGAATATTACAATCCCCAGTTTACGTTTCACAACTTTTTAGTCATTTCACATTAATCTGGCGTATATGATGTGTCCCTGCACAAGTAGCCATCAAGGTTTTAGCTGGTTATATTTTTTAGAGTGCTTTCATGACAATGCTGACATCATCCAATCAGCAGCTGTCAATTGAGGCTGTTTCTGCATGTGAAATATACATTGACCTTGACCGCCACAAGTGGGTCTGATATGTTACACTAGGGACCCTTGGGTCTCGACGCTCTGCTGAATTTGTCTGTAAGGACATTTTTAATGAAATTTTTAGGAATGACAGTCCTGTGACCTTAACCATTGACCTTCTGACCAAAAAAATCTTAGAACTTATTATGCTTGAACTTGCAGCATTCAGATTATTTTAACAATCTTTAAAAAAAGTGGGTCCAGTGACTTTGACCTCTGGCAGGGTAACCTCAAAATCTGGGTCATTAATAAATCAAGTTTGAAGCCAATCTGTCAATCCAAAGCAAAATTATTATTCATAAACTAATTTGTGAATGGATGGGCCCTGTGACCTTGACCTTTGACCCTTTAACCCCAAAATCGAAAAGCACATTCCCCTATTGGCAGTTGAGCAATATCTTGAACATCGAAGTTTGGCTTGATATGCATACACATTCTTTTTAAAGAAATGGGTCCTGCAACCTTTGACCGTTGAACCCCAAAATCAACAGGTTTATACGTTAGTGGTGGGCCATATATAATTAAGTTTGAAACCAATATGTCAAATTAATCTAGAGTTATCATCTGAAAACTAATTGGTGAACAGATGGCCCCTGTGACCCCAAATTCATTTAACTACTGAAGAACTCCTGACTTTTGTAGGGCCTTCATTTATTAGTAAAGGAGTCCTGAGAATCTACGGAGATCTTTCTTCGACAAGTTACTGCGGCAACTTCTCGTGAACTGTCTCAAGCTTAAGTTCAATCACTGAACTGTTTGTGCACATTCATTATATCAGGATGGGTAAAATCAAATTTAAGACCTTTTTAAGACCTATGTCAGGATTCCTGGCATTATTAAAACCTTTTCAAGGCCTTAAAAATGCAAAATAAAAAACACTTTTTTAAAAAAAACTCCTCTAACTGAATGAGTGGCCCAATGTAAGCTTTTAAATGTATATAACACAATCAAAGTTAGTTTTTGTCTTTATTGTACTGGCAAAATAGACACTTGTGTGTAATAGGTTATATGACTGGTGTAACGGTATATATGTGATACGAGTTGTTTGTGCTACGGATTGCCGCGGTGATACACGCTGGTCGGGTGTCACCGGTTCATAGCCTCGTTGTGAGTTGTACAAGAATATGGCGGCATGGAATAAAGCAGCTTATATAAAAGGTGTTTATCCTTATTTACCCGCATCACACGGTGGTCACACAACGACACATGGTGTCAGTAGCGGCGAGTAGCAGCTTATGTTGAAAAGAAGACATCTGACAGACCCGGTAAGCCCAGAGACTTTTGTTATAGTGCTATCAGGCAGTTGTCGTGTCCGGGGTCCTGAACTGTTCACGTGTTGGAATTAAAACTTTGCCATGCCACAGACTGAAATGGATATCTCCCCTACTGCCCGAGCCTACGTACCTACACACCTGCCCTTACCAGGCAAATTAGAGTTAGCAGGGGATCTTGCAAAAAACTGGCGTAGGTGGACGCAGGACTGGGAAAATTACGAAATAAATGCTAGAATAACAGCAGAATCTATGCGCTATAGAACTGCCATGATGGAATCCTGTATAGGGCCAGATGCAAGAAATCTAATAGATGGGTTTGCCTTTCAATCTGAGGATGATAGGAGAAAGATTGATAAGATATTTGAGTCAATGGATGCCCATTGTATTGGAGATTTAATTGAGACTTATGAGAGATATTAGTTCAACTGCAGAAACCAGGAAGTTGGTGAGAATATAGATACATATGAAGGAGCTTTGAGGAGGCTAGCAACAACATGTAATTTTGGTTCACTCAATGACAGTCTCATTAGAGATAAGATAGTTACTGGTATTAGGGACTCTAATACAAAGAAGAGATTACTTCAGACTGCCAAACTTGATCTGAAACAGTGTATACATATATGTAGAGCTACAGAGGATACAGAGAAAAGAATTAGAGATAAAGACAGAGAAACTGTGAGTATAATTAAACAGATTAGAGACTGTAGATACTGTGGTGGTAGCCGTAGAAGAGAAAGAAAGTTGTCCAGCATGGGGCAAAAATTGCACAAAGTGTAGTAAACCAAACCACTTTGCAGTTAAATGTTTGAGCAGGACACACCAGAGGGCACCACCAGTGCAAAAATCAAAGAGACCTCAAGGACAGTGTGTGAGGCCACCTGCTACTGCAAGAGGCAGAGGGTATAGAGGTAGACAGAGTAACAGAGGTAATCGGCCAAGAGTTCATACTGAATATGAGGACACTGAACGTAATCAAAGTGATTATTTCTTAGCTATAGAGACAGAAGGAACAGAATTTCCTAAGAAGATATATGCCAAAATGAAAATAGGAAAACCACATAAGACTGTGAATTTCCAGATAGATAGTGGCTCTACTGTGAATATATTACCAACAAATATGTATCAAAACATGTTTCATGATGAAGGGCTAAATAAATTGGAGAAAGCCAATCGCTTGCTTATGTTCAATAACACAGAAGCAAAGCCAGAAGGAAAAAGGAAAGTAATAGTGACAAATCCCAGAAATTGATTGAAATACAAGAGGAATTCCAATCATAGGTGCAAGTACAGCACAAGAGATGAATCTCGTAAGTGTTAATGAAGACAATGTAATGAATCTGGAAACTGTGAGAACACCAGAGGAAATATCAGCAATAATGCATAAATATGGGGAAGTATTTAAAGGTGAAGGTCATTTGCAAGGGAAATTACATTTGGAAGTTGACAAGACAGTTAAACCTGTCCAGTTTCCTGTGAGAAAGTTGCCATTATCAGTTAAAGAAAAACTAAAACATGAACTTGCCAGGCTTTAGCGAACAGGGATTATAACCCCAGTAAACACCCCAACAATGGATATCATCAATGGTAGCAGTGTTAAAGCCTAGTGGAAAGATCCGCCTGTGTCTAGATCCGAAATCCCTAAACAAGGCACTGAAAATAAACCATACTCACTTGCCAGTTGTGGATGATATACTTCCAGATCTCAAAGATGCAAAGTGTTCTCAGTAGCAGATGCAAAAAAATGGATTTTGGCATGTGGAACTAGACGATTAGTCAAGTTACCTGACAACATTCGCTACACCTTATGGGAGGTATAGATTGCTCAGAATGCCATTCGGAATTTCGCCTGCACCAGAGGAGTTCTACAGACGCCTCAAAATAGCCTTAGAGAATCTGACAGAGTGGTGATCATACATGATGACATCCTAGTGTATGGCTAAGCCAACCAGGAGCATGACAAAAACTTTGAAGCTTTACTACAGAGATGTAAAGAACAGAATGTAAAGCTTAATAAAGAGAAACTGAAAGTGAGATTGTCTGCTCATCCCTTTATGGGACTTGTACTATCATCAGAGGGATTACAAATTGATCCAAACAAAGTGGAAGCCATCAGCCAGATGCCTAAACCAGAAGACAAACAAGGTGTCAGACGGCTACTTGGAATGATCAATTATCTACAGACATTTGTGCCATTAGGTGATCTGACAGCTCCACCGAGAGACTTGATAAAGCAGGACACTGAATTCATATGGATAGATGATGTCCATGGAACATGCATGGACAAGATTAAACAAGCTCTGAGTGCACCACCAGTTCTCAGATACTTTGACCCACAGAAAGAAACCACATTGCAGTGCGATGCAAGCGACCGTGGATTAGGAGCCTGCCTGATGCAAGAGGGACATCCCATTGCATATGCCTCAAGAGCAATGACACAGAACGAGTGCAATAACGCACAAATAGAAAAAGAACTGCTGGCCATAGTATACAGTATGGAAAAGTTTCACACACATGTCTTTGGTAGAAAGGTCAAGGTAGAATCTGACCACAAGCCCTTAGGGACTATTCTCATGAAAAGTCTGATAGCAGCCCCAAAACGACTACAGAGGATGATGTTACGCCTCCAAAACTATGACTATGAAGTGGTCTATAAGAGAGGAGCTGAAATGCACATGGCCGATACCCTCAGCAGAGCGTACTTGAGTAATCACAAAGGAGATCAGACCTATGAAACTGTGCACATGATTGACTATGTACCGATGTCAAAAGAAAGACAGGACAAAATAAAAGAGCAGTCTAAAACGGATCCAGAGATGTGTGAGCTTAGAGATACTATTAAGAATGGATGGCCAGAGAACAAAGACCAGCTGACACCATCACTACAACAATATTTAAACTTCAGAGAGGAACTGAGTGTACAGGATGACTTTATCTTCAAAGGAACACGTCTAGTTGTTCCGCAAGCTGGTCGAGAAGATATTATGCAAAAGGTCCATAGTGGTCATACTGGGATTCAAGGATGTCTCAGGAGAGCCCGAGAATGTGTATATTTACCAGGAATAAATAGGCAGATTACAGAAATGATCGAGAGATGTCAGACGTGCAGAGCACAACCAGTGAGACAACAGAAAGATCCATTGAGGCCGCATGAGCTTCCTAATAGACCGTGGGAGAGAATAGGATGTGACTTATTTGAGTGCGATAACCACAGTTATTTAATATGCGTGGATTATTATTCTGATTTCTTCAAAATAGATTTGCTGAAAGACAAAAAGGCAGGAGAAGTGGTTGGAAAGTTAAAAGCACATTGTGCAAGACATGGATTGCCATCGACAGTGGTGAGTGACAATGGACCACCTTTTGACTCTTACAAATTTAAGGATTTTGCTACACAGTATGACTTCCAGCATATCACTAGCTCCCCAAGATATCCTCAGTCAAATGGAAAAGTTGAAAATGCTATCAAGATTGCTAAAACCATGTTACAGAAAGCCCACAGTGCAGGGACTGATCCATTGCTTGCCCTATTATCGCTCAGAAATACACCAACAGAGACTATTGGAACGTCACCAGCACAAAGACTGTTCGGACGGAGGACAAGAACAACACTGCCTACTCATGAAAAACTGTTGAGACCAAAACCAGTTACAAGTTCAAAAGTACATAAACAGCTACGAAAACGGAAAGACAAACAAGAACATTACTATAACAGACATGTCAAAGAATTGCCAGTGCTGAGTACAGGAGAAACGGTTCGTATACAGCCCAGTGATTCTAGAGGAAACGGCTGGGAGAAAGCAAAGGTTGTATCACAGAGTGGTACAAGATCATATACAGTATCCACGGAGAGAGGTCGCACATACAGGAGAAATCGAAGACATTTGATCAGTACCAAAGAACAGTACACTCCGGGTACTGAGCAACCTGAATTTGATAGTGTTATAACAGATCAGAATCAATCCCCTATAGAACAGTCTACCGACAAGACAGAGGAAACTATATCCGGTGATTCGACAAACAGTCTGCCAATAACTAACGCACAGACTGAAATTCGTACCAGATACGGCCGACGCAGCAAGAGTACGAGGGACAGCAATTTTGTTTATATGTGATTGTGCTACAGTGGTGATCATCAGGACGGTACTATTTTGTGACTCTGTTTAGTTAGGTTAGTAGAGGTAAGATGTACGTAGCTACAGGGTAAGAATAAGCCCCTGGGTTACTTGTGTGCCATCTCACCTCCAAGTTGACGGGTAGTCCACCCCATCACTTGCTTTAAGTTATGTAAATATACTAAGAGAAATTAGAACACAAACCATATAACCAGTATAGAGCTTTTATTTATAAAACCGCTTAAACATGTATACACAGATATATATGACCCCCACAGAAGAATATTTAATATTTAATTTCATGGACAATATCCTTAAAGAACTTTTTGAACATTAAGTTTACAGATACTGTGTGACACAACAGTAAATTGTTTCTTTATCAAATACTTGTATTAACATCAATGCTAAAAAGAATACAGATAGACTTTCTCTAAGAAGGATGTAACGGTATATATGTGATACGAGTTGTTTGTGCTACGGATTGCCGCGGTGATACACGCTGGTCGGGTGTCACCGGTTCATTGCCTCGTTGTGAGTTGTACAAGAATATGGCGGCATGGAATTAAGCAGCTTATATAAAAAGGTGTTTATCCTTATTTACCCGCATCACACGGTGGTCACACAACGATACAACCGGTACCAGCAAAATAGCCTGCTGGGATATAGCCACTATGTTATTTAAATAACATGGTCCCCTAAAGCTTGGATAAAAGCTGCAATTTAAGATCAACTGCTTAAAGATTTCAAATATAAAAGCTTAAAACCTTATCAGACCATCATGTGAAAATTAAATCACAGGGGTGCTTCATAAAAAAGTTCCCAGTTTAAAGTTGGGCAAATTAAAGGTAATGACTTTACATTAATGAAAATTTTGATCTATCGTTTGGTATACAACTAAAACTAAATTAAATATTGTTTTACGCTTGAAATGGGCTCTTTAGCTTTAACAGCTATCATGTTATTAAAGTGATATCTATCCTGTTTTTTGACAAATGCATTATGTTAGGGCCCATAACTACTACATCTTACACAAAATTGGCCTAATTTCTGGCATATATATAGCAAATACATGCAGGAATTATACCAAACTTGAACAAAACAGCACCAGTGGTTTTCTTGGTGGGCAGTCCTGAAGTGTAACAATAGGTTTTTCATGGAAAATGGTCAGAGGTTTTTCCTTAATATCTTGGAGGAACAAAGTCGCAGTGACTCATTTGCTGGTTTGGTAGGAGATCTTGGGGACACCTAACATTATTCCAATTTTCAGATTTGTAGGTCCAACAGTTTCAAAACATGCCAATTTAATTGACAGATGAATGGACAGACAGACAGCCTACCAACAAGAGACCATTGCTATAGCTCAGTTGACTTATAGTTTAAAATGTAAATATTATTCCTTTAATTATTATGTCATTTGAGCAAAAAAAAAAAAACTAATCCATAATAGGAATTATCAATAAAATAATTAATAACCTATAAATATGTTTGTTACAAGCATTGAGTATCTTACAGACATATAATGATTCTTAAGAATATAAAGTCATCATATATCTTAAATTTTATTGTAAATACAGAGCAGAAGGAAGCTTATTATAAATTAGAATTAAAACACGTGTATTTTAATACACATTTATATATAAATTACACTATAACACACAGATATGTTATGATTTTTCTGTCTGCTGACATAAGAGTATGGCATCCAGTTTTGACGCCCTGCTTAACAGCCGACATGGCCCCCGTTTTGGCATCCGTTATCCGACTTCCGACATCTGGGATTTAGTCCCTACCTACCCTGTGTCTAGAAGGGCGATAATTGATTAACATATGGGAGCCACTATAGAACGCGGGCTTCGCTTGTATTGAGGAACATATAAATAAAATTGTCACCTCTCATTCCCTATTTTAACTCCTACTTTTCCCTGTAGATGTCCCTACACTCAACTCTTCTAACATAAACAACTACTAAGCATCAGAAGTCGCCTGAATCGGGAATCGAACGTACGATCTTTGGACTAGAAGCCCTACACGCTACTAAGTGAGGCGTGAAGACGAGATACCAGCAGGAGCAAGTTTTGTTCATTTATATCTGCGATTGAAGAGGCATCTATCGCGAAAATGGGAAACCATTTACTATTTTAGCAGTAAAATTAAGCTTAAGGTGGGGGCTCCGCCCCCACACCCCCGTTTAGACGGGGAACCCAGGTTCCCCGGACCCCTCCTCCTCTAATATAATAAACTCCAGCTATGAGCAAAATTAAATACGGGAATTCTGAAATTGATATGTATCGGCCTTTTCCAGGAAACAATTTATTATGCGACACTCGTTTTACCGGCGGTAGGCTGAAGCCCGGTTTCTATAGTTCTGCCAACATATGAACTGTTTGAACTAAACATTCTTAAGTAACTGCTTATTTATTTTCAGATTGGTGATAACAAGATAAAGACGTAACATGAAACACTTTAACATGAAATAATACATATATATACTTCACCTATATTGGTATAGGGCGGCACTTTACTTGAGCTTCGCAACTAGTCCAACTGTTTCAACCTCCGCGCAGAGTTAAGGTCTACTGTGTATAATGAATAAACCCTGCTGGCACTGACGGACTTCACCATGTTTGACCTGACATTCGACTTTTCACTCATGAGTTTCACTTTATCATGGAATGTACCTAGCTATATGTGACACTTAGAAGAAAATATTTAGGTGAACCCATGGTTCAGAACAATCTGAATGGTTTTATTCAGCTAATGTCATGTAAAAATAGTTTTACCATTAATAATCTAGCTATGTATATATTCTACTCCTTTAGAAAAAAAAGGGAGAAATATACATTGATCAAGTTGTTTGTGTAACTGCTACATCAGTGTGAGAGATTTATACTATTGGTTGAATTAATATAGGCCTATGTTTTATAATCATTTAGTTTCACTACAAAATTTACATGTATTTGATGATAATTATATTGCTTCATATAAATTACTATTGTATGAGCAACACTTCAGATATGCCACATGTACATGAATATATCAGTTTACGCCACCACGTATCTGTTGCATGGATTATGGTAAAACATGGGTGTTATGTTTTAACTGTAGAGGGCAGCACGGTGTACAGGTTGTCGTAGCATGGGTTCAGGCCCGGCTATCCGGTTCCCAGTTATCCGCTTCCCAAATATCTGCTCACCAAATATCCGGGTCCCCAGATATCCGTGTGTGAGCGTTAACGGTCGAAAATGACGCTGTACGGTTCATATATGCAACGGTCATGGAAAAGAAGATGTAGGAAGACATCAAGCAAAATTTAAATACAGGAGCTACCGGTTTTAAGCATTTTTGACCAGATCGCGACATCGCTGTCGAGGCTGGTGTCCTGAATTGGGTCAGCGGATTACCGCATGTGTGCGATCACTGAACCGCGACGCTCCAAGCGAACTTGTGTATGTGAGGCCCTCCCGGCCTTAGTTAAAACACTGCTTTTATTAAATTATTATTAATCTAACGTTTTTGTGTCAGCTTTAAATTCATTCTTGCAGGTTTTTATTAAGTTACCCCGAGCGATTGTTTTTGCATCATTCATGACACATATATGTTGACGGACGGACAAAAAAACTAGTTTTAAATTTGTTGTCATTAAGGTGATTAAATGAGATTATACATATTCCTTAACAATATTTTTTACGTTTAAATGTTAGCTTGGATGTTTTCATCACGTTAACCTGGGGAAACCCCGCTTGCGTGATATAATTAAACTGTTTCGTGCGGTCGAAAACCGCTCCGCCCCGAAAAGGTTCTCTTTAAGTGTAATAAAATCATTAATGCACCCTTGATCATGTTACCTTGATTTAATCATTAAGGCAAGTACACCCGTAATTATCTAAATAAACATAACAACATCTGCATTCTCTCATTCTCTCATTCTCTCTCTCTCTCTCTCTCTTTGTGAATATGAAATGCATTATATGATATTACAAAATAAAGTTATTAAATGAAACAAGACATATAGGATCCATGAAAATTAAATTAACTCTCTCTTTCCGTATTTTCCCTCTTATTCTGACTCTCATTTTTTTCTTTTTATCTCTCTCATTCATGCAATCTCTCTCATTCCTATTCATATTGTATATATATCGTTATCGGACAAAATAATGTTATTAAATGAGACAAGTCTGGGATCAATTAAAAATTAAAATAACACTCTTTCCGTCTCATTATTTCTCTCTTCCTCTCTATCTCTCATTCATTCATGCACTCTTTTCTCTCGGCATATACATCGTTATATGAGAAAAATAAAGATATTAGATGAGACAAGTCTGGGATTCATGAAAATGAAATTAACTCCCCCCCCCCCCCTCTCTCTCTCTCTCTCTCTCTGATTGTGCTGAAAAATAAAGAAAGTACCACAGAAGAAATTAGAAGATATCACTCTTTACTTGACCCTTTTGAGCCAGCATGCATAAACATTAAATATTTGCAACATAGGCCTTAGTACACTTGCGTAAACTGATATTGTCATTTGCAACATATAAAGACAAAGCTACCTTGCGATCCCAACTCAGAGAAAGAATGAAATAATGAATGAATGAATGAGATAGAGGAGAAAGAATTAGAGAAAGAAGAAAGAATGAGAGAAAGAGTTTAATTAATTATAATGGATCCCAGACTTGTCTCATTTAATAACTTTATTTTGTCCGATGATATATATTTGGCGAGAGAGAGAGATATAGTTAAATTAATTTTAATGGTTAAATTTTTAATGGTTAATAACTATATTTTGTCTGATAACGATATATTTAGCGAGAAAAACAGGAAGAAAGATTGGAAGAATAAATTAATGAATGAATTAATGAGAGAGAGAGAAAGAATAATAGAAAGAATGAGAGAGAGAGCTAATTTAATTTTCATGGATCCAAGACTTTTCTTATTTAATAACTTTATTTTGTAATATCATATAATGCATTTCATATTCACAAAGAGAGAGAGAGAGAGAATGAGAGAATGGGAGAATGCAGATGTTGTAATGTTTATTTAGATAATTACGTGTGTTCTTGCTTTAATGATTAAATCAATTTTACATGATCAAGGGTGCATTAATGTTTTTATTAAACTTAAAGAGAACCCTTTCGCGGCGTAGCGGTTTTCGACTGCACGAAACAGCTTAATTTTATCAGGCAAGCGGGGTTTCACCAGGTTAACGTGATGAAAACATCCAAGCTAATTTTTAAAGGTAAAAACATATTGTTAAGAAATATGTATAATCTCTTATATAATCACCTTTATGACAACGAATTTAAAACCAGTTTTTTTGTCCGTCCGTCAACATATATGTGTCATGAATGATACAAAAACAATCGCTCGGGGTAACTTAATTAAAACCTGCAAGAATGAATTTAAAGCTGACACAAAAACGTAAGATTAATAATAATTTAATAAAAGCAGTGTTTTAAGTAAGGCCGGGATGACCTCACACACACAAGTTCGCTTGGCGCGTCGCGGTTCATTGATCGCACACATGCGGTAATCCGCTGACCCAATTCAGGACACCAGCCTCGACAGCGATGTCGCGATCTGGTCAAAATGCTTAAAAACCGGTAGCTCCTGTATTTAAATGTTGCTTGATGTCTTCCTACATCTTCTTTTTCCATGAACGTTGCACATATGTGTCATATACAAGTTTGTTATGTATGATTTGTAATTTTATGACATGTCAGATATACGGCATCATGACCGTTTTTACGGCACCTAGTGTTAAGCAAGTGAACTGAGTAAAGTGCGCCAAGCAAAGACCAGCCTCGTCATTCTTTCAACAATCCATTATTTAAAACACGTTCTAACAGAACACGACATTGGCGACGACGGATAAAACCCGAAACAACCCATTCATGTACAGATTGACCGCTGTCAGTCTCGTGTTTGTGTGCATTATCCTCGCTCTAACAGCGGCAGGCTCAAGAACTCTTATTATCGCCCAGTCAGGGGCTGAGTACGAACTTTCTCCGTTAACTTATGAACTCATACGATGTCGTGATCGTCAGTTCTTCTCTGGACATTTGTTAAAACATTCAGTAAACGAAATGGCAGCAGCTCTGCCTCATTATGAGCGTTTTGACGCAACCAATGATGCTCAAAGGGGGCTCGATGGGAAGCTGGGCTGAACGGACTCTCATATTTGTTTGAAGCCCTAGAGTTAATTCCAGCACCCGTACCTCCACGCAACGGTGACGACGTGCTAGCCGCTAACAAGAAAATCAATCGGCGTAAGAGAGGCATGCTCTTGCATTATGCTGGACCAGAAACACAGTCAATATTCCAAACATTATCTGAATCTGAAACTGGTGACAGTTCTGATTATGATAAGGCTGTGTCAGCACTAACAAAATATTTCAACCCAGAGAAAAACAAAGAGTTCTGCCGATACAAGTTTCGCACTGCATATCAACTTGATGGAGAATCCATTGATGAATTCCATACTAGATTGAAACAATTATCATCAGGATGTGCTTTCAGTGACATTAACTCTGAGATTAAAAGCCAAATCATACAGAAATGCTCCTCATCAACGCTAAAGAGACAAGCATTGGAGCAAGGCTATGACCTCAGCACATTGCTGTCAGCAGCCAGAACTTCTGAAGCGGTAGGTAACCAACTCCGAGAAATGAACATTACATCACAGAATAATCCAGTAAGAGTGCAAATGATCAAAACTAAATCTCACAAACAAAAACAAACATCAAGCAGTCAGTTCAAGCCTGATAAACCAGTTACATGCTACTTTTGCGGAGGATCTTACCCTCACTTCAGCACGTGTCCTGCGAAAGGTAAAACTTGCCTCAAGTGTGGAAAACAAAACCACTTTTCTTCTGTATGTTGAGGAGGAAAGAAACCAGCTAAACAAACTAACCAACATGGCGTAACAAACCAGTATACCAACAAACAGAGACATGAAACAAACAATCTCTTAACCAAATACAGACATCAAGCTTAACTGTAACAAACAGTGAATCTAGTGATTCTGACTCTGATGAAAGCCCTGAGCTTTGCTTTAAACTCAAAACTGAGCAGAATAATCAGTTACCTTATACATCAATAACAATAGCTGATCATGAACTTGATGTGTTAGTTGACACTGGTGCTAGTGTCAATGTGATTGACCACACTGGTTATAATACCATACAGAAACCTCAGCTAAAAACATCCAGAACAAAAGTGTTCCCATATGGATCTGACAAACAAATTCCAATTCTTGGTGAATTTACAACTGCGATTGAACACAAAATCACAATCGCTACATTCCTGGTATCCAGCAGCGAATCAGGATCACTAATAGGATATCAGACAGCTCTGGAACTGGGAATTGTAAACACAATCAACTAGCTTGAAGTGCAGCCGACAGTGCAAACATACAAATTGAAACATCCTAAGTTATTCACAGGTATTGGAAAGCTCAAAGATACACAGATTAAACTTAGTGTGGATCCAACAGTCAAACCAGTTGCACAAACTTATCGCAGAAAACCATTTAATTTAAGACAGAAAATATGTGACAAACTCAGACAAATGGAAGAACAGGACTTGATAGAGCCAGTTGAAGGCCCAACACCCTGGGTAGTACCGCTAGTCTGTGTACCCAAACCGAAAAACCCTGAGGACATTCGTTTGTGTTTAGACATGCGTGCACCGAACACAGCCATTCAGAGGACCAGACATATTACACCACACCTAGATAACCTGATTGCTGATCTGAATGGTGCTGCTGTATTCTCAAAACTTGACATGAATCAAGCATATTATCAACTAGAACTGCATGAAGAATCGCGTTATTTCACAACTTTTGCATCACCGCTAGGCTTGAGAAGATTTAAACGCTCAGTATTCGGTGTGAACTGTGCATCAGAAATATTTCAAGATGCTATCTCTAAAGTTTTGAGTGGACTTAAGGGTGTCATTAATGTATGGGATGACATCATTGTATTTGGTGCCAATCAAGATGAACATGATCAGAACCTTGAGGCTGTGTTTCAGAGACTTGAACAACATGGCTTAACATTAAATGCAAATAAGTGTGAGTTCCACAAGGACGAAGTGACATTCTTCGACTTCGTGTTCAACAAGAATGGAATCGCACCTGACAACACAAAAGCTGAAGCCATCAAACAGACAAAACCACCAACATCGCCAACCGAAGCCAGAAGCTTTCTTGGAATGACAAATTACATGTCCCGATTCATTCCGGATTATTCAACTATTTCAGAACCAATCCGAAACCTCACAAGGCAGCAAACAAAATGGCGATGGACTAAACAAGAACAAAACACATTTGATAAGTTGAAGCAAACACTTGCCAGCAGTGAAGTTCTTGCCTACTTTGACCCGAACTTGAAAACTGAACTCGTTGTGGATGCAAGCCCTGTAGGTGTCGCTGCAATCCTGCTGCAGTGTCAAACTGAAGGTTCATATCTAGACCGTTAGCATATGGAAGCAGAGCGCTCACAGACGTAGAACGTCGATATTCACAAACGGAACGAGAAGCGTCGCTGCGCTAGGTATTGTTTGGGGGTGTGAACATTTCCATACATACATATATGGAGCAGATTTTGTTCTTGTGACCGATCATAAACCCCTGGAACTAATCTTGAACAATCCATACTCAAAACCTGCAGCTAGAATTGAACGATGGGGTCTTCGTCTCTCCGAGTACAAATTCAACGTAATCTGCCGACCTGGTAAAAACAACCCGGCTGACTTTATGTCTCGAAATCCTTATGTGACTCGTGCAAGTGATAAAATGGCAGATCAGTACGTACATTTCCTCGCAAATCAAGCTATGCCATTAGCTCTCTCAATTCAAGAAGTTGAGATCACAAGCAAACTTGACCCTACACTACAGGCAGTGAAATTTGCTCTTCAGAGTGGTAACTGGCATAAAGCAAAACAAATGTCAGATGTCAACATGAAAGATTTTAATGTGCTACATACAGTACGAAATGATCTGACCATAGTTGACAATGATCAAGACCGTGATAATTTCATTGTGTTAAACAACAACCGTATAGTTATTCCAAAGTCACTGCAGAGCAGAGTGATTCAGTTGGCCCACGAAGGTCATCAAGGTATTGTTCGAACCAAACAGCTCCTACGAACAAAAGTTTGGTTTCCTGGTGTAAACAAACTCGTAGAAGATGCATGTCAAAACTGTCTACCATGTCAATCATCAACACCTGCAAAGAAAACTGAACAATTGCAAATGTCACAACTGCCACCAGGCCCATGGCATTCCCTTAGTGCCGATTTCTGTGGACCATTTCCTAATGGTTACTATGCCTTGGTTGTGATTGATGACTATTCTCGATATCCAACAGTTTCGCTCGTGAAATCAACATCAGCCACAACTACAATCGACAAGTTTGAGAATTTATTTGCGTTGTTCGGCATTCCTCATGTTTTGCGTACAGATAATGGCCCTCCGTTTCAAAGCCGTGAATTCCGCAGATTCTGCCAGACTATGGGCGTCTCACACCGCAAAATCACGCCATATTGGCCTCAAGCCAATGGGATCGCTGAACGATTCATGAACACTCTGACTAAAGCCATTAAATCAGCAGTAGTAGAAACAGGGAATTGGGTCACACAAATCAACCAATTTCTCAGAAATTATCGTGCTACACCACATCCATCAACAGGCATCGCCCCAGCAACATGTTTGTTTGGCCGAGACATTCGCACAAAACTACCAGACCTCCATGCTGAAACATCACCAGATGATACTGTCATTCGTGAACATGATTCCCTGGCTAAAGCAAAAATGGCAAATTATGCAAACCCTGTACATCCAACATCAGACAATGTTCAGCTTGGTGACAACGTTCTTGTAAAACAGCAACCACAGAACAAACCTACAGCTACATTTTCTCCTGTGCCATATACTGCTACAGCAAAGAATGGATCAATGATTACTGCACAGAATGGTTCTCATGTTGTTACCAGAAATTCTTCTTTCTTTAAATTAATTCCTGCATCAGCTACCACACAAACCCAATCTGATGAACCAGCACAGGCATTAGTATAACCCACTTCTAATCTTGAGCCTGTATCTGATCCTGCAACCATCTTCAACACAGAGCCACAACCATCTCCGAGTGCATTACCAGTGATCTACCCCAAGATGATTCGCCTACAGACCGTTCTCCGCACGTCACTCTTGAGTCACCTGACACACAGAATCATACCAAAACTTCTGTGGAGGGGGGAGAAATAGTCGACAGTGACCATAACATTGTGCCTAATAACAGTGTACCTCAGAGTGGCAGTGGCAGCATAACCAAAAGTCCTAAATCGCCACGCAAAAGTAAATGAAAAACTAAACCACCTAAACATCTTGCTGATTATGTGAAATAAACAATAAACAACAACAGAATAGTTTGATGAAACGCCATATTTATTAAGTAAACACATTATTTTAAGTTCTTTTATCACATGCATGGACATCTGTGCTATTGTAATTTAATATTGGACTTTGAATTAACCGGTATATTGAATATGCATATGGACTGTGCATGCTTGGTGTGAAATGTTGACTCTGAATATGATCTTCTCTTTTATGAATAAGGGGAGGGATGTCATATACAAGTTTGTTATGTATGATTTGTAATTTTATGACATGTCAGATATACGGCATCATGACCGTTTTTACGGCACCTAGTGTTAAGCAAGTGAACTGAGTAAAGTGCGCCAAGCAAAGACCAGCCTCGTCATTCTTTCAACAATCCATTATTAAAACACGTTCTAACAGAACACGACAATATGAACCGTGCAGGATCATTTTCGACTTAACGCTCACACACGGATATCTGGGCACGCGAATATTTGGTGAGCAGCAGGGGCGTCAATATAGGGGGGGATGGGGGGGGGGTATATACACCCCCCACTTTTTGACAAGGGGGGATGGTCAATGTAATCATCCCCCCCCCCCAACTTTTCAGAGAATAATATCATAATATTGCAAATAAAATATATTAATAAATAGAATTAAAGACTTTGGATCCATTTACTAAAAAATGTTATATCTAAACCTTGCTTAAAATTCACACCTTATTTTCTAAAAAATTATAATTATTTGAAATATCATTAAGTTTATACATATATAATTATATATAATTATATATATATATATATGTATATATAGTTGAATATGTCGCTCAGAGACGCTGAATAGGTATATATATATATATATATATATATATATATATATATATATATATATATACAAAGTCGTCCCCCCCCCCACGCTGGAAGAAAAATTGACGCCACTGGTGAGCAGATATTTTGGAAGCTGATAACTGGGAAGCGGATAGCCGGGCTATGGTGGAATAGCCATTGGGCCTATGTGCCTTTTGACACGGAGCTATCCTAATCATGACTTAACAGTGTACACACGTTATATTTCTTTACAAACTTTACACAAATGGTTGTGTGTTATTTATTTTACTATGTATTATCGTTAGTATAAGTTAAGTTCTAGCACTTTTTTTAAATTGTATTTGCTGTTTGCATTACCTAGGATGATCGCCACAGATTTGTGTATTTACATCGGTTCTATTGGCCGGAGGCCTTAATACCTGAATATGATTCATTCATTTATATATATATATATATATATATATATATATATATATATATATATATATATATGAACAGTCAACGTGATAATATGTTACCCCCCCCCCCTTTGGGAGCGGTCCCTGGGAAGTTCTCTGCACCGCTGAAAGCGTCTGGTCAGTTTGGCGGCATAATCGAAACTGCCCCTGTCACCAAAACATGACCCCCAACGGATACTGGACATAATCCATATTACCAAACAGTATATGCTTGCAAATCTTATCATTACACGGGACATACTGACTCTGCCTGTGTACAGGTGCTTAATTGGCGAAATGGCTCGATTTTTGCGCATTAACGAACTGTACGCCTGAATGTGTGCATGAGATGTTTCAAAGACTTTCATAGACAGATCTCTTGTTTGGAGAAGGCAACTTTTTACGTCGCCATGTCATTGGAAGTGCCAAAAATGCGTGCACGAACGCGTATATGACACACTGAAACCCGGACCCAACATTAAACTCGGGCCCAATTAAATACTTGAAAAATGACCCTCACGTAACAGAAACGATCCTGAAATTAAGTAAATCATGAAGACTTGGTCTATCCCTTCCTCCAATAAAAAAATAATTATTTAGTTGATAATTCGTACTTTTAGTGCTAAATTATAACTCTTAATAAGGGTCAAATTACCTGATTTGGCACGGTAAAAAATCCCGGGCCCAATGAAAACGGCCTTTTTTCATCTTTTTTTATATGAAAACGGCATTATTACATTTGCCGTGATTTAACGAATTTAGTTACCTTTCTGGTGTTTATGTTTAGTATAGGCCTACTGTCCATCCTATTATAATGAATGGGAAAATGTGAAAAATTCGCATAAAACACGTATGATGAAAACGGCCTTATCATACATGCTAATGCGATTTTTTTCACATTTTCTAATTGATTATAATAGAATGGACAGTACACTTACCACAAACACCAGAAAAGTTACTAAAATTCGGTAAATTACGGCAGTTGTTAACTATAACATATGGTTCGACAGACGGTCAACCCTGCAAACGTCTCCCGGGCCCAAATCAAAATGCATTTACAAATAATATTTTTCACATTGTACGACTAGGTACGTTAGATAAGACAATTCTCTAACTGTGCACAGGATCAGGGGCGTCAATATAGGGGGGATGGGGGCAACTTTTTGGCAAGGGGGGGGGGGAGGGGATGGTCAATGTAATCACCCCCCCCCCCACACTCACACACCTTTCAGAGAATAATATTATAAAATTGCAAATGAAATATATTATTAATAGAATTAAAGATTAAAGATCCATTTACTAAAAAAAATTGTATCTAAACCTTGCTTAGAATTCACAAAATAATTTATTTTCTAATACATTATAACTATTTGAAATATGATAAAGGATATATATATATATATATATATATATATATATATATAATTATATATAATTATATATACAGTAGAACGCCTGTATTACGGTCACCATCGGGACTGGATGAAAGTGGCCCTAACACAGGAGTGGCCGTTATACAGGACTTGACCAGTATAGGGGGGTTAAAATGTAACACGAAACCGGGTTCAAATCTTTATAACAATAAAAAATAAACGTATATACAGAGTATTAGTGTAATAACTGTTATCAATAAAAAATAAAATATTTACAATCACGTCAAAGTGATTGGGACAGAGTATGCGCAACATTTCATACATGTAACAATGTTTATTTTGCATTCAATATTATTAATGAATGAGTAAATGGTGCGATGTTTGCCGCACTGTTTTCGTTTGATGTACGTGTTCAGAGGGATATTAAAGAAAGTTTAAAGATCCACAGTTTGCCTAACGTTTTTCTGATGACATAATAATCGGGACCCGCTGGTTGTCGTTAATTAAATGACAAACACCCTGATTAAGATCCAGCTCGCACGACTGATTCCCAAACATACACGCAGGTGGGAACACATGCCTTACTATTGTGCATACTAATGAGGCTGAGTTGGGGGAGTGCGACACTGGCTACGTATCAAACAACTCAGTCACGGTCGAGTGGTTACCTTTATCCAGGCACTCATTAACAGACAGGAATATGTGAGAGCGGACACTTGTGTAATAATATTGAGGTCAGAAGTGACCGCTCGATTTGTAGAGCACATGTCAGGGAGTCACTGCCCCTGACCGTAATTGAGGCGTTTTCCGGCCTGCGGGACCGAGAGACCTGGCCGTAATACGGAGTAGAGGAGTGACCATAATTGACAACCAAATGATTATGAAATATAACGGTCGAAAATTCGGGACCGGAAAATCTGACCGTAATAGACATATTGACCGTTATTGAGGCGTGGCCGTTAGCAGGCGTTCTACTGTATATAGTTGAATATGTCACTCAGAGACGCACAAAAAGGTATATATGTGTGTGTGTGTGTGTGTGTATACAAATTCACCCCCACCCCACCCTGGAAGACGCCACTGCACATGATTTAAAACGTAAAATGTATCATATAACCAGCTTTTATTACGGTATTCTGGATGTTCTCATATAAGGCTAATTTACTCGCCGTATACCTTGACCTGACTCAAATCGTCATAGATTATTAACGGTACAAAGCTTGTAATTTTGTAAAACTTGTAAACTTTGACGTGTTTATGATAAAGAACTTGTGTTCCTGTAACTGTGTAACTGATGTACTATATTTTTTTGTTTATTCCATGAAATTGTCAAAGTTTCCAAATGGTCTAACGAGAGAATATGTTTCCAAATCTCAAACGGACTCTTTTGTACCAATTGGATACATTTATGTAGTTTGTTGAGGATAATGTTTTAACCGTTGAAAGAGTTGAGAATTGATGATAAATACTGTGAACATGTATAATTTTTATCTAATTTTAAGCATGACGAGAGGTTTTATGCGGCTTACTCTTTTGCGCTCTAAGGGCTGGTCCAGTTATTATACCCATTAATTAATGTTACACGCAAATAACTTATTGACCTATAACGAAATATAATCTAACCTTTTTTGGAACAAATATTCTTTAGCACTGATTATTTTACAATTTGGCAATAATATGTTTATAAACCGAAGTGATACCATACTAAACCAAGCCTCACCATATATGAAATTAAATAAATTGAATAAACATAGACAATATTCAATGAAAGAAATAATCAGGAAAAATAGTAAATACTGTTGTATCTTCCTCTCTTTATGTCAGCCTCTGGCAAATGTTTTAAACTGTGCCCATTCATCTACCTTTTGAAAAAGAATTTATGTGATTTCTGGCTCCCTCTATGTATATTTTAATATCTAAGGGTAATTTTGGTTGTGAAATGGTCTTAAAAGGCATTCGTGAAGGATGTATTGTTTATCAACAACATGTATGTAAACACCGCAAAGTGACAAACTGGAAAAATATGTAACCAAATGTGGTAGGTTGCATATATGCTAAGGTGGAAGGTCACTTGTTGCAAAAAAACACTTGCAAAGCTCTGGCTTATCTGACTTGCCACCAGATGCTTTTGTTGAATTTATTAAAAACATGTTAATATAAACAAAATAAGCAGCCTGTGTTCGGTGATATCCACATTTTCTGGCCTATTTTTATAAAAGCTCCAAGGGAATACCTTTAGTTTATATGAGTCCGATGGGTGATTGGGTCCCTTTAAATGTCACACCAGCTAACCGTCTGGTGCTGTCATCTGGTGGACATGTCTGGTACTACATCAATGTACATGTACGCAGTGCGCGGTTGTTCCAATCTCTTCAAACAAGTCCATTAAGCCAACCAGATAAATTAACTCATATCCAAAACCCACGTTTTTCCATTGAGGACAGTGTTGACATCAATAATGAGCTTAACAGGACAGATTTATGGATCAGCCAGTTAAAGTTAACAACTTCAAATAGGGATGTACTTGTAAGTGAGAATAGCTGGCTGACATCACAACATATCCGTGCAGCAACTCGGCTAATCAAAGTTAAGTATCCCCTGATTGGGGGGGGGGGGGGGGGGGGGGGCAAGATCCCATACTTGCACCATTTAAAAATTATTCAGAGAAGATGGTCTATGTCAAGCAATTTAAAAATATTTCTCACGAGGCAAAGGCCGTACAGATTTTGCATAACGCTGCCGACTACTAGCTGAAAATGCGCGTTAAAGATGAATGGTTCTATTTGAACTCAAACACGTTGTTCCCATAAAATATTTATATTTATATTTATAATGACTAGTATAAAACGATAGAAATCGCCTTTTTTTGTCATTGTGGCAGCTATTTTTAGAGCCATTCTGAATGTTTCAGTATGCGTTTTAACTTTAAATGTGAAACGTCCATCCAGGGCAGAAGTGGATCGAGAGGAGGGGTCCAGAGGTATCGGAATACCAGCTGCCATAAGGGGTTCAGACGAATTATTGCGACCTTTCTAGCGAACCTGGGAGCTTATGGGATGATGTGGCGTCGTCCGTCGTCTGTACGTTAACCCATACTATCTCGAAAACGACAAGAGATTGCATCACGAAATTTTAAGCAAAATAAAAGCCATCTGAAAAACTCTAACGGATTCAGCATATCATTATTATTTTTTTTTTGCTCTCTGCATTTTCCTTGATTTCATAGGGAAAAAAGCTGAGAAACCTTTAAAAGTCTTCTTCTTTTAAACGTTCCAGCCAAATTGTGCAATATTTTACAGAAATTATCCTAGAGGCGAGCCCTCTCAAATTTGTTCAAATAGTTTGCGTTTGATGAATTTTAGCGGAGTCACGTGAACTAGAATTTAGTCATTTGGCCAAGTAAGTATACTGATATAGCAATCTCAGAAATGACTGGAGGTAGCATCACCAAGTATTGTGCAAATGTTGGTTACATGACTCATATTTGAAATTGCAGATTTCGTGGCGTCACCGAGATTGACTTGTTTTTTTTTTTATGGACAATTTTAGCCTCTTTTTTTTTATGGACAATATTAGCCTCTTTAAATGTTTATGATGAAACTTTCACGAATTTTTTCACAAGAATTATCCTAGGACATGGTTCTTTCAATCATATAAGAATAGATAAGTTTGTTTATTTTTGGTACAGTCTTGAAAAGCTTAAGGCCATTATAAAGTCTACATTTATTTCAAACGGAGGACTGCAATAGTCTTCTTCTACAAAATTGTTTCAATTATAACTTCTGCACAAAAAATATTCTTGGGTGGCCTTTGTTCAAGTTTACTTGAATGAATTTTGGCAGAATTATTGGACCTTTAACACTGAAAGGACTGCATCTTTTATTATTCTAAACATTTTTATAAAAAAAAACCTTATGAATGCATCAGCTTAATAAAAACATTTTTGCTAAAGTCTTTCAGTATGTGTAAACAGATTTACGAACAGGCCAAGAAAGTGTCTGTATCTATAATTAGCTAGACAGACTGCCTACTATTTCAGATTTGGCAACAGGCCGTAAGTCAGCCTGTATCTACTTATAGTTCTGACAGGCTGCCAACTGTATCAGATTAGGCAACAGGTCAAGAGTACATTCAGTGCAGTAAATGCACTCTACTTATAACTTTGACAAACTGCCCACTGCATCAGATGTGGCACCAAAGTTCAGCCTGGATCTAACTATAGCTTTGGCAGACTGCAAACTGTGTCAGATTATGCAAAAGGTCAAGAGTTCACTAAGTGAAGCCATGCACAGGTCAATAGTACACTCTTTCTAGCCAGATGGAGGTCAAGAGTTCACTTAGTCCAGTAGCTTGAGCCAGCAATTTGTCAGAGTTCACTCGGGGCAACTGCCTTTCTCACCTAAGCCTGATCAGCCCAGTGCATCAAACTAAAGAGAAGTTTGATGTATTGGCCTGATATTTTGAACTGTCTATGCGTCTTTGATGGCTTTCTCCTTCACAAGACAGGTGTCGCCACCTACAATGACTTTTGCAAAGTGAAAGTGCCTGCTTATTTCTACGGAGGAATTTGATATATCCGCCTGACATACATATCGGATAGCTTTGTCTTATATAAGACTGGTGGCGCCACCTACAATATTTTTTGCACTGTGTATGTTCCTGCTGATTTATCAGGAGGGCATTTGTATATATCTCTGATAGCTTCGTTGTATACAAGACTGGTGGTGCCTGCTACAATGATTTTTGTGTTGTGTGCACGCATACCAGCATGATAATTGATGTATATCCCATTGCACAGGTTCGCATACGGCCTGTAGGCCTTGTTTTCAGGTTTTATCATTAGTCCTCCTGAGCCGGAGGCCTCCTTTTCCTAAATCATGGATCCGTCCCTGTTCTGATACCCACACCTCGCACCCCCAAAAAAATTATTTTAAGCAAATATCCGTTATTCATTGACCTTTTATCCTGCATTTTACAAAATGGGGCCATGTTTTATTCTGTTATCATTTTAAGTGTGTTAAAGAAACTTTGAGGAACACATAAAAAGTACCCTTTTACTCTGCTTCCATATGTCTTGATTCAGAGTAGTAAACACGTGACTGTGTAATAAAAAAACACAATTTTAAGTTGTACTTTTCATACTTTAAAGTGTAACAAATTATAAACATTATTATTACGTGGCTTGGGTACGTTGCACTTGTTACAAAAATATCTCCAAGGCTTAAGGTTACTGAATATACCTTGGTTTTATTCGAGAAACACACACCTGTTCAGGTTCAATTTTCTTCGGTTTGACCTTACAAATTACCTTTAAGGTTAAAATGTAGGATGACATCCACCTACACTTTTTCCATCACTGTATGGTTGGTTGATCTGGCATGGATGCCTGATATTAACAAACAGTGTCACAAGAAGTGAAAAAAATCAACTTTGGTTGGCCCTTTATATGGTTTAAGCACGCTCGCGCCACCGCAGAGATTTCTTTTGGACGCGCTGACTCAAAAATTATTTCATGTATCTATACCAAACTTGACATGTGCATAGATATGGGTGAGATTGGTGGCGCCACTTATTTTCTTTTTCTTGTTTTTTTTGTGACGATTATTACCCCTATCATTCCCACTTTACAGTACTGTGAGCATTATAAGTAAAGAACTAATGGACAGATTTCTTTCATAGCATGCATTACATAGGCATGGATTATGGGATGATGTATATTTAATTGGGGAATGACCTTTCCTATGAGAGTGGCCTTGACTTTGAATATTGCCATATATGGTGAATATGACACAAAATCATAATTATCTCTGTAAGGGATGCATGGATTGGTCCGGAAATCAAACTGACTGAAGATCTTGGATAGCTTTGTTTTCCGGGGAAAACAGGTGGCGCCAACGGCTTTCCTTTTCTCGTTTTCGCGCCTTTTAATACCCTATCATTGCCCCTTGACAGTACTGTGAGTATTAAAAGTCAAAAACTAAAGGACAGATTGGGATAAAATTGTGCAGGTTCATTGATCTTTGATACCTCCATCTTAAATTCAAGACAGGTGGCGCCATCTGCAATCATTTTCCTATGGAGTCCATCCTTACGTTTGCTTTCGGTGAAAATTACTCACAGCTCAGGAGTGGTTCAAGGTATTAGTCTGAAATTTGGCATGTCCATCCATCTTGGAAAGTTTTCTTCGTAAAACAGACGGGTGGTGGCACCTACCTTCTCGTCTTTGTAGAATAAATTAAAGCCCTTTTCTCAGGAGTGATTTGCCGTATTGGCCTGCAATTGTGCAAATCCATAGATCCTGGACTCCTCCATCTTGTACCCAAGACTGGTGGCGCCTTCTGGAATCGTTTTTCCGTGGTGGCCATCTGTACATGTGCTTTGGGTGAAAATCGTTCATAGCTCTGGAGTTGTTCAAAGTATTGGTCTTAAATTTGGCATGTCCATCCATCATGGAAAATTTTCTCGTAAACCAGACAGGTGGCGCCACCTACCATCCCGTTTCTGTAGAATAAATTAATGCTCTTTTCTTAGGAGTGGTGCGCGTATTGGTGTCAAACTATGTGTCCATAGATCTTGGACTCCTCCATCTTGTACTCAAGATTATTGCGCCATCTGCAATTTTTTTCGTGTGGCGTCCATCCGAACATCTGTTTTAGGTTGAAAAAAGCTCATATCTGAGAAGTCGTTCAATGTGTTTGCCGGCAGTTGGCATGTACATCCATCTTGGATAGTTTTCTCGTCAACCAGACAGGTGGCGCCAACTACCTTACCATTTATATTATAAATTAATACCCTTTTCAGATCTCAAGAGTGATTCACCGTATTGGCCTCCATAGTTAGTGAAAAATGTTGTTACTCAAGTTGATAGATTGAAGAAACCATGCATGGTCACTTGCGTAATGTCAATAATTGCTGCTGAAGAAGGGGGTCCTATTCTTAAAGGGGGGGGGGGGGGATTGATTGCCTGGGGATGGTGTGGGACATGCGGTGCCAAGAAATGTCTAGTTCTTCTTTTGTCATAATAGATCAAGCTTTTTTTAAAAATACCCAGGATTTGTATGGAAAATATTAAATATGTTAAATCTTAGACATATGATTTCTATTGTAGGTGTCAACACCTTCTTCTTCTCCATCTTCTTCTTACTTCATATGATATCTTGTTACGGTACATTCTAATTATGATACCTTTTGATTACGATACATTTTGTATATGAACAGCATTTATCAAGAACATAACACAATACATCCATCAGTACATGTGTTGTTGTACTTGACTTAGTTCATCTTGGCCTACAATATTTCTTTTACATACAAGTACAGTCGTTCCTGCTTAAATGTATATCGTAAATGTTATCCCGTTTAATTGTATTAAATGTACCTTTTAAATATGACTGTTGGTTTTTGTTTATTCCATCTACTCGCATTAATAAGCCTTTTTATCATGAAGGCAAGAAAAATTAACCAGCTGGATTCAGAACATACAAATATGCATGGCAAGTTCAGCTGCAAGATGAAATGCTGCATCTAGTGAACCAAGTGATTTCAAATTGGTAAATACCTCCTTCAAAAATAATTTAGAAAATTGACAGTTCCAAAATAAATGCATAAAAGTTTCTTGTTCATTCTTGCAGTAAATGCATTCATCTTATTCAATAATGTTAATTTTATATAACAAGTGACCCAGGGGTCATGACGCTCAGCATACTAGGAAAACAATCACAAAAGGAATTTTGTCAAATTTTGTGGGTGGTATCACCGTTCAAATTAAGCATAGCTCAGAGGATATGGGTAACAGAGACCTAATTTTAGGTTTCCAAGGAGATTTTTCATGGCCCTCCCTGGGTGTCAAGTTAGATTCTAGGCGCAATGGTTACAATTTGTGCCTGTTAACAGACAACCACATCTTTGAAGGTCTTAATAAATGCGTAAAAATTTGAAAAAAAAATCAAGGTTGTAAGATGTTGTATGATAGGATGTATATTCTTGTTATTTCATGTCAGACTTCTCGCTCTCATTTACAGCTGTTCTCAATAAAATGAATATTTTAATTATTATTATAACTTTACTGATTTTGTGAATTTTATCTTTAGTATACAATTCACAAACCTCTGCGTTAAGCAGCGTTTCTATGTGCGTGTATATGCGTATATGCGTGAAAAATCGCTCATCTGAATTTGTAACTGGGGCGTTTCCATGTGTCCGTCAGCGTATATGCGTAAAATTCGCCACGGGAACGATTTTCACGCATAGGGTCTGCGTGAACTCAGGGATTCAGGGTAAAATGACGTCATTTCAACATCTTTTTGTGGAAGGCCTGCTGATCCACTGTATAAATTTCCAGTTAACGCATATATACGCATATACGCGCATATGGAAACGGCACTCGGTAAAACCCGGAATATCCGCGGAATATCCTCGGAAATTCCGAGGTATCTCGGAATCAAAGTTTAAGCGATTTCCCTCGTCGGACGACTCAAGAAAGTCGGAAGAAAGTACCCATACCTAAAGAATGAATAATAATCTTCCCCTTTCTTTTGGATTCAGTTATAATCTTTACCTTATTAAGGTACAGCGGACAATTATATGACCATCTTTTCAAAAGGCTTGAACGAGCCCATGTTTACTAGTAATTTGGAAGCGTCAGGAAAATTCCCGGAGAATCCAGCCCCACGGCAACTTAAAACCCACTTAAAACCTCATAAGTAAAATACAGTTTCTCCATTTCAAATTTTTTATACCTGTTGCATAATACCTTTTAATTCTTTTGCAGCGCATTACTTTCATTATTATTTAAAAACTTGGGTCTTTAGATTTTAATGTATAATGGTGTAATAAAATGTACAAGTATATATAATCCAATAATATATATATATATATATATATATATATATTTATATATATGAATATTTAAAATCTTGTACTAATATTCAAATAGTAATATTTATAAATTAATACATATATTGATTAAGTTATCATATGTTGATATATGTCAGGGAATGTGTGTGTTAATTTATATCCATAATTTCTGTATTTGTGTTATTTTTACTATTTCCCTAGCTGTTAGAATCAAAATCATAGTTGTACTAATATTCATTTACTTTTACTGAATGTTGCATTTGTAAATTGTTCATACATAGACACTAGGTATAACGTGAATTTCAAGATCATTTCACTTTTCATTTGTAAATATTTCAGTAATTATCACTTGGTATAACATGTATTTGACATGATGAGCATTTCACTTTTCATTATGTAAATATTTCATTTCTTGACATCTGGTGTAACATGAACTTCATTATCATTTTACTTTATATTTGTAATTTGTTTTTCATACATTGAATAAACAATAGTTTATTGAATTTTAAATTCATCAATAAGGACTGGAAAACAGGGCCCACCCCTTTATTAATTCCTCTCCTCTGCATTGTCACCTGGTAACGTACATAATGTATTTCAAGATGATTTCACTTTTCATTTGTAAATATAATACATACATTAACACCTGGTATACGGAGTGTATTACATGATCATTTTACTTTTCATTTGTACGTAATGCATAAATTGATACTAGTATTACTTGTATTTCAACTTTTAACTTGTCATATGCAAATATTTCAAACATTGATAACTGGTATCTGCATGGTGTATTTCGTAAGGTTTAATTTACTTTTAATTTGTAAATATTTAATTTGTTTATTATGGTTCAGTTGTTAATTTATTATTTTTAAGAAATTTTCTTCTTTGTTCATTTAACTAATAACAAAATAGAATTTTAATAATGCCAGTGGTAAATGTGGACAAGATAGGATATTAAGATAAGATAAGATAACATTTATTAGCCTTCAGTTCCAGGAATTTTTCGTTGACTTGCAATTCATTACATTAAAATAAATAAGTAAATAGACACATAAAAATAATACATAAAAAATACATAAAAATAACATATTACACATTGACTATGCATGTAAAAATAAGCATGTAAAAGTGATAAAACAGAGAATTCTGCAGGTAAAACACATAATACTATTGAAGCCTCCATGTCCCGCCCCTTTCTTTAGTTGTGGCCTTCCACAATATTAAATAATCTTATTATCAGTAAGAGGAGTATATCTGATAAATCTCAAATTATCTCGCTTTACTGGCGATTTGACTATATCCTTTTTATCCAGGCCTTCAGCTGTTTATACTCTTCCAGAATTGTCCTAAAACCGCCGGATTTAGGTTAGTCCACCATAAACATTGCCTAAACTTCGTCCCGGGCATGTCAAATCTGGCTCGGAAAAACGTAGAATATACATTAATAAGTAGTAGATTAGAACTGAACCCTGAAGAAATAGGAAGATTATTATTAGGTTTAGGTTCATTTTTCTTTCTGTCATGGGTCCTCCGCCGAGGGAAATTGCTTTAACTTTTATTCCGAGGAATCTCGGAATATCCTAGGAAATTCCGCGGATATTCCGGGTTTTACCGAGTGCCCATGGAAACACACCTATTTTTTCACGCATATACGCACATAGGCATATACGCGCACATGGAAACGCTGCTTTACCTTGTGAATTTCACACATAACAAGCCTTTGTTTTATGATGTCTGGGTACTGATTGCATAATCTCCTAGTCATGGTCACCGGCCCCTTATTTGTACAGACCAGGTCCTAATCTGTTAATCTCATCAGGTTAAACGTGTTGATCTCATCAGGGTGACCACTACTAAGGGGTGCGTGAGGACTTTGTAAGTTGGTGCCATCAGTCTGCAGGAACTGTTAAAACCATAGACATAGAAAGAGATGGACTGCCAACTTGCCCCTGACGTCACGTATGTTGCGTCGCGCATGCGCGAAAAATAAGAGGGGATGTTTACTTCCGGCGGGACGACTGGTCATTTTCGCGTGAAGCGGCACTCGGCAGGTAGGCGAAGATTTTTTTCACAAAAAACATACTAACTAGAAGCTGCCATACAAATAAATTAAAAAATAAGCTTAGTTGACGGCTTTTATAATTAAACAAAATCCTAAATATTCATAATTTAACTAAGCAATTAAATTAATCAAGCATTTGCAATTCCAAATGTCGTCTGTCATCGCAGGTCTGACAGTTTGCACGATGCCAAGAGGTAAATTTTGCTGCATGGTGGGGTGCAGCGCTTCCCAGCTGAAATGCCGTGGGCTTTCCTTCCATAAAATTCCAGATAAAGGTAACACAAGTTTTGTTTTTAGTATATCTTAAAGGTTTTCTAAATTCATCATGCAATTGCAGTGCCACCAAAAGATTAACTGGATGTATACAATGGGTGATAAAAGGGGGTGTAACCATGTAAACAAAGAAATGTCAAAATATATTCATATTACCTGTGTAAGTTAAAGTCAATCACTGTATTAATTGATATTCAGCGCGAAATGATCAAATGTTTCAGACCTTAAATTACGAGAATTAATGTATTTATTCATTGAATTTTACAGAAAAATATCCAAACTGGTTTGCTAGAATGGTGGCGAAAATAGATCGCGCTGACAACAGTTTCAATCCGTCATCAGCTTACATATGTTCCAGGCACTTTGAGGACAACTCTTTTGTTACAGGTAATTGTCATGTCGCAGCACCATGTAATCACTTAATATAATAAAAACATATAAAACCTCACAGAATGTGTTTGGAATGTCTTTATTGCAGCGTATCATGAACAAACCAATTTTCCAGTTGCATTGTATTTTCAGGGAAAATGTTAATTTTCCAGAACAATAAGCTTGCACACGGTTTTCTATTCACACCTAACTTAATATTTGCACTCTGCTTGAAAGTGAGGAATGAAAAAGTTGCTAAAGAACATTTTCAAAATGTTTAGATATTCCAGTAAACAATCTATACCCTATATAATAAATACCCTATATAAAAATTTGCTGGAAACACGCGAGGCCTGACCCTAGTGATCATTAAATTGCACTGTCCTTGCTATCAATCCATCATGATTGCAGTACACAGATGTGCAATCTTAATATCAGGCAATTAGTGAGGCATATACACCTACTAATAAATTTTGAATTAAAAACCAAGTTCCAATCCTATGATTATTGGCATGGTTTCTTTTCCTTGAACAACACTATTTAGCATGTACATATTGCATAAAATTTCATAAAATTTTTCGAGTTTCTCCCACATTATCATGACATAAATTAATATTACAAACAAGAAAATGCCAAAATAAATGTGAGAAATTTATTACAATTATAAATACTATTTATAAATACTAAATAAATTATAATAATGAAAGTATTTAATGAAATAAACATAAAGTATGTATATAATATCTCAGTTAATAATAAATCTGTGGTATAATACAAACTTGGCAATGTGAACCCACTCACACACAAATGCAAATTCATCTTTATAATCATACATGTTTTAAAAAAAAACATACATAAAAAACACATAAGGAAGTGCTAATATTGAAATACGAATTGATGCATATTTGTTAAAAACAAGGGACCAATGAGTCACGGCGCTCAGCTGATTGTGACATTTAAAACTGGATCACCAAAGATTTTTTGAAGTTGCAATAAAAATACAAAATTAAGAGCTCAGGAACTAGGGCTCAATGACAGGAGGGACAGACGGACAAAGGACTACCACTATAGCTCAGATGAGTAATAGTCAGCTGAGCTAAGAATTATTAATGAAAATAAAATATTTTATATGTGCAGTGGAAACCCGCCTTGCGACCACCCACAATTACGACCACCCCAACAATTATGACCACTCTGCTTGGTCCCAAATATACGATCCAGGTAACTAAAGAGTTTCACAAATACGACCATCCCTAAAGAACCAACCCTTTGGTCAGGTGGTCGTAATTGTTGGGTTCCACTCTATATTATATTTTAATAAGAAAATACTTAGTTATTTTTTATAATTTGTGCATTTAATTTAAAAACTTTGATCATTATTTTAAAATTTTTTGTTTGCTTATTTTTAATCACAGATACAAATTATATTATGATAAGATAGTGCAAATATTATCTCAGCATTAGACTTGTTGTTTAAGTTGAATGATTATTTATTTGTTTGTTTTTACTTGTAAGATATACTTCTGAAAGTGAATAATGTAACAAATATTTTGTATGCAAAAATAAAAATTTACAATGCATATGTCTATTTCTTTATTGCTGAGTATTGATGTTTTACAAGGGCCTAGTGGCCGTAGACAGCTTGTGCAGGAGAGTTTGCCTACCAGAAACATGCCCAAAAAGTCTGTGGAAACTCCAAAGCCAGTCCCCCGGAAACCACCTGTGAGCAAGTTTGCACAAACATGTTTATTTTTTTTTTCACAGTTCCATGTGTTTGTGTTGTATTTGATATGACTGTTGGGTTATACATTTACAAAACCAGGTTGAACCCCATGACCCTTCCCTATTTACATTTATAAAACCCCAAGTTTAACCCAATAACGCTTCCATTTACAGAACTGAATTTGAAATAACCAAAGACTATACAATATTTGTGGCAGTGAAAGATTCATGTTTAACACTCCTTGCAATTATGTGTTAATCATTAAGTCTTGATTTTTATTTTTGCAAATACTATAATCATTGTTAGCAGGGAGTAAAATTTGTGACTCTAACATAATCAGTTATGTGCTTGGGTTAACAATACTATTTGATTGAAAATAATTAAATAATGTGTTTGGGATTAATATTTTTAGAAGCAACTTGGTACGCTAACATGTTGTAGTGTTACAAAACATTTCTTTACAATATATATAAAATGTCATATTTAAATAATGTTAAATAATATTTATAATCTACAATGGTTACATGAAAATCCATTTGATGCCCTGTTGTAGAAAACCACTAAAAAATTATTTTTATGGAACAAATTTTGTACAAATATTTGCCTTCGTGTCAGTTGTCTCATAAATTTAGTAAAAAATTCCAGTTCCAACGTGAACCACCTGCAGGTGTTACCAATCAAACAGATGTTGTATCAAAACCTATTTGTCCTGGTATTGATGATCCTAAACTGCAGAGATATGCCAAACTACCACTACCAAGTAACCAAAGTAGTAACACTTGCAGTTACTATTTGCATGTGTCATATAAACATCAAAATGACCATATGACCTGTTCCACGACAATACGCTCCCATTATTGTACGGGTACAGCAGAGATTGGAGGGAAGCTGCGATGATGGAGAACGATTTGCGTACTATAGAAGAGGGGAAGTTGTACGTGGAATCTGTGTGGGACAAGTATTGTAAATATGCGCACCTTCAAGCACAAAGACACCCAATGAAAACAGCCGTAGATCACATGCGTGGCATTGACTGGGGTTCCACAGGGTTGTGTGAAGGGGGGTGATTCGTATGTAAGGTAGGGTTTTCTACCTATACAATCGATTTGAGAAATGTAAGAACCAATTTCAATTCGCGAATTGGCAACCTTTCAATGTTGATGCAACATCGTTGTACGTGGTTTATAGGTTGTAAGAGCTGTGTGAGGTTTTGTGTGAACGTATTGATTATGAAAAATGTTACCTTTTGGAGAAAAAAACGCTCCGGACCATATATTAGTGCTCTCTGTACATTTGGTGACATTCAGAAAGATATAGCTGAATTGTTTGTGAGAGAGTTTGAAGAGTAGAAGAGTGTAGAAAAAAATGACCCTCACAGAATATTTTGATATATTGCGTGATTATATGGCCCAGGAAGATTTACCAGGTTACAGCAGAGCGTGTTAAAAATTAAGGAGACTGTAAGCACTGACATGTTGATGTGTAAGAAGCTGTTGAGCATGAATCTGGCCACAGATAGGGATGTGTTACCGCGTTCGAATGAGTTTTTGCTAACCTACATAAGAAAACACATGTACCGTGGGTACCAGTATTTCCTTTTTGCGGGTGTAACGAGTGTAGATTTGTCTTTTTTAAAAGAAAAAGGAGCGTTGGAGTGGGTGAAAGAGATACAAGCTTTCGGAGAAGAGATGATAAATGTGGATATTCCTGTGAAGGGGTATGTAGGATACAAAGTAAAAAGCCAGTTGTACAAAATGGGAGAGTTGTTTTGGTTTCATTTGGTGACACAGATAAGGCAATGTGTGAAATTAACAGCTTCTGAGAAGCCGCTGTGGCCTTTCCCTGAATTAGCTTAAAGGAGAAGTAATAAGTGAGGGTGAAGTACAATACAGCTATTAAGGGGCTAAAGTGACAGCACAGGGCATTTGGTTACTGATATTGTATGAGGATGGATCAGGAACACAAATTCATGGAAGGCTTAGTCCGGCGATCAGTGGCCATCGGTCATCACGCTTTTGCAACGGTGACTGATTTAGCTGATTACATTTCAATGAAACAGAACTCCATTGAAACGCCAGGAGAAAAATGGAAAATAAACACACACAGCGGTTTGTACGAAGTGTACAGGTACAACCCTAAACTAGGAAAACACGAATGGGTCGTGTTGTATGAAGAGGGAGGACCCTTTCTGTTGTGTAAAAAAGATAAAATTCCTTCCCGAAAGAGATGAAAAAGAAGAAGAATTAGAGGACCCGCCAGTAAACGGTCAAGACTCTGATGCTACTGAATTGCAGGAACCGGGAGCCGATGTGAGTGAGAGTCAACTGAGTGGAATGTTAGATAATGTGATTGATAAACTGGATAAATCTGTGCAAAAGTTGAAGCGGTCCAGAAGAGTTGAGAAATTCCTGGATGACGTACTTGAAGAAATCGATGGGGATGATGAAGGTGGGAAGGATGAAGTGTGGACAAACAATGACTAAAGTGAAACATTATCAATCCCTGAGTGATGTGGTATCATTTATAAAAATGTGGTCAACATTTTTACGTTTGCTAAGTGTAGTATCGCACTGCTTGGTAGAGACATTAACAGTAGGTCCAGTTAGAAGAAAGGTGTGCAGAACGGGAGCCGTACTCATAAGTCGCTTGACGCAGAAGTTGAAATGGGGAAAAGAAAGTGTCAGAGGCGAGTTTTCAGACACAGAAGGAGAGGGCGCGGTTTGATCAGCAAATTGAAACGAGTCGTTGACAAAGTACGTGGGCGCAAAAAAGCTAAACCAAAAATCAACAAAGCTCACAGGGACTTGATGGCGCGTTACCGTCGCCAAGGGTGGATATCGTGAAACGTATAAAGCCCGAAGCAGTTCAGTGTTTGCGTCTATTTGCAAACATGGAGAGTTACAATAACGAAGTGACTGTGGCGAGTTTGGAGCTGTTAGGATTAGAACACGACAGGTTTTGCGGTTGTGGTAGGGGGTTGAAATGTGAATTAGTTCGCCCTCGTGTTGAAAGGCGCAGTACATTTAATATCACCTACGAAATATGCCGTCGTGTATTTTGGTGTGACATGTGTTTAGCCGCTTGCCGTGGTACAATAACTTTTATGGTAAAATTGATGTTGAAAGGCTTGCTGGCAGGAATAAAACAGAAGATCGCTGAACAGGGTGAGTGTATGGTGTATGTGGTGGACAAGTTGGTTGAGCAAGCAGAAAGTCCCTTCTTGTCTGTACATTCCACAGACTTGACCCCGACACGCCGTTATCGTTACCAGGAATGTATGCGAGCAGATCATTCCTTGCCCCCCGCGTACGTGGTGGAATGCAAAATGTTAGCAGCTATGAGCGAGATGTACAATACCAAGGGCGGGATCCCAGGTTCCCTCGCTAAGGCACACGTAGCCGTTGATCTTATGAAGTTCAAAAGTCAGGTGAAACAAATGGTGAACGCGGAATTGTTCGAGCAGGAGACAGATTTAGAGGCTGAGGTTATTCTCCCCTGTTACGGTGTTCACGTTCCTGTCGGTTTAGACCTCGTTGACGTGACCGGTTACAGATACCGTGAAGGGTCCAGGTATTGTGAGAAGTTTGTGGCTATGTACATAAAGCTCAGCCTTCACAAACATGGTGAAAACTACACAAAAGAGGATGAACTCTCACCGGTACCAAAATCTGACTTTTGTGGGGCAGGTGGAAGTGCAATGCCTGAAACGGAAATGGACTCGCAGCACGAAACAGAGTGTAAAGAAAAAACTAGCTGACGTTATTCGAGAGTTCCTTATGAACAGTTATTTTTATGATGATGAAGGTACATTCCACGTCGTGCCCAGTTTACAACGCCTGCAGGTGGACACAGTGAAACGTCAGTTTCACAGGTTAATCCACTTAAAGGGTCCTGTGAAAACAAAGAAAAGAAACAGTATAGTGCTAGACGTAGAGCAAAATCAAATGTGCTTTTTGTGTGAAACAGAACCTGCTAGTTTAATGTTTTATCCCTGTTATCACGTAGGTATATGTCTGACGTGCGCTGACAAGCGAAGTCACCGTGAAGGGAATTTGTGTTGTGCTATCTGTGGTAGTATATGTGAAGCTTATGTGAACCTGGCGGAAAGGTTTAGCTATAAAGCCTGAGACGAGTAACATAACGTTGTCATTTAGTACCCGTATTCGCGATGGAATTGACGGAAATTTGTTCGCTGTGCGCTTGTCCAATGTACATGGACTGTAATCATTTTTATGTGAAAAAAGGAGGGCTGGGAGATTTAGTTGAGGAAGATTTGGCTCCAGTGCAACACATGAAACAAGTGAAACTGAAAGGTTATGATTTCTGTTATCAGTATATCGCCGTGGGTCAAGGAGAGCATTGTTGTACTTGCGCTAAATCATTAGAAGTGACAGGTCACGGTGAGGAGCTGTTGCGTGAATTGAAAGGGATGTTCCGTGATATGTGTATATATTTTCATAACAATCGTCAATCCTTGTTGAAAATGAAACCCAAAGAGACAACAAACAGTGAGAGGTTCACAGATTTTTTGAAGTGGGTGTGTGAAGATTTCTTTGCGAGATGGGGGTACGTGGAAATAGTGGTGCAACGAGTACGACCGGAAATATTGGGGAAGTTAACCGTAAAAGCGGTGAGAGGGTACCCCAGGCAGGTGATGGAAAGCGTCCGAAAAGATTGGGACACCGCAGTTTATCTATAAAAGAGAGGCTCTCCAATGTGAAGAGTTCAGTTTGTAAATGTTTCTGCACGTGTGCGAGCCCTTGCGGTGCTAAAGCGCAGTTAAATGTGGAAACCCCTTTATCTGAAAACTTGGGAGCAGATGTACTTACGGCTTTGACTGTACTATAAATCAAGAATGGCATACAAAGATGTGTCCCCGGTTGAAAGGTGGAAGAAACATTTGGCCAGCAGGACGATTTCAGCCGAGAGAGAATGGCGGTTCATGCGTGAAGCATACGGAAAGTTTGATATGAACTTGAAAAGTAGTCACAAAGTTTCGATGAAAGAAGGTATCTCTGTGGACCGTGATACAGCCAGCGCAGTGTTTCGGTTGGACGGTATGTGGTACAAAGGTTTAGAACCGCATATGAAAATGTTTGAAAACAATGAGGACAAGCCAGACCCTGTTGCTTTCCAGCACGTGTTGGAACAGTTCGCCCTCAGCTTCAGAGCCAGTTTGTTCACCGTGAAATACAACCAGAAACCTCCCCCGTCAGAAAATTGTTTCGATGTGAATCCACTTACACGTAGTAAAGGGGCGAGCATTTTGGTCCGCGCCGCATTGGAATGTTTGGAGTGTTTCAACAAAGATTTCCCCGTGTGGAACAGTAGTTGTGCTATTCGCAAATGGAATGTACATATCCCCGAAGACTGGGATGTGCTGCTGAGGTGTTTGATTCGCAGTTTGTGTGAGCTGGTTTGTCAAGTGTTGTACATGACGGACGATGAATCTCGCAATACAGCCGTGTGCTCGCACAACTCGTTCCTGGATCTGATTTCATTGGTACCCCACCTGCACGTGCACGTTCTCAACCTGTACAACGTACACGGCTTTCATACAGTGGGGCGTATATTTGCTGAAAACCCGCCTTCTTTCACAGCACACGCTTCGCTTTTTGTACAGTTCTACATGAAACATTTCCAGTTCCGTTTTAGTCGTGAGCTTGATAGAATGGCGCTTGATAGGTATAATTTAGATGAAAGATGCTTGCAGGCGGACACGGTTAGGAAAATGCTTGGTGAATGTGAAGAATATGTAAAGGATACGCTGAGCATCCCGCATGAGCAGAAACAGAAACTGACCAACCGTTTGCAAAATATGAAGGTTGTCTTGTGTCCCGAGATCATTGGGGTGTTGGGTGAAAATAAAAAAGAGCGCCATGTGTTGATGGGAACGCTAATTGTAAAACAGGGTGGGGGTAATGATGTTTAATGCAATATATGATGAAAAGTAATCAGAAATGTAGTATGCATAGATATATAAAACATAAAGCTTGTATTAGAGAATAAAAAGTTTATTGTACATAAAATATACAACCGCTGATAGTCTCTTCAACATCTCGTGGTGATAGGAGGGTATGTAATCCAAATGAAATTGAGAATGTCTGTGAATGTTTGGAGTGTGAGAGTGACAGAATACTCCCAATCAAACACTTCCCTCACGTTGCCCGAACCCAGCACCTGTGAGAATGACAGTTTGGTTTCGTTGGTGTGTTTGTCTGTCCTGATGTGTAACGCCACCGTAGGTTTTCCCATGCAATGGAAGTTCAGTGAACATTCCGGTATGTGTAAGTAGGTTCCCAATAAAGTAGGCACTTCTGCAAAATTACCCACCCCCCATAAAAGCGCATCTATGTTCACCGAGCATCCCGTTCTTCTGTCTTCCAACAAACTGTTACCTCTGCTCCAGGGTGTCCACGTAAAGCCCACGCCTTGTTCTCCCTTTTCTAAGTCCACACCCACTGACAAGCTTTGAGGTTTCATGTACGCTTCAATTTCTTCACGGTTACAGATTTCACACATATGGATATAAGCCATGAAACCCATACAATTGGTCGAATTTCTCTTTTCGTTCAGGTAAGCCGACCTTGAATCGTCACACTTGGGACAACCCCGTGTTATGAACCATCTTTATCTGTTAAGGTTTCTTTCTATTTGGTATACCTTCCACACTTTAACCTGTGCGTTGTCCATCTTGTGCGGTTGTTGCCCCAGGAATGATGCTGTGTGTTCACTCATAAGCACATTTATAAACTGTCCTGAGGTGAGCTTTTACCTGTGTCGGTCTTTTTTTACATACACGTTTTCTGAATGTTGCTTTACGTATTTTATTTCCTTTCATGGTCCAGGGTGGGATCCTGTTGGATCCTGTCTTCTTCTTGGATTTTTTAACCTTTTCCTTTTTACCTTTTTCTTTACTTTTCAGTTGTTTTATCTTACGCATTCTTTTTTTTTTTTTACTTTCAAAGTGTTCTAATTGTTGACCGTGTCGGGCTTGATTTGCTAGTAGGAAAGCCCTTATGTTTTCTGCGGGTGGGATGTGAGATGCCACAGGGGAGGTGTAGCCTAACAGCTGAGCGGGTAGAGGTGCTGCTGGTGTAGAGAGAATTTGACCTGAAAGGGTGGTCAGAGGGACGAGTCCTATGGATTGTTGCATGTTTAAAACCTGCGCTTGATTCTCTTCGTTCTACGTGTCGTTTTCGTCCCTTTTCGTGCCCTGCGACCTGTGCGCATGGGTTTCCTTTCGTGGGTAACATAGGGTAACCCTTCCACAAGGTACAGGTTCCTTACCACGGGTCTTAGGGGGAACGTATCTGGAGGGACTTCCCTCACCATTTGGCGGTCATGCATGGTGTTGGCTTTGTACAGGCGAGGGGGGACGGGTACAGGGGCTGCCATATGCAGGTCCTGACCTCGTAGGAAAGCTATTTGAGCCATCTTTCCCTTGGGGTGGGTATATAAACAGTTGTCAAGGTGTGGGGTGTCATTTTCAACTGAAAATGTCCAAGAGGAAAGCACAATTCCATATCACGGAGGCTGAAGAAGAATGGCAGGAGTTTACGAACTGGCAGAATACACACCAAACTTCAAAAAGAGCTGAAGAACCCCGCTATATGACGCGCGATATCAACTACATGCGCGTACCAAACTCGGAGGCGAGTAATTTCGTCTGAACCTCCCTGAACATGTCAAATACGAACTCAGGGAGCGATGGGAGGCCATCCGGGACTTGTTGGATATGAACAAAAATGTCACTTTGGAAACCACGTTGAATTTAGGGTGTCTTTACAACGTGTACAGTCCCGGGTACAAGCTGAAACTGAAAGAAGACCGTCAAGAAATTGTGAACAAATACATGGATGGTGTTTTTTGTCCCATGCTGGAAGGTAAGCCGGAATGCTTCTGGGAGGAGCTATACACCTCCACTGTGTCTTCTAAAGCCTACTCTCCCTGCAGGGGAGAAACCAACCCTGGAGAACCTAAGGGCTTATTTAGAGGAGAAAACCCGGCACTGCATGAGTGTGATTTCGCCCTACCGTGAGTGTATAAGACACGTGTGCGAGCTGCGTCAGGGTCAGTTGCGCTTCTACATCTTCAAGACGCGGCACGTGGGTTTGATCCGGAGCAAAGGAATAACACTTGGGAAAATTTGCTATTACGCGAAGCTGTTCTCAAAGGTGAGAAGTTGCGCCAGCTAACTGCTTACCTACCTCTGTTGGAAAATATCCCCGCCGACAGGAAAACCGTCGTTCAACATGTCGTTTGATAAGAACGCGACACAGACTCTTATCAGAGAATATTCTGAAAACCCTCAGAACTTTTTCCATTTGGGAACCTTTGAAATCAGCAATGTCAAGGGACAATATTTCGTGAAAAGTCGTTTCTGTCTGGCTATGACTCCGGACTTTGTGCATGTGTACAAAAACCCCACACAGTTCCAACCTCACATGGAAAAGATTGTGAGCTTCACGCTTGAAGAAATGGAATGTGTTTAAGGTCAGGTGGTCGATTGGGAAAGCGGCACTCTACCCATTGAAATTGAAATCGGTGGAGGGGTTAAAATATCCCTGATGAAAACAAAAGGGAACACCGGTGACGCCCGTTACGATTTGGTGCGTTCCATTTCTGTCGGGGGTACGGAGTACGATAAGAAATGGTACCTGACAGAACAAGAACAGAGAATGTTTTCATGCTCTTTCATGCCTGTGTGGACGGCTTTCTGTCGACAATTGAAAGCCAGTGTGAAAAACGTACCGACGAAAAGGAAGGCTCCCATGAATATGGATGTATTGGCAGATTTCGATGAAGAAAGCAGCCAGGCAGTTGACGAGGAAGCTCTGATGATGACAGACGGTATAAAACAGGCAGAGTGGATGTCAACCAGGCGACCACGTCACACTTGATTCATTCAGACTCGATTCGCATGAGCATTCATTAACTAACAACAAATGTATTTTTTTCCTTTTTATTTGTAAAAATAGAATAAACAATGTAACCTTTACATAATGTCTTGTTGCATCGTTTGCAGTTGGAGTGCGAGGGAAGGTTTCCCTGTTGTCTGTAGTTCGGCGGGTGTGGGTGGGTCAGCTTTCATTTCTTCTGTCTTCCTTTAATTGCTTTCAGCATTTTTGTTGTGTTCGTGGAATGTTTTCTCGCAGAACCATTTGTTCCTGGCGAAATCAGGAGGGTCCACGACATAATAATCTCGTATGACCTGTTTCATTGGAATCAGCGGCCAATCATTCATCAAACTTAATACGGTGACACAATGTTCACCGCAAACATCACTCTCAGGGTTGTATATGTCTTGCACGGGATACGGGTTTACGTCCACAGCGCTCAGTCCGAAATCATCTTGCATTCTGGCGAGGAATTCGTTGACACCTCCCAGTACAGGTGGTAGTCCGTAGGAATAAAAAAATTCAATGCAACAATGATTAACATATATAGCTTGCCAGTGTTGACCTGGTTGAGAACGGGGGGCTACGTTACAAATCAGACTGTAAGGGGGGTTTGGCGGTGCATGACTGAACACATATTCTACGTTCAGTTCGTCTGATGCGTACACGCCTAAATATTGGTAAGGGTTTGTTTGGTAAACGTGCAGCATGGCACGGTTCAACGCCATGTCACTGAGTCCCCTGCCTCCCTTCACCTTTTCAACATAAGCCTGTTGGCACAAGTGATTGACAGGTATAGGTTTCAAGCATTTACTTCCATTTAACAGAGACATTGCGGTCGGAGTTTATCATTAACTTGTCTTCGAATTGGGCGAACATTAAACACTGGATGGTTTCGGGGGTGATGGTTTTAAAATGCACGTCGACTTTGACATTTCCGGACTGTTTGACGTGCTGTACGTTTTCTTTTTCGGCTTCAGTTGAATCACCCACCATGTTGAAGGGGAACACGGTCTTTCCTCCAATGTATTCATCATAGCCTACCTGGGAACTGAAATTGGAATCCCACAAGCCCAAAGTTCTCAAGTATTCCGAGAACAGATGTGTGTAGACTTGGTTTTCCGAGAAATCAGGTTCGAACAGTTGTTCTGGGTAACGCTGGAAGTTGCGCTGAGCGTATATGCGGTTCACGTTGTAATGTAGAAAGTTATACGGGTTCAGGGTCCAATTGGATGAGGAGGCTCTGTTCGGGATAAAGCAAGTAAATAGTTTCTTTGGTAACAGTGTTTGGGAGAACACACTGGACATGGACTTGAAAGACAGCCCTTCTGCAATTTCTTCCGTTAACACTCTGAAGCGGGTTTAGGGTAAAATTCTGTTTGCACCCGACACCAAAGCATCGTTTTCAATTTGTGTGAAGAAGACGCTGTTCAGCTCGGCGTAGTAAACATGCATCCACGCCCTGTGTATTTTCAATTTCACACCTCCCTTGAGTGCAGGTACAGTTTCCGGGTCCACAGTACACATAGCGTAAAAGGACGGGCGCGATCGAATCATGGTGACTTTCATGTTGTAGCCGAACGGGATGAATTTGTCCATTTGAAAGACACCTACACGAGGGGTGTCCACCATCACATATTTACGTACACCTTGCGGGTTTTTGGTGTTGTCAGGTGTTTTGTCTGTCTTGTGACCACCTGTTGGGGTCCCGGGGTTTTTGTAAAACTTTCTCAGTCTCAGCTGGTGCTGAGCACAGTAGGTGTTGGGGTCCTGACCCTGTGTGATAGGTCCCACTTTATCCAGGGCGTTGGGGCTTGCGACTTTACCGTTTTCCTTGATAGCTCTGTCTTGCACGTAGTTATACAAGGGCCCGTCATTGTTTTCGATTGCGTTACGGTCACGGACAAGCTGTTTCTGTAGAAGTGCTGAAAAAGGGTAAGTCTTGTCTGTGGTAGTGACCAGTTCGTTGTTAATTTCCACTTCCACGTCTTCAAACATGGAATGGAGGGTGTTGTTCACAAGACCGAACGTGTGGGCTTTCTTTTTAGCAGCCAGCTGGGCTGGGGTGTCGGCACCTTCAACATCATCTTCAACTTCCCAGTCCAGGGGTGATTCATCCCTCACGTGGACAGGTTCCGCTTCCACAAACAAAAGCGTTTTACTGGGTACCATGTGAGAACCGTCGTTCTGGTTGGGAACAAGGAACTGGAGTTTGGTGGAGTAATCTGTTCCGTACGAGAGAATTTCTAACATTTTTTCGTTCACCACCTCCGCCTGCACTCTTTCTTCCTGCAGGCGCAGTTCAGGGTTCAAACCCCTTTCGACGGCTGTGTCTGCCGTGGGAGTGTCCGGAATTGATTTCCCTGGGGGACCAGGTTTTGTCATAGGGATAGGCATTGTCTCAAGTATAAATGATATACAGTTTATCAGTGATTCTTGATTACATTCTTTTGAGCTCTTTTGGTCTGTTTTTTTTCATATGGTTTTCTTTAGGGCACCCTGCTTCTCTTTTTTCTGTAACCCCTTAAAGGGACCGTAACCCATTTTACCGGCAGCTATTTTCCCCAAACACAAACCCTCCTAAACTACCGAGTATTGACCCAAGGAACCCCCCCCCCCCCCTTTGCCTCGCGTGATAACCTGTTACGAAGCGAGCCCCTACTCCACCACCTTTAGTTATTTTCGTCTTCCTTTGATTGCCCCTGCCCCCGTTAACAGACCTCCTATGCCTGCCAAGATAGGTAACAGTGGTAGAATCCCTCCTCTCCTTCTTCTTCTTCTTTTTCTTCTCCCTCCCCATGGTTTCACAGAACTCCTTCTCTTTCTGCGCATGTCTGTATCATGTCTTGTTTTTATGACCATTGCAGTTTTGGGCTGGTTTTGTCTACCGATTACATGATGTTGCCTAACAGCGTCAGAGGGTTGACAGGTCCGAAAGCAAAAGGGAGAAACCATCCCCTCCTTCTCGTCCTCTTTCTTCTGCGAGTGGTGCTCAACAGTGTTTGTACCAGACCAGAACCTTACCCCATGCCTATCTTTGGGATGTAAATTCCTTCCCTGAAGCCTTTCATTTAGGGACTTTAACTTTATCCCATGCTCTTTTTGCACCTTTTTGTGCCCTTTGGATTTTACGGGTGAGCTTTTTTTTGTTTTTCCCAATGGTATCTGCTGTAACAGCAAACAGCGTACTCAAAAGGGCAGAGGTCAAAAAACCTTTTCCTCTTCTCCTCATCCTTCTATTTTTAACACGTCTTTTTCTTTTACGTACTGACCACATGACAAAACAAGTAATATAGATTCAAATCATTTATTCCATAAGATATGAAAAGTACATATTCAGTGCAATAAGATTTCGTTGCCTTTCAAAATAACTATACAGGGTTTATTTGAAAAGTCCTCCCAACAACCCTCCTAATACATTGTCAATCATACCACCCACTTTCCCTAGAAACATGCCCCCCCTCCTTCTACCGCGTGTCCACCTCCTACCCCTGACCACATTTCCACCTCTGCGGCGACGGCGGCGGCGGAGAGCACATGTGGTACGCCTTCTTCCTGCCATGTTGTTTAATTGGATGATGGCATTGTAAAAACAGACACTTTTTGTATAAGTAGGTTAATAAAATATAGTCTTTTGTTTTCTCGGTTTTCTTTTCTTTAATTTTTTACGTATAGGTATATGGTCCATGGTAGGCTGTACCACCCCGGTTTGGCTAGGGTTTTTGGTGGCGGGTTGTCTTTTATCCATAACTGTCTCCGTGGTTCTCCTCCCACCTGAAGACTTGTTAAATGTGCGGGACGTACGCGCGTGAGCGTCTATCACTTTACGCGTCACGGTAGCGTTTGTTAATTTGCCACCGGCTGCTTCCGCTTGAGCCACATTGCTCTCCTGTTGGTATTTCACGTTGTCTTTTGCGACAGCGAGGTTCATGTTTTGTACCATCGCCACGGTACCGGGGTACCTTGTGGGGAAACTGCTTTTCCCCACCCCCTTTGAATAATAATGACTCCTCGGGAAACCGAAAGGCATTATGTAAGTATATTTATCCCCTCATGTCAGATCCTACAGATGGTTTATGGTCAATTTTTGTCCTGCTGTCCTCCTCCATTTATGGTATCAATGTCTTGGCGAGCCTGCTTGTCTTCCTCCGTGTCTTCTTCCGTGTCATCCGCTGAAGAATACAATTCCTTCATACGGGCTTCCAGTTCTTCTCCGTCACACAGCACGGCGCGGAAAAAGGCGTCCTGTTCGTTCAGCAACTCGTCACGCAATTTCTTCAAATCTTCCTGTTTGCTGATTTTTCGCATTTTACTCAGCAGTTCCATCACGCGACACTTGGCAAATTCTGTCGCAAACAACTGGTTCAGTTCTGGGCGCAATGTCAGTACGGACATCATGTCGGATACAGTTTCCATGTTTTTAATTTCGTCAGCTAATTTTTTCACCATGCCGGAGGATTTGTGCAACAGCTGTGGCAATTTGTCGGCGTACGGGGCCCTGGTAGTCATCAAGAGACATTCTGCTTTTGTACCTTTCCTGATACGTTTGCCTCGCCCCCTCTTCCCTCCGGGAAGAGCTGGGCCAGAGCGCTTGCTAGGTCGTTGCTGACATTTCGTGATATATTCCATTATATATATTTTTGTCAATACTTTGGTGAAAACTGCTTTCATGTGGCTGTGTTCTGGTCATGTTTGGTTCTCAAAAAGGTGTGAGTCTCACTACCAGCATGGTGGCTGGGGAACCTGCTGTTGTGGGGATTAGAAAACCGTCCTTGTCCACGAGTTTGAAGTGGAGTTGTGTTAAACATGTGGGTGCTAATTTTTTGGCCACAGGTTGTACGATTTCAATGTTGTACATTGGCTCATCGGTTTCACGGGGCAGGCACACGTAATTCAACACATCCCGCATGGTTACGGACGGTTGTGGGTTATCTCCCATCTCAGGAACTCGTACGTACACCACGTTTTGTGTACCTTCCAGCCACGTGATACGTCCTGCTACGAATTGTAAAAGTTCCAGTTCCCAATGGTTTGGAGCTTCTACAGGCATAGGAAATTTAAAACGGAAACTATTAAGGGCGTCGTCAGCCTCTACCGAACTGTACACAGTAACGACTGAGGCCATGCTTTCATCCCTTGAGTTGAAATATTAAAGAGGCGGTCGATTTCAATGCGGAAAGAGGTGGGAACACCAGCAAACGTCCCAACGCGTCACGGATTTGCAAATTAAGGCTGGTCAGTTTGTCAATCGAAATGATTGGAACAAACGTCACATTTGGTACTTGGAAATACAACCATACCGTACCGACCTGTTGTGCGCTGGAAGGAACGACTGCCTTTAAAAGACGACTGAACGTGTTGCCTACCATCTGTTCCTTTAGAATGCTTTGCTCGTACACGAACAAAGTTTCAAAACCTCTCAATGTGTTTACGATTTCCTGAGAGGTGTAATCCCTCTCGCTTGTGGTCACAAAGAATTGTGGGAACCCTAACACTTGGGAGAGTTCTTCGTTAAACCTGAGCTGACGCGTGTTGGATTTCGTGAACCGCAGTTCCAAACGACCACTGGCATTTAGTTCCGCTTTGCAACCGTTGTTGCCCACAGTGCTTGTTTTCAGCCATTTGTTCAAATAGGAGACACAGGATACGTTGCTGTACCGCCCCTCAGGAAAGTTTAAGGTTTCGATGAGGACGGGGTGTTCCTGTTGGGTGTCCCACACAGAAACCTTCATTTCATCTGTGAGAAAGTTATAAAAATTGTCGGGCAAGGTCAACGTGTTCAATCCCACTTCCCACTGGTCAATGAACTCAAACGTTTTAGGTTTAGACAGTTTCGTTTCTTCCTGCACCAAGCAATTCAAAACAAAATAATCTTCCCTCTTTCTTTTTCTGGGGCGTATGTGGGTTTGAATTAAGGTGCGGGATCCGTCGTGAAAAGGGTACGGGTCCCCCGACAAAGTTTCCACCTTAAATGTCATATTACGCATATCGCGTTGAGGGCGCAGGGGTTTGTATTCTAAGTTTAAAAAAAATTCATGTTTACCACGTTGTCCCTGGAATCCGCGCCTACCGCTCGGAGCACAGAAGGGGAAGCAAACAACCGCAAGGTGTCTTCGCTTTCTTCGCCAGCTAAACCTCTGTGCAATTTTACCCTCATCCACCTGTGATCGAAATTTCTGCTTTCGATGTAGCGTACGTCAAACACTTGGCTGTGTACGATTTCAGAGGAATCTTGAACGTCGTAACCTTCTGGCACATGGAAATCCGGGCGCAAAATATCCACAAAATAATAGCCTTGCTTATTAGGTCCATGAATCTTGTTCCCGAACTGGTTCAGGTTCATCACGCGTGCAGAGTCTAAACTTTGTTCCACCAACTGTCCCGACTGGGTGGTAGCGTTCACCTGGTGCCGCAAAAACATCTCGTCCCACACTTTCTGAGAAGTCCACACACCGTCACCCTCTCTGATGCGCAGGACACTGGGTACGTGTATCTTGAGGTACCATTCTACAGCACCTCGATCTTCGTACAACTGTAACAGTCGAAAAAGTGTCACCAGACCCAAAAGGTTTATCATGTTTTCGTCCGCATTTATCACCATATAGGAAGCGTGGTGAGGAGCGTCGGTGTTGTCAGGGGAGGTATTAAACCCTGGCACGGGGGATATATGAGTGGCGTAATCGTACTCGGAGATATTGTGCCCGCCAGGTGTCATGCTCAGACGAAACCGTATTCTACCGATTTTACACCACATACCGCCAGGTAAACCTCTACCCAATGTCAGGAAAGGATGTTTGGGTGTTTGCTCCCAAAGACCTGCACTAAACGCCCAACTCATATATTGGACTAACAACCATTTGAACCCACTGTCAGGTGTTTCTTTGAAAGGTATTCGAATACGCACAGGGTCTGAAGCATAACAGGTATAGATTTTCATGTTGGAAGCAGGGTACTGTAATACGTGCCACCCTTCCCCCACGTCACCTTTGTTTTTAAAGGGCGTGTAAAAATCATCCTAGAAAACACATCTATACAATTTAAAATGAATGTGTAACCTTTGTTGTTTCTAGTGTGCTGTCTCATATCTATCAGATCTGATTGCCATTGCTCGTCGACGCCACCCACCACTGTGCGCATGCGCTCAAACTTACCTTTACCCGCAGGGGCTGGCGCGTGTAACATGAAAGATTTTTGTTGAATGAGATAATTTTCCGCATGTTTCAACCTCTCTTTTTTACTTTTCCCGGAGTATATGGCCTGTAATTTCTCTAGGATTCTTTTCTTGTTGCCGGTGAAAGCCGTATCAGGATGTTTAGCCACATCGTACAGAATATCATACCTTTTCTGTTCTTCCGGAGATTTTTTCCTTTTCTTAGATTGGGGTTGGGCAGGAATGACCCTTTTCTTCTCTAAACGCCTTTTCATGGTTCATAGGGGTGTACCGGCACTAGAGGCCAACACTTCACCTAACCTATCGTGTAACCCGTTGATCACATTTTGTAGCGATCTCCTGTCACGCCTGTTTATCAAGTCCACGAAAATGTCCGTCTAATCACCGTCCGACAGAGAACGGCCTATGCCAGAAGTTTCTCGTTGCCTTCTTCTCCTTCTCCTTCTCATGCTATCCCTACTACTGCGGGGTGTCTGAAACTCGTCTTGATCTTCCGTGTACATAATGGGTGGGGCATAAACATCCGTATCTTCAGGAGACCTGGGGGATATTCTTCTGCGCGGTGTAGGCAAATAAGGACTAGCCCCAGTAGTGTTCGGTATGCGCAAACCACTGCGAGTCAGTGCTGGTGAAGGGCTAGTGCTGACTCCAGAAGCTGCGTACGGGTTCATACTACCGTGATGCTGTCTGTATAGTTTAGCGTTGTCTTGCATAAGTTGCATGAGTTGAATACGACTGGTAATGGCTTTCGGGTTTTTAGTTTTCTCTATCAATTTCGTCATTTTCTGTTTGTTCTGATTGTACTGCTGCGTCACCGGGTCCGGAATCGGAGCTTGCTCCGACAGGCGAGTCAACACCTCCTCCAGCTTCTTCATCACTGTAGCTGGGATAGTCGTCTGCGTCATCTTGCTCCTCGTCCGTGATCTCTTCCTCACTCTCAGGTGTTACGGGCTCTTTTTTCTTAAGGGTTTTCTCCCTAGATTTCTTAAGGGCGGCGTTGGTTTTAGGAGTAAAAAAAGGAACGTCCACTAAGGGTACTTTACTGTCCACAAACTTTAATATTTTTGGTCCCATTTCGGCTATGTATTTCTTCGCCGTTACACGGCGTTTGGCTTTACTAGCTCCTCTCGATCCCATATTTACTAAATGTTTTTTTACACGGGTGAATTTTCGTTTCTCTTTAGGGGTCATGGGATATTCTTCATACAATATTTTTTCGGCTTCCCAGGTAAAAGAATCGAGAAATTCCGTACCAGCCCCAGCCGCTACTTTACGTATCTTTCTTTTGTGTACATTACCCTTTTCGTCCACCCCTTGTAATATACGAGAGGCGTACGAACTGTAAGGCATGTATTCTTTCACGTACGTTTCTACGAAGGACATGGTTGCTAAAAAGGCTTTACTCAATCTCAGATGTTTACTCGATGTAAGCCACAGCATTTAGTACTACTTTAGTACCTTTGTGGGGGTATACCGAACGTGATATGACCATTAGAATTTTGAGTGGTATTGACAGTGAAAAATACATTGGGGCCCAACTCGGATATAGCTTTATCAAACTTATCTTTCATATTCATTTGGGCTCCTAACATCTTATACTGACGCGTGTCTACAGGATTTTTGAATAAATGATAATAATGAGCATTCAAACGTATGCTCCTTCCTTGTTTCCCATGTCCGTATAAATTTTGTGTCAACATAAAAACAGTATAATTAGAATGATGTCCCGTACGTAGAAACAAATCAGACATAAAAGGGAAAGAATTCACTTCGTTCATTAAATCATCGACTATGATCAAAGTCCTTTTAGGGTTAACACCGTCACTGAATTCTGTATGGTTAAGAAGTTTTTTCAACAACTCTTCGTTTTGTAAAGTCAGACCTTTCAATTTCTCATCAATTTTCATCTGATCATATATGGGTTGTTCATTATTATACAAAAGGATGACTTGCTCCATAGGCTCTTTAAACCAACCAATATCCAAAACATTTTTCACTAAAGTGGTCTTACCAGCACCAGAGGGACCTACGATCATGTGGTTGCAGGGGTGGTTAAACCTATAATCGTTTTCAGACCCATAGGTTTGAACGGATTTCACACATTCCAACAACTCTTTCCTCAGCCCAGCGTCATTCATTATCCTTTCAACCATTCGTTTAATCTCCTCTGTTTCATATTCTTCCTCATCACGCTTCATCACATTCACCATATTTTCTATTGGTTCAACCATGTTGAGGAAAAAACACGAACTCTTGTTTACAGTTGAACTAGACGATAACGTTTAATAAGGTCTGCTTAACAGTACAGTATGGAAAATATGCACAGTTTAAGTGTACAAAATAAAAAAACATGTACCATTCATTTGACTGTAACACTTGTTTTTTGTGTGTATATATATATATATATATATATATATATATATATATATATATCAACTCTTGTTTACAGTTGAAATTTACTGCCTAACAGTACAATATGGAAAATATGCACAGTTTGATGTACAAAATAAAACAAAAACATCCTGTCTATTTGACTGTTACACTCATATAGTTACAATATATATATATCGATCATCGTTATGATAATCATCATCATCGTCTTCATACCCATCCCTATCCCCTTTATGCATCATCATCCCCTAATAATCCCATTTTCCTCCTAACATCATCTGATTCTTCTTGTGTAAACCCACCAAAATGAGAAATTTCTAACCTCTTTCTAAGTATATCTTTACTTTGTACTGTGACTGTTTTTACTTTTGGTTTTACCACTTTACCTCTAGGTTGTATCAAAGTATAATTCTTGAGAGCTGGTTTCAAAGTTATATTTAAAGGTTCGGTGTGAATGCCGTCTTCACACACGACCCGCTTTTTATACAGATAAGAAAACCCTTTTTTCTCTTGTTCATATGTCACCATTCTACCGTTTACCATTTTAATACCTTTGTTCTTGACATTTTTACCCATTCCAGTTTGTAATGTTTCTTTCATGGTGTCCCAAGCAGATTTTACTAAATGTTTATTCACCCCTTTCAAGGCACTTTTCTGTAGCCCACCCGACACATGCAAACAATAAGACTTAGAACACAGAGCAATTAAGCGGTCTCCAACACATTCCAATTTAAACAGGCCTGGTGTTTTCTGATCATATTCGTAATGCTTCTGACAACACTGACGTGGGAAAAATACAACATTGAAATCAGGTTCCCAATCATCAAAGCAATGCTGAAATAAATGAGATTTAAATTCACATTGTAATTCAGGTTTAACCTGTGACAAAAGAGGGTGCCAACTGCTAAATATGTCAAGCCACGTGTTGGGTCGACACTAATCAAAATCGGGATGTAAATCAAAACCCACAGAAAAATACAATGAATCAGTGTCCATTTCCCCCAGTTCAAACTTGTCCCGACCCAAATATTTATCAACACAATCATAATAAAATTGAAGCATACGCAATTTGGCTGTTTGCAAAATAAAAAATCCCAACTGTTTAGGTACATCAAAAGGTAAAGAATGGGGAGCCATTTCGACTTCATACATCCTTTCACGCTCGACCTGTCCCGTCAACGGGTCTTTTTTCTCATCTGCCACGACACACGACTGGCGGAAACGTGCGTCGTTGTGCATCTCATTCACACTGGCATCCCCCTGGACATATTCGATTTTGCGGTGTTTGCGCTTGTTCATAAGGGTGGCCCCGTACGCTGCGTTTATGATCAGCTTTTGAGTGTTGGCTTCACACTGCTTGTCCGGGTCGGCGGCCGCCTCTCGTCTAGCCGACGCTACACTGTCTACAAATGTTTTAAGTATTTTGTCACCCACCCATTCTTAGGCCTGATACACATACTCCACCATCACACCCTTTCCCATCAACCACCTCAGATAATCAGAAGATAGCAAGACTTTGTCCACTTTCATACCGCCCACCAACGAACGAGTTTTAGTGTTGGTGGGATAATTGTTCTTTTCCATGTAACGGAACATGTGTTCTCCCACATGTTTCGCTTCTATGTCTACCGTCATAAAAAAGGGATACATCTCACCGAAGTAGTGCTCCAAATGTTCGGGGACGCGAGCTTTGATTTCAAGAGCTCCGATAAAAACCTTTTTCCTCTTTGACCCCATGGGCCTTCATGAATTTAGCTAAACTAGTACCCGTTGATTGGAATTTATACATATCTAAGAAACGGAAAAGACCTGGAACTGTAACTTTTGTATAGGCACTACCCTGCTTGATAGTTTCTAAATCCCGATCAATTTCACCTTCTTCCTGCAATAATTTATGTAAACCAGGCAACAAATAGGTCTTGGTAAGGTTAAAATCATATTTTGAGGAATTATAACCTAAAACAGGTATCTCAGATTTATAATTCCTGAAAGAACCAAACGTTTTCCATACGTGTTTATTCCACTGCTCCCCACGCTTAGCATACAAAATCATATCCCCCTTCAATCTACCTCCTTGTTCTTCCCTCAATTTATAACATTCCTGAATTTTAACCGTAGCATTTTCAGCTCTGGTTTTCATGGCTGCTGTATCATAATAAAATTTACGTTCAATGCGTTTTTTTAACCCCTTCCGTATATTCATTAAGGTCTGAATGAACTTTGCAATTAAACGTTCTGGGTCCGTGTCACAAACGTGCACTACCTCATCGTCCAGTGTAGAGGTCACACTGAAAGAAACTGGGCGGTGCACGGATGTGTATCGCGTCTTGTCCGTGTCGGTCATGTCGTGGTCTGTTTCCAATATAGATTCAAAGTCATAAACAATAAAATCTTTGTACATTTTCTCGCCAGATTCCACACCCACCCCATAGGTTAAAAGTTTGTCCCATATAGTATCATATAACTTATTGAACCCTCCCACAAACTTATACTTGGGACATAGATCCCCGTCACAGTGAGACTCATGACGTGATAAATTACCAGGTTGGCTGAAATGTCTGCCGCATACGCAACATTTATATGAACCTACGTGACCATCAAATTTACAAATCCAAGACAAATGTCCCTGAATTACACAATCCTCTGTCAATTGTTCACCTTTACAGTATAAATCTAACTTTAAACTATTAGGATAAGAAGTGAGACCTTTATATACATGTACGGCTTGCAAAGTGTGCTTTGTACGAAGTGTTTTATTGGTATTGGGGTCCAAAATTTCACGTCGGTAATCATCAATATTAATTTGAAATATTTCTTCTAACAAAGGAAAATCTGACAACTGAATCCCCGGAAATACATCTACCAAAACATTCACGGGTATAGCCGAGTGTGCTGGATGAAACACAGTTTCCCTACACCCTAAAATATTTACACCCTCCCATTTTCTGTCTTCCCTTTTCTCCCACCACACAAATAATTTTTTGGCGACTTTTTCAATTTCAAAAGATTTATTCCCCAATGCACCTTTTGTATGTTTTCGGATGTGACAAGCGGCCAGTGCACGGAAAAAACAGAGGTTATCAGTAACTGTTTTCTGTTTGACTTTAGAATTTGTGAATATTGAACGGGACTGTAAAAGTTCGGCGGGTAATTTAATTGATCTGTATTCAAATGACCTAAATTATATCCTAAATCAAACGTGTAATACCGAACGTTAACCGGGGCTATCAATTCCCATGCGGTATCATCGCGTGTCATCAACATATCGGGAATGTCATTGGCGAACATACTCTCAACGACACTCTCGATATCTTGACGGTTTGAGATGCGGTGAGGCATTTCATCTTTATTTTCATCGTCTTTTAAAATTTTTTCTGACACAGGGTGCTCCGCGCGAAAATACTTAAAGTCTTTATTCAATTTAAATTGGAGTACCCTCCCAATTCCAATTTGGACTTTGAAAGCTGTGCCCATATCCCTGTAAATATGCGACAAATGTTCACGAATTAAATCGGGGGAAATTTCCTGATCAAATGCCAAAGAGAAATTATAAGTGTGGCAGGATGAATCCTGACTGCGCCCTTTTTTCACAGGAGGACAGTAACTTTTTTGTGCGGCCAAGTCAGGGTCACTGTACCGAGGACCAAATTCCTGGTAAATAGCTTTCTTATAGGCTTTCATAAAACTGTGAAAACCGTCTGGAGCATTTGGTAAATGACTCCAACTGTGTAACATTCCGTCAGGTATGGTACTAAATGTCTCACCGCACGTTTCACACACAAACCTGGGAGTAGGAGGAGAAGCTACACTATTATCACTGTCTGAGTCTAAACAACGCTTTTTCCTTACACCGGCACCCCACATCTGAAAACATACATCCGTGTTCAGTTTTTTTCCTTTTTAAACTTATACACATCAATATACAAATCTGTATTCTCATCCAACACAATTTGTTGTTGCGTGACAGTATCGCAACCTGGCATAGCACATAAAGATGGATGGTACAATTTTAACATTTTTATTTGAGCCATGTATTTATAATATAATTCTTGTATTGTTGCCCTGTTCATAGCCTGTAACTGGTCTTGACTTACAAACTGCGTATTCTCAATTTGTGAATCTTTGACCGTGTCCTCTTCACCCGCTGTCAGTCTGTCAAAAGGGTCAGGCTGAATAGCTGCTTGAGCACATACCAATACATCCTCATGGCCACATATCCCTCTCTTACAAGCGGTTTTCTGAAAAACACGCAATGCATATACATGTATATCACCATCACTTGTGTAAACAATATAAAATATAACACATAGAAAGAATGTAACTGTACCTGTGAAACAAAATGGCTCTCATCTTCTTCTTGCTCAGAGGAAAAGGTAGGGGACTTTTGCTGAGAAGGGGACCTATGCTCCACAACGTCCTGTGGAAACTGACCGCTGGGGACAGACTCATCTTGATCCTCAGATAGTGCGTTGTGCGCTGGTACTTCCATCTCCTGCGCCACCTGCTGGTCCGACTCAATCTGACACATGTTCGTTATATCTTTCAGACTGATCTGAAAGTACATATAAAACATATCTTTAATAGTCGAGTTTTATTATCACAGATTATCAATATATCACAGTCTTAATTATATCACAGTCTAACAAGATGTGCAACATATTTACTTACCAGACCAGCGACAGCTTCCGCAGCAGCTTGTGATACATCGGACATGGAACAAGGAGGCTGCACTGTAGATGGTGTCTTCTCAACAACAGGAGTGGTGCTGCTAGCAGTAGATGAAGATGGTTTCTTTAATTTTAATTTATTTCTTTTGTTATTGTTCAAATGTTTAATATTGTTCAAATGCTCCTCCAAATCTGCCTTCCTTTTAGCTACTTTTTTTGGATTCGAGTACTTTAAACGGTCATGCGCACACACTCGATTTTTATGGTGCTTGTGGTAACCGTTATGATTATAAAATAACTTCCAACATCTGGTGCATTTATATGTTCCTTCCGGTAAAATATCTCTCGTGACACACGGCTTTGGAGAGCCCTCAGGAATTTGGCTGCTGTCCATAATGTTTGCACCCCGACCAACTGCACACCACTGACTTTACTCCTCTCTCTTCCCTCTTTTTAAACAGTAAACGTGCATCAACGTACCTTTAATAAAAGGAAATAATAGGGTTACAGTTCTACCTTTTCATGATTGGGTTACAGTTCTCCCTTTTAAATGTGTAACAAAGTTCTCCCTTTCTTAAGGGTGAAGTCCTATTTCGTACCTATAATAAAAAAAGAAATAATATCAGTCACAGTTCTCCCTTTTCATGATAGGGTTACAGTTCTACCTTTTCATGGTTTCAGTTCTCCTTTTTAAACGTGTAACACGGCGGGGTGGGGTGCTGTCGGCCACGGGAATATACCGCGCACGAGTCCAATGGGATGCATTGGACACAGAATGTTCACCGGGTCATCAAGCTCGTGAAAAGACTTAACACACACTTCTGATGATACCTCGCCTGTTGTGGGATTACACCTAAAATACATGGGGGCCACAAACACGTCAAGGTCCCCCCTGTCCCCCTCTAACAAATCACGCACCGATGTGTACAGGCACAAACGCGGTCTGAAGGCTTCGCGTAACCCTTTCAGTTGTGACGTGTGCATCTCTCTTTCATGTTTTATACGAAACATGTTTTCAGGGTGATTCCAAAAAGCCTTTTCCATTTCCCGAACCACGTTACAGACCAAAAATATCTTTTGGAAACACGTCATATTCCCAGAGTTCAACGCTGTCTCAACTGCATGTAAGACAAGCATAATAAAGTCCCACATACCGATACGTGACGACATTTCTTTGGCATCAGGGCGCGGTTCAGGGAACATTTCATTCATACAGGAAGAATCAATCACCATTGTGGTTTTCCCCGCGCTCTCTTGTAACACAGGTACTTCCACTCGTATTTTGTTTCGACTTCGACCAATTGATTGTACGGCGCCTCATATCCCTGCATTTCTTTAATGCGTTCATAATCACACTTTCTGACAAAAAACAGTACTTCCATTGTATGGACGTACACGTCTGGGATCAAATTCCCCCTGGACATAACACTCATTATGTCCGCGCAAGTTAATCTCACCCTATACGGGACGGGTTCAGCGACATCATTGGGCAATTCTACTTTGTGCGTGCAACACACAATCATAGCATACATGTCGATGTATGCAATGATGGCGTGACGAAAACGAGACTGGGGGTCATATCTTATCGATTTACGCGACCAGTCTTTCGTGATAGCTAAAAAAACCCTTCAGGGTTAACTGCAATACACGCTGAGCAAAGCATACCCACGAATTTCTTTGTACCGGCTCGTCACACGTCCGTCAGCAGTACTGATGCCTTCGTCACGCACAACCAACCCAGATTCGACTACGTCATACAATAAGCGTGAATACTTACCGGTTTCCTTACAGTCACAACATATTGTCTTGCCATAAACCACGGGAGAAGCGGACGCAAACGGTTGTGTCTTGGCGAGTTTCTTACCGGCCATTCGGAAATGGTTCCTCCTATCCCCACCGCAAGCTTGCCTGTGAAAATGTATCGTTGGTCCAAAATTGTCCACCCCAATAAATGCTTTAACCAGCTCCATCACGAAGCAAGCATATCGACATAACGGGTACACGCGTGCATAACATGTACGCAGCCGATATTCCCTGGCGGTATTGTACACATCAAGAACGAGCGAAAACTCCTTGTTATCCATGTCTAGATGTAGATTATTCAACAGTTAAAGATATGTATACAGACACTATAAAGAAAACAGAAAAAAAAAATCTGACTGACCTGACGAACTCGGAGCGCTGTGACACACTGAGCCTCTCTCAGAGATTTATACCTTGCGCTGATCAGTCAACCGACATGTCACGATAACCTATACACTATACCTGGCTCTCCTTTGTTACCGCCTTGTCCACAAAAGGGAGCGAGGAAACTGCACTTGAAAACATCACCCTCAATTACGGTGAACTATTACCCGTACAATTTTCATCCTTAACCTGGGTAAACTTCGCCCTATATAAATTTCTCGCACTGTGTAAATAAGCGGCGAGGAACCAGGTCGCATTAATTACCCTATCACGACTACATAATAATAAGGCTGGTACATAATAACAACATCTCCGGCATAATTACGCACACACTGTGACGCTGTTACAACCATCAAGAGACAATTAAGTATGTAACAACACACCCCGCGTCTGGTATGAATAGGTCATTCTAAACAAGAACTTTTTGGATGGATCCATAGAAACGCTCTGGTTCAAAGGTCTCATTCAAGATTTGTTTTCTTATTCCGCGGCGGAGCTGAATGCAGCTGTCAAACAGATGTTCTCCAGACAGCTACCCGTGAAAACTTCACCCTACAACTGGGGTAAACTACGCCCCTATATAATTTTCTACCCGAGGAAAACGTGTGCATCCTAATACGGTGAACTTCTACTCTATGCAAAAGTTCATCCCAAACAGACTTCTACCCTATATTAAATTTATACCCTATCCAAAACTTCTACCTCCCAGAACATTCATATATATATATATATATATCTATATATATTTATACATATATATATATATATATACATAAAATATACACACATATATATAGGTTTTGGGGGGGCCACCGCCCCAAACCCACTCACCCCCGCTTCACACTTCACTATACTAAACTTCTACCCCCAGACAAATTCTGCCCCATGAAAACTTCACCCCCCCCCCCCGCCAGGGGTTAACTTCGCCCCCAGGTGAGGGCACTGTGACCCATTCTGGGGAGAACTTCTACCCTCTGGTCCACTCAAAGGGCGAAGTTCACCCACAAAAAGGGCAAAGTTCACCCTTATAAAGGGAGACATTTATAATACTTCGCTTATTACTACTGATGATTCACCAGCGAATTAACTTTGGCATCATAAGATGTAAGTCCGCCTTGGACCTGTCAAATGTTATTAACAATTCAATAATTAAATGGCATGTGCCATCATAAAATACCAATACTGATAAATTATTATTTACCAGGTACATGAAAAGTACATATCATATGACTACGCTTTTGTTATACTAAGCCAATGCCTTGAAGTAGGAGGTACATGAAACTTTAACAAATAGTTTATTCCACTGAACATCACACATATATAGCTTTAAAGTTAAACAGTACAGACAGCTGAACTATGAATCTCACAGGGCTTTCAGGTACAGGAGGTAAGCGTTTGTGACCCTCTAAATATCTGACGGATGCTTTGTTAGGAAGCTCCAAGTGTCTGATGGGATGTTCAAATTTCTGCTCTGTTACATTGTATTAGCCAATGAACATTAAAGGCTGCCTCAAACAAAGCCATTGGCAGTATTAACTTGGATAACTGAGGTTTACATTTTCCTATAACTAGTATAAGCATATATATTCACATAGGGAACCCATATCTTAACACCATGCATTTGCAGTGTTTAATTGTACAGCTGTGAGAGGGAGCACTGATGTGGAATGGTAAAAACAGTATACATTATTCTTGTACACAGTGAATATTAAAACTGAATGTATATATGTTACTTATTTTGTATGAAAAATAATGTTGTAAACATACACACCACATGCTTAAACCCTGGTAATTATACCCTGCCATTCATTACCATTATGTATCAAGCTAGTTTTAGATACGGACAAAACTTTTGCATGTTGACAAATCTGTTTATACATACTGATTGCCTGGGCTATAATGCTCTTTTCAAGTTGCATATTCATGAGATTTTTTTTTCAAAAGGTTTATCATAATGACAGATAACTATAGGAACAAAATCATAATACATGTATATTATAGTGTTACATATAAGCTGGAAATGGTACCAGTTATTTCTGTTGTATGTACAGCTATGCTTATATACCCAAAGAGCTGAGTTTGTTAATATAATAAATCAACTAGCTTTGTTTCCCTAAGTATCTAGCAATCATTTCATCGTTAAAGGACCAATAACCCTGGCAAATTTTGCTTGGGTAAACTTAAAACAAGGCCAACAGGCCTAATGCGAACCTGTGCATTAGTGCACATAACACAAAAATGATTGCAGCTGGCACTGCCAGTCTTGTATACAACAAAGTTAACAGAGATATATACATATGCCCAATTTCAGACTGATATATCAAACCCCTCCTGAAAATAAGCAGGGACACACACTGTGCAAAAATTATTTGTAGGTGGCACCACCAGTCTTGTATATGACAAAGCTATTCAATAAGTATATATATGCCCAATTTCAGGCTGATATATCCAGTTCCTCTGTAGAAATAAGCAGGCACATACACTGTATTTGTAGGTGGTCATTGTAGTCATTGTAGGTTGCAACACCTGTCTTGTGAACGAGAAAGCCATTAAAGCCACATAGACAGGCCAAAATATCAGGCCAATACATCAGACTTACCTTGAGTCTGATGCATGGGGCTGACCAGGCTTAGGTGAGAAAGGCAGTTGCCCCGAGTGAACAAATGTGCTCACAGGTTCGCTAAAAAGGACATATAAGAATCATTTTTGTGCAGTGTTACAGAGGTTCAACGGCAGTTTTGCAGAAGAAGACTATTCCTACCCTCATATTAAAACAGGCTTACAATTTCTATGGTCAGGGCTGGAAAATAATGCTTTACTGCTCCAACGAGGCAATTTCCAAATGACTCATGGGTCATGATGCTCACATGACAAGCATGAGATAATGGCCTCATTTTTACAACTGTTATCTTATTTAGAAGAAAACGCTTGCAAATGTTGTTAAAATTGTGCAGAGAGGCAGGAAGATTTGTTTGCATAAATCACAACAGTTGATGGTTCAGGGCAAAACAGTAAAACTAGAATTGACTGAACACTTGCAACTGGTTAAAACCAGTCTTCAACAAACGATGAAACAATTTTGATTTTGATAAAAAAAGCACACCATGTTTCAGACACAGGATGAGATTACAGTTGAAAAGCTGTCAGCATTGTTCTAAGTTTGTCATTGTAAAAAGTGCATGTACAATTGCTTGGAACTGGCTGAAATTCATAGAACCCAAACCATTCAAACTAACTTGAGAGAACTCCCTTATCTCTCAGATAATTTCTGTTTTGAGATTGTACAGATTAATGTACAGACAATGGACAATGGACACCAGTCAACTCAACACCACAGCATAAGCTCACAGATTCGCTAAACTTGGCTAGAGGTTGCATTTAATAAATACACCATGACTGTGATGGTTAAAAGGTTACTTTGATAGTTTGCTCCTCAGTGCTCTTTCTTTGTGTGACACGCGCTTTTTGCTCCTGACATGTTCAACTAAAACCTTACATTTCTGATGAACTCTGACTTTAAAATATAAACTGATGATATCAATGAACAACTGGTCTTTGAAAGCCTCTGAAAATGAATCGGTTGTGTTATGAAAACAATCCTGAATGGTCTGATTTGAAATACATGAATCCCTGTTATGTGTGAACTGAATGTTAACAACATAAGAAGGAAACAAGTTTCTGAACACAATTTCCAATTCACGGAACATGGTTTTACCATCCATTGTTACATTTGTCAGTTTGCCCCTGGACTTGGCAGCAAGGAGAGTGTCTTTTTGTGGCTCATTATGATTGACAAAAGCTTGTACAACCTGCTGGTATTTATCATTCTTGCTTCTTTGAATTAGCTTGCTAACAACAAAACCACCAATATAATGAGAAACATCAGCTTCTGCCTCAGAAAGTAATGAAACACCAGAAACTGAAGTTGAAACAAATGGCTGAGACATCTGCACAAAGAAATTTTGAAAAGAATTAATACATAGCCACATTGTCAGCTGGTGATTGCCTGTTATAGCAGTCAATTCTGGCACTCCAGTGGATAGTAATTTAAAATACGAAGACTGAGAAGCCTCTTGATTGATGCCTTTTACACTGGACTTCCTTACGATGCATGCCTCCAGCTGTGATCTGAGGACTTTGGCGAACTTGGACACTTGAAAAAAAGGTGATAGTCTTCTCAATGGAAATTGTTTAACAGAACATATAAACCTAACTGTATGTATAGTTAATATTTCATGGTTTGTTTTTATAGGCTAAATTACTGAATTCTTTGTTTTGCTGGACAGGAAAAGAATGAATTTTAATGCAACAAGCTATAAAATATATTTTAATTTTATAGAAACACAGGCCTATGACATGAAAGGAAGTTTTTTCTTTCTTATGTCATGTGTTCAGTTCATATTGTCAATGGATGACATCCATGCATAGTAAAATCTTCATGTAAGAGTTGTGAAAATTTCAGTTCTGGGTTTACTCCCTGCTTTACAGGACCTTCTTGTATTTAGTGTGCAATATTGTACAAACAATTTATTTAAGATTTTTAAATTATTCAAACATTAATCCTGATCTTTAAAAATACTGAAAATGGAACATTTGATTGGTGATTTAATTTTCGATATAACATTTTGTGAAATGTTTAGTTAATGGTAAGATACACTGTCTTAAACTTGGGTGTATATACATAATAAATGTAAACTTATAATTTACTCATGGATGACACTAATGCTGGAATTGGGCAATATATATAAACTAATAATTTGCATGGAGAACAAGGATTGAAAACTAAAAATTAATTAGTTTCATTTTTAATTTTAACCACAATATACTAGTATATAACTGCAGTATCTAATTTCACCTACAGGAAAGGAGGTGAGGTAGATGACCAGGTGAGGCTTTGCAAACATAACACTACGTAACAGTAAGTCATGGTTTTATAATAGATGTTAAGTAATAAAGACAACAAAATATTTGAACATCAACCCCTCTGATGGTATTTGGTTTCTTGTATTGTTTGATATAAAGCTTGCACTTATATAACACAGCACCTAGTTATATGGACAGGTGCAACAAACGCCCTGGACCAGGGTTTATTGACCAATATGAAAATATAGATGAGTTTGTTATGGCTGTTTTTACCATTCTAGTTTACTTTGTTAAATAAAAGCCATGTAATGGTTATGATCTTAATAAGCTTGGTATTTCTAGGACTGATATATAAAATAGTGGCCACTAGCCAACAAGGATAATGTTAATTTCATAGTTAGCCCTAAAAAAAAATTAACTCAGATCAAACTGTTATGGTAATGTGCTAGAGCTTTGTTGGGTCCTTTTATTTAATATAATTTTGGGTTATATTTATCATTTTTTTAATTGTACTTACCCTTTTCTGGATCATTCTGCAATATTTTGCACTCCCCTGAGAAGAAGTTATCCCCAACCTCTGTTAACAGCTGTTGAATCCTCTCTTCACATTCTTATATCTAAAACAAAAATTTCTTCATAATTCATCTTTGTCTCCAAGCAATGTTCAAATAAACAAATTATAATTACTACCAATGAAAAATTAATTTAACCGTTGGACCTTTTTACAGCTTGGATAATGATACACCAAATTAATCATTATGTTTACAATAAAACAGGGTTGTTATTTTTCCCGGACAGTGGGAAAAACCCGGGATTAATTGAGAATAACTGGGGAAAACTGGTTAGTACAGGGAATTACAGGGGAAAATGTCTGATCATAATTTTTGAGAGAGTATTATGATGTATAGTTAATTAATTCTGTTTAATGTTGAAATTATATGTGTGTGTGTATATATATATATATATATATATATATATATACACACACCAGAGTTGGGTCCAAAAGTACTCATACTCATGAGTACTTTTTTCGAGTACTCAGTACTCATACTTTTTAAAAATCACAAAAGTACTCGTACTTGTACTCGAGTACTTTGAAAGTATTCGGTACTTATATGAGTACTTCATGAGTACTTTTGGGTATTTCATATTTTTTCTAAATAAACTTTAATCTCAATTTATTATATTAGTTATAGTTTATTTTAGAATATTATAGTTAGATATATGCGAACCGCCTACTTTAGTAAGTTAATGTGTTAAGTATTTCAACTGTATATGGCCTGTTTATATGCCCTAGAGTTTACATTTCGCCTCAGTATTTTGATTAAGTATAACACAACATTGTATATATTTTTATTTTGTACTGGGTTTTCATTAATAAAAATAATTTTAACTTTCTGTGAATATATTTAATTCAATGACATCATTAAACAAGTTTGGTTACAAAAAGTACTCATTTAAGTACTCATGAGTACATTTTGAGTACTTGGTTCTTGTACTCGAGTACTTTTGAAAAAAGTGCAAAAGTACTCATCCTTGTACTCGAGTACTTTTAAAGTACTCAGTACTCGTACAGTACCTGGACCCAACTCTGATATACACATACATATATATATATACACACATATATATATACATACATATATATATATATACATATATATATAAATATATATATATATATATATAAATATATATATACGTGTGTGTGAGATGATATTTTCTTTTAATTCAGTCAGATATCTGCTGGTATCTCCTTTTATAAGTTTATTAGAGGTTTTTCCCTTTTTCCCACTTTGAGAGGTTTTTCCAAAGGCGGTAAATATCGGTATTTACCAGCTGGTAAATACCGCACTGGAAAAAACTTAACAACCCTGCAATAAAACAAGTTGCAGTATTATCATAAAAAATAAGCTGTTCCACATACAGGTCTTTTGTGTAATATAATTTATCTAAATTTCAGGGATAAAAAAATACCCCAACAATCATTTTTCATAAAACCTCCTAAAGTAATTTTATAGGCCTGCATTTCAGGCGATCAGGCTCATATATAAGGTCCCGGGTAGTAAAATTTTTAATAAAGCAACAGCTTATATCTATTTCATCCAGTATGACAGGGACAATGTGCTTGGGATATTATTACCGATAAATAATATGTCTACTGATACACTGAATAAAAAAATATATAAATAAACTTACTGTCATAACACTCCCAGGACAATGCTTGACAACGGTTTCGTTTACCCCCTCCTCTTCAAATCCAAAGTCTTCTAAATCAAGCCCCTAATTCAAACCAATAAAAAGATCTGAATATACATTTGTTGTTAAATGACACCATAAAATTATTCTGACGACATGTGATTTTACATATATATGTAACTATACCACTGGTACACACCAGTTTCAGTATGGGAGGTGCATGCAAATGTATTTTTTTTTCAGCTGGATGGGCAATTTAGTATGCAGTGAACATGTAGATCTAACACATGCAGAAAGCTGGCTGAAACAATCGTGCCTGCTCACTGTGACAGCCACGCAACAATGTGTCGACTAAGTCAAGTGCTGTGCAGTCACATTTATTTACATGCTCGACAAAAAAAATAAAAAGGCAGAAGCCTGTGACTCTGTTTGAAATGCATAATTACTCTTACACATAATTTTTAACGTTTAAGAGACAGAGTCAATTATAACTAGACATTTCTTGGCACCGCTTGTGCCATAGTATCGCCAGACAAATGAGGTTTTGTGGTATTTTGTTGATATAATGTGATGTGTCATTTTAGCAATGAATGTGGGAAACATTTGTACAAAATATAGGAATATTTTGGATTCGGAAGGACAATTGATCAAAGGGTTTTTGACTTATAATGCTCACAGTGCTGTCAAGTGGCCCTTTTTAAGATATTCATGATTTTATGTTTTTCACCAAATATGGGAATATTCAAGGTCAAGGTCACTCTCATAGTCACGGTCATGACCCCAAATCAATAAACTGCATTCCAAAATATCCAACATTTGAAAAAAAAATTAAATTTAAAAAAAAATAATTTAAATTAAATTAAATTTTAAAATTAAATTTAAAATTAAATATACCTCATTCCATAAACCATATCTATATACATGCATAACATGAAAGAAATATGTCCATTACTGTTTGACTTATAATGCTCACAGTATATACTGTCAAGTGGCAATGATGGGGTATTCAAAGGCGCAAAAAACAAGAAAAGGACAACAGGTGGCGCCACCTATCTTCTGCAAAAGACAAAACTATCCAAGATCTTCCGTCAATTTGATTTTTGGACCAATCCATGCATCCCTTTTTAAGATATTCATGATTTTATGTGATTTTCACCATATATGGTAATATTCAAGGTCAAAGCCACTCTCAAAGGAAAGGTCATGACCCCAATTTTAATATACATCATCCCATAACCCATACCTATGTACATGCATAATATTAAAGAAATCTGTCAATCAGTTTTTGACTTGTGATGCTAAAAGTACTGTCAGGTGGCAATGATGGGGGTATTAAACGGCACAAAAACAAGAAAAGGATACTAGGTGGCACCACCAGTTTCCGGTACATGACATCACTATCCAAGATCTTTGTCCAACTTGATTTTTGGATAAATCCATGAAAGATTTCTTGAGATATTTAAGAATTTGTGTGATTTTCCCCAAAAATGGATCTATTCAAGGTCAAGGTCACTCTCCTAGTTGAGGTCATGACCCCATTTTAAATAGGCTTCGTCCTCTCACCTATATCTATAAATGTGTCAAGTTTGAAAAAGATCCTTGAAATATTTTTTTTAGTTATTGTGTCCAAAAGAAATCTCTGCGGCGGCGGCGGCGCAACCGTGCCTAAACCATAGTATCTCCAGACTATGTCTGGCGATACAATAATGCAATGCCAATGTGATATGTCAACCAGGTCCAGGTGTCATTTTGTAAGGGGCACTGATCCGGCGCATTGTGTGTATTCCCGGCCGCAATTAGTTTTTTAACATTTTAAAATAATATGAATAGTGATATGGTAGAATTGAGCAGGTTTTATTAATGATTTTTAAACATCAGTGCATAAAAGATCCTTAGAAACTCTCCGAAAATTCTCAAGCTCGCGACAAATTCTCCAACTTTTAGCCACAGAGAGCTAGATCTACATGTAAACAAACCGGAACACAAATTAATCAGTCCGGGCGTCCTTAACGCTCATTTGTGATGCTAAGAAAAATTGTTAATTTAAAAGAACATTATTTCTTCATTTAAAACATTCATAATTACTGACCTCTAACAGTTGCTGTATATCGCACGCGGCGTTATCCATAATAATATCTATCGAAGTCAGGCTTGCCGCTTCAGCCAAAACGTGTTCTTGTTTACAACAGCCGACAAACCGGAAGTTACGCACCCCTCTTCTCGCGCAAATCTCGCGGACGGAACATCATTAATGACATATCACGCGCGAGATCTCGCAGTTGGCAGTCCATCTCTTTCTATGTCTATGGCCCAGCCGACCCTGACTCCACTGAAAGTAGCTCGGCATACACGTTGCGACGCGACTCGACTCAACTCAACTGGGCCCGACTGAACAGGTTTCCTCAAGTTTTCTACAGTTTCTTCCAGTTTTTGACCCTGCAGACTGACGAAAACTGGGGTGCTTACACATCACGACCCGACTCAACTGGATCGACGGCAGAGGCGGTACATTCAAATCAACAAAAATGGTGACAAGCTTGTGACATATGAAAGCAAAGTCATTAATACATTTCATTTTATTTTTCAGTGTACATGTATGTATCTGTATGTCGCCCTTTCAATTCTTCCCATCGCATAGCTGTATTAATTTGGTTTGATATAATTTCTGTCTATAAAATAGAATTCGATGTCCTGTGATATACATTATATATATTCTACATCCGTGAACATGAAGCATATTGATATTATGCTGACATTGCACTGGTGACATTGGCTATACAGATCTATATTCATATATAATGCGCGCATAGTGCTCATGTAATGTATTGTTGTCTTTCTCTGCACCATATGATTTTGGCCAAGAAGATCAAATGACCGAGGTACTCATGTGATCAGAAACGTAGATGTGATTGGTTGCTGACTGTATTTCTGAACGACGCGACTCAACTGGACACGATTTTTTCTGACACTGCCAGAAACCAAAAACTGACGCCGACTGGTGCCGACTCTGGTTCAGTCGGGTCGTTTTCGCGCATACACTTTGCGACGCGACTCAACTCAACTCTGTTTTTGACCTGTTGAGTTGAGTCGGGTCGCAACGTGTATAAACCAGGTGCCAATAAAAGGTTTTACTCCTTTTCTTAAAAGCCAACGCTCTGAGACAAGTGGTGTTAGCCCACTCAAAACCTATGTCTCAGATAGTACAGGCAAGGCAAACGTGCCTAATAAGCAGTTTGTTTAAGTATTTTCAAAAGATACGGGTGACAAAATCCCAGACCTTAGATAAAGCATACGTTCAGACTTGCCTTATTATTAACGAAGCTGGAGTTGAGAAAGCACAATGCAAACTCCTACCCCATAAAGCAACTGGTCCTGATGAAAATCATGCAAAACTACTACAGGAACTACATAAACCTCTCACACCCAAACCTATCACACCCATTCTTTCAGATTTCTTCCAGCGATCTCTCAACGGCGGAGAGGTACCTGATGACCGGAAGAAGGCAAAGGAAACCCCAGTGAAAAATATAAGGCTTCGAACTACAGACCAATATCTTTAACATCAATCATCTGTAAACTCCTGGAACACATAATTGCCAAACAAATTATGAATCATTTAGAACAAAACCTGTATAACCTTCAACACGGATTTCGCAAATTACGATCATGTGAAACCCAGCTTCTTTCCCTATATCACGATGGCCAAATCAAGAAATGCAAGTATACAAGCTGATCTCATTATAATGGATTTCGCCAAAGTTTTTGATATAGTTCTACATAGACACCTTTCAGCTAAAGGTATAAGATACTGTACTCTTAGCTGGATCAACAACTTTCTTGCTAACTATACACAACGAGTGGTGGTATATAGAAGGGAAACATTCAGACCCAGCGGAAGTAACATCAGGAGTATCACACGGCACTGTTCATTGCCAAATCCTTTGTTTTATATTTATTAATGACCTCCCAAGCAAAACAAAATTTAGTAAAATTAGACTATTTGCAGATGACTGCATCGTTCAAAAAGAAATAAATTGTAAGGAGGACTGCCTTAAACTCCAGCAAGACATAGACTCTAACCATCTCTGCCAGTACTAGGCCTACACCAATAACGCATCTGTATAATCTATAGGCACCACCCTTGAAAGACCTCCAGAAAACAGTATTCAACATTTAGGTGTCACTATCCAGGCAGATCTAAAATGGAATAAACATATAATTGATATTACAAGTAAAGCTAGCCGCATACTAGGTATAACTTTCAAAATGAGGTCAAAGATAAGGTGTCGGAGATAAAAGCGCAGTCTAGGAATATGTACTCAGAGGTACTGGATAGACCTTTGGAAAAAGCTGATATTAATAAAGCTGTGGACTCGTTGAGATGTGGGAAGGCAGGAGGAACAGATGGTATTGTCTCAGAACATATTAAATATGGCGGAGGGTGCGTAATGGATCACCTGTTTATATTTTATAATCTAATTCACAAATTCGAATATATACCCGATAATATGAAAAAGGGGTAATAGTTCCTATAATGAAGAATCGTCTAAACGACAGACATTCCCCTGATTGCTATAGAGGTATAACCTTATTAACAGTAATGTATAAATTATGGGAGAACATTATTTTAAATAGACTGTTTGCCTATATTGCACGTTCCGATGATATTTCTTGATCCTTTACAATTTGCATATCAAAAGAATATGTCGGCACTGAATGCCTCGTTCGTTTTGCAAGAAAGGTATTTCGTATCATACTAATAGGGGTTCTAAAGTATATGCTTGCTTCTTAGACTCTAGTTCTGCTTTTGATGTTGTTTGGCATACTGGCTTATTTTTTAAATTATACAGACTTGGTATTAGAGGCAAATTATGGAGATTAATTTTACAGGCTTACGCTAACGTTACAAGCTGTGCCCTATATGATGGTATAAGAACTTCATGGTTTTCTGTGCAGCGCTCAGTCAGGCAAGGGGGGGGGGGGTTCTTTCGCCGTGGTTATACATGTTGTATATAAATGATTTACTGTGTGCACTAAGAGCGGGTGGCTTTGGTATTAATGTTGGTGGCATGTATATAGGTTCGCCAACTCAAGCTAATGATATCGTAGTGTTATCTTTAACAATATCCGGGTTGCAAAATATGATTGACACTTGCTATTTATATAGTCAGAAGTGGAAATTTCAGTTTAATCCGAACAAACTAAAATTATGACATTCCGCGAAAGTATAAAAAAATATAATAAGTTGAGTGTGCTAAGATCTTGGAAACTTGGGAATTCTCTTATCTCTCAAACTAGGCTTTATAAACACCTTGGATGGACTCTAACCAGTGACTTCAAGTGTAAGGATAAGATAGATATTGCGTGCAGAAAGGGGAGGGGTTCTTTTTTGTCTCTGGCGGGGTTAGGAGTTCAACCAAAAGGTCTTAATCCGCTCACAGCAGCTATTCTGTACAAGTCTATTGTTATGCCAGGGGTATTATATGGAGCCGAGTTATGGAATTCAATTTCAGGGTCTGACTTAATTTGTCTGAAAGGAATGCATCGATTCTGTATAAAAGTTAGCCAGATGTTTAAACGTTCTGTTAGAACTGATATTGCTTTGAGTCTTTTGGGTATGCCTAGCATTGAGCTGTTTATTGACCGGGCTAAATTATTATTCTTTGGTAGACTGTGCAATTTGCCAAATGGTAATATCTCTAAAAGTTCACTCAATTTTAAGCTTTGGCATTTCCTAAGTAACTGTAATTGCAATATGTCTTGTGGATTTGTTAGTGACATTGTTAGATTGTTCAGATCATACAATCTAAATAACTTTCTAATTTCATATATGGAGACTATGACGTTTTGTAATCAGAATACGTGGAAAGACCTTGTTCAGGATCAGATTATAAAGGAAGGTGTCCTCCTCTTTGATATAAGAACAAGAGGTAAACTTGAGTTCAGAATGCTAAGAGCTGTACAAAGTGAGCCGTTTATATCACTCGTCTCAACTTTGCCATCTTTGCGGCAAGATGTATAATTCTCCGTTACTTCATGCATCTTTATCATGTTGAAATACTAGTGAAAGCAGAGCCTCTATCTGGAACTTTATTTTAGATAAACTTCCCTTCACAGTTAGCGCTGCACTAAGTATTCTGGGTGATTTCGACCTTGTTGCTACCTTGCTTGGTAAAGATTTGACAGATTGACCAGACTGGACAAATGAACTTTCTATTCTGTATATTTATCGGGCAGCTTTGTTCTTTAAAGAAGTAAGACCAGTAATAGAAGCCTTGTAATTTTGAAGTGAGATGTTGCCTGATCTTTCTCATTCTATATAGAAAAAAAACAATAATTTATGCCTCTCCTTGCTATGACAACACATTAATTGTAACATTATTACATCCTTTTGTAATCTTGTATTTTTCACGTTGTAGAACCTTCACTGATTTAATTATTATTTATTATTAGTTTTCTTGTCATCTTAACATATGTATTGCATTTGATTGTACTCTTCGATCTTTCGGAGAAAATAAAGATTATCAATTCAAAAAAAAAGAGAAAGATTATCAATCAATCGTAATGCACGCTTCACATGTAACCGATACCACAACATCAGTAATGTACAGTCTATGCTTGAAAAATTACAGTAGCCCTCACTGAAATCACGACGACGTTTCAGTCGTCTATGTATGTTTTATCGTATAGTTCATGGCCTTGTTGCTCTAGAACCTGAGGCATACCTAAGTAACTCCATCTCACTACCGCATCAGGGGTCAACGACAGAAATACTTGCCCGTGAGAGCCAGACTAAATTGTTATAGCAATTCCTACTTCCCACGTACAAAACCAGAGTGGAATGCCCTCAGCACCACTGTGGTTGACTCCCAGACCCTAACAAGTTCAAATCTGTACTGGTCAAAGAGCTCTAGCAATAAAATTTTCACTTTGTATATTGTTTTTTTCCCCCACTATCTAGACCCAAAATGCGCATTGCCTATAATTTTCAGTAGTGAACGCTGGCAATTAACGAGGATGATGATGATGATGAGTCAAGGTAAAGGTCGCTGAGAGAACTCGAGCCACATGGCGAGTGTAAGCATTACGAGTGAACAGTTATGTATGCTGTGAACCAGTAATAAAGGGTTTGATAAACCACAGAATTGCTTACTACAGAAGACCCACATATATACACCACATTTTGGCGACGTGATGGCGAACCAACCGTTGGCGCTGCCGGCCCCACAACCGTTTCTTCCTGGAGGGGGCGTAAGTAGTGTTAGCTAAAAGATGACTTCAATGGAAACGGAGTTTCCAGTATTACCTCGATGCTTCGGTAGTAAAGAAATTAGCTAAAAAAGGCCTTGTTGCTCCACTCAGCTGGCCCAAGAGTGCAAGAGATATATCAGACTTTGCTTTAACTTGAACTAAACCCAAAAGCAGAGGGGCCAGATGTATACCAGGAAACGCTTCTTAAATTAGATGCCCATTTTTATCCAAAAGAAATGTGCCCTATGAGAGACATGTATTTAGACAAGCCGTTGAAAGACCAGGGGAAACTATAGATGCTTATGTTACCCGCTTGCGTCAGTTAGCACTAAATTATGACTTTGGTAACACAACTGATGAGATGATACGTGATCAGATAGTTAGCTCCTGTGTTTCAACAGCATTACGGCCCAGATTTTTTTAGAGAATTTGACCTTCGATGGAGAAATTACTTGGATAGGTAGAGCTATTTAAGTAGCCGACCACCAAGCCAGTTCAATTGAACAGAACGAACAGTCTGTGAACGCCGTGTCATTTCAAAATCGTTGGTCTGGTGGACACCCAGGTGTAAGCTGGGTTGGAAATCCACGCAGGGTGGTGGGGGGGGGGGGGGGGGATTCACAGGTGCCAAGTAGGATGGTTACTCCAGACCCAAATCAAGCAAGGTTTGAACCCTGTTAACGCTACCTATTCGGAAAACATTTGCCCAAAGATTGCACTGCTAGACATAAGATTTGTTCCAAATATCATAAATATGGTCATTTTGCTACAGCATGTAAATTGCGCCCGAACACTTCATATCCAGGTGAAAGGTCAAGGGTCAGATGTGTCACAGAAAATGAATCAGCCCAAGTAGTTTAACCATCTGCAACTGCAGATGATGAAAACTCTAGTGACGAGCATATGTGGGCAATACAGAATGACACTAAACCAATTCCTCATAGCTTTGGTCCACACAGTACAACTGTGGATTGACTCAGGCGCCAGTGTCAATTTGACCAGGGAAGAGGACTGGACCAAACTGCAGTCATACTACAAACTTCATAAATGCAATAAACAGATTTATGCGTATGGTATGACAGGGTCATTCCGGTCAAATGTCAAAGTTAAAGATTACCAGTCTTCAGTCACAGATCAAGAATTTATCGTTGTTCGGGGTAATCATTTGTCAGTCCTAGGTCTTTCCACTGGGGTTAAACTTCAGGTTTTACATCAGGTGTCGTCAGGATGTTAAAACACAAGACTCTTCTTCAAATACTGTTGCTGGTATATTCCCACAGTGTTTTGGTGGTTTAGGGAAATTGAAAAATTTCGAACTGAAGATACACATAAATCCAAACATACAGCCAGTCGTTCAACAAGCACGACGCGTGCCATTTCATTTAAGCCAGGCTGTGGAAAACAAGAGAACTTGAAGAGTCTGACAATACCAACAAAATCCGAATATGTGTGGATATGCGAAAAACAAATTAAGATATTATGCATCAGAGATATCCTATCCCCACAATTGATGAGGTCCTGCAGGAACTGGATGGAGCTCAGTTGGGGATACCATCAAATTAAACTTGATAAAGAGTCACGTGACTTAACATCTGAAACTCGCAAAGGCATGTTTAGGTATAAGCGCCTTATGTTTGGCATTTCAAGTGCACCTGAAGCATATCTGTATGTTGTACAACAAGTACTTGCAGGATGTGAGGGCACTCACAATATATCAGACGACATAATTGTTTATGGAAAGTCCAAACAGGAGCACGATGAGAGACTTCACCGGGTTCTCCAGACATTCTCAGAAAAGGGTATGACCCCTGACCTAAAGAAATGTGAATTTGAGATGTTTGAAATGAATTTCATGGGACTTGTGTTGCCGACCAAAGGCATAGGACCCGCCCAAGATGAGGTAGAATTTGTGCTCAATGCACGGAACCAAGAAAATCCGTTCGAAATGAGAAGTTTTCTGGGCCTTGTGAACTTCTGTGCGAGATACACAGATAATCTAGCCACAGTTCCAGAGCCACGTAGAGAACTGACACAAAGAAATGCAAAATGGCAGTGGGGTAAATCACAGGAAGTTGCTTTTGACGAGTTGAAATGCAGAATGACAGATGCGGAGTGCATGTATGGCATATTTCCACAAAGAATTGCCAACATGAATCATTGTGGATTGCTATCCTCTTTTCTATATAATAGATATTATTTATAAATTTTAAGGCTTCTTCTGTAGTAGGAAGTTTTACCTTGCATCTGCACAAATACAGATATCGTTTAACAACAACAATTGTAATGTTCAATTGTGAATCGCTGTTGTTAAATATGATCTCCTTCAATCCAAAACTGCATTAACTGATTTCTTCAGTGATCAAATGATTAATATTAAGCCAAATATCCACTACTTTTGGGCATGCCCAAAACAAATGTCTAATTGTTTCAGTTTCTATTTTACAAAAGGTGCATCTATCATCTGTGCGTTTCTTAATTTTGACTAGAAATGGGTTTAAAACTAGGCATCTCTGAAGTAAACGATATTGAAAAAATCTGAGTTTACTGTCTATGGTCGTGACATATAACTGTTTAAATGACCGTTGTACGTGATTCTTGTCTGTACCAAGCTCTGATTTCCAGGACTCATCCATGATTAATGGTTCTTTCCAGATATCTTGCATGACTTGTACATATGCATGTCTTGTGAAATTTTTAGAGCAATCAAGTTTCTGAGTTAAGGATTAACATTCAGTTTCTACATTAAATACACGTTTTCCTACAAATTGTTTCCATTCGACTGGTATTGCCATTATCAAACCATTATATGCTAAATAACATTAAACTCTACAGGCATATAATCATATTACATATTTTTTCATATGAAAGCAACTTGGATCCTTCATCATACCTATGTGTAATATGTTGAAGATTCTTCATCCCTTGCTCTGCCATTGATTATTTTTTATCAATTTTTATTAAACAGTTATACCAGAGAGATTGCTCATTAAAATTTATTTTCTCTAATAGAAGGAAATAAAATTTTGCCCAACTGATAAGTATATCCATCGAAAATGGATTACACTGAGATGCAGTTTTACATATATCCTCTACATTTACATTGCCATTTAGTATATGTATTGCCTTTGATCTTAACTTACCAAAAAACAAGGTTACTCCATGAATTTTATTGATCTCCTTCAAAAAAACCTTTTTATCCATACAACCTTTTGTGATATGTTTTACTTTCTAAATTAATCACATTTAATCCTCCTTTATCTTTGGGGCTATACATTAAATTTCTATTTATTTTATCTGTGCTTCCATTCCAAATAACACTATACATCATAGAGTTTATTATTTTGTAACATTTGTAACATTCTTTGGAGGGGCTTGGAAGCATAGTCATAACATAAATTAATTGTGAAAAAAAATTGGGATTCTAATAATACAATTTTACCATACAGTGTCAATATCCTTTTTGACCAGGATTTTAAAATGTTTTCATTTTTTCAGCCTGTTTATTATAGTTCATGTCTATCATTATTTGCCAACTATCTGTTATCATAATTCCTAATACTGATATTGGCTGCTCTGTCCATTTAATCTATTTTTGATGATTTCCTGTTTGTCTAATACATTATATGTTTCTGCAAGTGGTTTGATAGAATTTTTTTTCCTTATTTATTCTTAATCCTGACATCATGTGAAAATTTTCAAATACTTTTATAATAGCTTTTACTGATTTTGAACCCCCTTGTGACAAACATATTGTCTACATTCTGTGAAAGAGTATACTCCTTTCCATCATATTTGAAGCCTCTTATTTCTCTGTTTTGTCTAATTTGTTCTGCCTAAATTTCTATTGCAAGAATAAAAAGATAAGGCGACACAGGGCACCGCTGTCTAACACCTCTTATTTACTTTAAGAAAGTTTGAGAACCATCAATTATTAATTACACATGATGATATATCAGTATAGAGAGTTTTAATCCAACTAATACCGCCATGGCCCAAAATTAAATAGTTTTAAGTCTTCATAATAAATTTTTTTCCAAGTAATCAAAAGCCTTTTTCAATGTATACGGACATTAAATATACAGGTTTTTTTTTTTAATTATGATAAATGCATGATAGCTGTAATTGTATTTATATTTTCCCCTTTTAATCTTCCTTTTAAGAAACCGCTTTGATCTGAATGAATTATACTATTTAAAACAGATTAAAACCTATATAAGAAAGGCATTTCGATATAATTTTATAGTCAGTGTTCAGCAGGGAGATTGGTCTTCAATTTTTTAGAAAGTCGCAGTCTTTACTAGTTTTTTATATTAAAGGTATTAATTATCCCCTTCCGTTGGATAATACTCATTTGTCCTTGATTAAAATTAAAACGAACCATATCAGTGAAAAAATGATCTTATCTGTGCCCAGAATTTGAGATAAAATTCAATGGGTAAGCCGTCAGTACCTGGAGTTTTACTTTTGGAAAAGGTTTTCATAATATTTATTATTTCTCCCTCTGTAAAATCTCTCAAACAAAACTCTACTGTCCTCGTTAATTTTATTTTTACCACCTGTTGATAAAAGTTGAGTATCTTCCATCTAGCATTCAACACCCTCAGATCGATATAGTTTTTTCATAATATTTGTTAATTTCCTCTAAAACATCTTTCGTTTTTTTTCAACCTCTGAGCCTTCAGAAGTACATAGTTTAATTATGCACTTTTTGTTAAAGTTTCTTTTTTTTCTAATTTGAGGAAATATTTCGATGGTTTTTCTCCTTCTTCATTCTAGGTTACTCTGCTTCTGATTATTGCCCCTGTTGTGTTCTTCTCTGTGGTCACCAATTGTTACATCTAAAATAATAAACCTTCCATTGTTGTCTGTAATAAATAACTTCATGAATTTTTACACCCGCATTATTTTCAATAGTATACAAACCCCTCTGGCATTTTATGACCCATGTGAGAATAGTATCACATGTCCCCAATCTGCTAGCCACTGAGCTTCACTGTTTATAGTGCTAAGAGTGTCCTGTGAGAAAAATATTTTATCTTCTTTTCTATTAAGCCAATAAAACAGTTCTCTACTTTTCCTAGCGTCAGCTATCCCCCTGATATTCAAAGTAAGTATACTTATAGTTGTCATCTAATGTCGTTTGTACAGTAACTACCCATTTGTGTTTCTACGTTACCTGACTGGTGCAATTTAATTCCTTCGGTTTCTGTTACCCTGCTATTGCTAATACAAACATTTTTTTTTAATATTTTTTCGTTACTGACCAAAACTCACAGTGAGAGTTGATAATAATATTCTGGCTCATAAAAATTTAGCACAAAGATTGAAAAAATAGTAAGGCAGGCCTTATTTCCATTCCCCGGGAACGGAAATAAGGGATGCTTATTTTCACTCCCCCTTATGATAAAAGCTGGTGAAATATTGAGTATTTTGGCAGTTTAAGTGACCAAAACTTAGGTGTTCATACTTTCCAGTGATAAATGAAGTTTAATAATTGCTTTACTTCACTAAATCCTCTTTCAAATACTGCTATATACACGCAATAGGGACACACAGTTAAACATTTCTAGAACTAAGTTCTTTTAACAATTAAGTTTTTTAGTTTTTATATGGAAATGCATTTCATTTTGATTAATTTAACATCAAAGTTTAAAACATAAATAATCTGCAGAGTAACCCCTGACAATTATATTATAATTACATTTATATTTGCCAATAAAATTCAAAGACCTATAGAATTATATTTTTCAGCAGTGCGAAATAAATTTTGTTGGTCTAGTCTAATCATTTTGAAAATTTATATGTGGGTCATGAGAACTAACTAGAGTAGCACATGAAGGGTGAGGAAGATTTCGACATTACTTGATAAATGGCTGAGACCTCATTAGTAAGCTTTGGCTTTGTGTCCGTATGCTCAGACTGGTGCTATCAGCTCTTGGCTCAGAATACCAGGTAAAGCCAAGACAGTTAAACTGTTTTGGCACCTGTAGCCTGGTAGGTTGTTTCAGTAATTTACCATACCATTGATTTCATCTTAAACATTTTCAATGATGTTACCGTGGTATCAAAATAGGCGAAAATAACTAGAACTTTAGTTCAACAAAAAATTAAAACTAAAATGTAACATAGGGTGCATTAAGACCATTGTCACTTTACTGATAAAATAGATATGCATCTCAAAGATAAGCCCAATAACACTCATTTTTTATTACCTCCGCCAAGCCTAGCGGCGGGGGTTATGTTTTTGGGCGCATATGTTTGCCTGTCTGTTTATCTGTTTGTCTGTTAGCACGATAACACAAAAAGTCCTCAACGGGTTTTGATTAAATTTTCAGGATAGCTCGGCAATGATATTAGGAACAATTGATTAAATTTTAGGGGCGATCCATCCGTAAATAACCCCAGAATGAGCTGTAGTATTTTATGGGAGGTCCATAGCAAACATTTGTATACGCAGGTGGCGATATAGCCATATTTGGGGTGCGAGTGTTGACGTCACAGATGACAATGACGTTACAATATTTGTACGTGCCGTTTCCCTGAAAGGTCTTGGTAAATCAACGTTGGCGGCGTGGAGGGAGGGGGGGGGGGGGTGTTAATTGTTCATTGTTGACTGAGTTTGATTAAATTTAAAGGACAGCTCGGCAATGATACAAGGAACAATTGATTAAATTTTAGGGGCGATCCATCCGTAAATAACCTCAGAATGACTTTGGCAAGTTTCGAAGGCTAGTTTCTATAGTAGTAGCGTGTGAGATTCCTTATCTACGTTGAGAGATTCTATATGAACCTGCACGAGGGCATGAATTATCTACGTGTTGCCCCTTAAAAAATCGGAAAACTTAAAAATTCGATACATGTAGTGATCATTTTTTGCCGGATATGTAAGCATTCCTCATGCCGGGTCCGCGCATGAGGAATCTCACCTTTATATCTCAATACGTGTAACGATTTTATACGCTTTCCGCATCCCATATTCCGTACATAAAAGAAATCTTAGCTTTAGTCTGCAAATATATTCGACTTTACCTGTTCGTAACCCCCACTAAGCGGCATGGTTTGTGTTTTTGCGGGTGTTAGATCGTTCATATAAAGAATGACACCATCTTGATGTGTAACATGAAGGTTTAATCAGTTCTATGTGCCCGCCATCTACCTCAAGTCTGACCTCTGACCTTTTTAACTTTGACCCGCTCTCCACCTCATATAACTTAAGCGCCATACTACAGCGGGTGTTGTTTTGTTTGTTTGTCTGTTAGTAACATTAGTCAAAAAGTTATTGATGGATATTAATGACATCTTCAGGATAGCTCGACAATCACTGAAGGAAATTAAATTTGATATGGAAACATTCTTGATCTAGGAATATTTTTTAAGGAAAAATGCTGCTTTTCTGACAGTTCTATTTGAAGCTTATGAGCTGACTTGGCGGAGGTCTGCGCTCTATGAGTGCTTTTCTAGTTTTATATATATATTTATCAATGTTATCCTTTAGAACTGCTATAAATGAGTATCTATTCTAACAAACGCTTATCTGTTCCAAACGTTTATCAGCTTAATAAGCATCCCTTTATGATATCAACATATAACATACTGTAATCAGATGATATGATACTCATAGAAGGGTGCATATATTTTGTTATCCACAATACATTGTTTGCCCTGCAAGATGCTCTTTGGTTTAGGGCACATCACATGTTCAAAAGTTTTTTCCCAGGGGTTCCAGAGCCGCTGTCCAATGTTTGTCTTTGTCTCCCAGGTATGCAGGGGGCATGAATATCATGTAACATAATTATAGTTAAGTGGATGATAATCCTTAAGCATAAAGTTGCATCATGTAATTTCCTGTTACTCACTTATGTGAACTGAACATATAATCTTTTATCTTGCATACTTATTGGAGTGTTTGCCTTTTGCAAATTTAATGTTTTAAGTTAGAACTATATAGTGCAGGGTGGCCCCCTTGTGAGAGGAGCATTAAAGCTGTGCTTGTCAAGTAGATTGGGGCTTTACATGCCCGCTGTCTGGGAAATGACCACTCCTAACAGATATAAGGTAATGTTCAATCCATTTCACTTACCCTAATCTGTAAGGTAGTTGATAGGTTATGTTAGTAGAGTGTATTATACATAAGTGTAGCGAGCAGGCGGATTAGTGGGAGGGACAAATCTATGCCGAGCGGGGGATGGGGAACCAGACGAAAAAAACGTAGGTGCTGCGTTGTAAGTCAAGAAGATCAGATCGAGCGGGCTTTGAGAGAGCGGGGCCGGAGGAACGATTCAGACGAGGAGATACGGTGGTGCGCTGGACGCGCCAGAGCTGAAGAAGATTGTAGTCGGAGTAAGTTAGTCAATTAAAGTGTTTTTGTACAGTTTACCTGTGTTGGTTGTCCTTGCCTCTAACAGAACCCCCCACCCCCTTTCTTTGATTTGATAAAGCCCGGGTTATCGCTCAGCTAGGAAGGCTGCGGGGTATTTGTACCTCCCCGGGACCGGGAAAGTCGGAAAAGTGGTACATTGTCGCCTTAACGTGGGGTTTGAAGTGCTTTCCTGGCTGATTTAGGCTTGTAAACTTGGTGAGAGGCAGAACAACAGGTAAACTGGACTGAGTGACGTCACAGCAGGTATTGCTGAACACTCCGTATTGTTGCATTAATCTGTGAGCCTCGGAATTAACAGGGAATACATTGTTGCCACGTGAGTGGCAAAATATATATTCTCAGTCAGTTTGGACAGAATTTGATTCTGTCTTTGTATTGATCTGTTTACCAGCCTGTACAGCTGGTTTAGCTGAGATTGTAATAAACTGCGGAGTTTAGCAGTCCATACAGTTGATATTTAAATACGGTGAGACACAGCCTCGATCTGGGACTCAGATTGAGGTAGCGTGTATTTGATTGGCTCTTGTGATAGAGCAGAACATTATCCGTAAATAACATTTAATTTTATTTTTGTGATTTAATTAGTTTTATTTTTGTTGTCGGCAATAAATCTATATTGTTGACACTGTGATTTTGTATAATAAAGTGTTAAATTATTTGGTTCTTGTTAATAAGTACATTAAGAGAGGTGACTCGAGATGCAAATATATTATATAGTGTAATCTGTGTCATTTTATAACATGATGATTACAGTAGATACTCGTATATAAGTCGACCCCCAGATAAGACGAGGGTTACTGTAAATTGAAAACCTTGTTAGACTAGTTATATAGTTAGGGATGACCGGCCCAAGTGAAGAGTGGTTAGGTGAGTTGACCCCTGGTTGGCATGGGGAGCACTACCCCTCTATAGCACAGGATGAGTCATATGTTACATTGGATCAGACAGGTTTTGGGATGTGGAGCCCCACAAACCCCTTTTTGATGGATGTGGTACAGGCTAGACAGAGTACAAACCCATTCCTGAGAGCAACAGATGCACTTAGTCAGAGTGGTACACCAGTGGTACGGATGGCCGAGGAGAATCCTATTCGAGCACTACCGCCATTACCCATGATGCCATTATCGCCAGGTTCTGTGAGTGAGAGACCCTCAACAAAGAAACAAAAAGAACCTGACAAGTTTGATGGTGAGATGAATGACGGGAAGAATGGCCGGATTTCGAGATCCACTTCGAGACCATTTCAGAGTGGAATGGTTGGACGGAAGCTGAGAAAGCCCTACAGCTCACTAGGTGTTTAAGGGGTAAAGCCCAAAGGATACTCAGCGAGGTATCTGCTGAGAGACGGCACAATAACGTGGCCCTCAAAGAGGTTCGGTCCACCTTGTAAAGGAAGTGCATCCGGGCGAGGTTCTGCGAGTGCAAGAGAAGTGCTAAGGAAACCTTAGTGGATTATGGGAGTGAGGTCTCTCGTCTTGCTCGGAGGGCATACCCAAGCTTTGACAGCAGTGCCTTAGATTTGATCGCAAAAGATCAGTTCGTTAGAGGGTTAAGCGATATTGAGATGAAGAGACATGTGGACCTCCGCTGCCCATCGAGTCTAGAGGAAGCTGTTAGTCTTGCGACTCAATATGAATCGTTTGAGGACGGCAAGTGTGTTCAGCCTGATCGTAAGTTCCGACCGAGGTCGGCTGCGGTAGATGTCCCAGGAAAAAAAACTGGCGACTGGGTAATGCAGCTTCAAGAGCAAGTTCAAAGGTTGATGGCCAATGAGACTAGGACGCAAGAGCTTAACCGGACTGTAAATCGCCAGTTAGAGTCTCTAACTGAGCAGGTTAACAAACTATCACAAGGGTTGGCTAGGGCAGGTCAGCAGTGGTCAACTACCCCAGCGAAAGTGATATGCATGGGGCTGGAAGGGAATGGCCTCGACCCCCAAGGACCTTCAGTTAAGATAGAGGACCGGCACAACCATTGGAGGGAGGCATGGTCCGTCCTGATCAGAAATGGTCATCCCCACAAGTACATGCGGAAGTGCTTGACAAATGTCACCACTGCCAGCAACTCCTGTTTTGTGGTGCAGTATTTCCTTTGGGCCGAGGTAAGGCTCTTGCTCCCGTACGCCACAACTCGCTCTTGCCCATCCTGGATCTGTGAGAGACAACTCCCAATGCTGACCCTGCTGGCATCCGTGTCCAAGATCAGCAGACCTTCAGGGCGAGGGTAGGCCAACACAGGTGCGGTGGTCAGTTTCTGTTTCAACTGCTGGAAGGCTTCCTCACAGGTGCCATCCTAATTGAACTAAGTGCTTTTCTTTGTCAACGCCGTTAGTGGTGAGGCGATGCGCGCGTACTCTGGTATGAATCTCCTGTAATATGAAGCAAACCCTAGGAAGCTTCTCACTTCAGACAGGCACTCTGGAGTCTTCCATTCTTGCACACACAGGATCTTGTCTCGGTCACATTCTACTCCTCCTCCAGACACAACATGTCCCAAGAACCTTACACTCGGCTGGAATAGCATACATTTCTTGGGCTTCAGTCTCAACCTTGCCGATCTCAGACGGTTGAACACCATCTCCAAGTTCGTCAGAGCCTGGTAAAAGTCCGCACCAAACACAACTATGTCGTCCAGATACACGAGACACCTTTCCCAGTGCAGCCCTCGGAGTACCAGCTCCATTAGCCTGGAAAATGTTGCTGGGGCGTTGCTCAGCCCGAACGGCATGACTTGCCATTGGAAGAGTCCCTTCCTTGTCGTGAAGGCTGTCTTTGACCGGTCTTTCTCTGCCACGTGACCTGCCAGTAGCCACTAGCAAGATCAAGGGTACTGAACCACTGCGCTCCTGACAGTGTATCAATAGTTTCATCCACGCGCGGTAGTGGATACGCGTCTTTACGGGTAACCTCGTTTAAACGTCTGTAATCCACACAAAACCGGGTGGATCCATCACGCTTGGTCACCAGTACAATAGGGCTCGCCCAGGGACTGTCACTCAGTTCAATAAAGCCTTTATCGAACATCTTTTCAATCTCTTTGTTTGCTATTTCCTGTCGAACTAACGGCAAACTCCGGGGCGGTTGTTTCACTGGTGGACGACCCTCTGTATCGATGGTGTGTTCTACCGAATCAGTGAGTCCCAAAGCTCCATCCGGTGACGCGAACACATCACTGTATTCGGCCACCAGTCGCCGTACTTGCTTTCTCTGGTCAGGACTCAGTTTGTCTGATATTTCCTCTAACATTGGTTCCAAATGCTCCGGCACGGAGGCTCCAGTGGGGGAGTTCCAAACCACAGATTCAGTTGCGTCAGGGACTTTATTCACTTCCTCCACCACTCCTACCGCGAGTCCAGCAGGCAAGTATTTAATCTCTTCACCTAGGTTCATCAAGGTGACGGGCACGCTAGACCTTGTGGTATTGACCAAAGCCGTTCCCATGAAGAGTTCTGTGTCCTCAACCAGTGAGGTTAGAGGCTGCACCAAACCTACCTCAGGCTGGCCCTTTTTAGACCTGAGCCTGTCCAACAAGGCAAGCGCTCTTATCTCGTGTCTGGGTGGTACCTCAAGAGACTCACTAAGTGTAACCCTGCGGCACCCATCGCTAGACTCCGCCCGTAACAGGTGCCGGTGTTGTCCAATGTGTAGGATCCCTAACTTAATGTCAATCAGGCAACCAACATCTCGCATAAAATCGTTTCCAAGAATTCCCTTCAACGACCCTAACTTGGTGATAGCGAAGGTGCGCTCCCATACCTGGCTACCCAACTGAAACTTCAGGTCAATCTCTCCCCTGACGTCCATCGGATCTCCCTTAGCAGTGCTGATGTCACAACCCAAATCCTCAGCTTACGCCTGATGGAAATTGAAAACTTTCGGAAGAACGAGTAGTCCAGTAAGGACATATCAGAACCACTATCGACCAGCAGGTCAACAGCTTTATTCTGGACGACACCCCCTATCAACCATCCACCCATTAGGCCGGTTGTCCTCTGAGTCCTCTTATTTTGTCTGGTCCCATCCGGTTTCTTTTTATCCGCTGGACAGTTTCTCTTGAAGTGGCCAGGTTGGCCACAACCAAAACACAGTTGTGCCGGTCCTCTATCTTAACTGAAGGTCCTTGGGGGTCGGAGGCCATTCCCTTCCAGCCCCATGCATTTCACTTTCGCTGGGGTCAGTTGACCACTGCTGACCTGCCCTAGCCAACCCTTGTGATAGTTTGTTAACCTGTTTAGTTAGAGACTCTAACTGGCGATTTACAGTCCGGTTAAACTCTTGCGTCCTAGTCTCATTGGCAATCAACCTTTGAACTTGCTCTTGAAGCTGCATTACCCAGTCGCCAGTTTGTGTTCCTGGGACACCTACCGCAGCCCACCTCGGTCGGAACTTACGATCGCTGAGTATCCTTTGGGCTTGACCCCTTAAACACCTAGTGAGCAGTAGGGCTTTCTCAGCTTCCGTCCAACCATTCCACTCTGAGATGGTCTCGAAGTGGATCTCGAAATCCGCCCATTCTACCCCCTCACCATCAAACTTGTCAGGTTCTTTTTGTTTCTTTGTTGAGGGTCTCTCACTCACAGAACCTGGCGATAATGGCATCATGGGTAATGGCGGTAGTGCACGAATAGGATTCTCCTCGGTCATCCGTACTACTGGTGTTCGTCTCTGACTAAGTGCATCTGTTGCTCTCAGGAATGGGTTCGTACTCCGTCTAGCCTGTACCACATCCATCAAAAAGGGGTTTGCGGGGCTCCACATCCCATAACCTGTCTGATCCATAGTAACATATGACTCATCCTGTGCTATAGAGGGATAGTGCTCCCCATGCCCACCAGGGGTCAACTCACCTAATTACTCTTTACTTGGGCTGGTTATCCTAAACTATATAACTAGTCTAACAAGGTTTTCAATTTACAGTAACCCTCGTCTTATCTGGGGGTCGACTTATATACGAGTATCTACTGTAATCACTATGTTATAAAATCACACAGATTATACTATATAATATATTTGCATCTCCAGTCACCTCTCTTAATGTACTTATTAACAAGAACCAAATAATTTAACACTTTATTATACAAAATCACAGTGTCAGCAATATAGCTTTATTGCCGACAATATAAAATAAAACTTATTAAATCACAAAAATAAAATTAAATGTTATTTACGGATAATGTTCTGCTCTATCACAAGAGCCAATCAAATACACGCTACCTCAATCTGAGTCCCAGATCGAGGCTGCGTCTCACCGTATTTAAATATCAACTGTATGGACTGCTAAACTCCGCAGTTTATTACAATCTCAGCTAAACCAGATTAATGCAACAATACGGAGTGTTCAGCAATACCTGCTGTGACGTCACTCAGTCCAGTTGACCTGTTGTTCTGCCTCTCACCAAGTTTACAAGCCCAAATCAGCCAGGAAAGCACTTCAAACCCCACGTTAAGGCGCTAATGTACAACTTTCCCGATTTTCCCGGTCCCGGGGAGGTACAAATACCCCGCAGCCTTCCTAGCTGAGCGATAACCCGGGCTTTATCAAATCCAAGAAAGGGGGGGGGGGGGGGGGGGGGTTCTGTGAGAGGCAGAGACAACCAACACAGGTAAACTGTACAAAAAAACTAACTGACTAACTTACTCCGACTACAATCTTCTTCAGCTCTGGCGCGTCCAGCGCACCACCGTATCTCCTCGTCTGAATCGTTCCTCCGGCCCCGCTCTCTCAAAGCCCGCTCGATCTGATCTTCTTGACTTACAACGCAGCACCTACGTTTTTTTTCGTCTAGTTCCCCATCCCCCGCTCGGCATAGATTTGTCCCTCCCACTAATCCGCCTGCTCGCTACACTTATGTATAATACACTCTACTAACATAACCTATCAACTCCTACCTTACAGATTAGGGTAAGTGAAATGGATTGAACATTACCTTATATCTGTTAGGAATGGTCATTTCCCAGACAGCGGGCATCTAAAGCCCCAATCTACTTGACAAGCACAGCTTTAATGCTCCCCTCACAAGGGGGCCACCCTGCACTATATAGTTCTAACTTAAAACATTAAATTTGCAAATGGCAAACACTCCAATAAGTATGCAAGATAAAAGATTATATGTTCAGTTTACATAAGTGAGTAACAGGAAATTACATGATGCAACTTTATGCTTAAGGATTATCATCCACTTAACTATAATTATGTTACATGATATTCATGCCCCCTGCATACCTGGGAGACAAAGACAAACATTGGACAGCGGCTCTGTAACCCCTGTGAAAACACTTTTGAACATTTGATGTGCCCTTAACCAAACAGCATCTTGCAGGGCAAACAATGAATTGTGGATAACAAAATATATGCACCCTTCTATGAGTATCATATCATCTGATTACAGTATGTTATATGTTGATATCATGAAGGGATGCTTATTAAGCAGATAAACGTTTGGAACAGATAAGCGTTTGTTAGAATAGATACTCATTTATAGCAGTTCTAAAAGATAACATTGATGAATATATATATAAAACTAGAAAAGCACTCATAGAGCGCAGACCTCCGCCAAGTCAGCTCATTAGCTTCAAATAGAACTGTCAGAAAAGCAGCATTTTTCCTTAAAAAATATTCCTAGATCAAGAATGTTTCCATATCAAATTTAATTTTCCTTCAGTGATTGTCGAGCTATCCTGAAGATGTCATTAATATCCATCAATAACTTTTTGACTAATGTTACTAACAGACAAACAAACAAAACAACACCCGCTGTAGTATGGCGCTTAAGTTATATGAGGTGGAGAGCGGGTCAAAGTTAAAAAGGTCAGAGGTCAGACCTGAGGTAGATGGCGGGCACTTAGAACTGATTAAACCTTCATGTTACACATCAAGATGGTGTCATTCTTTATATGAACGATCTAACACCCGCAAAAACACAAACCATGCCGCTTAGTGGGGGTTACGAACAGGTAAAGTCGAATATATTTGCAGACTAAAGCTAAGATTTCTTTTATGTAAGGAATATGGGATGCGGAAAGCGTATAAAATCGGTACAGGTATTGAGATATAAAGGTGAGATTCCTCATGCGCGGACCCGGCATGAGCAATGCTTACATATCCGGCAAAAAATGATCACTATATGTATCGAATTTTTAAGTTTTCGGATGTTTTAAGGGGCAACACCTAGATAATTCATGCCCTCGTGCAGGTTCATATAGAATCTCTCAACGTAGATAAGGAATCTCACACGCTACTACTATGGAAAATAGGCTTCGAAACTTGCCAAAGTCATTCTGGGGTTATTTACGGATGGATCGCCCCTAAATTTAATCAAACTCAGTCAACAATGAACAATTAACACCCCCCCCCCCCTCCACGCCGCCGACGTAAATTTACCAAGACCTTTCAGGGAAACGGCACGTACACATATTGTAACGTCATTGTCATCTGTGACGTCAACACTCGCACCCCAAATATGGCTATATCGCCACCTGCGTATACAAATGTATGCTATGGACCTCCCATAAAATACTACAGCTCATTCTGGGGTTATTTACGGATGGATCGCCCCTAAAATTTAATCAATTGTTCCTTATATCATTGCCGAGCTATCCTGAAAATTTAATCAAAACCCGTTGAGGACTTTTTGTGTTATCGTGCTAACAGACAAACAGATAAACAGACAGGCAAACATATGCGCCCAAAAACATAACCTCCGCCGCTAGGCTTGGCGGAGGTAATAAAAAATGAGTGTTATTGGGCTTATCTTTGAGATGCATATCTATTTTATCAGTAAAGTGACAATGGTCTTAATGCACCCTATGTTACATTTTAGTTTTAATTTTTTGTTGAACTAAAGTTCTAGTTATTTTCGCCTATTTTGATACCACGGTAACATCATTGAAAATGTTTAAGATGAAATCAATGGTATGGTAAATTACTGAAACAACCTACCAGGCTACGGGTGCCAAAACTGTTTAACTGTCTTGGCTTAACCTGGCATTCGGAGCCAAGAGCTGATAGCACCAGTCTGAGCATACGGACACAAAGCCAAAGCTTACCAATGAGGTCTCAGCCATTTATCAAGTAATGTCGAAATCTTCCTCACCCTTCATGTGCTACTCTAGTTAGTTCTCATGACCCACATATAAATTTTCAAAATGATTGGACTAGACCAACAAAATTTATTTCGCACTGCTGAAAAATATAATTCTATAGGTCTTTGAATTTTATTGGCAAATATAAATGTAATTATAATATAATTGTCAGGGGTTACTCTGCAGATTATTTATGTTTTAAACTTTGATGTTAAATTAATCAAAATGAAATGCATTTCCATATAAAAACTAAAAAACTTAATTGTTTAAAGAACGTAGTTCTAGAAATGTTTAACTGTGTGTCCCTATTGCGTGTATATAGCAGTATTTGAAAGAGGATTTAGTGAAGTAAAGCAATTATTAAACTTCATTTATCACTGGAAAGTATGAACACCTAAGTTTTGGTCACTTAAACTGCCAAAATACTCAATATTTCACCAGCCTTTATCATAAGGGGGAGTGGAAATAAGCATCCCTTATTTCTGTTCCCGGGGAGTGGAAATAAGGCCTGCCTTACTATTTTTTCAATCTTTGTGCTAAAATTTTTAATGAGCTAGAATATTATTATCAACTCTCACTGTGAGTTATGGTCAGTAACGAAAAAATACAAAAAAAAAAATGTTTGTATTAGCAATAGCAGGGTAACAGAAACCGAAGGAATTAAATTGCACCAGTCAGGTAACGTAGAAACACAAATGGTTAGTTACTGTACAAACGACATTAGATGACAACAATAAGTATACTTACTTTGAATATCAGTGGGATAGCTGACGCCAGGAAAAGTAGAGAACTGTTTTATTGGCCAAATAGAAAAGAAGATAAAATATTTTTTTACAGGACACTCATAGCACTATAAACAGTGAAGCTCAGTGGCGAGCAGATTCGGGACATGTGATACTATTCTCACATGGGTCATAAAATGCCAGAGGGGTTTGTATACTATTAAAAAATAATGCGGGTGTAAAAATTCATGAGGTTATTTATTACAGACAACAATGGAAGGTTTATTATTTTAGATGTAACAATTGGTGACCACAGAGAAGAACACAACAGGGGCAATAATCAGAAGCAGAGTAACCTGGAATGAAAAAGGAGAAAAACCATCGAAATATTTCCTCAATTTAGAAAAAAAAACTTTAACAAAAAGTGCATAATTGAACTATGTACTTCTGAAGGCACAATGGTTGAAAAAAACGAAAGATGTTTTAGAGGAAATTAACAAATATTATGAAAAAACTATATCGATCTGAGGGTGTTGAATGCTAGATGGAAGATACTCAACTTTTATCAACAGGTGGTAAAAATAAAATTAACGAGGACAGTTGAGTTTTGTTTGAGAGATTTTACAGAGGGAGAAATGATAAATATTATGAAAACCTTTTCCAAAAGTAAAACTCCAGGTACTGACGGCTTACTCATTGAATTTTATCTTAAATTCTGGGCACAGATAAGATCATTTTATCATTTATATGGTTCGTTTTAATTTTAATCAAGGACAAATGAGTATTATTCAACGGAAGGGGATAATTAATACATTAAATATCAAAAACTAGTAAAGACTGCGACTTTCTAAAAAATTGAAGACCAATCTCCCTGCTGAACACTGACTATAAAATTATATCGAAATGCCTTTCTTATATAGGTTTTAATGTTTTAAATAGTATAATTCATTCAGATCAGAGCGGTTTCTTAAAAGGAAGATTTATAGGGGAAAATATAAATACAATTACAGCTATCATGCATTTATCATAATTTAAAAAAAACTGTATATTTAATGTCCGTAGACATTGAAAAAGGCTTTTGATTACTTGGAAAAAAATTTATTATGAAGACTTAAAAACTATTTAATTTCGGGCCATGGCGGTATTAGTTGGATTAAAACTCTCTATACTGATATATCATCATGTGTAATTAATAATTGATGGTTCTCAAACTTCCTTAAAGTAAATAAGAGGTGTTAGACAGCGGTGCCCTGTGTCGCCTTATCTTTTTATTCTTGCAATAGAAATTTAGGCAGAACAAATTAGACAAAACAGATAAATAAGAGGCTTCAAATATGCTGGAAAGGAGTATACTCTTTCACAGAATGTAGACAATATGTTTGTCACAAGGGGGTTCAAAATCAGTAAAAGCTATTATAAAATTATTTGAAAATTTTCACATGATGTCAGGATTAAGAATAAATAAAGAAAAAAAATTCTATCAAACCACTTGCAGAAACATATAATGTATTAGACAAACATGAAATCATCAAAATGAGAATAAATGGACAGAGCAGCCAATATCAGTATTAGGAATTATGATAACAGATAGTTGGCAAATAATGATAGACATGAACTATAGTAAACAGGCTGAAAAAATGAAAACATTTTAAAATCCTGGTCAAAAAGGATATTGACACTGTATGGTAAAATTGTATTATTAGAATCCCAATTTTTTTTCACAATTAATTTATGTTATGACTATGCTTCCAAGCCCCTCCAAAGAATGTTACAAATGTTACAAAAGAATAAACTCTATGATGTATAGTGTTATTTGGAATGGAAGCACAGATAAAATAAATAGAAATTTAATGTATAGCCCCAAAGATAAAGGAGGATTAAATGTGATTAATTTAGAAAGTAAAACATATCACAAAAGGTTGGATGGATAAAAAGGTTTTTTTGAAGGAGATCAATAAAATTCATGGAGTAACCTTGTTTTTTGGTAAGTTAAGATCAAAGGCAATACATATACTAAATGGCAATGTAAATGTAGAGGATATATGTATAATTGCATCTCAGTGTAATCCTTTTCCGATGGATATACTTATCAGTTGGGCAAAATTTTATTTCCTTCTATTAGAGAAAATAAATTTTAATGAGCAACCTCTCTGGTATAACTGTCAAATAAAAATTGATAAAAAATAATCAATGGCAGAGCAAGGGATGAAGAATCTTCAACATATTACACATAGGTATGATGAAGGATGCAAGTTGCTTTCATATGAAAAAATATGTAATATGATTATATGCCTGTAGAGTTTAATGTTTTTTTAGCATATAATGGTTTGATACTGGCAATACCAGTCGAATGGAAACAATTTGTAAGAAAACGTGTATTTAATCTAGAAACTGAATGTTAATCCTTAAATCAGAAACTTGATAGCTCTAAAAATTTCACAAGACATGCATATGTACAAGTCATGCAAGATATCTGGAAAGAACCATTAATCATGGATGAGTCCTGGAAATCAGAGCTTGGTACAGACAATAATCACGTACAACGGTCATTTAAACAGTTATATGTCACGACCATAGACAGTAAACTCAGATTTTTTCAATATCGTTTACTTCAGAGATGCCTAGTTTTAAACCCATTTCTAGTCAAAATTAAGAAACGCACAGATGATAGATGCACCTTTTGTAAGATAGAAACTGAAACAATTAGACATTTGTTTGGGCATGCCCAAAAGTAGTGGATATTTGGCTTAATATTAATCATTTGATCACTGAAGAAATCAGTTAATGCAGTTTTGGATTGAAGGAGGTCATATTTAACAACAGCGATTCACAATTGAACATTACAATTGTTGTTGTTAAACGATATCTGTATTTGTGCAGATGAACTTCCTACTACAGAAGAAGCCTTAAAAATTATAAATAATATCTATTATATAGAAAAGAGGATAGCAAAAAAATGGTAATTTTCACTTACATCAGGTAATATGGGGAAGTCTAATGGAGAAAATTAAGGAAAGATTAGGCAAAAGTTAGCTCAATTATGAACTAACATATTTGAGTGTTTAAAATGTTTTGTTTTGTTATACATAAATCAGTGGGTTTTTGGTATATAAATGACTATTAATCCAAATGAAATGAGTTCTTGTCACATATTTGAATTGTAAACAAACACAAAATCTGATGAAACCTTATCTATGGGGTCAGGGTAGACTACTATCACCCAAACAGCTGACAGAGATTATATTCCTCTGTTGGTTACAGCTGTTCCTATTCTAAAACAGTCCTGTAAGTATGCTGGTATACGGGGGACTCTAGGTCCTATACGTTGACTCTGACCTGACAGGACGCCGAAACCGTGCGTCTGACACGCTATGCCGTATGTTATGTTTGTTGATCCAGAATAAATTTGTGTTCGTTGCAACACAGTCGTTTATCTTCAATGAACTTTTGAAGTGAATCTGGGGCATATGTCTGAGTTTGTGACAGTATTGCTTCTACACCTATAGGGCTAGCATCCACAATGATTCATGTTGGCAATTCTTTGTGGAAATATGCCATACATCCACTCCGCATCTGTCATTCTGCATTTCAACTCGTCAAAAGCAACTTGTTGCGATATACCCACTGCCATTTTGCATTTCTGTGTGTCAGTTCTCTACGTGGCTCTGGAACTGTGGCTAGATTATCTGTGTATCTCGCACAGAAGTTCACAAGGCCGAGAAAACTTCTCACTTCGAACGGATTTTCTTGGTTCCGTGCATTGAGCACAACTTCTACCTTATCTTGGGCGGGTCCTATGCCTTTGGTCGACAACACAAGTCCCATGATATTCATTTCATTCATCTTAAATTCGCATTTCTTTAGGTCAGGGGTCATACCCTTTTCTGAGAATCTCTGGAGAACCCGGTGAAGTCTCTCATCGTGCTACTGTTTGGACTTTCCATAAACAATAATGTCGTCTGATATATTGTGAGTGCCCTCACATCCTGCAAGTACTTGTTGTACAACATACCGATATGCTTCAGGTGCACTTGAAATGCCAAACATAAGGCGCTTATACCTAAACATGCCTTTGCGAGTTTCAGATGTGAAGTCACGTGACTCTTCATCAAGTTTAATTTGATGGTATCCACAACTGAGCTCCATTCAGTTCCTGCAGGACTTCATCAATTGTGGGGATAGGATATCTCTGATGCATAATATCTTAATTTGTTTTTCGCATATCCACACATATTCGGATTTTGTTGGTATTGTCAAACTCTTCAAGTTCTCTTGTTTTCCACATCCTGGCGTAAGAGAAATGGCACGCGTCGTGCTTGTTGAACGACTGGCTGTATGTTTGGATTTATGTGTATCTTCAGTTCAAAATTTTTCAATTTCCCTAAACCACCAAAACACTGTGGAAATTGACCAGCAACAGTATTTGAAGAGGAGTCTTGTGTTTTAACATCCTGACGACACCTGATGTAAAACCTGAAGTTTAGCCCCAGTGGAAAGACCTAGGACTGACAAATGATTACCCCGAACAACGATAAATTCTTGATCTGTCACTGAAGACTGGTAATCTTTAACTTTGACATTTGACCGGAATGACCCTGTCACACCATACGCATGAATCTGTTTATTGCATTTATGAAGTGTGTAGTATGACTGCAGTTTGGTCCAGTCCTTTTCTCTGGTCAAATTGACACTGGCGCCTGAGTCAATCCACAGTTGTACTGTGTGGACCAAAGCTATGAGGAATTGGTTTAGTGTCATTCTGTATTGCCCACATATGCTCGTCACTAGAGTTTTCATCATCTGCAGTGGCAGATGGTTAAACTACTTGGGCTGATTCATTTGCTGTGACACATCTGACCCTTGACCTTTCACCTGGATATGAAGTGTTCGAGCGCAATTTACATGCTGCAGCAAAATGACCATATTTATGATATTTGGAACAAATCTTATGTCTAGCAGTGCAATCTTTGGGCAAATGTTTTCCGAATAGGCAGCGTTAACAGGGTTCAAACCTATCTTGATTTGGGTCTGGAGTAACCATCCTACTTGGCACCTGTGAATTCCCCCCCCCCCCACCCTGCGTGGATTTCCAACCCAGCGTACACCTGGGAGTCCACCAGACCGACGATTTTGAAATGACACGGCGTTCACGGACTGTTCGTTCTGTTCAATTGAACTGGCTTGGTGGTCGGCTACTTCAATAGCTCTACCTATCCAAGTACTTTCTCCAACGAAGGTCAAATTCTCTAAAAATTCTGAGCCGTAATGCTGTTGAAACACAGTAGCTAACTATCTGATCACGTATCATCTCATCAGTTGTGTTACCAAAGTCATAATTTAGTGCTAACTGACGCAAGCGGGTAACATAAGCATCTATAGTTTCCCCTGGTCTTTCAACGACTTGTCTAAATACATGTCTCTCATAGGGCACATTTCTTTTGGATAAAATGGGCATCTAATTTAAGAAGCGTTTCCTGGTATACATCTGGCCCCTCTGCTTTTGGGTTTAGTTCAAGTTCAAGCAAAGTCTGATATATCTCTTGCACTCTTGGGCCAGCTGAGTGGAGCAACAAGGCCTTTTTTAGCTAATTTCTTTACTACCGAAGCATCGAGGTAATACTGGAAACTCCGTTTCCATTGAAGTCATCTTTTAGCTAACACTACTTACGCCCCCTCCAGGAAGAAACGGTTGTGGGGCCGGCAGCGCCAACGGTTGGTTCGCCATCACGTCGCCAAAATGTGGTGTATATATGTGGCTCTTCTGTAGTAACCAACTCTGTGGTTTATCAAACCCTTTATTACTGGTTCACAGCATACATAACTGTTCACTCGTAATGCTTACACTCGCCATGTGACTCGAGTTCTCTCAGCGACCTTTACCTTGACTCATCATCATCATCATCCTCGTTTATTGCCAGCGTTCACTACTGAAAATTATAGGCAATGCGCATTTTGGGTCTAGATAGTGGGGGAAAAACAATATACAAAGTGAAAATTTTATTGCTAGAGCTCTTTGACCAGTACAGATTTGAACTTGTTAGGGTCTGGGAGTCAACCACAGTGGAGCTGAGGGCGTTCCACTCTGGTTTTGTACGTGGGAAGTAGGAATTGCTATAACAATTTAGTCTGGCTCTCACAGGCAAGTATTTCTTTCGTTGACCCCTGATGCGGTAGTGAGATGGAGTTACTTAGGTATGCCTCAGGTTCTAGAGCAACAAGGCCATGAACTATACGATAAAACAAACATAGACGACTGAAACGTCGTCGTGATTTCAGTGAGGGCTACTGTAATTTTTCAAGCATAGACTGTACATTACTGGTGTTGTGGTATCGGTTACATGTGAAGCGTGCACTACGATTGATTGATAATCTTTCTCTTTTTTTGGATTGATAATCTTTATTTCCTCCGAAAGATCGAAGAGTACGATCAAATGCAATACATATGTAAATATAACAAGAAAACTAATAATAAATAATAATTAAATCACTGAAGGTTCTACAACGTGAAAAATACAAGATTACAAAAGGATGTAATAATGTTACAATTAATGTGTTGTAATAGCAAGGAGAGGCATAAATTATTGTTTTTTTTTCTATATAGAATGAGAAAGATCAGGCAACATCTCACTTGAAAATTACAAGGCTTCTATTATTGGTCTTACTTCTTTAAAGAACAAAGCTGCCCGATAAATATACAGAATAGAAAGTTCATTTGTCCAGTCTGGTCAATCTGTCAAATCTTTACCAAGCAAGGTAGCAACAAAGTCGAATTCACCCAGAATACTTAGTGCAGCGCTAACTGTGAAGGGAAGTTTATCTAAAATAAAGTTCCAGATAGAGGCTCTGCTTTCACTAGTATTTGAACATGATAAAGATGCATGAAGTAACGGAGAATTATACATCTTGCCGCAAAGATGGCAAAGTTGAGACGAGTAATACGTGTCTGACGCAGATAATAACTGCGCCGAGTAACAGAATATACGAAATCATCCAGGAATGTCTCTGGCGGCGTACCATATATTTTTCAAGGAATAAACGGTTCACTTTGTACAGCTCTTAGCATTCTGAACTCAAGCTTACCTCTTGTTCTTATATCAAAGAGGAGGACACCTTGCTTTATAATCTGATCCTGAACAAGATCTTTCCACGTATTCTGATTACAAAACGTTATAGTCTCCATATATGAAATTAGAAAGTTATTTAGATTGTATGATCTGAACAATCTAACAATGTCACAAACAAATCCACAAGACATATTGCAATTACAGTTCCTTAGGAAATGCCAAAGCTTAAAATTGAGTGAACTTTTAGAGATATTACCATTTGGCAAATTGCACAGTCTACCAAAGAATAATAATTTAGCTCGGTCAATAAACAGCTCAATGCTAGGCATACCCAAAAGACTCAAAGCAATATCAGTTCTAACAGAACGTTTAAACATCTGGCTAACTTTTATACAGAATCGATGCATTCTTACCAGACATATTAAGTCAGACCCTGAAATTGAATTCCATAACTCGGCTCCATTTTATACCCCTGGCATAACAATAGACTTGTACAGAATAGCTGCTGTGAGCGGATTAAGACCTTTTGGTCGAACTCCTAACCCCGCCAGAGACAAAAAAGAACCCGTCCCTTTTCTGCACGCAATATCTATCTTATCTTTACACTTGAAGTCACTGGTTAGAGTCCATCCAAGGTGTTTATAAAGCCTAGTTTGAGAGATAAGAGAATTCCCAATTTTCCAAGATCTTAGCACACTCAACTTATTATGTTTTTTTTTATACTTTCGCCGAATGTCATAATTTTAGTTTTGTTCGGATTAAACTGATATTTCCACTTCTGACTATATAAATAGCAAGTGTCAATCATATTTTGCAACCCGGATATTGTTAAAAATAAAACTACGATATCATCAGCTTGAGTTGGCGAACCTATATACATGCCACCAACATTAATACCAAAGCCACCCGCTCTTAGTGCACACAGTAAATCATTTATATACAACATGTATAACCACGGCGAAAGACCCCCCCCCCCCCCCTTGCCTGACTGAGCGCTGCACAGAAAACCATGAACTTCTTATACTATCATATAGGGCACAGCTTGTAACGTTAGCGTAAGCCTGTTTAATTAATCTCCATAATTTGCCTCTAATACCAAGTTTGTATATTTTAAAAAATAAGCCAGTATGCCAAACAACATCAAAAGCAGAACTCGAGTCTAAGAAGCAAGCATATACTTTAGAACCCCTATAAGTATGATACGAAACACCACCTTGCAAAACGAATGAGGCATTCAGTGCCGACATATTCTTTTGATATGCAAATTGTAAAGGATCAAGAAATATAATCGGAACATGTGCAATATAGCCAAACAGTCTATTTAAAATAATCTTCTCCCATAATTTATACATTACTGTTAATAAGGTTATACCTCTATAGCAGTCAGGGGAATGTCTGTCGTTTAGACGATTCTTCAGTATAGGAACCATTATCCCTTTTTCATATTATCGGGTATATATTCGAATTTGTGAATTAGATTATAAAATATAAACAGGTGATCTATTACGCACCCTCCGCCATATTTAATATGTTCTGAGACAATACCATCTGTTCCTCCTGCCTTCCCACATCTCAACGAGTCCACAGCTTTATTAATATCAGCTTTTTCCAAAGGTCTATCCAGTACCTCTGAGTATATATTCCTAGACTGCGCTTCTATCTCCGACACCTTATCTTTGACCTCATTTTGAAAGTTATACCTAGTATGCGGCTAGCTTTACTTGTAATATCAATTATATGTTTATTCCATTTTAGATCTGCCTGGATAGTGACAACTAAATATTGAATACTGTTTTCTGGAGGTCTTTCAAGGGTGGTGCCTATAGATTATACAGATGCGTTATTGGTGTAGGCCTAGTACTGGCAGAGATGGTTAGAGTTTGACGTTTGGAGGGATTAAACTCCATCAGCCAGTCTCTTTCCCATGATCCTAAACAGTCTATGTCTTGCTGGAGTTTGAGGCAGTCCTCCTTACAATTTATTTCTTTTTGAACGATGCAGTCATCTGCAAATAGTCTAATTTTACTAAATTTTGTTTTGCTTGGGAGGTCATTAATAAATATAAAACAAAGGATTGGGCAATGAACAGTGCCCTGTGATACTCCTGATGTTACTTCCGCTGGGTCTGAATGTTTCCCTTCTATATACCACCACTCGTTGTGTATGGTTAGCAAGAAAGTTGTTGATCCAGCTAAGAGTACAGTATCTTATACCTTTAGCTGAAAGGTGTCTATGTGGAACTTTATCAAAAACTTTGGCGAAATCCATTATAATGAGATCAGTTTGTATACTTGCATTTCTTGATTTGGCCACCGTGATATAGGGAAAGAAGCTGGGTTTCACATGATCGTAATTTGCAAAATCCGTGTTGAAGGTTATACAGGTTTTGTTCTAAATGATTCATAATTTGTTTGGCAATTATGTGTTCCAGGAGTTTACAGATGATTGATGTTAAAGATATTGGTCTGTAGTTCGAAGCCTTATATTTTTCACTGGGGTTTCCTTTGCCTCCTTCCGGTCATCAGGTACCTCTCCGCCGTTGAGAGATCGCTGGAAGAAATCTGATAGAATGGGTGTGAGAGGTTTATGTAGTGCCTGTAGTAGTTTTGCATGATTTTCATCAGGACCAGTTGCTTTATGGGGTAGGAGTTTGCATTGTGCTTTCTCAACTCCAGCTTCGTTAATAATAATGGCAGGTAACTTGAGGTAAGTCTGAACGTGTGCTTTGTCTAAGGTCTGGGATTTTGTCACCTGTATCTTTTGAAAATAATTAAACAAACTGCTTATTAAGCACGTTTGCCTTCCCTGTACTATCTGAGACATTGGTTTTGAGTGGGCTAACACCACTTGTCTCAGAGCGTTGGCTTTTAAGAAAAGGAGTAAAACCTTTTAGTGGCACCTGGTTTACTTTCAGTGGAGTCAGGGTCGGCAGAGCTAAGGATCGATCACGTCGTTGACACTCACCGGTGTAACAGCATAATATGTTCTCATGTCTTTATACTGAAGGGTGTTACAGCAGAGTCCTTTCTCGTGAACAATGCTGCAAATACACTACACACATTCATCATGGAGTGTTTTAACAGTTCCTGCAGACTGATGGCACCAACTTACAAAGTCCTCACGGACCCCCTAGTAGTGGTCACCCTGATGAGATCAACACGTTTAACCTGATGAGATTAACAGATTAGGACCTGGTCTGTACAAATAAGGGGCCGGTGACCATGACTAGGAGATTATGCAATCAGTACCCAGACATCATAAAACAAAGGCTTGTTATGTGTGAAATTCACAAGGTAAAGCAGCGTTTCCATGTGCGCGTATATGCCTATGTGCGTATATGCGTGAAAAATAGGTGTGTTTCCATGGGCACTCGGTAAAACCCGGAATATCCGCGGAATTTCCTAGAATATTCCGAGATTCCTCGGAATAAAAGTTAGAGCAATTTCCCTCGGCGGAGGACCCATGACAGAAAGAAAAAAGAACCTAAACCTAATAATAATCTTCCTATTTCTTCAGGGTTCAGTTCTAATCTACTACTTATTAATGTATATTCTACGTTTTTCCGAGCCAGATTTGACCGGCCATGGACGAAGCTTAGGCAATGTTTATGGTGGACTAACCTAAATCCGGCGGTTTTAGGACAATTCTGGGAGAGTATAAACAGCTGAAGGCCTGGATAAAGGATATAGTCAAATCGCCAGTAAAGCGAGATAATTTGAGATTTATCAGATATACTCCTCTTACTGATAATAAGATTATTTCATATTGTGGAAGGCCACAACTAAAGAAAGGGGCGGGACATGGAGGCTTCAACAGTATTATGTGTTTTACCTGCAGAATTCTCTGTTTTGTCACTTTTACATGCTTATTTTTACATGCATAGTCAATGTATAATGTGTTATTTTTATGTATTTTTTTATGTATTATTTGTATGTGTCTATTTACTTATTTATTTTAATGTAATGAATTGCAAGTCAACGAAAAATTCCTGGAACTGAAGGCTAATAAATGTTATCTTATCTTATATTAATATCTTATCTTGTCTACATTAACCACTGGCATTATTAAAATTCTATTTTGTTATTAGTTAAATGAACAAAGAAGAAAACGTCTTAAAAATAATAAATTAACAACTGAACCATAATAAACAAATTAAATATTTACAAATTAAAAGTAAATTAAACCTTACGAAATACACCATGCAAATACCAGTTATCAATGTTTGAAATATTTACATATGACAAGTTAAAAGTTGAAATACAAGTAATACTAGTATCAATTTATGCATTATGTACAAATGAAAAGTAAAATGATCATGTAATACACTCCGTATACCAGGTGTTAATGTATGTATTATATTTACAAATGAAAAGTGAAATCATCTTGAAATACATTATGTACGTTACCAGGTGACAATGCAGAGGAGAGGAATTAATATAGGGCTGTACCCTGTTTTCCAGTCCTTATTGATAAATTTAAAATTCAATAAACTATTGTTTATTCAATGTTTGAAATACAAATTACAAATATTAAGTAAAATGATAATGAAGTTCATGTTACACCAGATGTCAAGAAATGAAATATTTACATAATGAAAAAGAAATGCTCATCATGTCAAATACATGTTATACCAAGTGACAATTACTGAAATATTTACAAATGAAAAGTGAAATGATATTGAAATATACGTTATATCTAGTGTCTATGTATGAACAATTTACAAATGCAACATTCAGTAAAAGTAAATGAATATTAGTACAACTATGATTTTGGTTCTAACAGCTAGAGAAATAGTAAAAATAACACAAATACAGACAATATGGATATAAATTAACACACACATTCCCTGACATATATCAACATATGATAACTTATGGCATCAATATATGTATAAATTTATAAATATTACTATTTGAATATTAGTACAAGACATTTAAATATTCATATATATATATATATATATATATATATATATATTATTCGATTATATATACTTGTACATTTTATTACACCATTATACATTATAATCTATAGACCTAACATTTTAAATAATAATGAAAGTAATGCGCTGTAAAAGAATTTAGGTCTCAGATTTAACATATTTAATATTTTCCATACAAATCCTGGGTATTTTAAAAACAAAGCTTGATCTATTATGACAATAGAAGAACTAGACATTTCTTGGCACCGCATGTGCCACACCATCCCCAGACAATCAATCCCCCCCCCTTTAAGAATAGGACCCCCTTCTTCAGCAGCAATTATTGACATTACGCAAGTGACCATGCATGGTTTCTTCAATCTATCAACTTGAGTAACAATATTTTTCACTAATTATGGAGGCCAATACGGTGAATCACTCTGAAATCTGAAAAGGGTATTAATTTATACTATAAATGGTAAGGTAGTTGGCGCCACCTGTCTGGTTGACGAGAAAACTATCCAAGATGGATGTACATGCCAACTGCCGGCAAACACATTGAACGACTTCTCAGATATGAGCAATTTTCAACCTAAAACAGATGTTCGGATGGACGCCACACGAAAAAAAATGCAGATGGCGCAATAATCTTGAGTACAAGATGGAGGAGTCCAAGATCTATGGACACAAAGTTTCACACCAATACGCGCACCACTCCTAAGAAAAGAGCAATAATTTATTCTACAGAAATTGGATGATAGGTGGCGCCACCTGTCTGGTTTACGAGAAAATTTTCCATGATGGATGGACATGCCAAATTTAAGACCAATACTTTGAACAACTCCTGAGCTATGAACAATTTTCACCCAAAGCACATGTACAGATGGCCACCACGGAAAAACGATTCCAGATGGCGCCACTAGTCTTAGGTACAAGATGGAGGAGTCCAGGATCAATGGATATGCACAATTGCAGGCCAATACGGCAAATCACTCCTGAGAAAAGGGCTTTTATTTATTCTACAATGACGAGAAGGTAGGTGCCACCACCCGTCTGTTTTACGAAGAAAACTTTCCAAGATGGATGGACATGCCAAATTTCAGACTAATACCTTGAACCACTCCTGAGCTATGAGTCATTTTCACCGAAAGCAAACGTAAGGATGGACTCCATAGGAAAATGATTGCAGATGGCGCCACCTGGCTTGAATTTAAGATGGAGGTATCAAAGATCAATGGACCTGCACAATTTTATCCTAATCTGTCCTTTAGTTTTTGACTTTTAATACTCACAGTACTGTCAAGGGGCAATGATAGGGTATTAAAAGGCGCGAAAACGAGAAAAGGAAAGCCGTTGGCGCCACCTGTTTTCCCCGGAAAACAATGCTATCCAAGATCTTCAGTCAGTTCGATTTTCGGACCCATCCATGCATCCCTTACAGAGATAATTATGATTTTGTGTCATATTCACCATATATGGCAATATTCAAAGTCAAGGCCACTCTCATTGGAAAGGTCATTCCCCAATTAAATATACATCATCCCATAATCCATGCCTATGTAATGCATGCTATGAAAGAAATCTGTCCATTAGTTCTTTACTTATAATGCTCACAGTACTGTCAAGTGGGAATGATGGGGGTAATAATCGTCACAAAAAAAAAACAAGAAAAAGAAAATAAGTGAGCGTGCTTAAACCATATAGAGGGCCAACCAAAGTTGATTTTTTCACTTCTTGTGACACTGTTTGTTAATATCAGGCATCCATGCCAGATCAACCAACTATACAGTGATGGAAAAAGTGTAGGTGGATGTCATCCTACATTTTAACCTTAAAGGTAATTTGTAAGGTCAAACCGAAGAAAATTGAACCTGAACAAGTGTGTGTTTCTCGAATAAAACCAAGGTATATTCAGTAACCTTAAGCTTTAGAGATATTTTTGTAACAAGTGTAACGTACCCAAGCCACGTAATAATAATGTTTATAATTTGTTACACTTTAAAGTATGAAAAGTACAACTTAAAATTGTGTTTTTTTTGTTTACACAGTTACGTGTTTACTACTGTGAATCAAGACATATGGAAGCAGAGTAAAAGGGTACTTTTTATGTGTTCCTCAAAGTTTCTTTAACACACTTAAAATGATAACAGAATAAAACATGGCCGCATTTTGTAAAATGCAGGATAAAAGGTCAATGAATAACGGATATTTGCTTAAAATAATTTTTTTGGGGGTGCGAGGTGTGGGTATCAGAACAGGGACGGATCCATGATTTAGGAAAAGATGGCCTCCGGCTCAGGAGGACTAATGATAAAACCTGAAAACAAGGCCTACAGGCCCTATGCGAACCTGTGCAATGGGATATACATCAATTATCATGCTCGCATGCGTGCACACATCACAAAAATCATTGTAGCAGGCACCACCAGTCTTGTATACAACGAAGCTATCAGAGATATATACAAATGCCCTATTTCAGACTGATATATCAAACCCCTCCTGAGAAATCAGCAGGAACATACACAGTGCAAAAAATATTGTAGGTGGCGCCACCAGTCTTATATAAGACAAAGCTATCCGATATGTATGTCAGGCGGATATATCAAATTCCTCCGTAGAAATAAGCAGGCACTTTCACTGTGCAAAAGTCATTGTGGGTGGCGACACCTGTCTTGTGAAGGAGAAAGCCATCAAAGACGCATAGACAGGTCAAAATATCAGGCCAATACATCAAACTTCTCTTTTTGATGCACTGGGCTGATCAGGCTTAGGTGAGAAAGGCAGTTGCCCCGAGTGAACTCTGACAAATTGCTGGCTCAAGCTACTGGACTAAGTGAACTCTTGACCTCCACCTGGCTAGAATGAGTGTACTATTGACCTGTGCGTGGCTTCACTTAGTGAACTCTTGACCTTTTGCATAATCTGACACAGTTTGCAGTCTGCCAAAGCTATAGTTAGATCCAGGCTGAACTTTGGTGCCACATCTGATGCAGTGGGCAGTTTGTCAAAGTTATAAGTGGAGTGCATTTACTGCACTGAATGTACTCTTGACCTGTTGCCTAATCTGATACAGTTGGCAGCCTGTCAGAACTATAAGTAGATACAGGCTGACTTTTGGCCTGTTGCCAAATCTGAAATAGTAGGCAGTCTGTCTAGCTAATTATAGATACAGACACTTTCTTGGCCTGTTGGTAAATCTGTTTACACATACTGAAAGACTTTAGCAAAAATGTTTTTTATTAAGCTGATGCATTCATAAGGTTTTTTTAATAAAAATGTTTAGAATAATAAAAGATGCAGTCCTTTCAGTGTTAAAGGTCCAATAATTCTGCCAAAAATCATTCAAGTAAACTTGAACAAAGGCCACCCAAGAATATTTTTTGTGCAATGTTACAGAAGTTATAATTGAAAGAATTTTGTAGAAGAAGACTATTGCAGTCCTCCGTTTGAAATAAATGTAGACTTTATAATGGCCTTAAGCTTTTCAAGACTCTACCAAAAATAAACAAACTTATCTATTCTTATATGATTGAAAGAACCATGTCCTAGGATAATTCTTGTGAAAAATTCGTGAAAGTTTCATCATAAACATTTAAAGCTGAAAGAGGCTAAAATTGTCCATAAAAAAAAAACAAGTCAATCTCGGTGACGCCACGAAATCTGCAATTTCAAATATGAGTCATGTAACCAACATTTGTACAATACTTGGTGATGCTACCTCCAGTCATTTCTGAGATTGCTATATCAGTATACTTACTTGGCCAAATGACTAAATTCAAGTTCACGTGACTCCGCTAAAATTCATCAAACGCAAACTATTTGAACAAATTTGAGAGGGCTCGCCTCTAGGATAATTTCTGTAAAATATTGCACAATTTGGCTGGACCGTTTACGAAAAGAAGACTTTTAAAGGTTTCTCAGCTTTTTTCCCTATGAAATCTAAGAAAATGCAGAGAGCAAAAAAAAAAAAAAATGATCAGCTGAATCCGTTAGAGTTTTTCAGATGGCTTTTATTTTGCATAAAATTTCGTGATGCAATCTCTTGTCGTTTTCGAGATAGTATGGGTTAACGTACAGACGACGGACGACGCCACATCATCCCATAAGCTCCCAGGTTCGCTAGAAAGGTCGCAATTATTCGTCTGAACCCCTTATGGCAGCTGGGATTCCGATACCTCTGGACCCCTCCTCTCGATCCACTTCTGCCCTGGATGGACGTTTCACATTTAAAGTTAAAACGCATACTGAAACATTCAGAATGGCTCTAAAAATAGCTGCCACAATGACAAAAAAGGCGATTTCTATCGTTTTATACTAGTCATTATAAATATAAATATAAATATTTTATGGGAACAACGTGTTTGAGTTCAAATAGAACCATTCATCTTTAACGCGCATTTTCAGCTAGAAGTCGTCAGCGTTATGCAAAATCTGTACGGCCTTTGCCTCGTGAGAAATATTTTTAAATTGCTTGACATAGACCAACTTCTCTGAATAATTTTTAAATGGTGCAAGTATGGGATCTTGCCCCCGCCCAATCAGGGGATACTTAACTTTGATTAGCCGAGTTGCTGCACGGATATGTTGTGATGTCAGCCAGCTATTCTCACTTACAAGTACATCCCTATTTGAAGTTGTTAACTTTAACTGGCTGATCCATAAATCTGTCCTGTTAAGCTCATCATTGATGTCAACACTGTCCTCAATGGAAAAACGTGGGTTTTGGATATGAGTTAATTTATCTGGTTGGCTTAATGGACTTGTTTGAAGAGATTGGAACAACCGCGCACTGCGTACATGTACATTGATGTAGTATCAGACATGTCCACAAGATGACAGCACCATACGGTTAGCTGGTGTGACATTTAAAGGGACCCAATCACCCATCGGACTCATATAAACTAAAGGTATTCCCTTGGAGCTTTTATAAAAATAGGCCAGAAAATGTGGATATCACCGAACACAGGCTGCTTATTTTGTTTATATTAATGGTAGACAGTTTTGGCATGCATCTTCTTCGAGTTTCTTTACACCAGGAAACCAAACTTTTGTTCGTAGGAGCTGTTTGGTTCGAACAATACCTTGATGACCTTCGTGGGCCAACTGAATCACTCTGCTCTGCAGTGACTTTGGAATAACTATACGGTTGTTGTTTAACACAATGAAATTATCACGGTCTTGATCATTGTCAACTATGGTCAGATCATTTCGTACTGTGTGTAGCACATTAAAATCTTTCAAGTTGACATCTGACATTTGTTTTGCTTTACGCCAGTTACCACTCTGAAGAGCGAATTTTACTGCCTGTTGTGTAGGGTCAAGTTTGCTTGTGATCTCAACTTCTTGAAGTGAGAGAGCTAATGGCATAGCTTGATTTGCGAGGAAATGTACGTACTGATCTGCCATTTTATCACTTGCACGAGTCACATAAGGATTTCGAGACATAAAGTCAGCCGGGTTGTTTTTACCAGGTCGGTAGATTACGTTGAATTTGTACTCGGAGAGACGAAGACTCCATCGTTCAATTCTAGCTGCAGGTTTTGAGTATGGATTGTTCAAGATTAGTTCCAGGGGTTTATGATCGGTCACAAGATCAAAATCTGCTCCATATATGTATGTATGGAAATGTTCACACCCCCAAACAATACCTAGCGCTTCTCGTTCCGTTTGTGAATATCGACGTTCTACGTCTGTGGGCGCTCTGCTTCCATATGCTAACGGTCTATATGAACCTTCAGTTTGACACTGCAGCAGGATTGCAGCTACACCTACAGGGCTTGCATCCACAACGAGTTGAGTTTTCAAGTTCGGGTCAAAGTAGGCAAGAACTTCACTGCTGGCAAGTGTTTGCTTCAACTTATCAAATGTGTTTTGTTCTTGTTCAGTCCATCGCCATTTTGTTTGCTGCCTTGTGAGGTTACGGATTGGTTCTGAAATAGTTGAATTATCCGGAATGAATCGGGACAGGTAATTTGTCATTCCAAGAAAGCTTCTGGCTTCGGTTGGCGATGTTGATGGTTTTGTCTGTTTGATGGCTTCAACTTTTGTGTTGTCAGATGCGATTCCATTCATGTTGAACACGAAGCCGAAGAATGTCACTTCGTCCTTGTGGAATTCACACTTATTTGCATTTAATGTTAAGCCATGCTGTTCAAGTCTCTGAAACACAGCTTCAAGGTTCTGATCATGTTCATCTTGATTGGCACCAAATACAATGATGTCATCCCATACATTAATGACACCCTTAAGTCCACTCAAAACCCGGTTCAGGCCCGGCTATCCGCTTCCCAGTTATCCGCTTCCCAAATATCTGCTCACCAAATATCCGGGTCCCCAGATATCCGTGTGTGAGCGTTAACGGTCGAAAATGACCCAGTACGGTTCATATATGCAACGGTCATGGAAAAGAAGATGTAGGAAGACATCAAGCAAAATTTAAATACAGGAGCTACCGGTTTTAAGCATTTTTGACCAGATCGCGACATCGCTGTCGAGGCTGGTGTCCTGAATTGGGTCAGCGGATTACCGCATGTGTGCGATCACTGAACCGCGACGCTCCAAGCGAACTTGTGTATGTGAGGCCCTCCCGGCCTTAGTTAAAACACTGCTTTTATTAAATTATTATTAATCTAACGTTTTTGTGTCAGCTTTAAATTCATTCTTGCAGGTTTTTATTAAGTTACCCCGAGCGATTGTTTTTGCATCATTCATGACACATATATGTTGACGGACGGACAAAAAAACTAGTTTTAAATTTGTTGTCATTAAGGTGATTATATGAGATTATACATATTCCTTAACAATATTTTTTACGTTTAAATGTTAGCTTGGATGTTTTCATCACGTTAACCTGGGGAAACCCCGCTTGCGTGATATAATTAAAGCTATTAAATGAAACAAGTCTGGGATTCATGAAAATTAAACTCATTTTTTAATTAATAAATTCATTCATTCATTCATTCATTTATTCGGTCTTTCTTTCTTTCTCGTTCCCTTATTTTATCTCTCCTTTATCTTCTCTCTCCATCTGTGTTTATGAGTCTAATTATGCAATATTAGACGACTTACATATACCGTTATCGGACAAATCTAATTTGTTAAATGAAACAGGTCATGGGAACCATGAAAATTAAATTAACGATCTCTTTCCGTCTCTCTCCCATCCTTGTTCTCATTTTTTCGTTTTATCTCTCATTCAACCTCTCATTCCTTCATTTATTCTTTCTCTCCATATATATCGTTATCGGAAAAAGTTATTAAATAAGATCCATCAAAATTGAATGAACTCTCTCTCTCTCCATCTCTCTCTCTCTCTCTCTCTCTCTCTCTCTCATTCTTTCTTTTTCCCTCTCATTCATTCATTCATTCATTAATTCATTCTTCCCTTCTCGCTCTCTCCATATATATATATATATATATATATATATATATATATATATATATATATATATATATATATATATATATAAATCGTTATCGGACAAAATATTGTTATTAAATGAGACAAGTCTGGGATCAATTAAAAATTAAAATAACACTCTTTCCGTCTCATTATTTCTCTCTTCCTCTCTATCTCTCATTCATTCATGCACTCTTTTCTCTCGGCATATACATCGTTATATGAGAAAATAAAGTTATTAAATGAGACAAGTCTGGGATTCATGAAAATTAAATTAACTCCCCCCCCCTCTCTCTCTCTCTCTCTCTCATTGTGCTGAAAAATAAAGAAAGTACCACAGAAGAAATTAGAAGATATCACTCTTTACTTGACCCTTTTGAGCCAGCATGCATAAACATTAAATATTGGCAACATAGGCCTTAGTACACTGCGTAAACTGATATTGTCATTTGCAACATATAAAGACAAAGCTACCTTGCGATACCAACTCAGAGAAAGAATGAAATAATAAATGAATGAATGAGATAGAGGAGAAAGAATTAGAGATAGAATTAGAGAAAGAGAGAATGAGAGAAAGAGTTAAATTAATTATAATGAATCCCAGACTTGTCTCATTTAATAACTTTATTTTGTCCGATGATATATATTTGGCGAGAGAGAGATATAGTTAAATTAATTTTAATGGTTAAATTTTTTATGGTTAATAACTTTATTTTGTCTGATAACGATATATTTAGCGAGAAAAACAGGAAGAAAGATTGGAAGAATAAATTAATGAATGAATTAATGAGAGAGAGAGAGAGAGAGAGAAAGAATATTAGAAAGAATGAGAGAGAGAGAGAGAGCTAATTTAATTTTCATGGATCCAAGACTTTTCTTATTTAATAACCTATTTTGTTCGATAACGATATATGTAAGGAGTCTAATATTGCAAAATCAATTTCATATACAGAGAGGGAGAGATAGAAAGAATGAATGAGAGAAAGAAAGAAAAGAAAAGAAAGAAAGAATGGATGAAGGAATGAGAGAGATTGCATGAATGAGAGAGATAAAAAGAAAAAAATGAGAGTCAGAATAAGAGGGAAAAGACGGAAAGAGAGAGTTAATTTAATTTTCATGGATCCTATATGTCTTGTTTCATTTAATAACTTTATTTTGTAATATCATATAATGCATTTCATATTCACAAAGAGAGAGAGAGAGAGAGAGAGAGAATGAGAGAATGAGAGAATGCAGATGTTGTAATGTTTATTTAGATAATTACGGGTGTTCTTGCTTTAATGATTAAATCAATTTTACATGATCAAGGGTGCATTAATGTTTTTATTAAACTTAAAGAGAACCCTTTCGCGGCGGAGCGGTTTTCGACTGCACGAAACAGCTTAATTTTATCAGGCAAGCGGGGTTTCACCAGGTTAACGTTATGAAAACATCCAAGCCAATTTTTTAAAGGTAAAAACATATTGTTAAGAAATATGTATAATCTCTTATATAATCACCTTTATGACAACGAATTTAAAACCAGTTTTTTTGTCCGTCCGTCAACATATATGTGTCATGAATGATACAAAAACAATCGCTCGGGGTAACTTAATAAAAACCTGCAAGAATGAATTTAAAGCTGACACAAAAACGTAAGATTAATAATAATTTAATAAAAGCAGTGTTTTAACTAAGGCCGGGATGACCTCACACGCACATGTTCGCTTGGCGCGTCGCGGTTCAGTGATCGCACACATGCGGTAATCCGCTGACCCAATTCAGGACACCAGCCTCGACAGCGATGTCGCGATCTGGTCAAAAAAGCTTAAAAACCGGTAGCTCCTGTATTTAAATGTTGCTTGATGTCTTCCTACATCTTCTTTTTCCATGAACGTTGCACATATGTGTCATATACAAGTTTGTTATGTATGATTTGTAATTTTATGACATGTCAGATATACGGCATCATGACCGTTTTTACGGCACCTAGTGTTAAGCAAGTGAACTGAATAAAGTGCGCCAAGCAAAGACCAGCCTCGTCATTCTTTCAACAATCCATTATTTAAAACACGTTCTAACAGAACACGACATTGGCGACGACGGATAAAACCCGAAACAACCCATTAATGTACAGATTGACCGCTGTCAGTCTCGTGTTTGTGTACATTATCCTCGCTCTAACAGCGGCAGGCTCAAGAAATCTTATTATCGCCCAGTCAGGGGCTGAGTACGAACTTTCTCCGTTAACTTATGAACTCATACGATGTCGTGATCGTCAGTTCTTCTCTGGACATTTGTTAAAACATTCAGTAAACGAAATGGCAGCAGCTCTGCCTCATTATGAGCGTTTTGACGCAACCAATAATGCTCAAAGGGGGCTCGATGGGAAGCTTGGCTGAACGGACTCTCATATTTGTTTGAAGCCCTAGAGTTAATTCCAGCACCCGTACCTCCACGCAACGGTGACGACGTGCTAGCCGCTAACAAGAAAATCAATCGGCGTAAGAGAGGCATGCTCTTGCATAATGCTGGACCAGAAACACAGTCAATATTCCAAACATTATCTGAATCTGAAACTGGTGACAGTTCTGATTATGATAAGGCTGTGTCAGCACTAACAAAATATTTCAACCCAGAGAAAAACAAAGAGTTCTGCCGATACAAGTTTCGCACTGCATATCAACTTGATGGAGAATCCATTGATGAATTCCATACTAGATTGAAACAATTATCATCAGGATGTGCTTTCAGTGACATTAACTCTGAGATTAAAAGCCAAATCATACAGAAATGCTCCTCATCAAAGCTAAAGAGACAAGCATTGGAGCAAGGCTATGACCTCAGCACATTGCTGTCAGCAGCCAGAACTTCTGAAGCGGTAGGTAACCAACTCCGAGAAATGAACATTACATCACAGAATAATCCAGTAAGAGTGCAAATGATCAAAACTAAATCTCACAAACAAAAACAAACATCAAGCAGTCAGTTCAAGCCTGATAAACCAGTTACATGCTACTTTTGCGGAGGATCTTACCCTCACTCCAGCACGCGTCCTGCGAAAGGTAAAACTTGCCACAAGTGTGGAAAACAAAACCACTTTGCTTCTGTATGTTGGGGAGGAAAGAAACCAGCTAAACAAACTAACCAACATGGCGTAACAAACCAGTATACCAACAAACAGAGACATGAAACAAACAATCTCTTAACCAAATACAGACATCAAGCTTAACTGTAACAAACAGTGAATCTAGTGATTCTGACTCTGATGAAAGCCCTGAGCTTTGCTTTAAACTCAAAACTGAGCAGAATAATCAGTTACCTTGTACATCAATAACAATAGCTGATCATGAACTTGATGTGTTAGTTGACACTGGTGCTAGTGTCAATGTAATTGACCACACTGGTTATAATACCATACAGAAACCTCAGCTAAAAACATCCAGAACAAAAGTGTTCCCATATGGATCTGACAAACAAATTCCAATTCTTGGTGAATTTACAACTGCGATTGAACACAAAATCACAATCGCTACATTCCTGGTATCCAGCAGCGAATCAGGATCACTGATAGGATATCAGACAGCTCTGGAACTGGGAATTGTAAACACAATCAACTAGCTTGAAGTGCAGCCGACAGTGCAAACATACAAATTGAAACATCCTAAGTTATTAACAGGTATTGGAAAGCTCAAAGATACACAGATTAAACTTAGTGTGGATCCAACAGTCAAACCAGTTGCACAAACTTATCGCAGAAAACCATTTCATTTAAGACAGAAAATATGTGACAAACTCAGACAAATGGAAGAACAGGACTTGATAGAGCCAGTTGAAGGCCCAACACCCTGGGTAGTACCGCTAGTCTGTGTACCCAAACCGAAAAACCCTGAGGACATTCGTTTGTGTTTAGACATGCGTGCACCGAACACAGCCATTCAGAGGACCAGACATATTACACCACACCTAGATAACCTGATTGCTGATCTGAATGGTGCTGCTGTATTCTCAAAACTTGACATGAATCAAGCATATTATCAACTAGAACTGCATGAAGAATCGCGTTATTTCACAACTCTTGCATCACCGCTAGGCTTGAGAAGATTTAAACGCTTAGTATTCGGTGTGAACTGTGCATCAGAAATATTTCAAGATGTTATCTCTAAAGTTTTGAGTGGACTTAAGGGTGTCATTAATGTATGGGATGACATCATTGTATTTGGTGCCAATCAAGATGAACATGATCAGAACCTTGAAGCTGTGTTTCAGAGACTTGAACAGCATGGCTTAACATTAAATGCAAATAAGTGTGAATTCCACAAGGACGAAGTGACATTCTTCGGCTTCGTGTTCAACATGAATGGAATCGCATCTGACAACACAAAAGTTGAAGCCATCAAACAGACAAAACCATCAACATCGCCAACCGAAGCCAGAAGCTTTCTTGGAATGACAAATTACCTGTCCCGATTCATTCCGGATAATTCAACTATTTCAGAACCAATCCGTAACCTCACAAGGCAGCAAACAAAATGGCGATGGACTGAACAAGAACAAAACACATTTGATAAGTTGAAGCAAACACTTGCCAGCAGTGAAGCTCTTGCCTACTTTGACCCGAACTTGAAAACTGAACTCGTTGTGGATGCAAGCCCTGTAGGTGTAGCTGCAATCCTGCTGCAGTGTCAAACTGAAGGTTCATATAGACCGTTAGCATATGGAAGCAGAGCGCTCACAGACGTAGAACGTCGATATTCACAAACGGAACGAGAAGCGCTAGGTATTGTTTGGGGGTGTGAACATTTCCATACATACATATATGGAGCAGATTTTGATCTTGTGACCGATCATAAACCCCTGGAACTAATCTTGAACAATCCATACTCAAAACCTGCAGCTAGAATTGAACGATGGAGTCTTCGTCTCTCCGAGTACAAATTCAACGTAATCTACCGACCTGGTAAAAACAACCCGGCTGACTTTATGTCTCGAAATCCTTATGTGACTCGTGCAAGTGATAAAATGGCAGATCAGTACGTACATTTCCTCGCAAATCAAGCTATGCCATTAGCTCCCTCACTTCAAGAAGTTGAGATCACAAGCAAACTTGATCCTACACAACAGGCAGTAAAATTCGCTCTTCAGAGTGGTAACTGGCATAAAGCAAAACAAATGTCAGATGTCAACTTGAAAGATTTTAATGTGCTACACACAGTACGAAATGATCTGACCATAGTTGACAATGATCAAGACCGTGATAATTTCATTGTGTTAAACAACAACCGTATAGTTATTCCAAAGTCACTGCAGAGCAGAGTGATTCAGTTGGCCCACGAAGGTCATTAAGGTATTGTTCGAACCAAACAGCTCCTACGAACAAAAGTTTGGTTTCCTGGTGTAAACAAACTCGAAGATGATACTACATCAATGTACATGTACGCAGTGCGCGGTTGTTCCAATCTCTTCAAACAAGTCCGTAAAGCCAACCAGATAAATTAACTCATATCCAAAACCCACGTTTTTCCATTGAGGACAGTGTTGACATCAATGATGAGCTTAACAGGACAGATTTATGGATCAGCCAGTTAAAGTTAACAACTTCAAATAGGGATGTACTTGTAAGTGAGAATAGCTGGCTGACATCACAACATATCCGTGCAGCAACTCGGCTAATCAAAGTTAAGTATCCCCTGATTGGGGGGGGGGGGGGGGGGGGGCAAGATCCCATACTTGCACCATTTAAAAATTATTCAGAGAAGTTGGTCTATGTCAAGCAATTTAAAAATATTTCTCACGAGGCAAAGGCCGTACAGATTTTGCATAACGCTGCCGACTACTAGCTGAAAATGCGCGTTAAAGATGAATGGTTCTATTTGAACTCAAACACGTTGTTCCCATAAAATATGTATATTTATATTTATAATGACTAGTATAAAACGATAGAAATCGCCTTTTTTTGTCATTGTGGCAGCTATTTTTAGAGCCATTCTGAATGTTTCAGTATGCGTTTTAACTTTAAATGTGAAACGTCCATCCAGGGCAGAAGTGGATCGAGAGGAGGGGTCCAGAGGTATCGGAATCCCAGCTGCCATAAGGGGTTCAGACGAATTATTGCGACCTTTCTAGCGAACCTAGGGCCCTGTATCTCGAAGCTATCGGAAGCGTAACGAGAGCTTAACGAACTCGGATTCTGTTCGTTAATCTTAACTCCGTTATCTCGAAGCTTTCGTTAGTTCGGCCGGTATCTCGAAGCTATCGGAAGCGTAACGAGAGCATTAACGAACTCGGAATCTGTTCGTTAATCTTAACTAAGGTATCTCGAAGCTTTCGTTAGTTAATTACCTTCGCTATTGGTCCCTTTTTCCTCTCGTTAATAACGGACGGTCTGAGGCATCCGTTAGGGCTTCGGTTACTTACACTTTACATTTCCTAGGTAAATTGGGAGCAATAATACATGCCTGATACAAGCAAGATGTCTCTCTTTCTCTTCTTCTTCCCTCTCTCTCTCTCTCTCTCTCTCTCTCTCACTCTCTCTCACCCTCTGAATATATATATATATATATATATATATATATATATTATAGTTTTGTTGAGGGTATATGGGATAGGTTGACAGCTTCAAACATCATTTTGAAAGACAATTCACTGTGGAATTTTAAAGTAGAACCTTTCTCAGGGTTTCTTCAGTTTTGTTTAAAAAGAATATAACAGTTCAGCCTTAAAAAAATAAACTTCAAATTTATTTCCTTAAACGTTTATCTTTTTTTGTGTCATAAGTAAATGATATTATATTTATTTTTGCTCCGCTGACCATATTATGCAAAATATACGTGTTTTACGTAATTTGCACTAACATAATAGTATTACAGACTGTTCAAGTCACCTGAGCGTCATGGTCCATGGATCACTTTTGTTAAATCGAAAATTTTAAATTTTAGATTGACTTAGAAACATTTTATTTGATAAACCCACTTTCAAAGGATACTTTCTTATATGGTTAAAAAATACCAAACCTATTTCATGATAAAGGTTTCATATTCAAAATTTGTAAACTGTAATCTTAAATATGGCGTGTGATACCTGAAAGCCTCTGTGTGTGAATGGTCCCTGTCCTGGGGTAGCCCACAACCCAAATTTTCATTCATGTGTTCCGCCAGTTCTTTTATGCAAAAGTACCCGTACACTTGATTGTATTCACGTATTTTGTCCATATTTCTCAGGTTCATTCGTGCATAAGTTAGTATACGTCTGCGAATATTCCCGGGAAAAAAGCCTTTGTGGATGCTCATGATAAGGCAGAACCACACCAAAATCTAACATTCTAAACATTACCGAGGTGCACTGAAACATTCATGATTGTGTCATATATTATAACAAGGCCTACAGGCATAATGCGAACATGTGCAATGGGATATACATTAGTTATAATGGTTTCCTGATTACATGCTTGACCAATAAATGAAATGTACTTGATTGTTTTTAAGATTAATCATGTATACATATAAAAAGTACTAAAAAATTGCTGTATACAGATGCAAAATTTCAGGCTGATATGTCAAATACCTGCTGAAAAGTAAGCAGGCATATACGCTGCGCAAATCTGACGCCACAGGTCTTGTATCAGGCTGATATGTCAAATCTCTCAACTAAGGAATCATTCATAGTAGGTTGAAATTTTTTTTATACAGATCTAGGGGTTCCGACCATGGGAACAGCCCAAAAAATAAAATAACCAGTATTTTTTTAAAACACAAACAAAATAAAACTTAAAAATTATGAAGAAGAATAGTACGTATTATTTTCTCAGATGATTAAATTTATACAGTAGTGTATAAACCTATACGTATGCTGCATATGCAGCTTGTTTCGAACGCTCAGGGTAGCGAGTGAAAACGCATATATATATATATATATATTTATATATTTAGAAGGTAGTGTTACCCTCCGATGTAAAGTGCTCTATGGCCTACAAGCTAGGCCAGAGCGGTATAACTCTGAAGAAAAACAACACTGTTAATTCACAACAGACTGTTTCACGGGATGCGACCCGATCATCAGGTGAATGTGGTTAGAATGAAGCTAACGTCGTGGTTTGAAAAGCCGAGACTTTACGAGATTACGAGATTATGCTTTGTGCGATTCGGGTCGGGGGGGGGGGGCATGTGAAAGACTGACACTGATCCTATTGTTCTCGGGTGCACAATAGGAATGGTCGGGGTACACGTGCGATACTGGAACATAACAGGGCAGGGCAAAGAGGTTATATAATGTAGTAAATAGTAAATATAATACAAAGATATAACCAGGATGCTCAATCAGCATATTGAAATGATTTCTAATAGGGCCTTGGAAGCAGTGAACATATCAGTAGTATACATATGATATGATAAAAATACACATATACTGTGAAAATACACAATATACAAGGCAAATATACAATATAAAATATAAAAAGCAAATATACTATACCCATACTAAGTGGTGCAAGTCTCCTAGCTGAAGGTCGTAAAGCCCATTAGACCAGGAAAAAGTAGAACTTTCCTGTCATCCAATGGACTCCACGAGCCAGCAGTGAGAGAACAACTACCTGAACAAATGAGTCTGCCCAGCGGATCCTCGTTGGGGGGGGGGGGGGGGGGTTAAGGGGGCACGCTGAATATTAGTACGGATGCTAGGTTTTAAAATATTTCAGGGTGAATTTGTTTTGATGGCGGCACTTGGAGAGCATTTCAGCTCTTGAGTTCAACAATGATCCAGGGGGGGCCGTAGCTATAAGTAGCTTTTCAGACAAGCAGAGATCACACTTCCTAGTCCCACAGAAGTAAGGTGCTGCCTTGGCAGATATTTCCCAGGAGAGCTTGTAATTGATATTGTTGTCTTTTAGTGACCAAATGTGTTTAGACAGTTCAGTGTTTTTAGCGTGGGATCTGTTCCGAAAGGATTGCTTGTGGTTATTATATCTTGTCTTGAAATCACCTTCAGTACACCCTATGTAGTGTTTCACGTCATTGTCTGTTCTAACTGTTGCTTTATAGACAATGCATTTCAGCTGACATTGACCATTCATAGGACATTCGTCTTTTTTACGGCAGTTACATTGTTTTTGGGGTGCATTCACAGCATTGTCAGAATTTAGAACCTTCATATTATGTTTGCTGATCAGGTTAGACATGTTGGGTAGACAGCTGTAGCTAATTTTCAAATTGTTCCTGTTGAATAACCTGTGGTACCTGTGATGTTGAGGGAAGTGTTTTTCAACTAGTTTCATGAATTTTCTGCCAATGTTGGTTTTTACATGACGGCTGTAGGGTGGATTAAACCATATTATTTTCCTTTTCCTGTTTCTCTTGCTTTTCACTGTTGGTTCAACATATTTTAAGCTTTCTGAGAACCCGCTTTTCGCTAAAGCTTCATCATACATGGGTCCAGGGCCCAAAGCAGACAGCACCCGTAAGAAAATGATCAAACTCTTTTCCAATGTTGGGTTAAAGATAACCATTGAAACTAACCTGACCTGCACAGATTTCTTAGACGTAACATTTGACCTCCAAAATGACGTCTTCTACCCTTACAGAAAACCGAACAATGACCCTCTCTATATCCACGCACAATCCAATCACCCCCCAGCTATCATTAGGCAGATACCTATGATGATCAGTAAACGTGTTTCTGACAACTCCTGCAATAAAGAGCTATTTATGAAAGCCAAACCCATGTATGATGAAGCTTTAGCGAAAAGCGGGTTCTCAGAAAGCTTAAAATATGTTGAACCAACAGTGAAAAGCAAGAGAAACAGGAAAAGGAAAATAATATGGTTTAATCCACCCTACAGCCGTCATGTAAAAACCAACATTGGCAGAAAATTCATGAAACTAGTTGAAAAACACTTCCCTCAACATCACAGGTACCACAGGTTATTCAACAGGAACAATTTGAAAATTAGCTACAGCTGTCTACCCAACATGTCTAACCTGATCAGCAAACATAATATGAAGGTTCTAAATTCTGACAATGCTGTGAATGCACCCCAAAAACAATGTAACTGCCGTAAAAAAGACGAATGTCCTATGAATGGTCAATGTCAGCTGAAATGCATTGTCTATAAAGCAACAGTTAGAACAGACAATGACGTGAAACACTACATAGGGTGTACTGAAGGTGATTTCAAGACATTTGAAAGACCACAAGGATAATTTTGAACAAAACCCCAAGTGCAGATTGATTAATCCAGCAAAATCTGAAATAGGTATCATTAGCAAAAAGCACTTGGAAAAAATTAATAGCCAACTGAGACTGAAAACCAAACTCAACCAGTGGCAAAATACCGCACAGGTAATATCTTGGTTCAAGAAATTGAAGCTGAAACAAAAATCTAAGTTCATAAAGTTTGATATTGTTGACTTTTACCCCTCGATCACAGAAGATCTTCTCATGATAGCCCTCAAATTTGCCAAAACCATGGTCTCCATTCCAGAGGATGTTATCAAAACCATCCTACACAGCAGGAAAAGCTTACTGTTTAGCAACGGTAACACCTGGGTGAAAAAAGATCACACTGGTTTTGACGTCACCATGGGCAGTTTTGATGGCGCTGAAGTATGCGAAATTGTTGGTTTATACATCCTAGATATGTTGAAAAAGGACTTTGGTGTAAATGCTCTAGGCCTGTATCGTGATGACGGTTTAGGTTGTTTCCCCAACATGTCTGGACCCAAAGCAGACAGCACCCGTAAGAAAATGATCAAACTCTTTTCCAATGTTGGGTTTTAAGATAACCATTGAAACTAACCTGACCTGCACAGATTTCTTAGACGTAACATTTGACCTCCAAAATGACGTCTTCTACCCTTACAGAAAACCGAACAATGACCCTCTCTATATCCACGCACAATCCAATCACCCCCCAGCTATCATTAGGCAGATACCTATGATGATCAGTAAACGTGTTTCTGACAACTCCTGCAATAAAGAGCTATTTATGAAAGCCAAACCCATGTATGATGAAGCTTTAGCGAAAAGCGGGTTCTCAGAAAGCTTAAAATATGTTGAACCAACAGTGAAAAGCAAGAGAAACAGGAAAAGGAAAATAATATGGTTTAATCCACCCTACAGCCGTCATGTAAAAACCAACATTGGCAGAAAATTCATGAAACTAGTTGAAAAACACTTCCCTCAACATCACAGGTACCACAGGTTATTCAACAGGAACAATTTGAAAATTAGCTACAGCTGTCTACCCAACATGTCTAACCTGATCAGCAAACATAATATGAAGGTTCTAAATTCTGACAATGCTGTGAATGCACCCCAAAAACAATGTAACTGCCGTAAAAAAGACGAATGTCCTATGAATGGTCAATGTCAGCTGAAATGCATTGTCTATAAAGCAACAGTTAGAACAGACAATGACGTGAAACACTACATAGGGTGTACTGAAGGTGATTTCAAGACATTTGAAAGACCACAAGGATAATTTTGAACAAAACCCCAAGTGCAGATTGATTAATCCAGCAAAATCTGAAATAGGTATCATTAGCAAAAAGCACTTGGAAAAAATTAATAGCCAACTGAGACTGAAAACCAAACTCAACCAGTGGCAAAATACCGCACAGGTAATATCTTGGTTCAAGAAATTGAAGCTGAAACAAAAAATCTAAGTTCATAAAGTTTGATATTGTTGACTTTTACCCCTCGATCACAGAAGATCTTCTCATGATAGCCCTCAAATTTGCCAAAACCATGGTCTCCATTCCAGAGGATGTTATCAAAACCATCCTGCACAGCAGGAAAAGCTTACTGTTTAGCAACGGTAACACCTGGGTGAAAAAAGATCACACTGGTTTTGACGTCACCATGGGCAGTTTTGATGGCGCTGAAGTATGCGAAATTGTTGGTTTATACATCCTAGATATGTTGAAAAAGGAATTTGGTGTAAATGCTCTAGGCCTGTATCGTGATGACGGTTTAGGTTGTTTCCCCAACATGTCTGGACCCAAAGCAGACAGCACCCGTAAGAAAATGATCAAACTCTTTTCCAATGTTGGGTTAAAGATAACCATTGAAACTAACCTGACCTGCACAGATTTCTTAGACGTAACATTTGACCTCCAAAATGACGTCTTCTACCCTTACAGAAAACCGAACAATGACCCTCTCTATATCCACGCACAATCCAATCACCCCCCAGCTATCATTAGGCAGATACCTATGATGATCAGTAAACGTGTTTCTGACAACTCCTGCAATAAAGAGCTATTTATGAAAGCCAAACCCATGTATGATGAAGCTTTAGCGAAAAGCGGGTTCTCAGAAAGCTTAAAATATGTTGAACCAACAGTGAAAAGCAAGAGAAACAGGAAAAGGAAAATAATATGGTTTAATCCACCCTACAGCCGTCATGTAAAAACCAACATTGGCAGAAAATTCATGAAACTAGTTGAAAAACACTTCCCTCAACATCACAGGTACCACAGGTTATTCAACAGGAACAATTTGAAAATTAGCTACAGCTGTCTACCCAACATGTCTAACCTGATCAGCAAACATAATATGAAGGTTCTAAATTCTGACAATGCTGTGAATGCACCCCAAAAACAATGTAACTGCCGTAAAAAAGACGAATGTCCTATGAATGGTCAATGTCAGCTGAAATGCATTGTCTATAAAGCAACAGTTAGAACAGACAATGACGTGAAACACTACATAGGGTGTACTGAAGGTGATTTCAAGACAAGATATAATAACCACAAGCAATCCTTTCGGAACAGATCCCACGCTAAAAACACTGAACTGTCTAAACACATTTGGTCACTAAAAGACAACAATATCAATTACAAGCTCTCCTGGGAAATATCTGCCAAGGCAGCACCTTACTTCTGTGGGACTAGGAAGTGTGATCTCTGCTTGTCTGAAAAGCTACTTATAGCTACGGCCCCCCCTGGATCATTGTTGAACTCAAGAGCTGAAATGCTCTCCAAGTGCCGCCATCAAAACAAATTCACCCTGAAATATTTTAAAACCTAGCATCCGTACTAATATTCAGCGTGCCCCCTTAACCCCCCCCCCCCCCCAACGAGGATCCGCTGGGCAGACTCATTTGTTCAGGTAGTTGTTCTCTCACTGCTGGCTCGTGGAGTCCATTGGATGACAGGAAAGTTCTACTTTTTCCTGGTCTAATGGGCTTTACGACCTTCAGCTAGGAGACTTGCACCACTTAGTATGGGTATAGTATATTTGCTTTTTATATTTTATATTGTATATTTGCCTTGTATATTGTGTATTTTCACAGTATATGTGTATTTTTATCATATCATATGTATACTACTGATATGTTCACTGCTTCCAAGGCCCTATTAGAAATCATTTCAATATGCTGATTGAGCATCCTGGTTATATCTTTGTATTATATTTACTATTTACTACATTATATAACCTCTTTGCCCTGCCCTGTTATGTTCCAGTATCGCACGTGTACCCCGACCATTCCTATTGTGCACCCGAGAACAATAGGATCAGTGTCAGTCTTTCACATGCCCCCCCCCCCCCCCGACCCGAATCGCACAAAGCATAATCTCGTAATCTCGTAAAGTCTCGGCTTTTCAAACCACGACGTTAGCTTCATTCTAACCACATTCACCTGATGATCGGGTCGCATCCCGTGAAACAGTCTGTTGTGAATTAACAGTGTTGTTTTTCTTCAGAGTTATTTATATATTTATATATTTATATATATATATATATATATATTATGAACAGGAAATTCTGGAGAATAACGTATCAAAAGTCCCCAAAACTCCTATTTGGGAGAGTCATTTAATTTGATGATTTTAATTGGCTTATTAACTATAAGGTTTTACTTTACTTATCTGTATATTGTCATATTAAGCTTTGTCTGTACCACTATGAGGGACCACTGATTTGAAAAATCTCTTCATTACCTATTTCTGAATCTGACTAAGAAGTAAATTTACCAATAGTAATAATTTCAAGCATATTTTTTTAGGGCAGGGCTCAACAATAACATTTGCCCACTCGCCGAAGGGGTTTGAAATGTAGTGAGAACAACTTGCCCCAAAGTCGAAGAGTTGCCAGCTAGGCTTGCGATATATCAGACAATGCCCTTTAATCAGTCCAAGGGTATATCACAAACAGGATAAATCATATAGAAATAGGAAGAGGGTTTTTTTTTATATCACGATATGGATCATAAGGGATAGAGGATTATCGACCTCAGGGAATCTTTTGGCATTTAAATGGTGTTCGACCCAATGTCTATGAAATGCTAAATAATATATACGGGACCTTTCTAATTCTCACCTTATAGGAAAGCTTTGTTTATTATGCTAACTTAAATAACCTTGTTAAAACATATGAAAATTTCAGTTATATTAAAAGTCTAACATATTTACGTAATCCTCACATATCACGACTTAATGATGGACTTCTTTAATGGTTTACTGTCATCATCTTCAGTCTTTGTCAAACATAATTGTTCGACTGCAAAAAGCTGACTTAATTCATGTTAATAATTTAAGGGCATCTGTGTGCCATCGTGGTAACCAATATGACGTCACACCTTTAACAATTTTATTCAGGTCTGTTAGTGGGCTTAAGTCTCATGTAAGATTTTTGTAAAAGACGGTTGGTCTATGTGTTCAAAACTGTGCATCATTAGCAAGACATACATTAGAATGCCCAAGTATCAAAGGAAAGTTCAAATGAATGCTAGGATTTTCTAACCGTCACAACCATCGAGCACAATATCGGGTACGGCAAACGGGTTTAATACAGTAACCAAAGACTTTAATATTTAACTTACAGAATATTATTAAAAATCATTCAAGTACACATTATTTTTGACTGTTACCAACAGGAACCGGCATTAACAGAAAGGAAGCACACACCCAGAAGACTTGTTCAGAAAAATCGAAGTACCGGTCGTCTACAAAAGGTTAATATTTATTCAGTTATAAATTGAATATATGAAGCTAAGCTTAATTAATACATCTGTCCTGTTGCATAGACTGATGAAATTAACGTTATGGGTATAATCTGACATTTTAACATTTTGTTGTTTAATCTGACATTTGTTATATTCAGTTACTGAGTCTATGTGAAGAGTAAATCTGAAAAAAAAACGATTTATCTATTTAGTCTTGACTGTTCATCAGGGTTGGAGTCAAATACAGTGTGCCAAATACAAATACAAATATAAATACGATAGCTAGTCTCCCCAAATACAAATACAAAAACAAGTGACTGAAGATAAATACAAATACAGAACATCAAATACAAATACAATTACAAATACGCAATTGTAGGTTATACAGAATGTTTATTTATTTCCAGCACCATAAATATTCATAATGTCTAAGAGAGAAGTGAAATGCTTGACTTGATGCTGTCTTTAGGGTTGTTCAGAAGTTAGGTAGTAGTTAATTTTTTTTTAAATTATGGCAGATAAGAATATGTATTTATACATATGTATTTGTACAGTATTTGATCAAATACACCAAATACATCAAATATTGAGATCAAATACAAATACAAATATTATCATTTTGCACAACACAAATACAGATACAATATAAATACAAATACTTACTTTGACTGTATTTAAATAAAAATACAAATACTAATACGTATTTGACCCCAACCCTGTTGTTCATCTCTCTCATGTGTACAATTCACATGCGATGTAATATTTCAAATCAGATACTCATACCCAGTTCCCATTTACATGGCAGGTTGGTTTTATCACTTGATCATATTTATGTTGTACTTTCTTATATTTCTGACGATTTTTGGTTAATTTTAACTAAATCTTTCTTCACTGCTCAGGATTACCTGTGGGACTCTCTCGATCAACCTTCATTTCATGATACACCATGTCCTAGACTGATTTCGGCTTTGAGTTGTCAGGTTATGTCTTCCTGTTTAATTTATCCCTTTTAACAAGGATGCCTAGATACAAAATCGAATTATAAGGCTCCACAAATTTTGTAAGCCATAAATTCCATTAAATTCAAAGCAAACTTTTCCACCGTCCTTCCTGACGGGGAACTGGTCCCCTTGCCAAGATTGCCTGCTCATTTTCATTTTTACTTATATTATCTTGACAAGATACTCTGCAAATGTTCAATTCTAAGGCTTTTGAGTAAAAAAAAGTATATCAATGAACGGTTTTTTATATTTCTTCCGGAAAAATACACCCGGAATACTAGACCGTATTCACTGACTTCAGACCATGGTTTGTCACATTTAACCATGTTTAATCATATGTAACCTATTTCTGAGGTTTCAGCAAAGATTCTCTATCTATAATAACTTTGCTGGAATATAAAACAGGATATCTATAATTCGGTAGTAACTGATTTTTATAAGAGAATGTGAATTCAATTATTTCTTTCCATTGGCTGTAATCAGTATTTGTTCAAGGATAATCCACATACTAGTTACGTTTAGAAAGTAAAGAAAATGCCTCGTGAATGAATCTACTTTAGTAAAGAACTGGATATTATTAAACAACAGCTTTTTTTTTAAATAATTCCAAGATGAGAATGTAATATGTAATTTTCTGAACTTTGCTTTGTTTCTAATTGCTGGCTACCAAATACTCTTGGAGCGGTCTGCCTCGAGACAAATATCACAATAAATTGCTAGGACCAGATTATATTTGAAATATTTCGTGACCTCTTAGTATTGTTTAAAGCATTCAGTTATGAAAAGAGTATATGAATATATATGATTTTAATTTCAGGAAAATATTATTATATAATAAGATCTACAACAAATAAAGATATATATTTATACATCTATTATTAAGCCCCTCTCCTTTTTTTATTAATGCTTTAATTTGTTTAAATTACTTAAAAATAGGAGCACTGACTAAGAGTTGAAGGTAAAAATAAGTAGTGTTATTCTTTAGTCCTGTCTAACTGTTTAGTGTTGCATCCTGTCTCGAAGGTTACTTTTTGCGTACAACAAAACCCTTCAAAGGGAAGAATTGGCAATAAATTGAATTTCAATTGATTGAAATGGGGTTGAACACCATTTAAATGCTATAAATTCCCTGATGTTGAAAACCCTATATCCCTCATGATAGGCCTACATATCGTGATATAAAACATCCCCTGCACCCATATTTCTATAAAATTTATCCTGTATGTGATACTTTCTTGTACTCTCTCAGGGGCATAATCTGATTTATCGCAGGCCCAGCTGGGAGGCCTAAAGGCGGTTTCACACCGGATGGGTCCGAACGAATGTTACGTCCGAACGAAATTTGCTATCCGAACGAAAATAAAATAGAACGTTATTTTTTGTCGTTCGTATCGGACAAGAATGGCGCTTTTCACCGTCAACACAAAAGAGCTGGAACATTTATAATCAGACTTGTTCATTAGTACGTTACCAATTTAATATATAATACTGTACAACAAAGAAATGTTGTTTTCTTGTCCACTGTTCTTAAATTATGTGATAAAAGAAAAATATAAAAAAAGAGATTATATTTATTGCAATCAAATTTATTTGATTTAAACAGATATTTATAGATTGTTTTAGCTCCAATCATTTTTCCCCCATTAAAATCAGACTTCTTTTTATATAATATGTATATTTCCTTAGGAGTCCACTTATTTTAATTTACAATCGAAAACAAACATTTAGACTTTTAAACCAGGTTAAGATATAATATTTCCTGGTAAATTCTAATTCTTTGCAATTTATTACAGTTATTCTCTGAAAGGGGGAAGGGATGATTACATTGATCATCCCCCTAGCCCCTCCCCCCTTATATTGACGTCCCTGAATATAAGTCAGCTGTATAAGCGATATGTACACAAATAAGCAACATTATCCAGGACTTGGTGTACATTACCTAACCCCTCCCACGAAAATAAAATGCTCAGCGATAAATTAAGAAAGAAAAAATCATGACACAATAATATTTTTATTATTACAAATATATTATTTTTAGTTAAAAATTTTGCATATAAACAGAGGTTTCAAAGCTTTGGACAGACTGTTCTAAATCATATTGGCAGATTTGAAAATCAAATACAAATCAAACTAAACTAGTGATTCAAACTTTAATTTAACTTGAAATGCATGAGTTTCAATGGAATATGTTCTGTGGAAACAACATATTGCACTAATATTTTTAAAGGCATGATCAAGTGGGAGTCTGGGTCCAGTCAGTGGTATAAATATATGTCGCCTGTGAACTCATGACTATAGACTCGGGTACCTAGCAAGGCCCAATAACTTTCAATTATACAGTCAGTACACTCAGAGGTAAACTTTTTAAAATTATCAAATTAAATAACTTTTTCCCAATGGGAATTTTTGTTACTTTTGATATATTATTCTCAAGTATTTTCTGAGTAAAATGCAGTTGTTTTTTTTTTGTTACTTCTTGTTCCGAGTTCAACCCCATTTTTACTACACGAGTAACCGATGGGGGAATTCCAAAGTTTGAGTCAGTGATAGGATATTCCTCTGGCAGATGACTTCTCAACTCCTACGTACAGCTCTATACTATAGGTCCGATTTTGCTGCATAAGCACTGCATACGCATACGTAATTAATGGAATCACAGGCGTTTTCTAGATGCATTACGCTTACCTACGCATACGTACCGCACACGCACATATGGACTGCTAGCTTTATAAGGGAAAGCCGTAGGGCCAACATGCTTTATAGTGAATACAGGCATTGCATTGTGTGCTGAACTTAATACTATTTTTAGTAACACTGGGACACTTTTTAGGGATGAGCCGTGGAAAAACCGCTTAGCGAGCCGTTTAAATAAAGTTCAGAAGCACACCAAACGGAAAGGAAATGGGGAGTTTACGAGTGAATTCCGACTGCTTAACTAACCCTTTACGAGAGCTTCGAGATACTCTAGTTAATCGCTCGTTTTGTCAATCGCTTTGCAATAGTTAGGCTCTCGTAAATGAATATAACGAACAAATAAGCGAACGCTTCGAGATACTGGCCCCTGAGCTTATGGGATGATGTGGCGTCGTCCGTCGTCTGTACGTTAACCCATACTATCTCGAAAACGACGAGAGATTGCATCACGAAATTTTATGCAAAATAAAAGCCATCTGAAAAACTCTAACGGATTCAGCTGATCATTTTTTTTTTTTTTTTTTTGCTCTCTGCATTTTCTTAGATTTCATAGGGAAAAAAGCTGAGAAACCTTTAAAAGTCTTCTTCTCGTAAACGGTCTAGCCAAATTGTGCAATATTTTACAGAAATTATCCTAGAGGCGAGCCCTCTCAAATTTGTTCAAATAGTTTGCGTTTGATGAATTTTAGCGGAGTCACGTGAACTTGAATTTAGTCATTTGGCCAAGTAAGTATACTGATATAGCAATCTCAGAAATGACTGGAGGTAGCATCACCAAGTATTGTACAAATGTTGGTTACATGACTCATATTTGAAATTGCAGATTTCGTGGCGTCACCGAGATTGACTTGTTTTTTTTATGGACAATTTTAGCCTCTTTCAGCTTTAAATGTTTATGATGAAACTTTCACGATTTTTTCACAAGAATTATCCTAGGACATGGTTCTTTCAATCATATAAGAATAGATAAGTTTGTTTATTTTTGGTAGAGTCTTGAAAAGCTTAAGGCCATTATAAAGTCTACATTTATTTCAAACGGAGGACTGCAATAGTCTTCTTCTACAAAATTGTTTCAATTATAACTTCTGTAACATTGCACAAAAAATATTCTTGGGTGGCCTTTGTTCAAGTTTACTTGAATGATTTTTGGCAGAATTATTGGACCTTTAACACTGAAAGGACTGTATCTTTTATTATTCTAAACATTTTTATTAAAAAAAACCTTATGAATGCATCAGCTTAATAAAAAACATTTTTGCTAAAGTCTTTCAGTATGTGTAAACAGATTTACCAACAGGCCAAGAAAGTGTCTGTATCTATAATTAGCTAGACAGACTGCCTACTATTTCAGATTTGGCAACAGGCCAAAAGTCAGCCTGTATCTACTTATAGTTCTGACAGGCTGCCAACTGTATCAGATTAGGCAACAGGTCAAGAGTACATTCAGTGCAGTAAATGCACTCCACTTATAACTTTGACAAACTGCCCACTGCATCAGATGTGGCACCAAAGTTCAGCCTGGATCTAACTATAGCTTTGGCAGACTGCAAACTGTGTCAGATTATGCAAAAGGTCAAGAGTTCACTAAGTGAAGCCATGCACAGGTCAATAGTACACTCTTTCTAGCAAGATGGAGGTCAAGAGTTCACTTAGTCCAGTAGCTTGAGCCAGCAATTTGTCAGAGTTCACTCGGGGCAACTGCCTTTCTCACCTAAGCCTGATCAGCCCAGTGCATCAAACTAAAGAGGAGTTTGATGTATTGGCCTGATATTTTGACCTGTCTATGCGTCTTTGATGGCTTTCTCCTTCACAAGACAGGTGTCGCCACCCACAATGACTTTTGCACAGTGAAAGTGCCTGCTTATTTCTACGGAGGAATTTGATATATCCGCCTGACATACATATCGGATAGCTTTGTCTTATATAAGACTGGTGGCGCCACCTACAATATTTTTTGCGTTTTAAATAATGGATTGTTGAAAGAATGACGAGGCTGGTCTTTGCTTGGCGCACTTTACTCAGTTCACTTGCTTAACACTAGGTGCCGTAAAAACGGTCATGATGCCGTATATCTGACATGTCATAAAATTACAAATCATACATAACAAACTTGTATATGACACATATGTGCAACGTTCATGGAAAAAGAAGATGTAGGAAGACATCAAGCAACATTTAAATACAGGAGCTACCGGTTTTTAAGCATTTTGACCAGATCGCGACATCGCTGTCGAGGCTGGTGTCCTGAATTGGGTCAGCGGATTACCGCATGTGTGCGATCAATGAACCGCGACGCGCCAAGCGAACTTGTGTGTGTGAGGTCATCCCGGCCTTACTTAAAACACTGCTTTTATTAAATTATTATTAATCTTACGTTTTTGTGTCAGCTTTAAATTCATTCTTGCAGGTTTTAATTAAGTTACCCCGAGCGATTGTTTTTGTATCATTCATGACACATATATGTTGACGGACGGACAAAAAAACTGGTTTTAAATTCGTTGTCATAAAGGTGATTATATAAGAGATTATACATATTTCTTAACAATATGTTTTTACCTTTAAAAATTAGCTTGGATGTTTTCATAACGTTAACCTGGTGAAACCCCGCTTGCCTGATAAAATTAAGCTGTTTCGTGCAGTCGAAAACCGCTACGCCGCGAAAGGGTTCTCTTTAAGTTTAATAAAAACATTAATGCACCCTTGATCATGTAAAATTGATTTAATCATTAAAGCAAGAACACACGTTATTATCTAAATAAACATTACAACATCTGCTTTCTCTCATTCTCTCATTCTCTCTCTCTCTCTCTCTCTCTCTCTCTCTCTCTTTGTGAATATGAAATGCATTATATGATATTACAAAATAAAGTTATTAAATGAAACAAGACATATAGGATCCATGAAAATTAAATTAACTCTCTCTTTCCGTCTTTTCCCTCTTATTCTGACTCTCATTTTTTTCTTTTTATCTCTCTCATTCATGCAATCTCTCTCATTCCTTCATCCATTTTTTCTTTCTTTCTTTTCTTTTCTTTCTTTCTCTCATTCATTCTTTCTATCTCTCCCTCTCTGTATATGAAATTGATTTTGCAATATTAAACTCCTTACATATATCGTTATCGAACAAAATAGGTAATTAAATAAGAAAAGTCTTGGATCCATGAAAATTAAATTAGCTCTCTCTCTCATTCTTTCTATTATTCTTTCTCTCTCTCTCTCATTAATTCATTCATTAATTTATTCTTCCAATCTTTCTTCCTGTTTTTCTCGCTAAATATATCGTTATCAGACAAAATATAGTTATTAACCATTAAAAATTTAACCATTAAAATTAATTTAACTATATCTCTCTCTCTCGCCAAATATATATCATCGGACAAAATAAAGTTATTAAATGAGACAAGTCTGGGATCCATTTTAATTAATTTAACTCTTTCTCTCATTCTTTCTTCTTTCTCTAATTCTTTCTCCTCTATCTCATTCATTCATTCATTATTTCATTCTTTCTCTGAGTTGGGATCGCAAGGTAGCTTTGTCTTTATATGTTGCAAATGACAATATCAGTTTACGCAAGTGTACTAAGGCCTATGTTGCAAATATTTCATGTTTATGCATGCTGGCTCAAAAGGGTCAAGTAAAGAGTGATATCTTCTAATTTCTTCTGTGGTACTTTCTTTATTTTTCAGCACAATCAGAGAGAGAGAGAGAGAGAGAGAGAGAGAGAGGGGGGGGGGGGGGGGGAGTTAATTTCATTTTCATGAATCCCAGACTTGTCTCATTTAATATCTTTATTTTCTCATATAACGAGAGAAAAGAGTGCATGAATGAATGAGAGATAGAGAGGAAGAGAGAAATAATGAGACGGAAAGAGTGTTATTTTAATTTTTTTAATTGATCCCAGACTTGTCTCATTTAATAACATTATTTTGTCCGATAACGATATATATATATATATATATATATATATATATATATATATATATATATATATATATATATATGGAGAGAGCGAGAAGGGAAGAATGAATTAATGATTGAATGAATGAATGAATGAATGAATGAATGAGAGGGAAAAAGAAAGAATGAGAGAGAGAGAGAGAGAGAGAGAGAGAGAGAGAGAGAGAGAGATGGAGAGAGAGAGAGTTCATTCAATTTTGATGGATCTTATTTAATAACTTTTTCCGATAACGATATATATGGAGAGAAAGAATAAATGAAGGAATGAGAGGTTGAATGAGAGATAAAACGAAAAAATGAGAACAAGGATGGGAGAGAGACGGAAAGAGATCGTTAATTTAATTTTCATGGTTCCCATGACCTGTTTCATTTAACAAATTAGATTTGTCCGATAACGGTATATGTAAGTCGTCTAATATTGCATAATTAGACTCATAAACACAGATGGAGAGAGAAGATAAAGGAGAGATAAAATAAAGGAACGAGAAAGAAAGAAAGACCGAATAAATGAATGAATGAATGAATTTATTAATTAAAAATGAGTTTAATTTTCATGAATCCCAGACTTGTTTCATTTAATAACTTTATTTTGTCCGATAACGATGTATATGATTGCCCGATAACGATGTATATGATGAGAGAGAATGAATGAATGAATGAATGAATGAATGAATGAAAAAGCGAGAGAATGAGAGATAGAATGAGATATATATTGAGAGAGAGACGGAAAGAGAGTTAAATTAATTATAATGGATCCCTGACTTGTCTCACTTAATAACATTATTTTGTCCGATAAAGTTATATGTAAGTATAGTGTAATATTGTATAATTCATTTCATAATCACAAATAGAGAGAGAGGATGAGAGAATGCAGATGTTGTAATGTTTATTTAGATAATTACGGGTGTACTTGCCTTAATGATTAAATCAAGGTAACATGATCAAGGGTGCATGAATGATTTTATTACACTTAAAGAGAACCTTTTCGCGGCGGAGCGGTTTTCGACTGCACGAAACAGCTTAATTATATCACGCAAGCGGGGTTTCCCCAGGTTAACGTGATGAAAACATCCAAGCTAACATTTAAACGTAAAAAATATTGTTAAGGAATATGTATAATCTCATATAATCACCTTAATGACAACATATTTAAAACTAGTTTTTTTGTCCGTCCGTCAACATATATGTCATGAATGATGCAAAAACAATCGCTCGGGGTAACTTAATAAAAACCTGCAAGAATGAATTTAAAGCTGACACAAAAACGTAAGATTAATAATAATTTAATAAAAGCAGTGTTCTAACTAAGGCCGGGAGGGCCTCACATACACAAGTTCGCTTGGAGCGTCGCGGTTCAGTGATCGCACACATGCGGTAATCCGCTGACCCAATTCAGGACACCAGCCTCGACAGCGATGTCGCGATCTGGTCAAAAATGCTTAAAAACCGGTAGCTCCTGTATTTAAATGTTGCTTGATGTCTTCCTACATCTTCTTTTCCATGACCGTTGCATATATGAACCGTACAGGGTCATTTTCGACCGTTAACGCTCACACACGGATATCTGGGGACCCGGATATTTGGTGAGCAGATATTTGGGAAGCGGATAACTGGGAAGCGGATAGCCGGGCCTGCATGAACCCATGCTACGACAACCTGTACACCGTGCTGCCCTCTACAGGTAAAACATAACACCCATGTTTTACCATAATCCATGCGACACATACGTTGTGGCGTAAACTGATATATTCATGTACATGTGGCATATCTGAAGTGTTGCTCATACAATAGTAGGCCTAATTTATATGAAGCAATATAATTATCATCAAATACATGTAAACTTTGTAGTGAAACAAAATGATTATAAAACATACAATAATTCAACCAATAGTATAAATCTCACACACTGATGTAGCAGTTACACAAACAACTTGATCAATGTATATTTTTTCTAAAGGAGTAGAATATATACATAGCTAGATTATTAATGGTATAACTATTTTTACAAGACATCAGCTGAATAAAACCATTCAGATAGTTCTGAACCATGGGTTCACCTAAATATTTTCTTCTAAGTTTCACATATAGCTAGGTTACATTCCATGATAAAGTGAAACCCATGAGTGAAAAGTCGAATGTCAGGTCAAACATGGTGAAGTCCGTCAGTGCCAGCAGGGTTTATTTATTATACACAGTAGACCTTAACTCTGCGCGGAGGTTGAAACAGTTGGCCTAGTTGCGAAGCTCAAGTAAAGTGCCGCCCTATACCAATATAGGTGAAGTATATATATGTATTATTTCATGTTAAAGTGTTTCATGTTACGTCTTTATCTTGTTATCACCAATCTGAAAATAAATAAGCAGTTACTTAAGAATGTTTAGTTCAAACAGTTCATATGTTAATCAATTATCGCCCTTCTAGACACAGGGTAGGTAGGGACTAAAACCCAGATGTCGCAAGTCGGATAACGGATGCCAAAACGGGGGCCATGTCGGCTATTAAGCAGGGCGTCAAAACTGGATGCCATACTCTTATGTCAGCAGACAGAAAAATCATAACATATCTGTGTGTTATAGTGTAATTTATAATAAATGTGTATTAAAATACACATGTTTTAATTCTAAATTATAATAAGCTTCCTTCTGCTCTGTATTTAGAATAAAATTAAAGATATATGATGACTTTATATTCTTAAGAATCATTATATGTCTGTAAGATACTCAATGCATGTAACAAACATATTTATAGGTTATTAATTATTTTATTGTTTATTCCTATTATGGATTAGTATTTTTTTGCTCAAATGACATAATAATTAAAGGAATAATATTTACATTTTAAACTATAAGTCAACTGAGCTATAGCAATGGTCTCTTGTTGGTAGGCTGTCTGTCTGTCCATTCATCTGTCCATTAATTTGGCATGTTTTATAACTGTTTGACCTACAATTCTGAAAATTGGAATAATGTTAGGTGTCCCCAAGATCTACCAAACCAGCAAATGAGTCACTGCGACTTTGTTCCTCCAAGATATTAAGGAAAAACCTCTGACCATTTTCCATGAAAAACCTATTGTTACACTTCAGGACTGCCCACCAAGAAAACCACTGGTGCTGTTTTGTTCAAGTTTGGTATAATTCCTGCATGTATTTCCTATATATATGCCAGAAATTAGGCGAATTTTGTGTAAGATGTAGTAGTTATGGGCCCTAACATAATGCATTTGTCAAAAACAGGATAGATATCACTTTAATAACATGATAGCTGTTGAAGCTAAAGAGCCCATTTCAAGCGTATAACAATATTTAATTTAGTTTTAGTTGTATACCAAAAGATAGATCAAAATTTTGTAAGTTATTTTCATTAATGTAAAGTCATTACCTTTAATTTGCCCAACTTTAAACTGGGAACTTTTTTATGAAGCACCGTTGATTTAATTTTCACATGATGGGCTGATAAGGTTTTAAGCTTTTATATTTGAAATCTTAAAGCAGTTGATCTTAAATTGCAGCTCTTATCCAAGCTTTAGAGGACCATGTTATTTAAATAACATAGTGGCTATAGCCCAGCAAGCTATTTTGCTGGTACCGGTCATATAGCCTATTACACACAAGTGTCTATTTTGCCAGTACAATAAAGACAAAAACTAACTTTGATTGTGTTATATACATTTAAAAGCTTACATTGGGCCACTCATTTCGTTAGAGGAGTTTTTTTAAGAAAGTGTTTTTTATTTTGCATTTTTAAGGCCTTGAAAAGGTTTTAATAATGCCAGGAATCCTGACATAGGTCTTAAAAAGGTCTTAAATTTGATTTTACCCACCCTTATATAATGAATGTGCACAAACAGTTCAGTGATTGAACTTAAGCTTGAGACAGTTCACGAGAAGTTCAAAAACTTCAAGCCGCAGTAACTTGTCGAAGAAAGATCTCCGTAGATTCTCAGGACTCCTTTACTAATAAATGAAGGCCCTACAAAAGTCAGGAGTTTTTCAGTAGTTTTAAACCATGGTAGGGCCATAAAAGAATTCTGTGTATAAAAGGGTCTTAAATTTTCTGTCAGCTGGTCTTAAAAAGTCTTAAATTTGCTTTGCCAAGAGGTGCAGGAACCCTGAACTCCTCTAACTAAAGAGTGGCCCAATGTAAGCTTTTTTATTTATGACACATAAAAGTTATAGTGGGTGTCATTATTGTACTGGCAAAATAGACATTTGTATGTAATGTGCATGGCAGCTAAGCGTCATGACACTTGGGTCATGTGTTTTCTCTATTTTTCAATCAAGTGTTGTTTTCAGATATGTATTGTTTTGTAAATTCAAAAAATATATTTTATAAAGAAATTAATACATCTGTATGCATAATGTGATGTCACATGACCAAATTAGCTATATATAGATTCTGATGCAAATTAGAATTGTGAATCAAATTAAATATTCAGATATAAATGTTGTATGGTAAATCTATAGTGCAATTTATAAACTTGAAAAAAAATTGATGAAATAAAAAATGAGGATCTAATGCAAACATTTGTTCATTAATACCTACCTCAGTGGCATTGGAATTTGCTTTGTTTTTCCATCTATCTGCCTGTTTTTAAACAGTTAATAATTATGAATACTTTTTAGCCCAACTGACTTATAAGTCATCTGAGCTGTAGTCTTGGTCCTTTGTCTGTTGTCTGTCTGTCCGGACGTCCTTTAACAGGGCACTTGTTGAAACCATTAGACATACATATCCGAAATTTGGCATACAGTTAGATATCCCCAAAAATCTCCTACCTTACAGAAAACTGGGTCACTGTGAATTTGTTCCTTTGAGAAATTAAGCAATAACCTCTGATTCCCAGTTAAAACCTATTGTTACTTTTCAAAACTGCCCACTATGAAAACCACTGGATTTATTGTAGTCATGTTTGATATATAACCATTCCTGCTTATATTTCCTATGTAAATGCAATTAATTAGGTCAATATTGCGTAAATTGTTGAAGTTATGGGCTCAAACATATTGCACTTTGTCAAAAATCAGGAAATATGTTTACTTCCCTAACATGATAATTGCTAAAGCTAGAGTATTTTTCCCAAGGATATATCTAAATTTAATCAAGATTTAATTATTTACCAGAAATCAGATAAGAATTTTGTACATTTTTTAAGTTATTAGCATAATTATTAAAACAGTACCTTAAATTTGGCCCTATTTTAAGCATGGCACATTTTAAGCTCAGCTGACTGTAAGTCATCTGAGCTATAGCAATCACTCTTTGTCCGTTGTCTGTCTGGCCATTCGGCCGTCTGGCCGTCTGTCAGTTAACAGGGCACAAATTGTAACCACTGGACCTGGAATCTTCTTACTTTACATCCAGAGAGGACCATGAAAAATCTCTGTTACCCATATTCTCTGAGCTATGGGGCTCTGAAGTACCCCCCAGAATAATAAAAAATTTGATACAAAACTCAAGTATCTGAACAAATAATGCATTGATCACCATGATTCTTTGCATGGATATTGATCATTGAGTGTTTCATCAGTTTCTGCAGATTGGTGGCGCCACCTGTATTTTTGATTTTTTACAATTTTTTTCCCCTCAATTTTTGAGACCTTAAAAGATGCGTTCATCTATTAACAGGGCACGAATGGAAACTGCTGAACCTGGAGTCTTCTAACTTTACATCCAGAGAGGTCTATTAAAAGTCTCCATTTAACCTGGAATTAGGTCTCTGTTACCCATATTCTTCAAGCTATGGATCTCCGAAGTACTCCCCCTCAGATTAATGAAAAATTTGATACAAAAGCTCAAGTATCTGAACAACTAATGCATTGATCACAATGATTCTTTGCATGGATATTAATCATGGGATGTTTCATCAGTTTCTGGCAACTGGTGGTGCCACCTGTATTGTTTCGATATTTTAGGATTTTTTTTCTCTATTTTTGAGACCTTTAAAGATGCGGTCATCTGTTAACAGGGCACAAATTGTAACCACTGGCCCTGGAATCTTCTAACTTTATATCAAGAGAGGTCAATTAAAAATTCTCCTTGGAAACTTGGAATTAGGTCTCTGTTACTCATATTCATTAAGCTATGGATCTCCGAAGTACCCCCCCCCAGATTAATGCAAATTTGATACAAAAGCTCAAGTATCTGAAAAACTAATGCATTAATCACCATGATTCTTTGCATGGATATTCTTCATGGAATGATTCATCAGTTTCTGCAGACTGGTGGTGCCATCTAGATTTTTTAAAATTTTTTATTATTTTTTCTTTGTTTTTGAGATCTTTAAAGATGTGGTTATCTGTTAAGAGGGCACAAATTGTAATCACTGGACCTAGAATCTTGTTTCTTGACGTGCAGGAGCGCCCATGAAAAAGTCTCTTTGGAAACCTAAAATTAGGTCTCTGTCACCCATATTGTCCGAGCTATGGGGCTCAGAATTATCCCCCAGGATAACTAAAAATTTGATATGAGCTCTAGTATGTGAACAACTAATGCATTGATTGGCATGATTCTTTGCATGCTTATGCACCATGGAGTGTTTCCTCAGTTCCTGCAGACTGGTGGCACCACCTGGACTTTTTCGAATTTTTACGCATTTTTATCTTTATTTTTGAGACCTCAAAAGATGTAGTTGTCTGTTTACAGGGCACAATCATAACCATTTGACTTGGAAACTTCTTTCTTGACATCCCAGGAGGTCCATAAAAAATCTCCATGGAAACCTGAAATTAGGTCTCTGTCATCCATATTGTCCAGGCTATGGGGCTCTGAAGTACCCCCTGGAATAACTAAAAATTTGATACAACAGCTCTAGTTTCTAAACAACTAGTTCATTGATCGGCATGATTCTTTGCATGCATATGCATCATGGAGTGTTTCCTGAGTTCATGCAGACTGATGGTGCCACCTGGACTGGACTAAAAAAATTTATCACATTTTTTTCATTATTTTTGGAAACTTTAAATTAGGTCTCTGTTACCTATATTCTCTGAGCTATGGGGCTTATAAACACCCCCAGCATAATTGTATCCGCCAAAACAGAGTTTTGCGGATACTATGTTTTCAGCTGCACGCCGCCGCCACCGCCGCGTAGGTGTCCGGAGAACTCCTCCGTAACCGCTGGGCGGAATTTTACGAAACCCGGGATTATGTTCAGGTCACATGTGAACTGCTGCGCCCCGATTTTGTTTTGACCTCTGACCTTTCCTCTGCGCTCTGCGTCCGTTTGTGCGTCAGTTTCCACACATAAACCCACGTATCTCGGGAACCGTTTGACCGATCAGGAAAATTTTTTACACAAATGTAGCCCTTGGAGAGCTTTATAACATACACAAAAAATGGTGGCGCCACCTGCAACCATGTTTGCACAGTGTCCATCTGTTCGTCTGCCTTGGGTTAAAATCACTCATATCTCTGCAGTGACTAGACTAATTCACCTGAAATTCGGCATGCGTAAACATCCTGGATAGCTTTTCTGATTTTATGACAGGTGGCGCCACCTACATTCACGTTTACACTGCAGACATCGGAGCTCATATCTCGGGAACTGTTTGACCGATCAGGAAAATTATTTTGCACAAATGTAGCCCTTGGAGAGCTTTATAACATACACAAAAAATGGTGGCACCACCTGCAACCATGTTTGCACCATGTCCATCTGTTTGTCTGCCTTGGGTTAAAATCACTCATATCTCTGCAGTGACTTGACTAATTCACCTGAAATTCGGCATGCTTACACATCCTGGATAGCTTTTCTGATTTTATGACAGGTGGCGCCACCTACATTCACGTTTATGCTGCAGACATCCAAGCTCATATCTCGGGAACCGTTTGACCGATCAGGAAAATTTTTTTGCACAAATGTAGCCCTTGGAGAGCTTTATAACATACACAAAAAATGGTGGCACCACCTGCAACCATGTTTGCACAGTGTCCATCTGTTCATCTGCCTTGGGTTAAAATCACTCATCTCTGCAGTGACTTGACTAATTCACCTGAAATTCGGCATGCGTACACATCCTGGATAGCTTTTCTGATTTTATGACAGGTGGCGCCACCTACATTCACGTTTACGCTGCAGACATCCAAGCTCATATCTCGGGAACCGTTTGACCGATCAGGAAAATTTTTTTGCACAAATGTAGCCCTTGGAGAGCTTTATAACATACACAAAAAATGGTGGCGCCACCTGCAACCATGTTTGCACAGTGTCCATCTGTTCGTCTGCCTTGGGATAAAATCACTCATATCTCTGCAGTGACTAGACTAATTCACCTGAAATTCAGCATGCGTAAACATCCTGGATAGCTTTTCTGATTTTATGACAGGTGGTGCCACCTACATTCACGTTTACACTGCAGACATCCAAGCTCATATCTCGGGAACTGTTTGACCGATTGGGCCAAAATTTTGCATGTGTATAGATCTCACATAGCTTTTCATCATACGCAAAACTGGTGGCGCCACCTGCAGCCATTTTTGCACAGCTCCTGTCTGTTTGTCTGCCATGGGATAAAATCACTCATATCTCGGCAGTGGTTTGACATATCTGCCTAAAATTTTGCAGGTTTATACATCCCCAACAGCTCTCTTGATTTTCTGACAGGTGGTGCCACCTGCATTCTAGTTTATGCAGCAGACATCCAAGCTCATATCTTGGGAACCGTTTGACTGATTGGGCCAAAGTTTTGCATGTGTATAGTTCTCACATAGCTCTTTATCATACGCAAAACTGGTGGCGTCACCTGCAACCATTTTTGCTCAGCGTCTATCTGTTTGTCTGCCACACTCTAAAATCACTCATATACATGTAGTGGTTTGACTTATATGCCTCAAATTTTGCATATGTATACAACTTGGACAGCTTTCTGGATTTTGTGGTATGGGGGGCAACCTACATACACAATTTGGCTGCAGACATCCATGCTAATATGCAACACTCAATTTTCCCTTGCCACTCAATCCATGCCTCACTTCACCCGTTCCACTCTGATTTAGGCGGATACACGTAGTCGCTTGTCGACTACCCGTATTCTAGTTTAAATTTGATACCAAAGCAGGGCACAAATCATAACCATTGGACCTGGAATCTTCTAACTTTAAATGCAGGCAGGTCCATGAAAGGCTCCTTGGAAACGTGAAATTAGGTCTCTGTTACCCATATTTTCTGAGCTATGGGGGTTATAAGTACCCCTCAGAATAATTGAAAAGTTGATACCAAAGTAGGGCACAAATCTTAACCATTTGGCCCAGAAACTTCTTACTTAACATCCTTTGAGTTCCTCAAAAGTTCTCCCTAGGAACCTGAAATTTTGTCTCTGTGACCTATATTCTCAGAGTTTTGGGGTATGTTTGAGCACCCCAGAAATAATGCAAAATACACACAAATTGCCACATTTTTCAGAAAAAGGCTGGTTGGATTGTCATCAAATTTGTCGTGCTTATGGGTCTTGATGAACTAAACCTAAGATGCATGAACAATGATGCCACCTTCATTATCTTAATTAGTTGCCTGTGCAAGGACATATTGTCAACATGTCAGTTGGCTGAGCTTCATGACCCATGGGTCACTTGTTTTACTACAAGTACTGTGAATTTAACTTTGGCAGCATGTATTCATAAGGATTCATTCTGGTAAAGTCTGAAATTTGAAAGTAAAAGCTTTAAAATTAGGCTAGTAATTGATTTTTTTGGAGGCTTTTATTATATTTCCTTGTGTTGTCAAGCAGGCATTTTATCACTGGAGGTCATTCAGTGCAGCTCTCTCTGCTAACCTTATTAGTAATGCAACACTACAGTCCTGAAACCTTGTGTGTTAATTAGATGAAAATTGATTTTGAGGTCACAAGTCAAAGGTCACGGCCACTAGGGCCACTTCTTAAAAAAGCTTATTGACCCATTATAAGCCAAACTGTTTGACCAAAACCTTTCATCTTACAAATCTGGCTCACCCACTTTTGGAAGAAAAACCCTATCGTTTTGAGGTCACAGGGTCAAAGGTCTCGGCCACACTGCCCACTTCTCTAAAAAGCTTGTGGACCCATTTTAGGTTCAACCGTTTGACCAACACCTGTCAGTGTCATCTTACTCATGTGGCTCACCCAGCTGTGGATGAAGAACCCTATTTAGTTTGAAGTCAGAGGAGCAAAGGTCAAGGCCAGAGAGCTGCCCTCCTCATTTTCACACTGTGTAATACACCAATTGACGTGACGGCATGGACGAGTTAGCTCTGCCCACCTTGGATACGGTTGCTAGGGTGGACATTAAACCAAGAAAGGGTGCTGTTTATACACGTGGAACCGGCACTTCAGCCATATATCGCACCAGACTTCAGACAGTATTAATTTTACCAAGAACGCACCCTTAGGTTTAAAGTGTACAAATGCAGGCTACAGAGATGTTTTTAATATTAAACTGAGAATTGCAAGTGATGAATTTGCGCCTGTTTATGCTCGATACGACCAGTGTCAGAGAACTAATCAGCTGACCCCTCGCATCAGCCATGACACCTGATTGTTTGGTTAAAATGGACAACTTGTTCAAGTCGAGTGGAACAAATTTGAAAAAGTAGCAGCTATTAAAATATTTGTTTATGACCTAGGGTGCAGTTTCAACAAAAAATTAAAGATGACAACGTAAAAAGTGCTGCTTTCATACAGGTAAAAGCAACACATGCTGTCTTGGGGGGGGGGGGGAACTCATTCTTTATAAACAATAAAGGAAGTCCTGCTAAATATGTATTGCTCAAACAAAGATTTTATAACTTTTGAAAGTTAGTTTTGACAAATCATCTAAATAATTTAAATTAATAATAATAATAATCAAACAAGTGTCAATACCAGTATCCAAAAAATAAATTATTGAAGGGCAAGTAAAATCACAGATGTGTGAATATCACAACGTGGTTTATCATTTATCATGTATGTTAAATAAAATTTATTATACTGAGAAAATTATTGAATAAAACTGAAGTAAAAATTATTATTAATTATTGCATTTATATTGATGTTTTTAATAGGAAGCCTCTTGTTTATACACGGGAAGAAAGATGTGTGTACAAGAAGAAATTTAAATGCATGTATGATATAGATATTATTGATGAAAGTTCTAAATCTTTTGTATTGCTTTTAAAGATGCGATGGGACAAGTGCATATATATATATATATGCCCTTGGGCGAACAAGGGTTTGTTAAGGGGAGGGTCCAACCAAGGAAGGCTAATAAGAAAGCCTATAAAAAGGTCCCCTGCTCCAGAATATAGGGGGTCCAGGCCAGATGAATTAGTTTATAAATCCTGAAAAAAGGTTGTTGCACGCCCCCCCCCCCCCCCCCATGTTTCTGCCACTGTATATAAACATGTGTTTGTGTGTGTGAGGGTGTGTGTGTGTGTCTGCAAATTAACTGTTTTACTTTATATATGTGCATTATTATAGAAAATGTGCTGTTCTGTCAGTTAAGGCAACCTGTGGCCATAATTTCCAGAATCTTCCTTTTAACACTAGGAGTCAAAGACTCATGCATTTAATAATATAAGTATATTGTATATATGTCAAAGAGGACTGTCAGTTTATATATAACAAGTGATGCTCCATTTGTGACATATCTGTGGTATTTCTTTAGTATAAATACACTGTGATACATCCAAATATTATCTTCATGAGGAAAATCTATATAATTAATACGGAGTTGGGTTTTTTCTAGACCATGGTTTACCTGCTTCCGTTCTGATTTGACTCCAAATTCGGCAGACATATCGGTGATGTGCTCTTCTTTTGTTTGTTTTATTTTGCGGGATTATGCCCTATTCAGCTGAATAATTAATCATTTTGATATTTCCCCATTAGGTGCCCCTATTTCTTTTGTGCTGCAAGGTCCTCCACGCCTGTGACGCTTTTTCAGGAGGCGCCTTCGGGATTATCACTGGCCTGTTAAGTCCGTGGCCAGAGCCCAGTCGTCTTGCCCAAAAGGCATATCTGTGCAAAACGCAGTCACACGGGTCCACTATAATCCCCATTGATCCCTATATAAATGTAACGCCTCTAAAGGAATTTTCTCTCTAAAAATGAAGTAAAGGTTTTAATCCAAAGACCACATGATTCCACTTTCAATGCGAGGGCTTTTCAGTTTGGTCAACACTGGGCTCTGATTAAGGTGATGTGACCAGAGTTTGACATTTTTTTATGGGTTAATTGATTTTTATTGATTCAAAAATATCTTTTTATGATAAACATGGTTTCAAAGATTTGGCAAAGTCGTGTGTTTTATGATAATCTTTTTTTTTTCAAAAAGAATCCCCACAACTTATCATTTGGGTTGAGTGGGGGTGGGGTCTGGGGGTAGGGGTTCCCATATATTTGTTAAGATCAGTTTTCTGTAGGAATAGTGAAACATGAAAAAATATCACCATTACATTTTTAGATTGATAACAAACTAGAATCTGTCGTCAGGGCGTACAGACCTCCACCAGGATCTCCTTTAATATCAGTCATGTGTTCACGTGTATGCATTTCATGTGTGAACACTGTCATGCTTCAGTACCACGAGTTCACCTTGCGGGTGGCTTCCACATGGGGACAAACGAATGGTCCTTTGTCATAATGGTTTATATGAAAATTTATATTGTTGTGATTCTTATTACCTCCAAAATGAAATGGGCTATTGATATGTCTTCACCCTAACCCTCTACAAATGTTCAGCAAAACATTTTTCGCCTGTCACGCTTTTTCAGGAGCCGACCTGTAATCCCCATTGAATCCCATTTCCATTAAATCGCCTGTTAAGGAATTTTACTCTGTCAAAAGGGAGTAAAAATTTTAAGCTCAAGCGCAGAACACATGTCCACATGAATCTTTTATTAGGGAGCACTTTTCCGTTGAGTGGACACACAGAGCTGAGACCCTTTACACGATCACCGTTTTATAGGTTTACAGGTATGTTGATTTTTATACATTCAGAAGTATCTTTCCATGATAACCATGGTTTTAATAGTTCGGCTGATTTATGGGTTGTTTGGAAAAAGTTTTTTTTTTCAAAAGGAAGCCCCGGGGAGGGGGGGGGGGGGAGTGAACACACTTCTTAGGGTCCTCAGTCTCTTGGGGACTTTGAAACCCCAGCCAGAATCTACTAATCAGTCTATCGTTCAAACTTGCACGTTTCATGTAAAACATTGTCATCGTTCAGAAACACGGGTTCACCGGGCGAGGGGCAGAACAACTGCATACAAATGGGCGGCTTCTACTCGGGGACAAAAGAATAACCCCTTATAATTATTCCTTTGTGGATTTGTGATTATGGCACTTAATAAAGAAAAATTATATTATGGTGATTCCGATTACCTCCAAAAATGTAATGGGTTACGGATGCAGTTTTACTCTATCCCTCTCAAATTTTCAGCAATATCTGTATATTACATTTAGTGTTAATTTGCTGAAAGACAATGCAATGAACCAAGGCTGATGTGGTTTCTTTGCTAAATGCTATCAACGAAATATGTCAACCTGCTTCCTTTTTATCTGTGAGAGTTGTCAATTTTGCATCAGACCTGCTTATTCCATGACAATTTACAGTACTTAAACCAAAAATTTTATTCTTTTGGAATATATTTTTTGGGCCTATCTTTTGTTCATTAGCAGCTATACATTTCGCATGCAAGAGACTTCAATGACGTATGCATGTGTTTACAAATAACGCATGTGTCTGTTAACATGCCTTAGGCTATACCCTCAACTGACTACACTGAATAAACATTGTGTCATGATGTCGCCTAAGCTTCAAATAATACAAAACATCTTTCACTTAATTTCACAGTAGAATGCTTCTTTATACAGTCGTTATATCTACGATATTTCCCAAGCAATGAAGCTGTCGGACCTATGTTGTTTATCAGGAAAAAATTTTTTTTGGTGTGATTTCTTGAATAGAACAATTTTTAGCTCAGCTGACTATAAGTCATCCGAGCTATAGTCATGGTCCATTGTCCGTCGTCTGTCCGTCTGTCTGTCCGTCCGTCCGGATATCTGTCCATAAGACTGGCACGTTTCGACACCATTGGACCTACAAATCTGAAATTTGGCATACAGTTAGATGTCCCCAAAATCTCCTACCATGCCAAAAATTGGGTCAATAGGACTTTGTTCCTTCAAGATAATAAGGAAAAACCTCAATTTTTCATTAAAAATCTATTTTCACACTTCAGGACTGCCTAATATCAAAACCACTCATCTGGTTTTCTTCATATTTACTATAAATATTCCTCTATATACTTCCTATGTACATGCCAGAAATTAAGTCAGTATTTTTCAATTTAAAAAAGTAATGGGCCAAAACATAATGGACTTTGTAAAAAAATCAGGAAAGATAATTGATCACTTAAGACCAAAAGTGTTAAAGGTAGGGACTTTTTTTCAGTAATACAACTTTAATTAATCAAAATTTAATTGTATACTAAAAATTAGATCAAAATCTGTTAAATTTTTTAAATATTGGCAAAAATATATAATTAGTATCTTAAATTTTGCCCAACTTTGGCCACAGCATGTTTTTTTCCTGTAAGTACTGTGGATTTAATTTTCACAGCATGTACACATAAGGATTTAATCTGCTAAAATCTGAAATTTGCAAATAAAAGCTGCAAAATTAGGCTTAGTTATTGAATTTTTTTGGAGGCTCTTGTTGTATTCCCTTACATTGTCAAGCAGTCCACTTTGGTGACTGTAGGTCATTCAGTGCACATCTCTATGCACCCCAGGCTGTTGGCATAATGTTTGATGTCCCCAAGATCTCCTACCAAGCTGAAAACTGGGTCTTTGCAACTTTGTTCCTTTGAGAAATTAAGGCAAAACCTCAATTTTTTATTAAAAACATATTTTCACACTTCAGGACTGCCTAATATCAAAAACCACTTATCTGTTTTTTCTCATATTTACCATAAATAATCCTCTATATAGTTCCTATGTACATGCCAGAAATAAGGTCTGTATTATATAATTTAAAGAAGTTATGGGCCCAAACATAATGCATTTTGTAAAAAATCAGGAAAGAAATTTGATCATTTAACACAAAATTTGTTCAAGCTAAGCACTTTTTTTCCAGTAATATTACTTTTATTAATCAAAATTAAATTGTATACCCGAAATTAGATCAAAATCTTTTAATTTTTTTAAAATATTAGCAAAAATAAAAAATCGGTACCTTAAATTATGCCCAACTTTGACCATGGCACGTTTTTTGCCTGTAACTGCTGTAGATTTAATTTTCAAAGCATGTTTTTATAAGCATTTCAACTGTTAACACCAAAAATTTGAAACCAGTTGATCAAACACTGTAGATTTTAGTAGATTTTATTCAAGTTTTCAAGCACCATGTCACATATTGTTTACATCAAGCTAGTGTTATGCAGTTTGCTAGAGCTCAGCTCCTGAGCTTCAGCTCTAAGTTCCTTAAATTTGGCATACAGTTAGATGTCTCTAAGATCCCCTATCTTGCCGAGAATTTGTTCTCTAGGACTTAATTCCTTTGAGATATTAATGAGAAACTTCATTTTTTTCATTAAAAACCCATTGTTACACTTTAAGACTGCCTAATATCAAAACCACTGATCTGACTTTGATCATATATAATATACATATATTTCTATACATTCGCTATACACATGCCAGAAATGATGTCAGTATTGCGTGTTTTTTTTTATAAGTTATGGGCCCAATCATAATGCACTTTTTAAAAAATCAAGAAATATACTTACTTACCTAAGATGAGAATTGCTGAAGCTGGAGACTTTTTTTCAGGAATATAACTTTTTTTTAATCAAGATTCAATTTAGTTTACCCTAAATTAGATCTGAATTTTGCAAATTTTTCAAGTTATTAGCATAGATAAAAAATCAGTACCTTAAATTTTGTCCAACTTTGGCAATGGCACGTTTTTTCCCTGTAAGCACTGTTGATTTAATTTTCACAGCATATATACATAAGGATTTCATCTTTTAAAATCTGGAATTTCAAAGAAATTGATTGAAAAGAGTAGCTTTTATTCAAGTTGTCATACACCATGTCAAGTGTTGTTTACATCTAGCCCACCTAGTAGTACAGCCTTCACTTGCATTGTGTAACCCACTGCATGCAGCTTGCCTTGGCTCAACTTGGCCACTACTAGCAGGCTCCCCTCTGCCCTGCACCCCCTAGATGGTGCATTAACTAGATGAATGTTATAATTTTCAGTATTTCATTTTATTCTTGGCTATGCAGTGCTACATTTTAGATTTTGTATTTACCACCAGGGTTACAATGATTAAAGTGCACATTTAATTGTGTCCACAAAGTGGTGTATTGCTATGAAAGTGTGGATGTTCATCAGATAAGTAATCCCTTACTTGAGAAGAGTAAAAACTTCACCAGGTGTGAAATTGACTATTAATTCCAGTAATAAATTATAGCTTAGATTGTAATTAGCATAATGATATTGTTTGTACCTCATTCAACCAGCAGTGTGTATACTTTATTTGAAAAGATGTTTTTATTTTACCAAATTTACTGAATCTTTTTTTTTATTTTGGTGAATAAGATTAAGCATGTACTGAAAACTCCAATGTGCAAAACTTTTTAATAGTGATTCAAGGAATAATCTTGTAGATGCCATTTTGTGATATTATTTTCTTTTAAATTTCGTTTAAACATTTGTGATTTAAAAATAATAAAAATATATGTGTATGCATAATATGACCCAATATGAGCTACACTCTCGATATATAATAATTGCAACTTAGAATTCTAATATTTTAACATATATTTTCAGTGTTTTTTAATTCAAATTTATAAAACTTGTAAATAAAAAAATTAATCAGATAAAAACTATTTTAATGGAAAAAGTGGATAAGCTTAAATAATAGGCTTATATATAAACTTAAATGCATTATTCCCTTGAAAGTGAAATAAAGGTATTAGTCCATTCTGTCCACTGGCCTGTCCATCTGTAAATTTTTCATATGCATCACAGTATCTCAAAACTTTTAGTGTTTTTCTTCATGACAGTCTTGTTAGAGTACTAGTTTGCAATCATATATTTAGAACTTTACTATAACCAAGTAGGACAGCCTCTTTCCTCATAGCTTCTCATATGCTTATATAAATGAAAAACATTAAAATAGATTATTTTGCATTTGAAAAAATTTCAAACTTAAGCTGAGCGCCGTGACCCATGGGTCCCTTGTTTAGCAATAGTTACAGGCCAATGTTTACCAAATGATGGTGAATAGGATCATATAGGCAGCGTTTCTTGACTTATACTGAAACTTTCATGCGTCAATATGGGGCCAAATAGGGCCTGCCTTGCACCATCCCTGGGTTTCTCCTCGTCTTATGATATTATAACAAAGAGGGATGAAAACAGATTGCTGTTACTTTGAATGATACCTGGAGAAACTTTTATAAAAAAAAAATAAACATATGCCTCGACCGTATTAAAAATAAAACATATTTATTATGACAGGTCGATCGAGCATATGGTTGAAAGTTAACACGTGTCAGGAATGTCTGACCTGATGTCCGACCTCCACGTGTTTACATGGCCTTGTTTTCAGTCCAGAAGACCTGTCGATCAAGCACTAGCCGTCAGGTCAATTCTAATTATGCCCCGTGTGAGGGGATGCTCTGCTTTGTGGTGCCCTTGTTTTAGATTTTTTAGCAAACCTGTGAGCTTATGCGATGGTGTGGCATCGTCCGTCGTCCAGTGTCCGGCTTCCGTTTACCCATACTATCTTGAAAACGGCAAGAGTTAGCATCACCAATTTTTCATCTAAAAAACTCTATCGGATTTTGCTTATTTTTTGGCCAACTGCATTTTTAGCAAACCTGTGAGCTTATGCAATGGTGCGGCGTCGTGTGTCGTGCTTCGTACGTCGTGCATCGTCTGTATGTTAACCATAGCTATCTCAAAAATGGCAGGAGCTAGCATCACCATTTTTTTTGCAAATAATCAGTCATCCAAAAACTATATCGGATTTTGTTTATTTTTTTTTCTAATGCATTTTCTTAGATTTTATAGGGAAAAAGCTAAAAAGCTTTAAAAATCTTCTTCTCCGAAACTGTCCAGCCAAACTGTCCAATATTTCAAAGAAATGATCCCTGGAACAATCTTTCTCAAGTTTGTTCGAATGGTTGAAGTTTGGAGATTTTTGGCCAAGTTACAGGAGGTTGAACTTTGTTAATTGTGCAAAAAAGCATATGAAAATTTAAATCTCAGAAACAGCTGGAGCTATCATCACCAAATTTTATGCCAATGTTGATCACATAGGTCATTATCTGAAATTGAGGTATTGGTGGCACCACCTGCATTGGTCTTTTTTGTACGGGGTCATTAGTGCCTGTTTCACACTGAGGGCTACAAAAAACTTCTTCTCTGAAACCATATGGCCAAAATGTTTAATATCGCATAGAAATGATCCGAGGGTAGAGCTTTCTGAAGTTTGTTCAAATGGTCTCTTTTCAGTGACTTTTGGCTAAGTTATGTGAAGCTGAATTTAGTCATATGCCATAACAGCCCATTTTAGCTCAGGGGCTACAAAGATCTTCCTCTCAAAAACCACTGGGCCAAATTCTTAAATCTCACACATTAATGATCCTCAGATGTTGATAATTCAAGTTTGTTCAAATGGTTTTGGTTCAGTGCTTTTTGGTTGAGTTACGGGTAGCCGAACTTAGCCAGTTTGCTGTATCTTCCTATATGAGTTATAAACTTGCGAAATGTTTTTCGACTGATGCCAGTTTGTTAAATATTTTACAAGAATAATCCCTACAAAAATTCTTATAATAATTGTCATTAATGGTTCCACATGAATGATTTTTGGCTGAATTATGGAGATGGAATTGAGTCATTTTACCATATATGTTAGCTGTGTGCTGCTGTTACATCTAGTCTGGCACCAGTTTATCAGCATCTATTACATCATGCCCAAGACATTTAGATTTCAGGTTATATTTGGTTAATATTGACAAGAAAGTTTTTTTAAAAGCTTTTAAAAAATTTAGAATTATGATTTAAGTTATTCATCATACCAGGCAATGTTACAATCATGGATATTGAGCTCTCTGTGGGTTGGCAATTTCTTCCGTGTGGTGGTTCCTTCCATGGAAACTTCCAGAAACTTCCGGCTCGGAAGAAATAGTTTCCTCCATTTCTTCCGGAAGAAACTTTCAAATTTCATGTGAGAATAAATAAATCTAATAAATTTTCAGCTTTATTTCTGCTTAAACATATTCTGTTCTATCTTAATTGCAAATTTTAAGGTTTAATCTAATATATAGTGACTATAGTGTTTTCTTAGAATGTATGACTATTTTAGTAAGACAATATGCCTCATGTACTTTTTAGTTTGTCAGTTCAGGTGACTGGACACTGATGGTTTCAGTCCAGTGGACCATGCAATGATTACCTAAAAAAATGCAGCTTCACTCCATTTATCCCTGACTGCACAGAGAGGCAGGGTATGAGGAAGCCATGTCATATTTAACAGGGTTTCATCCACCATACAAATCAAATGGTCAAACTGCTCCTTGTTGAAACAAAACAAAAATATTATTACCAAGCAGTACAGAGAAAGTGTTTCTCATATTTCTAGGTATTTTCTAGTTTTGACATAATTCACAACAAGCTCAGGAATAGACTAGGTGTTTGCAGAGCTCCACAATTTGTGTTTTGCTATTGCATGCTTCGTGGTAAATTAGATGTAGATTACTGATAGGTATTAATTGTACTCCACTGTGTTTAACAACAGAACTTACAGGGAGAGATGCCTAAATTTAAATGCGTTTTAAGTTCAACTGGTGATCACTGATCAATCATAGTGTAATATCACACAGGATATTGTTAAGTCATATACAAGCAAGATACTGTGTAATATTTGTAGGAAGTGCAGTTTGCATACTATTTAGATTCTACATAAGTTACTCTGTTAGTATGCAGCACTGCATAAACCTTGGCAGCTATGTACTTCCCCTTAGAGATACAAGATGAGAAAATTGTAGTATATCAATCTGTAATTCTCTATCATACAAAAGTAATAAAGCTGAGTGACACAAATTAGGTAAGAACTAGTTACAAATACAGAAAACTTCCACTAACCCTCATGTGACTCCAGGTAGACATTTAAACAAGAATCTTTTGTTAATTAACATGTCAACACATACTACGCAACACTTCATACTTATACACATCCATCAGCTGCAATTTTGACAATACTATTAGAGAAAAACTGACATAATAATATTTAAAATAATCATAGCATTGTTCCTGTACATTGATTAAAAGTCATAAATTGTTTAATTTATTCAAAAGAAATAAAAATAGTTCAAATATCTGTTTGTGTTTCAGACTTTTACTCTTACTGTCCACTAAATTCCACTTTCATCCATTACTTCCGGAATAAAGTGGAGGAATATCCATATCCTCCACTTTCTTCCAATGGCTCAGAAGAAATACATTTCTTCCGGAAGAAAACCAACTCTGTAGACTAAGACTGTAGCTATATAAAGACAACTGTATGTCGATTATAAATTATTGGTATCCCTACTCAACTGAATTCAAGAATTTGCCATCAATGATATATATCTGTATTTTAATTTTGCATTCAGTATGCATTTGTTATAATTTTACATATATTCCTGAATTTTTTTTTATTAAAAGTCAGCTGAAAAGCATTTTGTATTGGGAAAATAAATTTCAAAGATATTTTAAGTAGGGACCACTTTTGTGTACAGATGGCAGCACTTGGTTTACCATTGGTAGATTGCCAGTGCCTTGATGTTGGCACTTAGCCAAGATGATGTCAGCTCTATAAATAGTCTTGGCACAGTGCCAGGATTGGAAGAAGTGCAGCCAGGTATAGATCAAGAGTTCACTCAGTGCAGTAGCTGCATTCTATTTATAGCTTTGGCAGACTGCTCACTGCATCATATTTGGCACCAAAATTCAGCCTGAATCTATTTATAGCTTTGGCAGACTGCCAACTGTGTCAGATTATGCAACAGGTCAAGAGTTCACTCAGTGCAGCCAGGTACAGGTCAAAAGTTCACTCAGTCTAGCCAGGTGCAGGTCAAGAGTTCACTCAGTGCAGTAGCTTGAGGCACCAATTTGTCACAGGTCACTTAGGGGCAACTGCCTTACTCACCTAAGCCTTGTCAGCCCAGTGCATCAAACTTTTGGGAAGTTTGATGTATTGGACTGATACCTGTCTATGCGTCTTTGATGATATTCTCATTTACAAGACAGGTGGTGCCTACTACATTGACTTTTGCAGTGTATGGGCCAACTTATTTCTACAGTGGAATTTCATACATCAGCCTAAAATTGGGTATGTTTATACATATCGGGTAGCTTTATAGTGTACAAGACTGGTGGCGCCACCTACAATAATTTTGCACAGTGTATGTCCCTGCTTATTTCACAGGAGGGGTTTGACATATCAGTCTGACATTGGGCATATGTATATATCTCTTCGTTGTATATAAGACTGGTGGTACCAGCTACAATCATTGTATCCGCCAAAACAGTTTTGCGGATACTATGTTTTCAGTCAGATGCCGACGCTGCCGCCATCGCCGCATAGTTAATAATTAGTAAATAATTCTGCCGCATAGGTTTCGGAGAACCACTGGGCAGAATTTTTTAAAATTCGGAATTATGATCGGTCAAATGTGAACTGCTGCGCCCTCATTTTTGGTTGACCTCTGACCTTTCCTCTCTGCCCAGCTTCCATTTGTGGGTCTGTTTCCACACATAAACCCTCATATCTCGGGAGCCATTTGACCGACAAGGCTAAAGATCTTGCACAAATGTAGCCTATGGAAAGCTTTATAACATACACTAAAAATGGTGGCGCCACCTGCAACCATTTTTGCACAGCTTCCTTGGGATAAAAACACTCATATCTCTGCATTGATTGGACTTATCCACCTGAAATTTTGCATGTGTATACATCCTGGACAGCTTTCTTAATTTTATGAAAGGTGGCCCCACCTACATTCACGTTTAAGCTGCAGACATCCAAGCTCATATCTCGGGAACCGTTTGACCAGTTGCGCCAAAAATTTGCATGTGTATAGATCTCCAATAAATCTTTATCATAGCTCTAACTGGTGGTGCCATATGCAACCATGTTTGCACAGTGTCCATCTGTTTGTCTGCCTTGGGTTAAAATCACTCATATCTCGGCAGTGGTTTGCCATATCTGCCAAAAATTTCGCAGGTTTATACATCCTGGACTGATTGATTTTATGAAAGGTGGCGCCACCTACATTCAAAAATGCATATGTATATATCTCACATAGCTCTTTATCATATGGAAAACTGATGGTGCCACCTGCAACCATTTTTGCACAGCATCAGTCTGTTTGTCTGCAGTGGGATAAAATCACTCATATCTGGGCAGTGGTTTTGACATATCTGACTTAAATTTTGCAGGTTTATACATCCTGGACCACTTTCTTGATTTTATGACAGGTGGCGCCACCTACTTTCACATTTACACTGCAGACATCCAAGTTCATATCTCGGGAACCATTTGACTGATTGGGCCAAAATTTTGCATGTGTATAGATCTCACATAGCTCTTTTTCATACACAAAACTGGAGGGACCACCTGCAACCATTTTTGCACAGCATCAGTCTGTTTGTCTGTCGTGGTCTAAACTCACTCATATCTCGACAGGTTTGTTATAACTGCCTAAAATTTTGCAGGTTTATACATCCTGGACAGCTTTCTTGATTTTATGACAGATGGCGCCACCTACATTCACATTTATGCTGCAGACATCCAAGCTCATTTCTCGGGAACCGTTTGACCGATTGGGACAAAATTTTGCATGTGTATAGATCTCACATGGCTCTTTAACATACACAAAACTGGAGGGACCACCTGCAACCATTTTTCACAGTGTCTGTCTGTTTGTCTGTCGTGGGTTAAAATCACTCCTATCTGGGCAGTGGTTTGACATAACTGCCTAAAATTTTGCAGGTTTATACATCCTGGACAGCATTCTTGATTTTATGACAGATGGCACCACCTACTTTCACATTTACGCTGCAGACATCCAAGCTCATTTCACAGGAACCGTTTGACCGATTGGAACAAAATATTGCATGTGTATAGATCTCACATAGCTCTTTAACATACGCAAAACTGGAGGGACCACCTGCAACCATTTTTGCACAGTGTCCATCTGTTTGTCTGTCGTGGTCTAAAATCACTCATATCTCGGCAGTGGTTTGACATAACTGCCTAAAATTTTGCAGGTTTATACATCCTGGACAGTATTCTTGATTTTTATGACAGGTGGCGCCACCTACATTCACATTTATGCTGCAGACATCCAAGCTCATTTCTCGGGAACCATTTGACCAATTGGGCCAAAATATTGCATGTGTATAGATCTCACATAGCTCTTTAACATACGTAAAACTGGAGGGACCACCTGCAACCATTTTTGCATAGCATCAGTCTGTTTGTCTGTCGTGGTCTAAAAGCACTCATATATCGGCAGTGGTTTGACATAACTGCCTTAAATTTTGCAGGTTTATACATCCTGGACAGCATTCTTGATTTTATGACAGGTGGCGCCACCTACATTCACATTTACGCTGCAGACATCCAAGCTCATTTCTCGGGAACCGTTTGACAGATTGGGCCAAAATTTTGCATGTGTATACATCTCACATAGCTCTTTATCATGAACAAAAATGGAGGGACCACCTGCAACCATTTTTGCACAGTGTCCGCCTGTTTTTCTGCTGTGGGCTAAAATCACTCATATCTCTGTAGTGGTTTGACATAACTGCCTAAAATTTTGCAGGTTTATACATCATGGATACCTTTCTTGATTTTTTGGCAGGTGGCGCCACCTACATTCATGTTAATGCTGCACACATTCAGGCTTATATCTCAGGACTGGTTGGACGTATCACCCTGAAATTTTGCATGTGTATATTGTCTCACATAGCTCTTAATCATACACAAAATTGGTGACGCAACCTGCCACCATTTTGGCACAAGTCCTTCTGTTTGTCTGCTGTGGGATAAAATCACTCATATACATGTAGTGGTTTGATTTATCTGCCTAAAATTTGCATATGTATACAACTTGGACAACTTTCTGGATTTTGTGGTAGGTGGTGCAACCTACATACACATTTCGGCTGCAGACATCCATGCTAATATGCAACACACCTCACTCTATTTCCCCTTGCCACTCATTCCATGCCTCACTTCACCCGTTCCACTCTGATTTTGGCAGATACACGAAGTCGCTTGTCGACTACCCATATTCTAGTTCTCAGGAGGGGTTTGATATAACAGTCTGAAATTGGGCATATGTATATATATCTGATAGCTTCATTGTATACAAGACTGGTGGTGCCAGCTACAATCATTTTTGTGTGGTGTGCACCCATGCCAGAATTTTAGCAGTGATGTTTGTGTAATTGTTTCTTATTCAAAATGTTTAGTACTTGCATTGTTCATATACATGAGAAGTAATGGTCCAGTATTGAAGCATTATACCTGATGTATTTCCCTTTGCACAGGTTCGCATTAGGCCTGTAGGCCTTGTTTTTTAAAAAATCATATGATTTTCTTATTTTTTTTTAAAATAAAAATTATGTTGGCACAATATTTGTTATTAAATTTTAATAACTCTTATTTTATGTGCTGCTTATAAGTTATATGGCCAAGTCAAAATCTGTGTGACAATAGCACTCAATTTGTTAATAAAAAAAATGAAATCCCTGTCTCCAAAGATACTATCAAAATCATACATAGGCTAAACACCAACAACTCATAATAAAGCTTATATTTATTACCACACAAAACCAGTATGTGCCTCATTCCCTAAACATATTTTGTTATCATAAATAACAGCTGAGCACCATGACCCATGGGTCCCTTATTATTTTGGAGTCATCAGGTCAAAGTTCAAGGTCACAGGGAGAAAACTTTATTCTTTGTTATGTCAAATTACAGTCTGAATCAGGATTTCGGTTGGACCACATCATGATCAGGTTTGGACTTGTCAAATTCCTATTTGGGATTTGATCTGGACATTATAAAAATATTCTCATTATGATTTTCAGCTGATCGAGTGCCGTGACCTACAGGTCCCTTGTTTTATTACACTAATTTTTTTCTCTTTTATTAAATCCTTATACAGTTGCTAAAATAATAGATGGGCAGGTGCAAGGGCTCAGTTGGGGGGGGGGGGGGGGGGGGGGGTTAGTGGTGAGAGTTAAAACAAAGATATGAAATTTAAGGCAACAGTGCTTATGCAAGGTAAAGTTTATTCATAATTATTAAACATTTATAAATAGACAAAGAGATGGACAAAGAAAGCCAATCAATTTATTTCATATTCTGCTGTGGCAGGAAAAATAATGAACAAATGTTTGCATAAGATCCTCATTCTTTTCATGACATTAATATTTTTTAAAAGTTTATATTTTCATACATTTGCAGTATAACATGTATCTGAATATATAAGCTGATTCACAATTCTAAATTACATCACCACTTATCTGTAGTTTGGTCAGACAACAACACATGATGAATACACATGTACAGTGGAACCCCGCCTTGTGACCACCCCACAATTGCGACCACCCCACAATTACGACCACAATGCTTGGTCCCGAATTTTTTTTAGTTTATTTATGTTTAAAAATGACTCAAAATTTCGACCACCCCTAAATTCAGAATTACGACCAGATATCCTGGCCCCAGCGCTAATGCGACCCCGCTAATGCGACCACCGCCGAGAAGTACTGAAACAACTTTTGTCACGAGTCAATGGCTGCGCCTTGTCACAGGCGCCTTAACCAAAGATCAAAGAGGGTACCAAGGGTTCCCAACCATAGTGTAACCCTTCCTGACTAGGTGTCCCCGCTGAGACTCGTTGAGGCGTAAGTTGTAGATCAAAGAGGGTAACTATCGGCTGATTACTTAATGGGCCGGCCGCCTGGCTAACTGCCCTGGGGTCTTGGGCTAGCAATGCTTATTGCCCCCCAGTGATCACCTGTATTACAGCTACCAAAAGTGCGGGGGCGAGAGCTTAATATTTTTACTCATCACATAATGTTCGATCCTCATTGGTCAAATTAATGATCTAGTTAATCTTAAATGTGCTCATACCTTACTTATACTGAGTATTGAGCAGTCAGTCAAATGTATAAATACAAAGCTTGCATGGGGGCAAATCCGTTGTCTTGCCTTATCAGAATAGCTGTCAGTTTATTTCTCTACTGGTTCGGAAAGAGTGCTTCTTGAAGGAGAAAGTGGTGATAATCAAGGCGGAAACACCAGGATGCAGTCAGCGCCAACTGGCACAGCAGTTAAAACTCAAGTGCACGCAATAAATACTCAGGCGGAGGGCTAAATATATGACAGCCACGTATTATATTCAATATGTTCAAGTAGGTTATCTTCGTATTGTCTCTAGTGTAATTATGTGTTAATCATCAGTCACTACGTATGTGTCAATGTATATATATTTTTATCATGAATAAATATATAAAACAATTTTGTTTTCTTTTCAGCTACACAACATAAAACATTCCAAATAAGTGTTCTCCGCTTAGTAAAATATTTTGTTATAATTCACATTAAAGATATGCAATATATACAAACTGATACATATCAAACATCGCCGTGATATATGCGACCAAGGTAAGAGTTTCACAAATACGACCACCCCCAAATTATGACCACTTTGCTCAGTCCCCAGGGTGGTCGTAATTGTGGGGTTCCACTGTATTTATTTTTATCACAAAAATATATATTTTATATATTTGCAAAACAATATCTAAAAATATAACTTGATTCAGAATTTACAATGTTAAATTTCACCTTTATTTTACCATAACTTGGCTCACATATTGTCAATTCATGTTTCCTGGTTGGTTTAATTATATTATAATTTGTTTAAATTATTTAAAAGGAAATTTATTTCTTTTAAAATGTTACATTTCCACAACATGGCATTATGGATTACTTTTTGCTTTAGAACAGTTTTGAACAATGGAGTGGAAACGGCTTCACAATTAAGGAAATACGTTTCAAACAATAACATTTTTGCAATACATGTTGTTGGGGGGGGGGGGGGGGGGAGTGTGATATGAAAGTAAATGTACACCTGTGACCCCTAATCCCAATTTACCCATTACAAATCAGGTTATAATGGGGAAAGTGCTCTACTGAATTACCTCCAGTGACCAAAGTGGGCTGCTTAACAAAGTAAGTGAAAACAGTAAGAGCCTCCAAAATAATTCAATAACTAGCCTAATTTTAAAGCTTTTATTTTCATATTTCAGATTTTACAGATCCAATAGTCTTATGTGTACATGCTGTGAAAATCAAATCCACAGTACTTACAGGAAACAAATGTGCCATGCTCAAAGTTGGGCCAAAATTAAGGGACTGTTTAGCTCAGCTAACTTGAAAATTATCTGAGTTTAAGCGATAACTCTTTGTCCGTCATCCATCTGTCTGTCTGTCCGTCTTTCCATCTGTTAACCAGGCACAAATCGTAACCACTGGACCTAGAATCGTCTAATATTCCTCCAGGGAGGTCCATGAAAAACCTCCTTTGAATCTTTAAATTAGGTCTCTGTTACCCATTATCCTCAGAGCTATGGGGCTAAGAAGTAGCCCGAAGAATAATTAAAAATTTGATACAAAAGCTCAAGTATCTGAACAACTTATGTTTGATCACGATGATTCTTTGCATACATATTCATCATGGAGTGTTTCATCAGTTCCTGCAGACTGGTTGAGCTATCTGGATTTTTAAAAAATGTTAAGCATTTTTAGCTTAGCTTACCTTCAGTCATGCCGTGCTATAGCGATGGGTCTTTGTACATTGTCCTTCCTTCTGTCCATCCAGCTGGCTGTCCGTCTGTTAGCCAAATCATAACCATAAGGGCTAGGATCATGAACCTTATGTGGTCTTTGAGGTTCTCTAAAGATCTCTGCAAACAAGAAATTAGGTCACTGTGACCTATATTTTCCAAGTTACGGGGTGTGTTTGCACCCCCCAGAATTTATTCTTCCATCTTTCACATAAGGCTGACCTACCAACGGGGGAGGAACCATAATTATTTTGAGGTCACAAGGTCAAAGGTCAATTTCACAAGTCCCACTTCTTTGATAAATTATGGATGCATATTATGCCAAACCTTTCATCCCAAGCCTTTGATCTTTCACATTTGGCTGACCTATCTGTAACGATATATACGATGTGCGGTTTATCTATTTAAACATAACCAGTTCGTGCTGTATCAACCCGGTCCGTAATGTTACTGTTGTAACCTGGCTGTACAATAGGCTACCAGTCTGTGGCTGGATTAAATAAACCAATCTGAAGTCATGCACGTCTGTTTTGTTGGTGTTAATCACACGATGCCGTCCGACACATGGTGTCAGAAGTAAGGAAATCAGCCCACGTGTCACTATCGTCAGCATACAAGCCCAGGAGTGTCCTGGACGTCTGTTATTTACATAGAGACTCACACTAACTGTTGTGCGTGGACAAAAAATCAGCTGATAACAAAATGGCGGACGGAGGCCACGGCGGCGCAGTGCGTCCGAGATTCAGCAGTCTACTGCCTCCTCCCAAGATGGAAACTAGAGGTGACATAGCCTCCCATTGGAAGCACTTTCGGCAAATGTGGACATATTACGAAGTGGCAACACGGCTCAGTGACCAACCAAAACAAGTAAGAGCGGCAACTCTGTTAACTTGTATCGGCTCTGATGCCATGGATTTTATAGATGGATTACCCTTTGAAATTGATCCGGAACACAATACTGACGAATGTGATGATATAGATGTGATCCTCCAGAAGATGGAAAACTTCTGTGTGGGTGAGCCCAATTTGATTTATGAACGTTATGTCTTTAACAAACTTGCAAGAGCCCCACGAAACTATTGACACTTACATAACTGTACTACGTACTCTTGCTAAGTCTTGTAAATATGGGCCCTTGGAGGAAGAACTGACTAGAGATAGGATAGTAGTTGGCATCAGTGACCACACTACACACAAAGCTCTATTAACAGAAAAAGACCTAACACTTCAGTTGTGTATAGACAAATGTAGAGCACAGGAAATAACTACACATCAAGTCAAAACCATGACTCAGGAAGAGGTACATATCATGAAAACTAAACCCAAATGCCCACCAGACAAGAGACAAGTCCATGGAAAGCGACATCAGAGGCCCTCGACTAACCGGAACAGGCGATCATGTAAGTTTTGTGGACAGAGTCATGCTTATGGCAGGGAACAGTGCCCAGCGTATGGAAAACAATGTAAGAAATGCTCGGGCAGAAACCACTTTGCCATAAAGTGTAATGAGTTACATAGGGAAAGGACAGAGCGAGTTCAGACGGTCATTAATGGCTCAGATACTGAATAAAAAATAGCTTAGCAAAGTATAGCTTAGCAGTCTCCGCTAAAGCGAGTATCCCAAGAAACTTTTTGCTCAGCTTAAGGTCGCAGATAAGATCTTATGTTTTCAGTTAGACTGTGGTGCCACAGTGAACATTTTGCCCAAGTATATATATCAACAGATCTTTAATGATACAGCACTTCAGAAGTTAGAGGGTCCACCGGTTACTTTGCTGATGTATAATGGGTCTGAGACTGTGACACTAGGTAAAGTGAGTGCTACTGTTGAAAATCCAAAGAATCAGTCAAAACATTATCTTGATTTTGTAGTAACTGAAACCTCAGCAAATCCACTCCTAGGTGCACCAGCAGTTCAAGCCATGTCTCTTATATCAGTGAACACTGAAAACATATTGCAATGTGAGGAACAGTTGACAGTTGGTGACTTACTTGAAACATACAAGCCAGTATTCACTGGAGAAGGGAAGTTAGATGGTAAACTTCACCTTGATATTGACAGAGATGTAAACCCTGTCAAGTTCCCCCCTCGTAAGTTAGCATTGGCACTTAAACCGAAAGTCAAGAAAGAGTTAGAGAGACTGACGTGTTTGGGGATAATACAGCCAGTGGATGTACTGACCGATTGGATATCTGCAATGGTAGTTGCAATCAAGAAGAACAGTAAGGTGCGTATATGCATGGACCCATGACCACTAAATAAGGCTTTAAGAAGGAATCACTATTCCTTGCAAGTGATAGATGATATATTGCCAGAGCTGCACAACACTAAGGTCTTTTCAGTTGTGGATGCAAAGAACGGTTTCTGGCAAGTTGAATTAGATACAGAGAGCAGCCTTTTGCAACATTTGAGACACCCTGGGGAAAATATCGTTGGCTCCGTATGCCAATGGGCATATCTCTGGCACCGGAGAGTTCCAGCGGAGGCTGGATAATGTCCTTCGAGGACTGTCAGGTGTCATGACAGTGGCAGATGACATTTCAATCGTTGGCCAGGGAGACACTGATGACGCAGCAGTTCGTGATCATGACCAAAAGATGGTTGCTCTTATGGAATGATGTCTCACATGTGGTCTGAAACTGAACAAAGACAAATTGAAATTTAAACAGACATCACTACCTTATTTAGGTCACAGGATCACAAACAAAGGCCTTGAGATAGATCCAGAGAAAGTGACGGCAATACAACAGATGCCTAGACCAGACAACAAGAAAGCAGTGATGCGTCTGTCAGGGATGGTCAACTTTGTGAGAGACTATATTCCAAATTTAGCAGAGGTTACTGACCCACTTAGACAGTTGTTGAGGGAAGACACCGATTTTGAGTGGCATGAGGAGATACATGGTGATTGTTTTCAGACAATTAAACAACTACTGTCCAAGGCCCCAGTCTTGAGATTCTTTGATGAGGGAGAAAACACTATCCTTCAGTGTGATGCATCAGATAAAGGTTTAGGAGCTTGTCTAATGCAGTGTGGCCAACCGGTAGCTTATTACTCAAGAGCTTTGACACCGGCGGAGTGTAACTACGCACAGATCGAAAAAGAGATGCTTGCCATCACAGCATCAGTGGAGAAGTTTCACAAATACCTATATGGGCGACAGGTCTCAGTCCAGACTGACCACAAGCCATTAGAGACCATATTCAGGAAATCGTTACTTAGTGCGCCAAAGAGAATCCAAAGAATGTTACTTCGCCTGCAAAAGTATGACCTTGTTGTTGTCTACAAGAAGGGTTCAGAGATGTATTTGGCTGACACGCTGAGCAGGGCATTTCTTCCACACACAAACACAACAGAGGATGATCTTGATACGGTGAACAGCATCACATACCTGCCCATTTCAGATAAAACACTAAAGATTATTCAGCAGGCAGCAGACCATGATTCTGTGATGGAGAGTCTTAAAAATACAATACAGAATGGCTGGCCAGAGGACTCTACACAGTTACCAGAGCCAGTCCGACGCTATGCAACATTCAAAGAGGAACTGATAGTTTAGGATGGCCTCATCTTTAAAGGTGAGAGGTTAGTGGTTCCAGCTGGAGCTCGGCAAGACTTACTGTTTAGACTCCATGAGGGTCATATAGGTATACAAGGCTGTCTGAGAAGGGCCAAGGAAGTGGTGTATTGGCCAGGCATGAATCAGGACATAAGCAATTACATTACAAAGTGTGATACATGTAACAAGTACAGTTCATCTCAACAGAAAGAACCATTGATTACTCATAACATTCCTGACAGGCCATGGGCCAAACTTGGCACAGATTTGTTCGAGCTGAATGGTAGAGACTATGTTATCGTCGTGGACTACTATTCAAACTTTTTTGAGATTGATCTGCTTGAGGATAAAACTGCTAAGACAGTGATCAGAAAGCTCAATCAGCACATGGCTAGACATGGACTGCCCAATACTGTAATATCTGATAATGGCCCACCATTCAATTCAGTTGATTTTGCCAAGTTCGCAGACTCGTATGATTTTGAACACATTACTAGTTCTCCCGGATACCCACAGTCCAATGGTAAAGCTGAAAATGCAGTTAAGACAGCAAAGAATCTGATGAGGAAAGCTCTGGAAGACCACAGAGATCCATACTTAGCCCTGTTGGACTGGAGGAATACACCAAGTGAAGGTATGAATAGTTCACCTTGTCAGAGATTATTCAGTAGGCGAACCAGAACCAAACTTCCTACATCTCGTAAGCTTTTAAAGCCACAGACTGTCGAAAAAGTGCATAATCAGCTGTATACATGTAAAGCAAAACAGTCCAGATATTATAATGTTGGTTCCAGAGAACTTGATGATTTGAAACCAGGTGACACTGTCAGAATCAAACCGCTAAATTATCAGAAAGGATGGATCAAAGCTAGAGTTGAGCGGAAAGCAGACATCAAATCTTATGAGGTACGTACTGAAGATGGCAGAGTATTAAGGAGGAACCGCAGACATTTGCGACAAACCCCAGAGCATCAGCAATCAGAGCAGCTGATACCCCGACCAGTTCTCAGAACACCACAAACTAGTGTGCATAGATCAAAACCACCCGTTTCTGTTGACACCTCACAGTCTCAACGGGATGATCAGGTACATACGGAACTAGCACCTCCAGAGCCAGAAGCAGTACAACCTACTCCAAGTGAAGCAACCCGAACCAGATATGGCAGAACTGTAAAGAAACCAGGTTGCCCCAACTTTGTTTACGATTAGTATACTTTTAGGGAAGCGGCTGGTAAAGAGTCGGATCGGGAGTGATGTACTGGTGACCTCTCCTCCCAAGTTGGTTAGTATATATATATATATATTTTTTTACTTACACCTGTTACAGGTTCGAACGGACACACACCCATTTCACATTCCTTAGTATCGAACACAAACTCTTGATGATTTTAACACACACGTTTCTCCATAATGTTTTACATGGACTGTTTCACCGATGCACGTTCCTGATTCTTATGTGTTACAGAACTTTGTTTCACATAATGCCCTTCTAATCTTGTAATTATTTTTTCTTTTTTGACCCGGGGGATGTAACGATATATACGATGTGCGGTTTATCTATTTAAACATAACCAGTTCCTGCTGTATCAACCCGGTCCGTAATGTTACTGTTGTAACCTGGCTGTACAATAGGCTACCAGTCTGTGGCTGGATTAAATAAACCAATCTGAAGTCATGCATGTCTGTTTTGTTGGTGTTAATCACATGATGCCGTCCGACACACTATCAATGGGAGAAGAATCCTACAGATTTTGAGGTCACAAGGTCAAAGGTGAAGGTCACAAGATCCACTTCGTTAAAAAGGTTGTGGACACATTTCAAGCTAGACTTTTCATGCCAAACCTTCCAGCATTGACATATCACTTCTCTGCCAACAGGGAAAAAGACCTATTGATTTTGGGGTCAAAGGTAAAGTTCACAGCACCTGCTTCTTGCGTGGAGTCATTTTAAGGCAAACTTTTCAACCTATACCTTCCATCTGACATAAATGGCTTAAATACTACTAGGGGAAGAACCCTATTGATGTTGAGTTCAAAAGGTCAGAGGTAAAGGTCACAATATTAAATTGTTCCAAATGCTTTTGAACATATTTCAAGCTAAACTGTTTATCCCAAACCTTTAGTTTTTCACATGTGCCACATCTATTCATCACTCAATTTTATTCAAACTTCATATTTATTGGTCTTTTTTTCTTGAAGAAATAACTTATTGATTTTGGGGTCAGCTGGTCATAAGGTTAAAGGTAGCAGATCAAAGTAATTCACATTGGTTGCCAAGTGATTACTCAAGTTTCAGGTATTTATTAGTCCAAAGAATCCAACTGATATGTGGGCAAAAGGCCATGGTCATAGGTCAGGGATGGTCATAATAAAAACTTTCTTTGTAGACCATCTCTCTTTTCTTGTATATATAACAATTGAACTCCAACTGGTACATCTCACTGTGTGGCCATAATTGTGAGTGTCACTTGTGATATATGACTCCCTTTTGAATTAGCCCATTGAATGAAAAGAGCTTCATTAGTGCATAACAAAAACACTCTGTTGCTGGATTAAGACTATGAGAGGTTTAAGGTTTAGCTACTGATTTATAAGATAATGAGAACATTTTACAGTTTATTTATGAAAACAAAGTGATAAACTTAGTCTCCTATAGATATCTAAATATTTTTTATACAAATTATCAGATATACCTGTAAGTGTTTGTTCTGATAATATGTGGGTCTATAGTCTCTATACCTCGATGTAGGATTGCTTTATTTGTTTTTTAAAGACTCTTAGTGATGCTTTCTGCATTTCTTTTCTTTCAGGTTTTGCAGTTTACCTACCCTGCTGACCCCACTTAAATGCAAGGTGACCATTAAAAAATATCAGACTTGCACCTTTTACATTTGCATGTCCATAAATCTGATATGAGAGCTCTCCTTTTGAATTGTTTTGGATATTCATTACTGTTACATTCTTTGAAGAAATTGCCACAGGTTTGGTCTCTTATTGGAGGATGAGTGATATAAAATGTCAGACTTGTCAGAAATCCATTATGTCTGCCAGGTAACTATCCTTTTGTCAATGCATTTTCTGTGATTTTTTTTAATGTTTGGTCCCTTTTAGAGGATGTTTGATGTTTAATTTCATACCTGTCAGAAATCCAACAAGGCCATCAGGTAGCCATCTTTAAATTCTTTTTGAACAAATTTTCCTAAGAACTGTTAAAGTGAATGCAGTGGGATGTATATAAATGTAATCTTGCAAAGGACTGGGTCTAAGATTTCTTTATTTAAATTATTTCCATCATTTAAAAGTTCAGTACGGTTGGTTTGTATTAAATAAAAAATTCATATCGAAGCTCCCGTTTCTCAATTGTTCTTGCATGGATTTCCTTGATTTTTTGCTATGTATGTTGATCTTATATTTGGCCTGTGTAGTGTTCCTTTTTAGACTGACAGGTATCAAGCAAGCTATGGGATTAGTTCCTGATAGCTCAGTACATTTTGCCTCAGACCGTCAAGTCAATGTGTTTTAACCAGACATATGTGATATATATTTCTATCTTCGTAGAAAGATTCAACAAAATTGGCAAATAGGTTCTTCAAAATCAAAAATTTGAAAAAAAAATCCAGGTAGTGCCACCAGTCTGCAGGAACTGATGAAACACTCAATGATTTAGAATTTATGTTTTGGCACATATTTCCTGTGTAGCATGAAGACACCAAATGATGGTGTCAAGCGGTACAATTTGTAGCTACTGTCAAGCCAAATTATGCTCCTTGCTTTCATTTTTTAGCTCAGCTGACTATAGTCATGGTCCATTGTCAGTCCTCCCTCTGTCTGTCCATCCATAGCACGTTTTGAAACTGTAATACCTAGGAATCCAAAATTCGGCATATGTTAGATATCCCCAAGATCTTCTACCAAGCCGAAAACTGGGTCTTTGCAACTTTGTTCATTTGAGAAATTAAGGAAAAACCTCAATTTTTTATTAAGAACCTATTTTCACACTTCAGGACTGCCTTATTTCAAAACCTTTAATCTGTTTTTCCTCATATTTACCATAAATATTCCTCTATATAGTTCCTATGCACATGCCAGAAATTAGGTTTGTAATATATAATTTAAAAAAAGTTATGGGCTCAAACATTATGCATTTTGTAAAAAATCAGGAAAGATATTTGATCACTTAACACAAAACATGTTAAACCTTAGGACTTTTTTCTAGAAATATAACTTTAATTAATCAAAATTAAATTGTATACCCAAAATTAGAACATAATCTTTTAAATTTTTTAAAATATTAGCAAAAATAGAAAATTGGTACCTTAAATTTTGCCCAACCATTTTTTTTTTTTGAGGCCCTTGTTGTATTCCCTTACATAGTCAGGCAGTCCACGTTGGTCACTGTAGGTCATCCAGTGCAGCTCTGTATGCTCCCCAGGCTTTTGTTATACAATCTCATTACTAAGGCAAACCCTCTCTCCACTGAGTTGAGCTTGATCAGGCTGTCTGCAGTTAATACCACAGGGAGCCTTTTTCTCTCTCTCCCCCCCCCCCTTCTGTTGACAGACCTGTAATATGAACTAGATGAATCTTATAGTTAACATTTTTTTCAGCAACGAGCAGAAACAACAGAGACCCCTCCCCCCACCCACCCCTTCAATACACAGGATTAATAAACAAGTTGAATCTTATAATTTTAATGTTAAATAAATTCTTTTTATTAAGACTTGGACAATTTTGATTTTTTTCAAGAAAAAAATGTTCAGAAATTTAATCCTTATATTCAAATGTGATAAAATATAAGGATCTAATGTAAGTGCATATGACAAGATTTAAGAAAATATATATACTTTATAGCATTTAATTTACATATCTTTAAGTTGGCGGGGCCTAGGTGTGTTAACTTAGTATTAAAACTAGAATACGGGTAGTCGACAAATGACAAGTGACTATGTGTATCCTCCAAAATCAGGGTGGAACAGGTGAAGTGAGGCATGGATTGAGTGGCAAGGGGAAATAGAATGAGGTGTGTTGCATATTAGCATGGATGTCTGCAGCCGAAATGTGTATGTAGGTTGTGCTACCTACCACAAAATCCAGAAGTTGTTCAAGATTGTATACAAATGCAAAATTTTAGGCAGATAAGTCAAACCACTACATGTATATGAGTGATTTTATCCCACAGCAGACACACAGAAGGACTTGTGCAAAAATGGTGGCAGATGGCGCAGTTTTGTGTATGATTAAGAGCTATGTGAGATCTAAACACATGCAAAATTTCAGGGGGATATGTCCAACCAGTCCTGAGATATAAGCCTGAATGTCTGCAGCATTAACATAAATGAAGGTGGCGCCACTTGCCAAATATTCGAGAAAGCTATCCAAGATGTATAAACACGCATAATCTTAGGCAGATAAGTCAAACCACTACTGAGATATGAGTGATTTTAGCGCACAGCAGACAAACAGATGGACGCTGTGCAAAAATGGTTGCAGGTGGCCCCTCTAAATTTGTGTATGATAAAGAGCTATATGAGATCTATACACATGCAAAATTTTGGCCCAATCGGTCAAATGGTTCCTAGGATATGAGCTTTGATGTCTGAAGCATATACTAGAATGTGGGTAGCCCTAACTGTCATAAAATCAAGAAAGCTTTCCAGGATGTATACGTATGCCGAATTTCAGGTGAATTAGTCAAACCACTGCAGAGATACAAGTGAAAAAATCATAGTATCCGCAAAACATCGTTTTGGTGGATACAATTAGGATATTGGTTAAACTTTGTGGGATTAATTTTTAGCTCAGCTGACTATAAGTCATCTGAGCTATAGTCGTGGTCCTTTGTCTGTCATCCTTCTGTCCGTCCGACCGTCCGTCTGGCCGTCTGGCTGTCCGTTCGTTAACAGGGCATGTTTTAAAACCATTGGACCTACGAATCCAATACTTTGCATACCATTAGATGTCCCAAAAATCTCCTACCATACCGAAAATTGGGTCATTAGGATTTCCTTCCTTTCAGATATTAAGGAAAAACCTCCGTTTTCCATAAAAAAAGCCATTGTTACACTTCAAGGCTGCCTAATATCAAAACCATGCACTGATCTGTTTTTGATCATATTTAGTATACTTCCATTAATTTTCTATGAATATACAAAAAATTAGGTCATTATTGGGTATTATTTTGAAGTTATGGACCCAAATATAATGCAATTTTTAAAAAATCAGGAAATATATTTACTCACCTAACATGAGAGTTGCTGAAGCTGGAGACTTTTTTTCAGGAAAATAACTTCATTTAATCAAAAAGGTAACCAATGGAAAGGCATGGTCAGGTGTCAAATATTATTTGCAACATTTTCTTCAATCATATAAACCAACCATGGCCCAGATTACCTCTTCCTCTCAAACATTATCTACATTTCATCATATTTTTAAGATTTTAACCTTCCAGATGGTTCAGTACTGTTGACCATTTGTCCATAGGTACCTGTGCACAAGCCAGAAATTATGTCAATATTGTGTAATATGTAGACGTCAGGGGCATCAAAATAATGCACCTTGTCAAGACCGATCTTGTCAAGATATTATGTCATACAGTCACAAATTCATAAATCCCCTCATCAGTATAGTTAATCATAACCTTTTATCTGTCAAATTGAACTCTTGCAGTTTTCCATACACTATAGATCCTTCAACAAATAGCCTTATCATCATTATACCACTGCTTAGCATACTGTCATTGCATTCATATTTGCTCAAATAAATTGCTTTTTTCGACCCCTCCCAAATAAATAAAAAATAAACCACTATATTTTACTCCATATTAATCCATCTGTCAGGTTATTTCATATATCATTTACTCACATATTACATTATATTCCTTAATAAAACCCAACATGACCATGATATTCTAAGCTTTATCTACTCAATATAGTACCACAATGGTGATACATTTATAGTCCAATCAGGATCAGCTGAGCGCCGTGACCCATGGGTCCCTTGTTAGTGATCACTCTTTGTCCGTCATCCGTCTGTCTCTCCGTTAACCAGGCACAAATCGTAACCGCTGGATCTAGAACCTTATAATTTGGGATTCTGAGAGGTCCATAAAAAATCTCCTTGGAAACCAGAAATTAGGTCTCTGTTACCTATATCCTTCAAGCTATGGGGCCCCAAAGTACACCCAGAAAAGTAAAAAATTTCATACAAAAACTTCAATATCTCATTGACTACTTGACTGAAGCTAATGATTTTTGGCATACATATTGATCATGAGATGTCTCATCAGTTCCTGCAGACTGGTGCCGCCACCTGTATTTTTCGATTTTTTATTTATTTTTTTCTCTATTTTTGAGACCTTTAAAAATGTGAACATCTGTTAACAAGGCACAAATCGTAAAGACTGGACCTAGAATCTTAATTCTTGACACACTGAGAGGTCCATGAAAAGTCTCCTTGGAAACCATAAATTAGGTCTCTGTTACCCATATCCTTAGAGTTATGGGGCCCCAAAGTACCCCCCAGAATAGTCAAAAATGTTATACCAAACTTCAATATATCTCATTAACTATATCACTGATGGTCATGATTTTTTGGATACATATTGACCATGAGATGTTCCATCAGTTTCTGCAGACTGGTGGCGCCACCTGTATTGTTCGATTTTTTACGATTTTTTTTCTCTATTTTTAAGACCTTTAAAAATGTGAGCATCTGTTAACAAGGCACAAATTGTAAAGACTGGACCTAGAATCTTCATTTTTGACACACTGAGAGAACTATGAAAAGTCTTTTTTGAATCAAGAAATCAGGTCTCTGTTACCCTTATCCTTGGAGATATGGGGCCCCAAACTACCCCCCAGAATAGCCAAAAATTTCATACAAAAACTTCAACATCTCATTAACTACATCACTGATGGTCATGATTTTTGGCATACATATTGATCATGAGATGTTTCATCAGTTTCTGCAGACAGGTGGCGCCACCTATATTTTTCAATTTTTACGAATTGTTTTTTCTATTTTTGAGACCTTTAAAAATGTGAACAGCTGTTAACAGGGCACAAATCATAAAGACTGGACCTAGAATCTTCATTCTTGAAACACTGAGAGGTCCATGAAAAATCTCCTTGGAAACCAGAAATTAGGTCTCTGTTACCCATATCCTTCGAGCTATGGGGCCACAAAGTACCCCCATGAAAAGTAAAAAATTTCATACAAAAACTTCAGTATCTGATTAACTACATGACTGATGGTCATGATATTTGGTATACATATTGATCATGAGATGTTCCATCAGTTCCTGCAGGTTGGTGGCGCCACCTGTATTTTTCGATTTTGTTCGATTTTTTTTCTCTATTTTTGAGACCTTTTAAAATGTGAACAGCTGTTAACAAGGCACAAATTGTAAAGACTGGACCTAGAATCTTCATTTTTGACACACTGAGAGAACTATGAAAAGTCTTTTTTGAATCAAGAAATTAGGTCTCTGTTACCCTTATCCTTGGAGCTATGGGGCCCCAAACTACCCCCCAGAATAGCCAAAAATTTCATACAAAAACTTCAACATCTCATTAACTACATCACTGATGGTCATGATTTTTGGCATACATATTGATCATGAGATGTTTCATCAGTTTCTGCAGACAGGTGGCGCCACCTGTATTTTTCAATTTTTACGAATTGTTTTTTCTATTTTTGAGACCTTTAAAAATGTGAACAGCTGTTAACAGGGCACAAATCATAAAGACTGGACCTAGAATCTTCATTCTTGAAACACTGAGAGGTCCATGAAAAATCTCCTTGGAAACCAGAAATTAGGTCTCTGTTACCCATATCCTTCGAGCTATGGGGCCACAAATTACCCCCATGAAAAGTAAAAAATTCCATACAAAAACTTCAGTATCTGATTAACTACTTGACTAATGGTCATGATATTTGGTATACATATTGATCATGAGATGTTCCATCAGTTCCTGCAGATTGGTGGCGCCAACTGTATTTTTCAATTTTTACAAATTGTTTTCTCTATTTTTGAGACCTTTTAAAATGTGAACAGCTGTTAACAAGGCACAAATTGTAAAGACTGGACCTAGAATCTTCATTTTTGACACACTGAGAGAACTATGAAAAGTATTTTTTGAATCAAGAAATCAGGTCTCTGTTACCCTTATCCTTGGAGCTATGGGGCCCCAAACTACTCCCCAGAATAGCCAAAAATTTCATACAAAAACTTCAACATCTCATTAACTACATCACTGATGGTCATGATTTTTGGCATACCTATTGATCATGAGATGTTTCATCAGTTTCTGCAGACAGGTGGCGCCACCTGTATTTTTCAATTTTTACGAATTGTTTTCTCTATTTTTGAGACCTTTAAAAATGTGAACAGCTGTTAACAGGGCACAAATCATAAAGACTGGATCTAGAATCTTCATTCTTGAAACACTGAGAGGTCCATGAAAAATCTCCTTGGAAACCAGAAATTAGGTCTCTGTTACCCATATCCTTCGAGCTATGGGGCCACAAATTACCCCCATGAAAAGTAAAAAATTTCATACAAAAACTTCAGTATCTCATTAACTACTTGACTGATGGTCATGATATTTGGTATACATATTGATCATGAGATGTTCCACCAGTTCCTGCAGATTGGTGGCGCCACCTGTATTTTTCGATTTTGTTCGATTTTTTTTCTCTATTTTTGAGACCTTTTAAAATGTGAACAGCTGTTAACAAGGCACAAATTGTAAAGACTGGACCTAGAATCTTCATTTTTGACACACTGAGAGAACTATGAAAAGTCTTTTTTGAATCAAGAAATTAGGTCTCTGTTACCCTTATCCTTGGAGCTATGGGGCCCCAAACTACCCCCCAGAATAGCCAAAAATTTCATACAAAAACTTCAACATCTCATTAACTACATCACTGATGGTCATGATTTTTGGCATACGTATTGATCATGAGATGTTTCAACAGTTTCTGCAGACAGGTGGCGCCACCTGTATTTTTTCAATTTTTACGAATTGTTTTTTCTATTTTTGAGACCTTTAAAAATGTGAACAGCTGTTAACAGGGCACAAATCATAAAGACTGGACCTAGAAACTTCATTCTTGAAACACTGAGAGGTCCATGAAAAATCTCCTTGGAAACCAGAAATTAGGTCTCTGTTACCCATATCCTTCGAGCTATGGGGCCACAAAGTACCCCCATGAAAAGTAAAAAATTTCATACAAAAACTTCAGTATCTCATTAACTACTTGACTGATGGTCATGATATTTGGTATACATATTAATCATGAGATGTTCCATCAGTTCCTGCAGATTGGTGGCGCCACCTGTATTTTTCGATTTTGTTCGATTTTTTTTCTCTATTTTTGAGACCTTTTAAAATGTGAACAGCTGTTAACAAGGCACAAATTGTGAAGACTGGACCTAGAATCTTCATTTTTGACACTCTGAGAGAACTATGAAAAGTCTTTTTTGAATCAAGAAATGAGGTCTCTGTTACCCTTATCCTTGGAGCTATGGGGCCCCAAACTACCCCCCAGAATAGCCAAAAATTTCATACAAAAACTTCAACATCTCATTAACTACATCACTGATGGTCATGATTTTTGGCATACATATTGATCATGAGATGTTTCATCAGTTTCTGCAGACAGGTGGCGCCACCTGTATTTTTCAATTTTTACAAATTGTTTTCTCTATTTTTGAGACCTTTAAAAATGTGAACATCTGTTAACAAGGCACAAATCGTAAAGACTGGACCTAGAATCTTAATTCTTGAAACACTGAGAGGTCCATGAAAAATCTCCTTGGAAACCAGAAATTAGGTCTCTGTTACCCATATCCTTCGAGCTATGGGGCCCCAAAGTACCCCCCAGAATAGTCAAAAATTTTATACCAAACTTCAATATATCTCATTAACTATATCACTGATGGTCATGATTTTTGGCATACATATTGATCATGAGATGTTCCATCAGTTTCTGGAGACTGGTGGCGCCACCTGTATTGTTCGATTTTTTACGATTTTTTTTCTCTGTTTTTAAGACCTTTAAAAATGTGAACATCTGTTAACAAGGCACAAATTGTAAAGACTGGACCTAGAATCTTCATTTTTGACACACTGAGAGAACTATGAAAAGTCTTTTTTTAATCAAGAAATCAGGTCTCTGTTACCCTTATCCTTGGAGCTATTGGGCCCCAAACTACTCCCCAGAATAGCCAAAAATTTCATACAAAAACTTCAACATCTCATTAACTACATCACTGATGGTCATGATTTTTGGCATACGTATTGATCATGAGATGTTTCATCAGTTTCTGCAGACAGGTGGCGCCACCTGTATTTTTCGATTTTGTTCGATTTTTTTTCTCTATTTTTTAAAACCTTTTAAAATGTGAACAGCTGTTAACAAGGCACAAATTGTGAAGACTGGACCTAGAATCTTCATTTTTGACACACTGAGAGAACTATGAAAAGTCTTTTTTGAATCAAGAAATGAGGTCTCTGTTACCCTTATCCTTGGAGCTATGGGGCCCCAAACTACCCCCCAGAATAGCCAAAAATTTCATACAAAAACTTCAACATCTCATTAACTACATCACTGATGGTTATGATTTTTGGCATACATATTGATCATGAGATGTTTCATCAGTTTCTGCAGACAGGTGGCGCCACCTGTATTTTTCAATTTTTACAAATTGTTTTCTCTATTTTTGAGACCTTTAAAAATGTGAACATCTGTTAACAAGGCACAAATCGTAAAGACTGGACCTAGAATCTTAATTCTTGAAACACTGAGAGGTCCATGAAAAATCTCCTTGGAAACCAGAAATTAGGTCTCTGTTACCCATATCCTTCGAGCTATGGGGCCCCAAAGTACCCCCCAGAATAGTCAAAAATTTTATACCAAACTTCAATATATCTCATTAACTATATCACTGATGGTCATGATTTTTGGCATACATATTGATCATGAGATGTTCCATCAGTTTCTGGAGACTGGTGGCGCCACCTGTATTGTTCGATTTTTTACAATTTTTTTTCTCTGTTTTTAAGACCTTTAAAAATGTGAAAATCTGTTAACAAGGCACAAATTGTAAAGACTGGACCTAGAATCTTCATTTTTGACACACTGAGAGAACTATGAAAAGTCTTTTTTTAATCAAGAAATTAGGTCTCTGTTACCCTTATCCTTGGAGCTATGGGGCCCCAAACTACCCCCCAGAATAGCCAAAAATTTCATACAAAAACTTCAACATCTCATTAACTACATCACTGATGGTCATGATTTTTGGCATACGTATTGATCATGAGATGTTTCAACAGTTTCTGCAGACAGGTGGCGCCACCTGTATTTTTTCAATTTTTACGAATTGTTTTTTCTATTTTTGAGACCTTTAAAAATGTGAACAGCTGTTAACAGGGCACAAATCATAAAGACTGGACCTAGAAACTTCATTCTTGAAACACTGAGAGGTCCATGAAAAATCTCCTTGGAAACCAGAAATTAGGTCTCTGTTACCCATATCCTTCGAGCTATGGGGCCACAAAGTACCCCCATGAAAAGTAAAAAATTTCATACAAAAACTTCAGTATCTCATTAACTACTTGACTGATGGTCATGATATTTGGTATACATATTAATCATGAGATGTTCCATCAGTTCCTGCAGATTGGTGGCGCCACCTGTATTTTTCGATTTTGTTCGATTTTTTTTCTCTATTTTTGAGACCTTTTAAAATGTGAACAGCTGTTAACAAGGCACAAATTGTGAAGACTGGACCTAGAATCTTCATTTTTGACACTCTGAGAGAACTATGAAAAGTCTTTTTTGAATCAAGAAATGAGGTCTCTGTTACCCTTATCCTTGGAGCTATGGGGCCCCAAACTACCCCCCAGAATAGCCAAAAATTTCATACAAAAACTTCAACATCTCATTAACTACATCACTGATGGTCATGATTTTTGGCATACATATTGATCATGAGATGTTTCATCAGTTTCTGCAGACAGGTGGCGCCACCTGTATTTTTCAATTTTTACAAATTGTTTTCTCTATTTTTGAGACCTTTAAAAATGTGAACATCTGTTAACAAGGCACAAATCGTAAAGACTGGACCTAGAATCTTAATTCTTGAAACACTGAGAGGTCCATGAAAAATCTCCTTGGAAACCAGAAATTAGGTCTCTGTTACCCATATCCTTCGAGCTATGGGGCCCCAAAGTACCCCCCAGAATAGTCAAAAATTTTATACCAAACTTCAATATATCTCATTAACTATATCACTGATGGTCATGATTTTTGGCATACATATTGATCATGAGATGTTCCATCAGTTTCTGGAGACTGGTGGCGCCACCTGTATTGTTCGATTTTTTACGATTTTTTTTCTCTGTTTTTAAGACCTTTAAAAATGTGAACATCTGTTAACAAGGCACAAATTGTAAAGACTGGACCTAGAATCTTCATTTTTGACACACTGAGAGAACTATGAAAAGTCTTTTTTTAATCAAGAAATCAGGTCTCTGTTACCCTTATCCTTGGAGCTATTGGGCCCCAAACTACTCCCCAGAATAGCCAAAAATTTCATACAAAAACTTCAACATCTCATTAACTACATCACTGATGGTCATGATTTTTGGCATACGTATTGATCATGAGATGTTTCATCAGTTTCTGCAGACAGGTGGCGCCACCTGTATTTTTCGATTTTGTTCGATTTTTTTTCTCTATTTTTTAAAACCTTTTAAAATGTGAACAGCTGTTAACAAGGCACAAATTGTGAAGACTGGACCTAGAATCTTCATTTTTGACACACTGAGAGAACTATGAAAAGTCTTTTTTGAATCAAGAAATGAGGTCTCTGTTACCCTTATCCTTGGAGCTATGGGGCCCCAAACTACCCCCCAGAATAGCCAAAAATTTCATACAAAAACTTCAACATCTCATTAACTACATCACTGATGGTTATGATTTTTGGCATACATATTGATCATGAGATGTTTCATCAGTTTCTGCAGACAGGTGGCGCCACCTGTATTTTTCAATTTTTACAAATTGTTTTCTCTATTTTTGAGACCTTTAAAAATGTGAACATCTGTTAACAAGGCACAAATCGTAAAGACTGGACCTAGAATCTTAATTCTTGAAACACTGAGAGGTCCATGAAAAATCTCCTTGGAAACCAGAAATTAGGTCTCTGTTACCCATATCCTTCGAGCTATGGGGCCCCAAAGTACCCCCCAGAATAGTCAAAAATTTTATACCAAACTTCAATATATCTCATTAACTATATCACTGATGGTCATGATTTTTGGCATACATATTGATCATGAGATGTTCCATCAGTTTCTGGAGACTGGTGGCGCCACCTGTATTGTTCGATTTTTTACAATTTTTTTTCTCTGTTTTTAAGACCTTTAAAAATGTGAAAATCTGTTAACAAGGCACAAATTGTAAAGACTGGACCTAGAATCTTCATTTTTGACACACTGAGAGAACTATGAAAAGTCTTTTTTTAATCAAGAAATCAGGTCTCTGTTACCCTTATCCTTGGAGCTATCGGGCCCCAAACTACTCCCCAGAATAGCCAAAAATTTCATACAAAAACTTCAACATCTCATTAACTACATCACTGATGGTCATGATTTTTGGCATACGTATTGATCATGAGATGTTTCATCAGTTTCTGCAGACTGGTGGCGCCACCTGTATTTTTCAATTTTTACGAATTGTTTTCTCTATTTTTGAGACCTTTAAAAATGTGAACAGCTGTTAACAGGGCACAAATCATAAAGACTGGACCTAGAATCTTAATTCTTGAAACACTGAGAGGTCCATGAAAAATCTCCTTGGAAACCAGAAATTAGGTCTCTGTTACCCATATCCTTCGAGCTATGGGGCCACAAATTACCCCCATGAAAAGTAAAAAATTTCATACAAAAACTTCAGTATCTGATTAACTACTTGACTGATGGTCATGATATTTGGTATACATATTGATCATGAGATGTTCCACCAGTTCCTGCAGATTGGTGGCGCCACCTGTATTTTTCGATTTTGTTCGATTATTTTTCTCTATTTTTGAGACCTTTTAACATGTGAACAGCTGTTAACAAGGCACAAATTGTAAAGACTGGACGTAGAATCTTCATTTTTGACACACTGAGAGAACTATGAAAAGTCTTTTTTGAATCAAGAAATAAGGTCTCTGTTACCCTTATCCTTGGAGCTATGGGGCCCCAAACTACCCCTCCCCCCCCCCCCCCAGAATAGCCAAAAATTTCATACAAAAACTTCAACATCTCATTAACTACATCACTGATGGTTATGATTTTTGGCATACGTATTGATCATGAGATGTTTCATCAGTTTCTGCAGACAGGTGGCGCCACCTGTATTTTTCAATTTTTACGAATTGTTTTCTCTATTTTTGAGACCTTTAAAAATGTGAACAGCTGTTAACAGGGCACAAATCATAAAGACTGGACCTAGAATCTTCATTCTTGACACGCTGAGAGGTCCATGAAAAATCTCCTTTGAAACCAGAAATTAGGTCTCTGTTACCCATATCCTTTGAGCTATGGGGCCACAAAGTACCCCCATGAAAAGTAAAAAATTTCATACAAAAACTTCAGTATCTCATTAACTACTTGACTGATGGTCATGATATTTGGTATACATATTGATCATGAGATGTTCCATCAGTTCCTGCAGATTGGTGGCGCCACCTGTATTTTTCAATTTTGTACAATTTTTTTTCTCTATTTTTGAGACCTTTTAAAATGTGAACAGCTGTTAACAGTTCACAAATCATAAAGACTGGACCTAGAATCTTCATTCTTGACACACTGAGAGGTCCATGAAAAATCTCCTTGCAAACCAGAAATTAGGTCTCTGTTACCCATATCCTTCGAGCTATGGGGCAACAAAGTACCCACATGAAAAGTAAAAAATTTCATACAAAAACTTCAGTATCTCATTAACTACTTGACTGATGGTCATGATATTTGGTATACATATTGATCATGAGATGTTCCATCAGTTCCTGCAGACTGGTGGTGCCACCTGTATTTTTCGATTTTGTACAAATTTTTTCTCTATTTTTGAGACCTTTAAAGATATGAACATCTGTTAACAAGGCACAAATCATAAAAACTGGACCTAGAATCTTCATTCTGGACACACAGGGAGACCCATGAAAAGTCTCCATGGAAACCTGAAATAAGGTCTCTGTTATCCATATTCTGTAAGCTGTATGGCTCCAAAACACCCCAGAATAATGGAAAATTTGATACAAAAACTGCAGTATCTCATTAACTACAACAATTTTTCCGAAACTAACCAATTGCCTAACCAATTTGCGTTGACCTCTGACCTTTCGTCTCTGCCCAGCGTCCATTTGTGCGTCTGATTCCACACATAAACCCTCATATCTCGGGAACTGTTTGACTGATCAGGATATAAAATTTATACAAATGTAGCCCTTGGATAGCTTGATAACATACACAAAAAATGGTGGTGCCACCTGTAACCATGTTTGCACAGTGTCCATCTGTTCATCTTCCTTGGGTTAAAATCACTCATATCTCTGCAGTGAATTGACTAATTCACCTGAAATTCGGCATGCATATACATTCTGGATAGCTTTCTTGATTTTATGACGGGTGGCGCCACCTACATTCACGTTCACGCTGATGACATCCAAGCTCATATCTCAGGAACCGTTTGACCAATCAGGAAATAAAATTTATACAAATGTAGCCCATGGATAGCTTTATAACATAAACAAAAAATGGTGGCGCCACCTGTAACCATGTTTGCACAGTGTCCATCTGTTCATCTGCCTTGGTTAAAATCACTCATATCTCTGCATCCTGACTAAATCAACTGAAATTTGGCATGCGTATACATCCTGGATAGCTTTCTTGATTTTATGACAGGTGGCACCACCTACATTCACGTTCACGCTGCAGACATCCAAGCTCATATCTCGGGAACCATTTGACCGATTGGGCCAAAATTTTGCATGTGTATAGATCTCACATAGATCTTTATCATACACAAAACTGGTGGTGCCACCTGCAACCATTTTTGCACAGCATCCATCTATTTGTCTTCTGTGGGATAATGTCACTCATATCTCGGCAGTGGTTTGACATATCTGCCTAAAATTTTGCAGTTTTATACATCCTGCATAGCTTTCTTGATTTTATGACAGGTGGCACCACCTACATTATAGTTTACGCTGCAGACATCCAAGCTCATATCTCGGGAACTGTTTCAACGATTGGGTCAAAATTTTGCATGTGAATAGATCTCACATAGGTCTTTATCATACACAAAACTGGAGGGCCACCTGCAACCATTTTTGCACATTTTGCAAAGCGTCTTTCTGTTTGTCTGCCGTGGCCTAAAATCACTCCTTTCTCTGTAGTGGTTTGACATAACTTCCTAAAATTTTGCAGGTTTATACATCCTGGACAGCTTTCTTGATTTTATGACAGGTCCCACCACCTACATTCTAGTTAATGCTGCACACATCCAAGCTCATATCTCAGGAACCATTTGACCAATTGGGCCAAAATTGTGTATGTGTTTAGATCTCACATAGGTCTTTATCATACACAAAACTGGAGGGCCACCTGAAACCATTTTTGCACATTTTGCAAAGCGTCTGTCTGTTTGTCTGCCGTGGCCTAAAATCACTCCTTTCTCTGTAGTGGTTTGACATAACTTCCTAAAATGTTGCAGGTTTATACATCCTGGACAGCTTTCTTGATTTTATGACAGGTCCCACCACCTACATTCTAGTTAATGCTGCACACATCCAAGCTCATATCTCAGGAACCATTTGACCAATTGGGCCAAAATTGTGTATGTGTTTAGATCTCACATAGGTCTTTATCATACACAAAACTGGAGGGGCCACCTGCAACCATATTTGCACAGCGTCTGTCTGTATGTCTGCCGTGGGCTAAAATCACTCATATACATGTAGTGGTTTGACTTTTCTGCCTAAAATTTCGCATATGCATACAACTTGAACAGCTTTCTGGATTTGTGGTAGGTGGCACAACCTGCAAACACATTTAGGCTGCAGACATTCATGCTAATATGCAACAGACCTCACTCTATTTCCCCTTGCCACTCAATCCATGCCTCACTTCACCCGTTCCACTCTGATTTTGGTGGATACACGTAGTCACTTGTCGGCAACCCATATTCTAGTTTTTAAAGTTTACACATTTTTTCTCTATTTTTGAGATATATAAATACAGACTTAATCTTGGCCTGTTGGTTAATCTGTTTGATGCTTCAGTTGAATGAGTATATACTACCATTCTGATGATAAAATTTACTTTTGCTAAGCCCACCTGGTAGTACAGCCTTCACTTGCATTATGTAACTGACCCCAGGCAGCTTGCCTTGGCTCAGCTTTGCCACTACTAGCAGGCTTCCCCTCTGCCCTGCACTCCCCCCCCCCCCAAGATGGTGCATCAACTAGATGAATTTTATAATTTTCTGTATCTTATTTTATTCTTGGCTATGCTACATTTTTGCTTTTGTGTTGTACCACCAGGGTTACAATGATTAAAGAGCACATTGATTTGTGCCCACAAAGTGGTGTATTGGTATGAAAGTGTGGATGTTCATCAAATAAGTAATTCCTTACTTTAGAAAAGTAAAAACTTCACCAGGTGTGAAATTGACTATTAATTCCAGTAATAAATTATAGCTGAGATAGTAAATAGCACAATGATATTGTTTGTCCCTCATTCAACCAACAGTGTGTATACTTTATTTGAAAAGATGTTTTTATATCAAATTTACTGAATCTTTTATTTCAATTCAGTGAATAAAATTAAGCATGTACTGAAAACTCCAATGTGCAAAACTTTTTAATAGTGATTCAAGGAATAATCTTGTAGATGCCATGTTGTGGCATTATTTTCTTTTAAATTCAGTTCAAACATTTGTGATTTAAAAATAATAAAATATATGTGTATTCATAATATGACCCAATATGAGCTACACTCTGGATATATAATGATTGCAACTTAGAATTCTAATATTTTAACTTATATTTTTATTTTTTTTATTACAAATTTATAAAACTTGTAAATAAAAAAATTAATCAGATAAAAACTATTTTAATGGAAAAAGTGGATATGCTTATATAATAGGCTTATATATAAACTAAAATGCATTAATCCCTTGAAAGTGAAATAAAGGTATTAGTCCATTCTGTCCACTTGCCTGTCCATCTGTAAATTTTTCATATGCATCACAGTATCTCAAAACTTTTAGTGTTTTTCTTCATGACAGTCTTGTCAGAGTATTAGTTTGCAATCATATATTTAGAACTTTACTATAACCAAGTAGGAGGGCCCCTTTTCTCTCAGCTTCTCATATGCTTATATAAATGAAAAACATTACAATAGAATATTTTCATATTTTGCATTTGCAAAAATTTTCCAAACTTCAGCTGAGCGCTGTGACCCATGGGTCCCTTGTTAACTCATATGGCCATATATTTAACTTTTGAAAACTTAATTACCACATTATTTGTTTATGAAATGTTACTTATATAAAACATTTACTGTAGGCCCATTTTTTTCCCTTGGTTTAGCTAATGTCCATTATTCTAGAATAAACAGAGTTTCATTTTAGCAGAGCCATTTTCTCATAGATTTCAAATGATAATATACATGAAAAACCAAAAGAAATTAAAATATTTTGCAGTTACTAATATTTTCCAAAATTCAGCTGAGCAATGTGACCCTTGGGTCCCTTGTTTTAGTTCTCATAAGTGCATCCCCACTGTTACCAAAACCATGCTTCTGAGATAATCTTTAAATTTAAAAATATTATTCACTCTTGTCTCAACTGTATTTACATATTCAGTAATATTCCCGGCAGTAAATGTCACATATGTCTGTTCAAGGAAATATGGTACTCACAATTTCAGGCTGATAATCATATATCAAATCCCTGTTGAGAAATAAGCTGGCACATACACTTTGCAAAAGTCATTGTAAGGGGCAACAACAGTCTTGTGAATGAGAAAGCCATTGAAGATGCATGGACAGGTCAAAATATCAGGCCAATCAAACCTCTCCTGAGTCAGGTGCATGGGGCTAACCAGGCTAAGGTGAGAAAAGGCAGTTGCCCCCCAGTGAACTACACTGAATTACTGGCACAAGCTACTGCACTCAGTGAATTCTTGACCTGCACCTGGCTGCACTCCGTGAACTGTTGACCTGTACCTGGGTACACTGAGTGAACTTCTGACCTGTTGCATAATCTGACCCAGTTGGCAGTCTGGCAAAGCTTAAAATAGATCCAGACTGACCTTTGGCTTGTTGCCAAATCTGAAATATATGCTAGCCTGCCAAGCTATTCATAGATACAGACACAATCGTGGCCTGTTGGTAAACCTGTAAACCTGTAAACCTGTGCACATTCAGAGAGACTTTGGCTGCATGCAATACTTTTTTTCAAGCCGACATATTCGTAAGATTATTTTATCAAAATTTTAAGAATAATAAAAGATGCAAAGATTCAATAATGCTGCCATAAATCATTTCAGTAACTTGATCAAAGGCCTCCTAAGAATCATTTTTAGCTCAGCTGAGGGTAAGTCATCTGAGCTATAGCGATCACTCTGTGTCCATCGAACGTCGGACCGTCTGTCCATTAACAGGGCACAAATCGTAACAACTTGACCTGGAATCGTCTTACTTTACATCCAGAGAGGTCCATCAAAAGTCTCCTAGGAAACCTGGAATTAGGTCTCTATTACCCATATTCTTCAAGCTATGGGGCTCTGAAGTACCTCCCAGAATAATGAAAAATATGATACAAAAGCTCAAGTATCTGAACAACTAATGCATTGATCACAATGATTCTTTGCATGCATATTCAGCATGGAATATTTCATCAGTTTTTGCAGACTGATGGCGCCACCTGGACTTTTCGAATTTTAACACATTTTTATCTTTATTTTTGAGACCCTCAAAGATATGGTCATATTTTAACAGGACACAAATCATAACCATTTGACCTGGAATCCTCTTTTTTGACATCCCAGGAGGTACATTAAAAATCTCTGTGGAAGCCTGAAATTAGGTCTCTGATACCTATATCCTCCGAGCTATGGGGCTTAGAAGTACCTCCCGGAATAACTAAAAATTTGATACAAAGCTCCAGTATCTGAACAACTAATACATTGATCACCCTGATTCTTTGCATGCGTATTCATCATGGAGTGTTCTATCAGTTATTGCAGACTGGTGGATTTAAAAAAAACAAACATTTTAACACATTTTTTTACTTTATTTTTTAGACCTTCAAAGATGTGGTTGTCCGTTAACAGGCACAAATTGTAACCATTGGTCCTAGAATCTTCTTACTTGACATCCAGGGAGGTCTGTGAAAAATAACCTTGGAAACATGAAATTAGGTCTGTTACCCATATTCTCTGAGCTATTGGGCTGATAAGCACCCCTCAACATAATTAAAAATTTGATACCAAAGCAGTGCACAAATCATAACCATTGGACCTGGAATCCTCTCATTTGAAATAGAGGGACGTCCATGAAAAGTCTCCTTGGAAACGTGAAATGAGGTCTCTGTTACCCATATTTTCTGAGCTAGGGGTTTATAAGCTCCCCTCAGAATAATTGAAAATTTGATACTGAAGTAGGGCATACTTGTTGGCTTACTCTTGCGTAAAAACTCCTAACAGAGAAAATTCTCATTAATACAGAAAAGCTCACATAAGTTTACTAACAAAAAAACCATTCACGGGTAGAGAATAAGGGGGGTTTGGCATGGTCTAACACGCAAGATATTTTTTCATAACCATTTAAATAAATAATTATTTGGGAAAATTTATTTATGGAATGGTTGATTTAATGGAAAATGTGTATAGTCATGAATGTGTATTACACACTTTGTCAATTCAATAAATGTTTTTTTTGCAAAATGAAAATAAAACAGTTAATGTATTTTTGTGCTAAATGAAAATAAAATATATCTTGTTTTATGATAACATTGTAATAAATGTGGTTATGCATAGCATGTGTCTCATATTTTTGAGACAACATGCTGCCATTTACTGTCCTTATGTAAGCCCTCCTGGGTATGCAGGACTTCTCAAAGAGAATTCACGAAGTTATCAAAGAGAAAAATTACTGGTTTATTTACATGTGAGTGACCCTATTATTGAATGGTTTGTCTGCTTCATGTTGAATTATGTTGACTCCCTTGTATACACTGTGATCTTGTGAAGTGGACAAATTCAGTTGACCTGTTGGGAAATGTTTAATGAAATATCACTGTGGATATGAATTACCTTATTTTCTTTGAAAATGAAATGGAAAATGACTGCCTTATAATCATTTCTGCTTATGTGAACAATATAAGATGATTAATAACACAAAGATTCAATAAAAGTTTGAAATCTGATTAATGACCTTTTATTTATGACGAGGAAACTTAATATTAAGGAATCTTTACCAGATAATATTAATTTGAATGACCAAGAAATTAAGATAAATATTATTTTTATAAATGAAAACAAAATTAATACTATGCAACCAAAGCACTTAAAACTTTCTCTGACTCAGAAATTTGGAACACACTGGCAGCTTATACATTGTAACATGTTTCTCCTGGTGTGCGGCTCGAAATAGTATACATACACGCATCTCAATAAACATACTCATAGGCGCGGCGTATCAAAATCATTTTGCACAGTGATTGTTCATATATCAATGCAGCAAAGTGCTAAGTCTTGTTAAAATGCTGAGTCTTGTTAAAAAAACTTCCAAAACTCAAATGTCAAACATGGTTAAATTTTATCACTTTACAGTTCCATGCAATGGCCTGCGCCCTGACGTTGTTTTTGCTAATGTAGAAACGGCTATTTAATGTACTTATTTTGTTCAGAAACCATTCAAAAGGCTCATGATGGCATATTTTCAAGCACTGCATTTAAGGATAGGCCTTTTACTTAAATTTGCCATCAACTTTAGTGAACTGATGAGTATTAAATCACTGTGTTTCGAAGCGGGCAAACCAACACATGTTAACATCCTGACAAGTGGCTCTGTTGTTGTTTCGTATGGTGGGACGGTGATGTAAGGGTTTGTGCCATGCCTCCGTGAGGGCAGCACAATGCAGGCTTGGAACCATGCTATACTAATGGCCACAAGACCAACTTCAGTTATTTATGACTACCAAAAATCAGTGAACACAATCTATTCTTATACACTTGAAAGAACCCTACCCAAGGATAAATTTCATGAAAAATTAAATGATTCAGCTTGACAGTTTCATCATAAAACATTTTTAAGTTGAAAGAGGCTAAAGTATGAGGTTTTTGCCTGTAAAAAAACAGGTATATATAGGTGATGCCACCAAAAAATTCAGTTTCAAATATGAGTCATGTTACCTATACTCCCGAGTCCCGAGGCAGCAGAAATCTTGCACTTCTAAAGAAGCTACTGATTTTCCCACTGCCTGCTTTGACCATTTATGATGCACTAAACACCAGGTGGCCTGTCTGCTAAAAAAACTGCTGATGTGACTAGCAGCCAACCAAATGCCAGCACTAAACACTCGACAGGCATCAGGCTGCCAGCAGAAACCAGATGTGGGGCCATTCTCTCTGAGCCTGTGGCCTGTTCAACCGTTTGCTGGGGTGATGAGCTGTCTCTCAAAACAAAATGAACAACATTGGCTCCATGTATTCCTTACTTGGCTGGTAAACCGTTTTGTCTTCCAGCACAGGGTCTCATCTGATATTGGACCAAAATACAGTGCTCCCCTCTGGTGTAGAGATATAGATAACTGGCTTATAGGTAAAGCGCTGTGTAAAGAGCGTACTTGTGACCAACATTTGCACAAAACTTGGTGATGCTAGCGCCTGTAGTTTCTGAGATTGTTATGTTAGTATGCATACTTGGCCAAATGACTAAGTTCAAATTCCTGTAACTCATACAAAATTCATCAAACCCAAACCATTTGAACAAACCTGAGAGAGCTTGTCCCTAGAATCTTTTCTGTGAAACATTAATCAATTTGACTCAGAGAAATTTCATTTCAGAGAAAAGATTTTCAAAGGTTTTTTTTTACTTTTCTCCCTTAAATGTAAATTAATGCAGGTGGTGCCACAAAAAGCTCAATCAAACAGCATTTGATATGTGACAGAGTTTTGCATTAAATTTGGGGATGCTAGTTCCTGCCATGCCTGAGAAATTATGGGTTTGATATACTGATGACCGATGACCCTCATACAAAAAAAGGGTTGATGCCAGTGGCACCACCAAAACCTCAATTTCAAATATGAGTCATGTGACCAACACCTGCATAAAATTTGGTGATGAAAGCTCCAGCTGTTTCTGATATTGTAATTTTAGTATCCTTTGTTGGCCAAAAGACAAAGTTCAGCTTCCTACAACTGCACCAAAATTTACAAAACTGGAACTATTCGAACAAACTTGGGGAGAGATGGTTTTTAGAGATTTTTTCTGTGAAATATTGAACAATTTGGCTGGACAGTTTCTGAGAAGATTTTTAAAGGTTTTTAGCTCAGCTGACTTTCAGTCATGCTGTGCTATAGCGATGGGTCTTTGTCATCCTTCCATCTGTCTGTCCTGGTGTCCGGCCAGCCGTTAGCAGGGCACAAATCGTAACCATAAGGGCTAGGATAATGTACCCTATGCAGTCTTAGAGGTTCTGAGAAGATCTCCTTGCAAACCTGAAATAAGGTCACTGCGACCTAAATTCTCCAAACTACAGGGTGTGTTTGCAGCCCCCCCCCCCCCCCGCAGAATTAATTCTTTTAGCCAAAATTTTCATTCCAAACCTTCCATCTTACACATACGGCTCACCTACCAACGGGGGGAAAAACCATAATTATTTTGAGGTCACAAGGTCAAAGGTCAAGGTCACAGGACCCACTTCTTTGAAAAGCTTGTGGAAGCATTTTAAGCCTGACCTTTTATCCCTAAACTTTGATCTTTCACATATGGCTCACATACCAAGTGGGAGAAGAATCATATAGATTTTGAGGTCACAAGGTCAAGGTCACAGGATCCACTTCTTTAAAAAGGTTATGGACACATTTCAAGCTAGCCTTTTCATTCCAAACCTTCCAGCATTAACATATTGCTTCTCTGCCAACAGGGGAAAAGACCTGTTTATTTTGAGGTCAAAGGTCAAGTTCACAGCACCCACTTCTTGCGTGGAGTCATTTTAAGGCAAACTTTTCAACTTATACCTTCCATCTGTCCTATATGGCTTACCTACCAATAGGAAAAGAACCCTATTGATGTTGAGTTCAAAAGGTCAGAGGTAAAGGTCACAATACTAAATCGTTCCAAATGCTTGTGAACATATTTCAAGCTAAACTGTGTATTCCAAACCTTCAGTCTTTCACATATGCCTCATCTATGCATCACTCAATTTGATTTAAACTTCATATTTATCGGTCTTTTTGTTTGAAGAAATAACTTACTGATTTTGGGGTCAGCTGGTCATGAGGTTAAAGGTAGCAGGTCAAAGTTATTTACACATTGTATGCCAAGTGATTACTCCAGTTTTTAGTGGTTAGTATTTACTCATCACTCTAGAAAGAATCACATTGATATGTGGGCAAAAGGCCAAGGTCATAGGTCAGGGATGTTTACAATAAAAACTTACTTTGTAGACCAACTCTATTTTACTTGTATATATACCCATTGCACAGTGTTGGGATGATATGGATTTTTGATATGATAATTATTCAAATTTTATCGCGATATACCGTGATATAGTGATATTTTTAATTATATATAATGGCATTAATAAGCCATCAATAATGATATTTATAACAACCACCTTTAAAGTCTTGACTTAATACAAGTGGTTAAGTAGTAATATCATTTATACCTATTGTGCCAGTACCACAGAATGACTCATTAAGTGATGTAAGTTGCATGAAGGTCCTGCAGGTGTGCAAGCTTGAGGCGTGGGAAGTCCTGCCCCCATCGTCAAATCACGCTTGTCAGAACTTTCCATCAGTTTCCTGTAGCTACATAAAAGCTGGAGAATCCCGGCAAAATTTTGGAGAGCGTGTCATACCAATCATGGCTAAATATACCATCCCAATTTTATATTGCAAAATATGCAACTCGTATGGAATGTTCGATTTAGTTGTGACACTTTTATGTTGACATTTTCGTTCCATGCAATAAAAGCATAAATATGTGTATTTATTGCTCTTTCATTATGATGTTATTTTCTCCTGGAATTCTCAAGCTTTTGTCCTCTCTGATTCATCCTTCTACTTCCGGACATTTCTGACTAATCACAAAGTCTGTAAGCACACTGTTCCACCCACACGCGGACATTTCCGACTAATCCCGAAGTCTGTAAACACACCTTTTCACCCACACACATTTATTCAAATACATGTGGTTTATAAAAATAAATGTGAACCTTTGAAATAAATTTATTTTGAACCTCAAGGGCTTGCTTGTGAACCAAAATTGTGAACAAAAATTGATATCATGGTATCGCGATAATAGGAAAGTTGACAGTATGATAACCGTAGCTGTCGGATATCATGATAATACTGTATACCGTAACCGTCCCAACCCTAATTGCACTCAAACTGGTACATCTCACTGTGTGGCCGTAATTGTGAGTGACACTTGTGATATATGACTCCCTTTTTTATCAGCCTTTTGAATGATAAGAGCATCATTAGAGCATAACAAAAACACTCTGTTGCCGGAGGAGGCATTACTAAATGCTTCGGCCAGGCATTAAGACTATGAGTATTGTATTAGGGTTTAGCTACTGATTTATAAGATGATGGGAACATTTTGCAGTTTATTTTATTGAATCATAGTAAAGTAGATGGTGACTTGAATCCTTGATTATTGTCCACAAAATATTTTATTTAAATAAATCATACATATCTTCCAGGCTGGCAGGCACTAGTGAACTGACTGGCTAAGCCCTGGCTGGTTTACTGGTGTCAAGCACAGGTTGAATTCAAAACGGACTCTGTCTCTGTTAATGGGCATCTGATCTTAAGTAATCACCCCCAGCAGGGAGCTGATTGGCTGGCTGAGGGTGACCGACGCTATGACTTCTACCCCTAAAATCATGACAAACTGAATTTCTGTGTTTTGTGTCCGAGATTAATATACCTATATCTTGTGTAATATTATATGAAAAATCCTGTAATTAACACTAATTAAACTTCATCTTTACTACTTTGAATGCACCAAATCTCAGCTCATAATATTAAATATTTATATGGTAATTTACACAGAACTGGCGTTTTTCATTGTCTAGGATAATTACAATTTCTGTGTATATTCAAATATCTCAATAATTACAAAATATATATTCTAGATATCCTGTATCCTCTTAGAACTAATGGTGATATATATGTGAGCCTGAAATCATTAAAGTTGCTTGATTACCTGCTGAGTATGATGATGGCAAACTAGGACTACAAACACACAGGGGGGTCCCCTATATATACACATGTGTTAACTATACAGGGGTCATCACCAGATGCGGAGCCTGTATCATGCTGTGATACCAGCTGAAAGCCTGGTGATCACAGTATGGTCACTAAGTTAAATCTCTACAATATTAACCATTTATACACTAACTTGATATATACCTTTACTATAATATGGGTGGGGGTTAACAAGCTTGGTCCTCCAAGCTAATATGGTTTACATCTAGAATATAAATAATTTGGGCAGTTGAACTGATAAAAATATGCATGAAGAAAAATTATTAATATGTGAAATCATTGTATACTCTTCAATGTAATTTGATAAAAAAGGCTTAAAGATTATACAAGTGTTAGGTGTTTACCATGTGCCCAATATTATTTGCTATTGTTTGCAAAAATAAACTTGGAGTATAGATATAAAATGCATATGAGCAACACGGTATATGCCCACTTAACTATAAGAATTATATACATGCTAAAAATATGAATAATGTCACAATTTGCTACATAACATGGTATTTTAAAGTTATTAAGGTCTACCTGCCAGCCAGTTACAGAACATACATGTACATGAAACTTAAGGAATCATACAGAATCTAGCAATATAGAAGTGTCTTCTGTACTGAAAATGAATAGCATAAAAATTAAAGCAAATATAGAAGATACCAGGTTAAGAGATACTAAGAATTAAATTATAAAACAAGTCCATTAATTGAGTTTCTTTAGTGTTCATACGACCTGTGACATCAGGTACATTGAAACATTTATTCTTCATAGGCATCTGATACATCAGGTATTACAGGAACACTGCAAGTCAGGAGCACCATTCTGCCATATTGATGAAACGGTTTTGTTTCATGGAAGGTGTGGCAGAGGTCAACACATTCATCATCATGTTTTGCCAGAGATTCATTAAAAATAATTTAATATATATCAATATGTATATAATAGGTGATTTTCATATATCATTAAGTGGTATAAGTGTAACAGGTTTACATGATATTCAATTGCGGATTAATTATATCTTCAAAGGAGGGTTCCGATGGGAAATAAATAAACTTTGATACATTGTAATTAAAAATATAACAGTTGACACAGAGTAGAGTGACATGTATAGTATTGATAGTCCCATGTAAATAAAGCTGACTACTGCCATACTTATATAAAGTTAACATGAAAACATGCATTGAGATAGAGTGCGCATTCTCCCCTCAGACCATTAGACCAGCTAATTGAGGTTTGCATTTCACATGATATGACTTTTTAAAAGATAGGCGTAAAATTATAGAGAGCTACTATGGAAACATATCGTACTAATCAAGAGTAGCCAGCTAGAGAAAGTAGCTGGAGTGTAGATTGTATCTGTTTAAGTTAAGAGTTGAAGGATGAACACGCCCTTGAAGAGGCCTAGGCCGGGGGGGGGGGGGGGGGGCCTAGGGGGGGGGGGGGGGGCACACAGAGCCAGTGTGTCATGCAGTTCATACAGGAAACAAAGTGTAACCTTGACTGCAAACATCACAAAGGCTTGTGCCATACAAAAGTTGAGTACTTACAGATGACATTATATCTTGACTCAATGAAAATACAAAACTTGCAATTAACAATATGATTGGATTCCAACTGACATCTAGTGCAAAGTTAAGTGCTTACAGGAAACAAAATTGTTACCTTGACTGATGGCACATAGGGAAAAAAAATGACAGTCTGTAGTTTCCCCGAGACTATGTTAATGAAAAAAAATGCACTTGCCGGACTGTATGTAGTCCTTTTAAAAAGCATATAAAATACAATAGGTTGCCTAAGTAAAAACAGGGCTCACTTGAGACACCTGCTATTCCTAATATTGAACCTGATATAATCACAATTGAGTAAATGTCTATGCAAAGATAAGTACTTACAAGAGACGTGTCTGTGACTTTGACTTATTACATAGATTGTATAATGACCTTTATTATGTATAATTAATTAGATATTAGAAATATTAATGTTGAGAATAGATTAATCTTGAAATTCAATCTGACAAATAAAGTAGGTTGTCTACTGCATAAAATATGAAGGTTTCTTGCCTCTTTTGCCTTTTCGCTTCCTGCCTGACAGTGCACGGTTTATATGATACTCCCGTTTTAAGTTACCAGCTATGTTATCTTCAGGTTCCCATGACCTGTCACCTGATGCCCATAGGACATGATAGTGTCTCTTGCCTCTAATGTTGGCTGTACTTAATAGTTTGCTGACTTCTTGATAATCAGTACAGCCTGTATTGGACTCATCATTGTTATCTGGATTTGATGGGTTGAGCATGTTATGGTTTGGTATCTCATTCTCTTTGTGACTTTGCATGGTTTCATTCTCAGATGTTGACATATTACTTGTGGAGTTCTTGACTGGGTTTATGACCCTGGAATCATCATCATGATACAACTTGAGTCTATTTCTGTGTACCAGTGGTTTGTACAGCTTGTGGCTGTTACAGTATCTGATTTTATAAGTGTGATTTGGTCCTATTTCTGTAACATAGAAAGGACCTTCCCATTTGTTTTGCAGTTTGGAAGACAAGCCCACAGGAACTTTAGGGTTATGCAACCAGACACGATCTCCAATGGCAAAGGTGTATTCTTTTGCCTTTTTGTCATGGGTTTTCTTATATTCTACTTGGCTTTTAGCTACATGTTCTGATGCTGTTTTCTCAGCTGACTCTAGGGTAGTAATTAAGTCTGTGACATACTGTTTTGTGCTCTGAGGTAAGGTCTCTTTTGGTATAAGATTTATATCTAAGGGAGTTAGCATTTCACGCCCAAATACCATAAAATAAGGGCTGTAGGTTGTGCTCCTCGTGGCAGGTGTCCGTCTGATTGCCATTAAAACACCAGGCAGCACATCTGGCCAATCCTTTTGATGAGCTGAGCAAAATGACCTCAGGGACTGGGCCAAGGTTCTGTTTAGCCTTTCACATGTAGAGTTTGTTTGGGGGTGATATGGGCTTGTATGGTGCCGTTTGACCTTAAAAAGTTCACATAAAGCACTTACTAGATGTGACATGAAGTTTCGCCCCCTGTCACTGACCAGAACACGTGGAGCTCCATATCGAGAAAATATCTCATTGAACAATACCTTAGCAATGGTACTAGCTTCCTGGTTCTTTAGCGGAAATGCCTCACACCATCGAGAGAAACTATCCACTACCAGAAGAATATATTTGTACCCGCTGTCATTTTCAGTTATTAGTCCTAATATATCGATATGCCAGCGCTCAAAAGACTTTAGCTATTGGCATAGGTGTCAGGGGTGCTGGACCCTTTTGAGGTGGATTTTTCGCCTGTTGACACCGTTGGCATGTTTGTACATACTGGTAAATTTCTTGGTACATACAGGGCCAAAAATATTTTAAACGAATACCATGGTAAGTTCTGTCGAACCCCAAATGTCCTCCCCCTGCCAGTGAGTCATGATACTGTGACATGACGTGACTTATAACACTCTGGGACAACTAACTGGTGAAACGCCTTATTTTGTTTTGGTACCCCTTTTGTTCTAGGCATGTAAATATGATACATAATATCATTTTGCAGTCTGTATTGGTCTGCTTCAGCAGACAACTTTCCTGCTTGTTTTGGATCATCTGGTAATTCTTCATTCATTAGATATTTATACATCTGGCCAATTTTGGGACAGTTTCTCTGAGCTTCAGGCAGATTGTCAAGTGAAATAGTAACATCTGTTTCCGATTCATTGTTTTCATTTGGTGTGATGTTATTAACAGGTGGATTTTCACTGGTTTCAGTGTCGTTGTCATATTCAAAATGAACTTGGATGACATTTTCATCTTGCTCAAACAAATATGGGTCAATGTTGAAACAACCTGGCAGAAGTTCATCAGTATCAGTCATTACCTGGTTGTCGGTATTGGGATATTCAATTCTTGAGATGCAGTCAGCGTTTTGGAGCTTCTTACCTGGGCGATGGTGGATGGTAAAGTCATAGCCCTGCAGCAGGATTGCCCATCTGGCTAGTCTGCCTGTGCCTATTTTGATATTCATCAAATGAGTAAGAGCAGCATGGTCTGTATATACTGAGAAGTGGTTGTTTGCAATATAAGTGTGATAATGCTTGACCCCTTCCACTACTGCTAAGCATTCTAATTCACTGATGGAATAGTTCTTTTCAGATCCTCTTAAGCTTCTACCAGCATAAGAGATGACACGCTCCATGTTATCTTGTTTCTGACTTAGTATGTATGCCAAACCAGTTGTAGAGGCATCAGTCGTAAGGATAAATTCCTTAGTCATGTTTGGATATGCTAGTATTGGTGGTTTAACCAATCTGTCTTTCAAAGCTGTGAAGGCTTCTTCACATTCTGTGCTCCATTTAAACTTAACATCTTTCTTTGTGAGTTCATTCAAGGGACCTGCTATTTTGGAATAGTTTGGCACAAAACGCCTGTAGAAATTGGCCATTCCTAAGAATGACCTCACCTGTTTTACATTCTTGGGAGTTGGAAAGTTTTGTATGACACTTGTTTTATCTGGATCAACTTGAATGCCATCTTTTGAGATAACATGCCCTAAATAGCGTACCTGTTTTGTGAAAAATTGGCATTTTGAGGGTTTCAGGGTCAGCTTGGCTTGCCTCAGCCGTTCAAAGATCATCTGTAGATGTTCTAAGTGTTCTGAGAAGGTTTTAGACCATAAAATAATGTCGTCACAATATGCCAAAGCAATTTTCCAGTTTAGCCCTTGGAGAATTTTATTCATTGTTTGTTGGAATGAAATTCCACTATTCCTGAGTCCAAAAGGTAATAGGCGCCACATATATTGACCTTGATGTGTTATAAAGCTGGTCTTGGGTGCCGATGCAGGATCTAAGGGTAACTGCCAGTATCCCAACATGAGGTCAAGGACGGTGTAAAATTGACCTTGTGTTTCACCTATTGTGTCAAACATATCGTCCAGTCTGGGTAAGGGAAAACTCATGGGCTTTGTAACGCTGTTGAGGCGTCGGTAGTCAACAGCAAACCGATAGCTGCCACATCTTTTCTTAACCATGACTACTGGACTTGCCCACATACTATTTGAAGGCTCTATGATGCCGTTTTCTAGCATTTCTTGAATTTGGCTTTCAATTTCCCGTTTTATTTCAGGTGTTGTTCTATAGAAACATTGTCTGACAGGTGGTGCATCACCTGTTTCCACTACATGCTGATACACATCAAATTTGCCTAATTCAGATAGGTTTGTGGCAAAAACATCCCGATTTTGACCTAGAAAATCCAGTAATTCATCTTTTTGTGATTGATCAAGATCAGAATCTTGCAGATCTATACCCATGTCTAAAGCTGTTTGATGGTAGTTGGTAGCATGTGTGGACCTAGGATGATCCTCAATATCATTATACAAGCGCTGTGTATCATCTGAGCCCTACGATTTGGGATTTAATGTGCAAATGTTAGCAGCATCAATTTTGCTGGCTTTACCTAAGATTTGCCTCGGATATATGGTTACAGATTTATCAGAGTGATTTAGCAACCTACATGAGCACTTCCCTTTGTCAGGTGTGGCGACTGTGCGAACTAAAGCCACAGGAAGGTCATGAGGTGATGTTACAGTAGGCTCAATGAGATAAGTGCCATACACCATCTTATAAGACTGTACAGGGACAATCATTTCACTGTTAGGTGGAATAGTTGTTTTTGTTATTGCCCTAACAAGGTAACTATATGCTGGCGCAGATGAAAAGTTACAGCTTACAGTTTCATTTTCTTCTGTCAAAGTCACATTTCTATCCTGTATGTCTATCCTTGCGTTAAATTTGTGAAGAAAATCTATTCCCAAAATTATTTCCTTATGGAGGTGTTTGAAAACATGGAAATCATGTGAAAAGGAGTGCCCACAGATAGACAATGTTAAAGTTACCTTTCCTAAAATGGGATGTTCTTCACCTCCCACACCCACGCAGTGCGTGTACTTGGATTTTTGGAATATTGTTGGCAATTTTGTTTTGGACTGTTGAAGTACATTAAGACTTATACATGAGATGGCTGCTCCAGTGTCAACTAAAGATTTCTTCTTGATACCATTTATGTTAACTGACAGAAAATTTTCTTGAATGGTACATGTAAGGGTGACAGAAGTTACATCAGTAGTACTTGACCTTGACTGATCATTAGCAGTAGGGTGCCTATCTAGGGGGAGGGGTTGGATAGGCGCAGACTCCTAATGGTGGGGTTGAGAGGCCCTAGCTGCACGGCACACAGACCTGAGGTGGCCTTTGATGTTACAAAAATGGCATACAAGATCTCTGGCAAAGCATTCAGATATAAATGTGTTGACTTACCACATCCCTGGCATGGTGGAAGTGGTTGCCTCTCCCTGAACTGGACACGGTGACTTGGGCTCCTGGCCCTCCTGTCCCTCTCTTCTGGTGACCTGCCTTGTCTATCATTGTACCTGGGGGTTGAAGACCTTCCTCGCCTGTCCTCATACCTGGGGGCTGGTAACCTGCCTCGCCATCTACGTTCCTGGGATGGCTCCCTTCTCTCAGCTGACCTAAGTTCAGCCACATTTACACTGCTGTTCTGTACTATCTGCAGTGATAGGGCTTCTACCTTACTTGTTAAGTCCTTTATGATGCCCATCATTTCAGGACTCATGGCAGATCCAGGTGTAGCTTCGGCTAGTGCTGCTGCTTTTAGCAATGAATCCATGCTGTTTGGCTCTTTTTGTATTACAAAGGGCCGAATGTTGCCCTTTTATCCCCCAATGATCAGTCTGATTAACTGTCCTTCAAGGATTTCTATCCCTAGTGCCTCCTTTCGTACTCGGGCTACATAGTCCTGTGTGTTTTCCCCAGGGTGTTGTTCCAAGGAGAATAGGGCTCTCTCCCTGGCCCACAGATTATGCACTGGTGCTTCAAAGGCACATAGCAGTTGCTCTTTCAGTTCTTTAAAATCAGTTCTGCTTTCAGCCGACAACCCATGGTACCACGTTGCAGCTTTCCCTCGTAACAATAGAGGAATGGATGACAGTTTTTGTTCCTCATTTAGTCTCTTGTATGTTGCAAAATGTTCTAGTTGTGCCAGCCAGATTTTAATGTCCTCAGTGGCACCTCCACTAAAAGTTGGTGGGGCTAATTGCTCCATTTCACTTACTTCTTGATTTCTTAATTGTGATCTTGTCCCATACATCTGACACCGGTATGATCGCCAAGACTCTCCACCATTTTAAATTAGTTAAGTGACTTGAATCCTTGATTATTGTCCACAAAATATTTTATTTAAATAAATCATACATATCTTCCAGGCTGGCAGGCACTAGTGAACTGACTGGCTAAGCCCTGGCTGGTTTACTGGTGTCCAGCACAGGTTGAATTCAAAACGGACTCTGTCTCTGTTAATGGGCATCTGGTCTTAAGTAATCACCCCCAGCAGGGAGCTGATTGGCTGGCTGAGGGTGACCGACGCTATGACTTCTACCCCTAAAATCATGACAAACTGAATTTCTGTGTTTTGTGTCCGAGATTAATATACCTATATCTTGTGTAATATTATATGAAAAATCCTGTAATTAACACTAATTAAACTTCATCTTTACTACTTTGAATGCACCAAATATCAGCTCATAATATTAAATATTTATATGGTAATTTACACAGAACTGGCGTTTTTCATTGTCTAGGATAATTACAATTTCTATGTATATTCAAATATCTCAATAATTACAAAATATATATTCTAGATATCCTGGATCCTCTTAGAACTAATGGTGATATATATGTGAGCCTGAAATCATTAAAGTTGCTTGATTACCTGCTGAGTATGATGATGGCAAACTAGGACTACAAACACACAGGGGGGTCCCCTATATATACACATGTGTTAACTATACAGGGGTCATCACCAGATGCGGAGCCTGTATCATGCTGTGATACCAGCTGAAAGCCTGGTGATCACAGTATGGTCACTAAGTTAAATCTCTACAATATTAACCATTTATACACTAACTTGATATATACCTTTACTATAATAGCAATAAATTTAGTTTCCTAGATATCTAACTATTTTTATACAAATCATCAGATATACCAGCAAATGTTTGTTCTGATAATATGTTGGTCTGTACCTGGATTTAGAATGGCTTTACTTATTTTACAAGACTCAGTGATGCTTTCTACATTTCTTTTCTTTCAGGTTTTGCAGTTTACCTACCCTGCTGACCCCACTAAAAAGCAAGGTGATAATTAAAAGATATTGGACTTACACTTTTAACATTTGCATGTCCACAAATCTGATATGAGAGCTCCCTTACCTGATAATACCTTTTGAATTGTTTTGGATATTCATTACTTTAACATTCTTTGGAGCAAATGCCACAAATTCGGTCTCTTATTGGAGGGTGTGTGATATCAAATGTCAGACTTCCATTATGTCTGCCAGGTAGCCACCTTAGAAATCCTAGTGTCAGTGCAGTTTCTGTGATTTTATTTTAATGTTTGGTCCCTTTTAGAGAATGTTTGTTGTTGGATTTCAGACCTGTCAGAAATCTAATTTGGCCACCAGGTAGCCATCTTTAAATTCCTTTTGAATATATTATCTCAAGAACTGTTAAAGTGAATGAAGTGGGATGTATATTAATGTGATCTTGCAAAGGATTGGGTCAAAGATTGCTTAAAAATATGACCATCATTTATGAAAGTTCAGTACAGTTGGTTTGTATTGAATAAAATTTTATACAGAAGCACCTGTTTCTCAATAAATCTTGCATGGATTTCCTTGATTTTTTAGCTCAGCTGACTGTAAGTCATCTTAGCTATAGCGATCACTCTTTGTCCGTCGTCTGTCTAGCCAGCTGTCCGTCTGTCCGTCTGTTAACCAGGCACAAATCGTAACCACTTGACCTAGAACTTGAGATTCTGAGAGGTCCATAAAAATTCTCCTTGGAAACCAGAAATTAGGTCTCTGTTACCCATATTCTTCGAGCTATGGGCCCTAAAGTACCCCCCCAGAATAGTCAAAAATTTCATACAAAAACTTCAATGTCTCATTAACTACATCCCTGATTGTCATGATTTTCGGCACACATATTGATCATGAGATGTTCCATCAGTTCCTGCAGACTGGTGGCGCCAACTGTATTTTTCGATTTTTTACGAATAGTTTTCTCTATTTTTGAGACCATAAATCATAAAGACTGGACCTTTAATCTTCATTCTTGACACATTGAGAGACCTATGAAATGTCTCCATGGAAACCAAAAATTAGGTCTCTGTTACCCATATCTTTTGAGCTATGGGGCCCCAAAATACCCCTGAAATAGACAAAAATTTCATACAAAAACTTCAATATCTCATTAACTACATCACTGATGGTCATGATTTTTGGCATACATATTGATCATGGAGCGTTTCATCAGTTTCTGCAGACTTGTGGCACCACCTCTATTTTTCAATTCTTTACGAATTGTTTTCTCTATTTTTGAGACCTTTAAAAATGTGAACATCTGTTAACAGGGCACAAATGGTAGAGACTGGACCTTTAATCTTCATTCTTGACACATTGAGAGACCTATGAAATGTCTCCATGGAAACCTGAAATTAGGTCTCTGTTACCCATATCCTTCGAGCTGTGGGGCTCCCAATTACCCCCCAGAATAATGAAAAATTTGATAAAAACAAACTGTAACATCTCAATAACTACAACACTGATGGTCTTAATTTTAGAATTTTTTAATTTTTACAATTTTTAGCTCAGCTGACTGTAAGTCATCTGAGCTATAGCGATCACTCTTTGTCCGTCGTCCGTCCGGCCATCAGGCGTGCCGGTCGTCTGTCCGTTAACAAGGCACAAATCGTAACCGCTTGACCTGGAATCTTCTTACTTTACATCCAGAGAGGTCCATGAAAAACTCCTTGGAAACCTGGAATTAGGTCTCTGTTACCCATATCCTTCGAGCTATAGGGCTCCAAAGTACCCCCACAAAATAGTAAAAAATTTCATACAAAAACTTCATATACATACAATATCTCATTGGCTACATTACTGATGGTCATGATTTTTGGCATACATATTGATCATGAGATGTTCCATCAGTTCCTGCAGACTGGTGGCGCCACCTGTATTTTTCAAATTTTTACAATTTTTTTTCTCTATTTTTGAGACCTTTAAGGATGTAGTTATCTGTCTACAGGGTTCAAATTGTAACGACTGGACCTAGAATCTTCATTCTTGACACACAGGGAGACCCATGAAAAGTCTCCATGGAAACCTGAAATAAGGTCTCTGTTACCCATATCCTTTGAGCTGTGACACTCCAAAGTACAGCTCAGAATAAGGGAAAATTTGATACAAAAGCTGAAGTATCTGAACAACTAATGCAGAGATCACCATAATTGTTTGCATGGATATTGATCATGGAGTGTTTCACCAATTTCTGCAGCCTGGGTGCGCCACCTCTATTTTTTTTCGATATTTTACATTTTGTTTTCTCTGTTTTTGAGACCTTTAAAAATGTAAACATCTGTTAACAGGGCACAAATCGTTAGGACTGGACCTAGAATCTTTAGTCTTGACATTCTGAGAGACCTATGAAAAGTCTCCATGGAAACCAGAAATTAGGTCTCTGTTACCCATATCCTTCGAGCTATTCATAAAAAAAACTTCAATATCTGATTTACTACATCACTGATGGTCATGATTTTTGGCACACATATTGATCATGAGATGTTTCATCAGTTTCTGCAGACTGGTGGCGCCACCTGTATTTTTCAAATTTTTACAATTTTTTTTCGATATTTTTGAGACCTTTAAGGATGTAGTTATCTGTCAACAGGGTTGAAATTGTAACGACTGGTCCTAGAATCTTCATTCTTGACACACAGGGAGACCCAAAGAAAGTCTCCATGGAAACCTGAAATTAGATCTCTGTTACCCATATCCATTAAGCTGTATGGCTCCAAAATACCCCCCAGGTTAATGAAAAATTTGATACAAAAACTCCAGTATCTCAATAACTACATCACTGATGGTCATGATTTTTGGCATACATATTGATCATGATGTGTTCCATCAGTTTCAGCAGACTTGGTGTGCCACCTCTATTTTTTTCAAATTTTTATGAATTAATTTCTCTATTTTTGAGACCTTTAGAGATGTGGTTATCTGTCAACAGGGTACAAATTGTAACAACTGGACCTAGAATCTTCATTCTTCACACACAGGGAGACCCATGAAAAGTCTCCATGGAAACCTGAAATAAGGTCTCTGTTACCCATATCCTTCAAGCTATAGGACTCTGAAGTATCCCTCAGAATAATGGAAAATTTGATACAAAAGCTGAAGTATCTGAACAACAAATGCAGAGATCACCATGATTCTTTGCATGGATATTGACCATTAAGTGTTTTTATTAGTTTCTGCAGACTGGTGGAGCCACCTGTATTTTTTTTAAAGTTTACACATTTTTTCTCTATTTTTGAGATATATAAATACAGACACAATCTTGGCCTGTTGATGCCTCAGTTGAATGGGTATATACTACCATTCAGATGATAAAATTTCCTTTTGCGAATCTCTTCCCAGTCAGCTAAGCATCATGACCCATGGGTCACTTGTTCATGTGAGTGCTGTTGATTTTTACAGCATGTAAAAGTAAGTATTTAAATTGTTAAAATTTTAAATTTGAAAATAAAAGCCTAAAAAATAAGGCTAGTTATTGAATTTTTTCTTAAGGCTTTATTGTAGTCACTTGCTTTGTCCAGATGCAGACAGCCCACTCCTGGTCACTGGAAGTCAGCTATGCCAGGGTTTCTGATTTGTTACAGTCAAGGGGGGGGGGGACCTGCTGTGACAGGTGTACAATTATTCTCATAATTGCATCAATAAGTTTTCCTATTGTTGACCATAAGTTAAAAGGACATAAACAGGAGCAATATTATGCCTATACTTTCAGTTCAGGTTTGCTTTATACAAAAGTTTCCCCAGCAAAACCATACAAACACACAAGCACAAGTCTCAGTACCCTGCATAAGGCTGTTTAACACCTTGTTATGGCTCTGTGTGTTTGTAAACACAGCCCACGTGTCTGTTTACCATAACAAGGCTGCGTTATCCAAGGTCCGATTGTGAGCAACAACACACAAATTTTCAGCCAGTGTGAACATGTAATACATTTTTGGAGCTAAGTCAGTCAGGGCATCTCATGATTGGCAGGTGTTGTGGCTCAGATTTGCACAGTCCAAAGCGGCTATTTTTTGTGTTATTTCAACATGCTTTATAGGTGATTGGGCCCCTTTAGTACTAAATTTGGGCAGTAGGACAGGTCACAGAGAGTCTCGACAGATAGGTGACTTATTAATGTTACCGTAAAAGTCATGTAGAAGTCGCAACTTGTACTAAGAAATCGAATTCTTAAAACCAGAATTTTCTTGCAAAGTCAGGGTGCGACTTGTAATAAGGATGCAACTTCTGCAACGACTTTTACGGTAGGCTGAATTTGTTATTGCAGATTTGTTGTGTGAGCAAGACATCAATAAACGCCATCCATGAGGGCTAAGCTGAAGTTAATGTTGGTTTTCTCACTGGCGGCCATTGCTGGTGCTTTGTTAGGCATCATCTATCTGCACATCTCAGGAATATATGGATGGGAGCATCCTCCAGACAGACCAAAGATTCCACACCATGCTTTATACAGAGACTGGCTGCAAAACAAGAAAATGATGCAAGCTACCAATAAGGATAACATGGATCAGGTAATACTGAATGCCAGAGCCGCCATTGTATCATTAATGTAATGATGGGATTTCTATGTATAAATTTTTGGCACGAGTCATTCAAGGGGGAACTTGACAATTTTTTCTACCAATAGAATTTCTTAGATATTTTGCACATGATACCTAAGTGGCATACTTTGTTTAATTATGAAAAAAATGGGGTCAATGAACTCATTTTTGCAGTATATGAAGTTGAAAATGGACCCTTGTTGTGGATGTTTATATGATATTTTAACAAAGGGGAATACAAAAATTACACACTTTAGAAAAATGACCAATAGATTTTTCATAATATTCTAAATGAACTTGCATAATTTTTATCTTATTAAAAGAAAAAAATATGTGAATGTCAATGGGTTAAACTTGAAATTATCATGAAAAAATTTGAAAATTTTGGAGATAACTACCTAGGTAAACCCCCACAGGTGGCTCTGGAGATTGTGAGACAGAGAGCCAGGCCACACATAAATGATGGCTATGGTCAACAATATGTATGTCAATAAAATGCCTAGATCAAAAGAAATAAAGTATATAAGCACTCAGTAGTATGGGTATATACTAATTATCACCTTTTGTTAAACCAATGCTAGATCAACATCAGTTTGCATATTCATCCAACAGATGCACAAGTGACACAATTGCCACATTAACTCATTATATTTATCAACACTTAGACAGGGACCCCAGAAATTATGCCAGATCACTTTTCATTGATTATTCTTCAGCCTTCAACACCATTCAGCCACACATCATGATCAATCAGCTCTGAAGGTATAACATTCCTCCTTCCTACTGTCTATGGATTCAAGATTTTCTCTTGGATAGAAGACAACATGTTAGAACAAGCTAAGAAGTTCTTCAGATATAATTATAAATACTGGTGCTCCACAAGGCTGTGTTCTGTCAGCAGTCCTTTTTAGTGAACTTGTGAGCTTATGCGATGGTGTGGCGTTGTCCGGCGTCCGTTGGCTGTCGTCTGTACGTTAACCCATACTATCTTGAAGATGGCAAGAGTTAGCATCATGAAATTTTATGCAAAAATTTAGTCATCTAAAAAACTCATTCAGATTTTGCTTATATTTTGGTTTACTGCATTTTCTTAGATTTTATAAGGAAAAAGAAAAAAAGGCTTTAAAAATCTTCTCCTCCAAGACTGTTCAGCCAAATTGTCCAATATTTCACAGAAATGATTCCTGGAACAATCTCTCTCAAGTTTGTTCAAATGGTTCAAGTTTGGTGATTTTTTGCCAAGTTACAGTAAGTTGAACTTAGTCATCTGTCCAAAAAAGCAAACTAAAATTACAATCTCAGAAACGGCTGAAGCTATCATCACCAAATTTTATGCCAATGTTGGTCACATGAGTCATATCTGAAATTGAGGTATTGGTGGCGCCACCTGCATCAGAGTTTCTTGTATGGGGGTCATCAGTGCCTGTGTCATACTGAAGGCTACAAAAAACTTCTTCTCTGAAACCATATGGCCAAATTGTTTAATATTGCACAGAAATGATCCTAGGGTAGTGCTTTCTGAAGCTTGTTGAAATGGTCTCAGTTCAGTGAATGTTTGCAGAGTTATGGGAAGCTGAATTTAGTCATATGCCATAATAGCCAATTTTAGCTGAGTGGCTACAAAGATCTTCTTCTCAAAAACCACTGGGCCAAATTCTCAAATCTCACACATTAGTTATCCTTAGATGTTGATAATTCAAGTTTTTTCCAATGGTTTTGGTTCAGTGAATTTTGGCTAAGTTAAGGGAAGCTTAACTTAACCATTTTGCTGTATTTTTCCATATGAGTTATAAACCTACTAACAATTTTTGACTGACGCCACTGAGGCCAATTTGCGTAATATTTTACAAGAATGATCCCCTGAATTATTCTTATAATAATTGTCTTTGATGGTTCCAAAGAGTGAATTTTGGCTGAATTATAAAGATTGAATTTAGTCATTTTACCATATACTTCAGCTGTGTGAAGCAGATACATCTAGCCTGGCACCAGTTTATCAGTATGTTACATCATGCCTCTAGACATTTAGATTTTAGGTTATCTGTGGTTAATATTGACAAGAATGTTTTTTTTAAAGCTTTTAAAAAATGTAGATTTATGATTTTAGATATTCCTCATGCCAGGCAATGTTTACAATCACAGGTATACAGCTCTCTGTGGGTATATAAAGACAGCTATACATGGATTATAAGTAATTGGTATCCAAACTCAACTTAATTCAAAATTTTGCCATCAGTGAGATGTATCTGTATTATAATTTTGCATTCATTATGCATCTGTAGTAATTTTTAGCAAACCTGTGAGCTAATGCCATGGTGTGGCGGCGTCTGCCGTCTGTACGTTAACCCATACTATTTAAAAAATGGCTGGAGCTAGCATCAGAAATTTAATGAAATTTAATGCAAAATATTTGCCATCTGACAAAGAGAATTAGCAATAGAGAAAAAGCTAAAAAACCTTTAAAAATCTTCTCTCCAAAACTGTCAAGCCAAATTGTTCAATATTTCACAGAAATAATCTTTTATTCCATCTATTTCAAGTTTTTTCAAATGGTTCAAGTTCGATGAAATTTGGCCGAGTTACAGGAAGTTGAAATTAGTCATCTGTCCAAAAAGCATACTAAAATGACAATCTCAAAAACGGCCTGAGCTATCATCACCAAATATTATGCCAGTGTTGGTCACATGAGTCATATATGAAATTCATGTATTGGTGGTGCCACCTGCGTTGACTTTTTTTTGTACGGGGGTCATTGGTCATCAGTACATTAACCCATTATTTCTCAGAAATAGCAGGAGCTACCATCCCCAGATTTTATGCAATATCCTGTCACATATCAAATGTTGTGGGATTCAGCTTATTTTTTTGCTATCTGCATTTACTTAGATTTTATAGGGAAAAAGCTGAAAAACCTTTAAAAGTCTGCTTCTTGTAAACGGTCCAGCCAAATTGTTCAATCATTTTACAGAAATGGTCCCAGAGGCAAGCCCTCTCAAGTTTGTTCAAATGGTTTGCATTTGATGAATTTTAGTGGAGTTTCAGAAATTTGAACAGTCATTTGGCCAAGTAAGCATACTGACATAGTAATCTCAGAAATAACAGAAGCTAGCATTATTGTGCAAATGTTGGTCACATGAGCTCATATTTGAAGTTGCAGATTTTGTGGTGCCACCTACATTGACCTGTTTTTAGCTCAGCTGACTATAAGTCATCTGAGCTATAGTCGTGGTCCATTGTCCGTCGTCCGTCCGTCTGTCCGTCCGTCCGTCCGTCCGTCCGTCCGTCCGTCCGTCCGTCCGTAGATGTGGCACGTTTTGAAACCGTAAGACCTAGGAATCCAAAATTCGGCATAATGTTAGATGTCCCCAAGATCTCCTACCAAGCCGAAAACTGGGTCTTTGCAACTTCGTTCCTTTGAGAAATTAAGGAAAAACCTCAATTTTTTATTAAAAACCTATTTTCACATTTCAGGACTGGCTAATATAAAAACCACTCATCTGTTTTTCCTCATATTTACCATAAATATTCCTCTATATAGTTCCTATGTACATGCCAGAAATTATGTCTGTATTATTTAATTTAAAAAAGTTATGGGCCCAAACATAATGCATTTTGTAAAAAATCAGGAAAGATATTTGATCACTTAACACAAAAAATGTTAAAGCTATGGACCTTTTTACCAGTTATATAACTTTAATTAATCAAAATTAAATTGTATACCCAAAATTAGATGAAAATCTTTTAAATTTTTTAAAATATTAATAAAAATAAAAAATTGGTACCTTAAATTTTGCCCAACTTTGACCATGGCACGTTTTTTTCCTGTAAGTACTGTGGATTTAATTTTCACAGCATGTTTTTGTTAGCATTTCAACTGTTAACACCAAAAATTTGAAACCAGTTGATCAAAAACTGTAGATTTTAATCAAGTTTTCAAGCACCATGTAACATATTGTTTACATCAAGCTAGTGTTATGCAGTTTGCAAGAGCTCAGCTCCCCAGCTTCAGCTCTAAGTTCCTTAAATTCGGCATACAGTTAGATGTCTCCAAAATCCCCTACCATGCCAAGAATTTGGTCACTAGGACTTAATATCTTCGAGATATTAATGAAAAACTTCATTTTTCCATTAAAAACCCATTGTTACACTTCAAGACTGCCTAATATCAAAACCACTGATCTGACTTTAATCATAAATAATATACATATTTTTCATTCTCTGTGCACATGCCAGAATGATGTCAGTATTGCGTAATTGTTTTAAGTTATGGGCCCAAACATAATGCACTTTGTAAAAAATCAAGAAATATATTTACTCCCTTAACAAGGGCAATGCTGAAGCTAGAGATTTTTTTGTCAGGGATGTAACATTATTTAATCAAGATTCAAATGAATACCCAAAATTAGATCTGAATTTTTCAAATTTTATAAGTTATTAGTATAAATATAAAATTAGTACCTTAAATTTTGCCCAACTGTGACCATGGCACGTTTGTTTCCCGTGAGCACTGTTGATATAATTTTCATATCATGCACACATAAGGATTTCAGCTTTTTAGTTTAGAAAGCTGAAAGAAATTGGCCAAAAATTGTAGCTTTTATTAATGTTTTTTATGAGACCCTGTCAGACTTTGGCTTTCTCCAGCCCCTCTTGAGTCACCTGTATGTTGACCTTGTTGACCTTTCATCAAATTATGCACGCTTGAGGCGAGGCATACAGGAATCCAGGCAGCTTATGGCAAGCCACAGTTGATCCAGGTGTCCAACCCAACTCATCTAGAAGTTTTAACCAACAACATAACAATAAACAATAAATTAATAAATTTTTATTGGTTTTTAATAACAAATAAAAGAAAAATAGAAAAGGAATTTGTTAGTTTATAATAACAGGAAATTAACTTGCAGTTACTGATGATATAAGAATCTTGTATCGATGGGTAGAATGTCACATATTCCAAATAACACCATGTAGTCACCTATGGCATTTTTCAGTTCAATTTTAATGATAAAGAAGTAAATCATATTATTCATTACTAATCATTAGGGATCATATGAAGGAAATTAATGATAGACAAAGATGCAGTTGATAATATTAATCTAGATTCCTACTGTGTCTAGTGTGTACATTGATGTGAAATTAGTCCAAAATGAATTTTTTACAGTTATTTTTTAATATAAATAAAAGCCATAAAACCAGGTACTTATGATCATTATTTAAATGTGTGAATTTTGTATATTCTGGATTCTCAACATCATTGTTTGGTGAAAACTGAATAAATACCAGACATGGTGTGAATACTTTGTAATTGTATTTAAATACGAATATGATTATGTACTCCATTATAAAATTTCTTGCATAAAGAATGGGAATTCAGGTAAAAATGAAAGTATATGAATACTCATGCAAATACTTTCAAAATGTATTAATGAATGCATTCATGAATATATTCTTTATTATTATTTTAATAATAATATCAGTTATATTTCATTTTAAATAATCATATGATTCTCTTATTATTTTTAATAAAAATTATATTTGGGACAATATTTGTAATTTTTTTTAATAAATAGTTAAACTCTTATATTATATGTTCTGCTTATAAGTTATATGGCAAAGTCAAAATCTGTGTGACAATAGTACTCCATTTGTTAATAAAATAAATGAAATCAATCCTCTTCCCTGTCTCCAAAGGTACTATCAAAATCATACATAAGCTAAACAACAATAACTCATAATACAGCTTATATTTATTACCACACAAAACCAGCATGTGCCTCATTTCTAAATAATATTTTTTTATCATATATAACAGCTGAGCGTCGTGACCCATAGGTCCCTTGTTTTTTATGGGCAAAAACTTCATAAATTGAGCCTCTTTCAGCTTAAAATGTTTATGATGAAACTGTCAAGTTGAATCATTCAGTTTTTCAAAAGAATTATCCTAGGACGTCATGGTTCTTTAAATCATATCAGAAAAGCTTAAGTTGGTCTTATAGCCATTATTATGTCTATTTCAAACTGAGGACTGCAAAACGTCTACAAAAATTATTGTTTCAATTATAACATCTGTAACATTGCAAAAAATTATTCTTAGGTGGCCTTTGTTCAAGTTTACTTGAATGATTTTTGCCAGAATTATTGGACCTTTAACAATGAAAGAACTGCATCTTTTATTGTTCTAGATATTTTGATAAAAAGTTTATGAATATGTCAGCTTGAAAAAAAGCATATTAGCCAAAGTTTTTCAGTATGTGTAAACAGATTTGCCAACAGGCCAAGACTGTGTCTGTATCTTTAAATAGTTTGAGAAACTGCCAACTGTTTCAGATTTGGCAACAGATCAAGAGTTCATTCAGTGCTGCCATGCACAAGGCATGTGACCTCCTCATGGGTGACATGTGAACTCCTCATGGGTACCATGTGATCACCTCATGGGTGTCATGCCCCTCGGGGCTGCATTTGGAGCCAATCTGTGAGCTTATGCAATGGTGTGGCTACTATTAAAGATTTGGCAACAGGCCAAAAGTCAGTCTGGATCTATATATTGCTTTGGCAGACGGCCAACTGTATGTGATTAAGCAACAGGTCAAGAGTTCACTAAGTGCAGCCAGGTATAGGTCAGAAGTTCACTCAGTGCAGTAGCTGCATTATATTTATAGCGTTGGCAGACTGCCCACTGCATCAGAATTGGCACCAAAGTTCAGCCTGGATCTATTTAAAGCTTTAGCAGACTGCCAACTATGTAAGATTATGCAACAGGTCAAGAGTTCACTCAGTGCAGCCAGATATAGGTCAGAAGTTCACTCAGTCTTGCCAGGTGCAGGTCATGAGTTCACTCAGTGCTAGCAATTTGGCAACTGCCTTTTTCACCTAAGCCTGGTCAGCCCCATGCATCAGACTCAAGGTAAGTTTGATGTATTGGCCTGATATTTTGACCTGTTTATGTGTCTTTGGCTTTCTCATTCACAAGACAGGTGTCGCCACCTACAATGACTTATGCACAGTGTATGTGCCTGCTTATTTCTACAGATGAATTTGATATAACAGCCTGAAATAGGGCATATTTATACATATCGAATAGCTTTGTCCTATACAAGACTGATGGTGCCACCTACAATAACTTTTGCACAGTGTGTGTCCCTGCTTATTTCTCAGGAGGGGTTTGTTAAATATTAGTCTGAAATAGGGCATATGTATATTGATACAAGACCCGGTCTCCACCATAATGATACGGAGGTGGGGTTGGGGATGTCCCCACCTGTATCACACATGGTTGCTGATGCACGTGGCAGACAATGTTCCAAGACCAGTTTGATGATAGAAGTCTTTATTAAATAGCAAGAGTTCTGGGATTATCTCTGTCGAGGCCTGTCGGTCTGGCAAGAGATTGTCCGTCTCTCTCTGAGAGAGCCGCCCAGTCTCCCTCAAAGCGTGCACTACAGGTAGTTTTGTTACAGAGCTTTCACGTGACATATGAGACATGCATATCCATATTTCTGCATTTCTTCATAAAAGCTAAACCTTATTGGATGACCCAAAGTAGGTCACAATTACATCAGAGTTGTAAGTTGACTTATAAATTTTACCAGAATCTATTGGGTAAAAGTTCTATGGAAAATCCCAAGTCTGACCTGACATACATCCAGTTATAGACTGACCTACAAGTCCTATTTACAGACTCTATAAACATAATCTGCCTGCCTCATCATAGAAACCCAGTTTAGAGCTAATTTGTGAGAGTACAATAAGGCTCTACAAACATTTTGAATAACCATTAGATACTTGGTCGTCTGATGACCATTAATAACTCTTTGGCTCTGTCTGAATATCAGAACAGACTGAAACCAAGATTGATCTTCATTTGTTTCTGAAGAAAATTTTAGATTTTTAAATATTGAAAAATTCCTTGAAATATATATCAAGTCACATATACACCCTTTCTTACTCCATAACAATATATCTCTGATAGCTTCGTTGTTTTCAAGACTGTTGGTGCCAGCTACAATCATTTTTAGCTCAGCTGACTGAAAGTCATCTGAGCTATAGCGATCACTCTTTGTCCATCGTCCGTTAACCAGGCACAAATCGTAACAGCTGGACCTAGAACCTTGTAACTTGGCATTCTGAGAGGTCCATGAAATAATCTCCTTGGAAACCAGAAATTAGGTCTCTGTTACTCATATCCTTTGAGGTATGGGGCCCCAAAGTACCCCCCAGAAAAGTAAAAAATTTCATACAAAAACTTCAATATCTCATTAACTACTTCACTGATGGTGTAGTGGTTTGACATATCTGCCTAAAATTTTGCAGTTTTATACATCCTGGAGAGCTTTCTTGATTTTATGACAGGTGGTGCCACCTACATTCTAGTTTATGCTGCACACATCCAAGCTCATATCTCGGGAATCATTTGAACGATTGGGCCAACATTTTGCATGTGTTTAGATCTCACATAGGTCTTTATCATACACAAAACTGGAGGAGCCACCTGCAACCATTTTTGCACAGCGTCTGTCTGTTTATCTGCCGTGGGCTAAAATCACTCATATACATGTAGTGGTTTGACTTTTCTGCCTAAAATTTTGCATATCTGGATTTGAGGTAGGTGGTACAACCTACATACACATTTAGGCTGCAGACATCCATGCTAATATGCAACATACCTCACTCTGTTTCCCCTTGCCACTCAATTCATGGCTCACTTCACCCGTTCGATCCACTCTGATTTTGGCTGATACATGTAGTCACTTGTCGGCTACCCGTATTCTATTTTTTAAAGTTTACACATTTTTTCTCTATTTTTGAGATATATAAATACAGACTTAATCTTGGCCTGTTAGTTAACCTGTTTGATGCTAAATTTGAATGGGCATATACTACCATTCTGATGATAAAATTTCCTTTTGCGAATCTCTTCCCAGTCAGCTGAGCGTAATGACCCATGGGTCACTTGTTGTGTTGTGTGAACCAATGCCAGAATTTCAGCAGTGATGTTTGTGTAATTGTTTCTTTTTCAAAATGTTTAGTACTTGCATTGTTCATATACATGAGAAGTTATGGTCCAGCATTCAAGCATTATACCTGGTGTATTTCCCAATGCACAGGTTCACATTAGGCCTGTAGGCTTTGTTTCTTATTCAAAATGTTTAGTACTTGCATTGTTCATATATATGAGAAATAATGGTCCAGCATTTCAGCATTATACGGGTGTATTTCCCAATTCACAGGTTCGCATTAGGCCTGTGAGCCTTGTTATCCTTTAGACAAATAATTGTCTATGAGCCTTTCAGATTGTAAAATTATCAAAAATGCAGACGACACTGTCATTCTAGGCCTGATACACATGAAGGATGAATCACTCTACAGGAAAACCATTCAGTGTGTGACTGGTTGGTGTGAGGAACACTACCTTCAATTAAATGTAAAGAAGACTAAAGAAGTAGTCTTTGATTTCAGGAGATCAAACTCAGTAATTACCCCAGTTGCTATCAAGAATGAAGATAGAGATATTGTAAAAAATTATAAATACTTAGGATGTATTATTGACAGAAATCTGAATTGGAAAGAACATGTGTTGAATCAATCCAAGAAAGCAAACAAAAGATTATATTACCTAAATTTTCTAAGAAAGCTAAATGTTCACAAAACCATAATTATCTTGTTTTATAATTCAGTAATTTCCAGTGTCCTAACTTATTGACTGGAGTGCTGGTTTACAAATATATCTGGTAAGTTAAAGAAACAGTTAAATAATACCAGAAAGAGAATTTGTAGAATAACTAGTACTTCTCTTGCCACACACCAGGAGATCTGTGAAACCAAAACAATGGCCTTCATATCAAAGGTCATAAATGACACAACACATCCCCTACATTCAGAGTTTTTTTTTACCCTCAGGTAAATGCCTAGATGCAATATTCTGCAGAACAACTTGTTTTAACAAATCTCTCATACCAAACTTAAACTTTTTAAATCACAACCCTATTAGATATTTAATGTTTTGAATTATGTGTTTTACCTGCAGAATTATCTGTTTTATCATTTTTACATGCTTATTTTTACATGCATTGTCAATATGTTTAGTGTTATTTTTTATGCATTTTTATGTATTGTTTTTATGTATCTGTCTATTTGCTTATTTATTGTTTTCGCCAAAACGAAGTTTTGCGGATACTATGTTTTTGACCGGGTTCCGCCGCCACCGCCGCGGCGTTCGTTTCCGGAGAACTCCTCTGAGACTACTGGGCAGATTTTTCTGAAACTTACAACAATTATTGGGTCACATGTGAACTAGTGCCTAACCAATTGGCCTTGACCTCTGACCTTTCCTCTCTGCCCAGCGTCCGTTTATGCGTCTGTTTCCACACATAAACCCACATATCTCTGGAACCGTTTGGAAAAACGATCAGGAAAAAAAACCAATCAGGAAAAAAATTTTGTACAAATGTAGCCCTTGGATAGCTTTATAACATACACAAAAAATGGTGGCGCCACCTGCAGCCAATTCTGCACAGTGTCCATCTGTTCATCTGGCTTGGGTTAAAATCACTCATATCTCTGCAGTGGTTTGACTAATTTACCTGAAATTCGGCATGCCTATACATCCTAGATAACTTTCTTGATTTTATGACAGGTGGCGCCACCTACATTCACGTTCACACTGCAGACATCCAAGCTCATATCTCGGGAACCATTCGACCAATCAGGAAAAATTTTTTACACAAATGTAGCCCTTGGATAGCTTTATAACATACACAAAAATGGTGGCGCCACCTGCAGCCATTTTTGCACAGCGTCCATCTGTCTGTCTGCCTTGTGTTAAAATCACTCATATCTCTGCAGTGGTTTGACCAAATTACCTGTAATTCGGCATGCGTATACATCCTGGATAGCTTTCTTGATTTTATGACTGGTGGCGTCACCTCCATTCACATTCACGCTGTAGACATCCATGCTTATATCTCCGGACTCATTTGACCAATCAGGAAAAAATTTTACACAAATGTAGCCCTTGGATAGCTCTATAACATAACCAAAAATGGTGGCACCACCTGCAGCCATTTTTGCACAGCGTCCATCTGTTTGTCTGCCTTGGGTTAAAATCACTCATATCTCTTCAGTGGTTTGACCAAATTACCTGTAATTCGGCATTCGTATACATCCTGGATAGCTTTCTTGATTTTATGACAGGTGGCGCCAGCTTCATTCACGTTCAAGCTGCAGACATTAATGCTTATATCTTCGGACTCGTTTGACCAATCAGGAAAATTTTTTTACACAAATGTAGCCCTTGGATAGCTTTATAACATACACAAAAATGGTGGTGCCACCTGCAGCCATTTTTGCACAGCGTCCATCTGTCTGTCTGCCTTGTGTTAAAATCACTCATATCTCTGCAGTGGTTTGACCAAATTACCTGAAATTCGGCATGGGTATACATCCTGGATAGCTTTCTTGATTTTATGACTGGTGGCGTCACCTCCATTCACATTCACGCTGTAGACATCCATGCTTATATCTCCGGACTCTTTTGACCAATCAGGAAAAAATTTTACACAAATGTAGCCCTTGGATAGCTTTATAACATAACCAAAAATGGTGGCACCACCTGCAGCCATTTTTGCACAGTGTCCATCTGTTTGTCTGCCTTGGGTTAAAATCACTCATATCTCTGCAGTGGTTTGACCAAATTACCTGTAATTTGGCATGCGTATACATCCTGGATAGCTTTCTTGATTTTATGACAGGTGGCGCCAGCTTCATTCACGTTCAAGCTGCAGACATTAATGCTTATATCTTCGGACTCGTTTGACCAATCAGGAAAATTTTTTTACACAAATGTAGCCCTTGGATAGCTTTATAACATACACAAAAATGGTGGTGCCACCTGCAGCCATTTTTGCACAGCGTCCATCTGTTTGTCTGCTGTGGGATAAAATCACTTATATCTCTGCAGTGGTTTGACTTTTCAACCTGAAATTTTGCATGTGTATACATCTTGGATAGTTTCTCGTTCAAATAACAGGTGGCGCCGCCTACAGTCATGTTTACATGGCAGACATCCATTCTAATATGTAACACATGTAACTATTTCCCCTTGCCACTCAATCCATGCCTCACTTAACCCGTCTGACTCTGATTTTGGCAGATACACGTAGTTGCTTGTCGACTACCCGTATTCTAGTTTTTTAGCTCAGCTGACTGAAAGTCATCTGAGCTATAGCGATCACTCTTTGTCCGTCGTCCGTCTGTCCGTCTGTCCGTCTGTCCGTCCGTTAACCAGGCACAAATCGTAACCGCTGGACCTAGAACCTTGTATCTTGGGATTCTGAGAGGTCCATAAAAAATCTCCTTGGAAACCAGAAATTAGGTCTCTGTTACCCATATCCTTCGAGCTATGTGGCCCCAAAATACCCCCCAGAAAAGTAAAAAATTTCATACAAAAACTTCAATATCTCATTAACTACTTGACTGATGGTCATGATTTTTGGCATACATATTGATCATGAGATGTTACATCACTTCCTGCAGACTGGTGGCGCCACCTGTATTTTTCGAATTTTTATGAATTTTTTTCTCTATTTTTGAGACCTTTAAAATGTGAACATCTGTTAACAAGGCACAAATCATAAAGACTGGACTTAGAATCTTAATTCTTGACACACTGAGAGGTCCATGAAAAATCTCCTTGGAAACCAGAAATTAGGTCTCTGTTACCCATATCCTTTGAGCTATCGGGCCCCAAAGTACCCCCCAGAATAGTAAAAAATTTCATACAAAAACTTCAATATCTCAATAACTACATCACTGATGGTCTTCATTTTTGGCATACATATTGATCATGAGATGTTCAATCAGTTCCTGCAGACTGGTGGCGCCACCTGTACTGTTTGATTTTTTACGATTTTTTCCTCTATTTTTGAGACCTTTGAGGATGCTGTCATCTGTTAGCGTGGCCCAAATCGTAAAGACTGGACCTAGAATCTTCATTTTCGACACACTGAGAGACCTATGAAAAGTCTCCATGGAAACCAGAAATTAGGTCTCTGTTACCCATATCCTTGGAGCTATGGGGCCCAAAATTACCCCCCAGAATAGTCAAAAATTTCAAACAAAAACTTCAATATCTCATTAACTACATCACTGATGGTCATGATTTTCGACATACATATTGATCATGAGATGTTTCATCAGTTTGTGCAGACTGGTGGCGCCACCTGTATTTTTCAATGTTCACGAATTGTTTTCTCCATTTTTGAGACCTTTAAGGATGTAGTTATCTGTCAACAGGGTACAAATCGTAACGACTGGACCTAGAATCTTCGTTCTTGACACACAGGGAGACCCATGATAAGTCTCCATGGAAACCTGAAATTTGGTCTCTGTTACCCATATTCTTTAAGCTGTATGGGTCCAAAATACCCCCCCCCCCCCCCATGAATAATGGAAAATTTGATACAAAAACTGCAGTATTTCAATAACTACAACACTGATGGTCATGATTTTCGGCATACATATTGATCATGAGCTGTTCCATCAGTTTCTGCAGACTGGGTGTGCCACCTCTATTTTTTTTTCAAATTTTTACGAATTTTTTTCTTTTTTTTGAGACCTTTAAAGATGTGGTTATCTGTCAACAGGGTACAAATCGCAACAACTGGACCTAGAATCTTCATTCTTGTCATGCAAGGAGGCCCATGAAAGGTGCCTGTGGAAACTTGAAATTAGGTCTCTGTTACCCATATCCTTCAAGCTATAGGACTCCGAAGTATCCCTCAGAATAATGGACAATTTGATACAAAAACTGAAGTATCTGAACAACTAATGCAGAGATCACCATGATTTTTTGCATGGATATTGACCATTAAGTGTTTTTATTAGTTTCTGCAGACTGGTGGAGCCACCTGTATTTTTGTATCCGCCAAAACGAAGTTTTGCGGATACTATGTTTTTGACCGAGTTCCTCCGCCGTGGCGGTGTTCGTTTCCAGAGAGCTCCTCGGAGACTAATGGACCGATTTTTCCCAAACTTACACCTATTATCGGGTCACATGTGAACTGGTGCCTTACCAATTTGCATTGACCTCTGACCTTTCCTCTCTATCCAGTGTCCATTTGTGGGTCTGTTTCCACTCATAAACCCTCATATCTCGGGAACCGTTTGACCGATCAGGAAATAAAATTGATACAAATGTAGCCCTTGGATTGCTTTATAACATACACAAAAAATGGTGGCGCCACCTGTAACCATGTTTGCACAGTGTCCATCTGTTCATCTGCCTTGGGTTAAAATCACTCATATCTCTGCAGTGAATTGACTAATTCACCTGAAATTCGTCATGTGTATACATCCAGGATAGCTTTCTTGATTTTATGACAGGTGGCGCCACCTACGTTCACGTTCACGCTGATGACATCCAAGCTTATATCTCGGGAACTGTTTGACCGATCAGGAAATAAAATTTATACAAATGTAGCCCTTTGATAGCTCTGTAACATACACAAAAAATGGTGGCGCCACCTGTAACAATGTTTGCACAGCGTCTGTCTGTTAGTCTGCCGTGGCCTAAAATTACTCATTTCTCTGTAGTGGTTCGACATAACTGCCTAAAATTTTGCAGGTTTATACATCGTGGACAGCTTTCTTGATTTTATGACAGGTGGCGCCACCTACATTCTAGTTAACGCTGGACACATCCAAGCTCATATCTCAGGAACTATTTGACTGATTGGGCCAAAATTGTGCATGTGTTTAGATCTCACATAGGTCTTTATCATACACAAAACTGGAGGGGTTACCTGCAAAGATTTTGGCACAGTGTTTGTCTGTTTGTCTGCCATGGGCAAAAATCGCTCATATACATGTAGTGGTTTGACTTTTCTGCCTAAAATTTTGCAGGTGTATACAACTTGGACAGATTTCTGGATTTGTGGTAGGTGGCACAACCTACATACACATTTAGGCTGCAGACATCCATGCTAATATACCTCACTCTATTTCCCCTTGCCACTCAATCCATGCCTCACTATCCGATTTTGGCAGATACATGTAGTCACTTGTCGGTTACCCGTATTCTAGTTTTAAAAGTTTACACATTTTTCTCTATTTTTGAGATATATAAATACAGACTAAATCTTGGCCTGTTGGTTAATCTGTTTGATGCTTCAGTTGAATGGGTATATACTACCATTCTGGTGATCAAATTTCCTTTTGCGAATCTCTTCCCAGTCAGCTGAGCGTCATGACCCATGGGTCACTTGTTATGTAATGAATTTCAATTAAACGACATATTCCTGGAACTGGAGGCTAATAAATGTTTCTTATCTTATCTTATCTTATCTTTTGAATTACACCACCAGTGTCATATGGTGATATTTATGCTCTGCTTTGTCATCTATTAACAACTGTCAAAACTGACACCAGACATGAATTGCCGTTGCATATTACTGCAGTGGAGCATCTTCTGATGACATTTAGTTTGAAAATTTAAAAAGTAAAGCTGTTTTGCTGTGAATTACTACAGTTATTATTCATCCTTGTTACTTTCCTCAAATGAAGCACTGTTCAAAGGGATGATGTTGTTCATGAATACAAACCTCACAAACAGCAAAATATGGGTTGTTACTAAAATGCTGCACATGCATGCAGATTTCAATTGCTTACAAACATGCTAAAAAGCGTGCGGACAGTGTATAAATTACCATTAATCTTGCAGAAATCAGCTTAATTTTTTTTTATAATTATCACCCCCTGATAGTCAAAAGACATATTATAGGTTATTATACAACTAAACCCTATTAGTTTGAAAGAATATCATGCATATATTTTATTATGTATTTAATTTCATTTATTTTTATATTGTATTGTTGTATTGTAAATGGTAAATAAAGATGTCATAATAATAATAATAATAATTATTATTAATATTATTATTATATACATTTATAAAGGGTAACATATCACAGCAGGTATGCTTGATCAAGGAACGGGACAAATACTAAAACATTAAAATGAATAAAATAAAAAAAAAAAACAAGGGACCCATGGGTCACTGTGCTCAGCTGAAGTTGACCTTGAAGGTAAAAATTTAAAATAATATCAAATAGAGATAAAGTCTGAGAGGAAAAGGTAATAAAGGCCATGGCTGGTTGACATGATTGGTGTGTATTGATGAGTAAGATATTATTGCAAATAATATTTTGTGACCAAATCATGCATTTCCTAATGTTAAAATTGAAGCATATGAGCAGTTTGTGAACATAAGATGTATATTATTAACATGAACATTGGTTGTCTTTTTGATAAATTGTTGACAGTTCAGTAGTTTACACATTTGTTCAATTGCATCAATTTTTTGATAATATATATTATTAAATACATGTATTTTTTTTATGAAATTTATACAGTCCACAGATGCAAGGACTTGGTGGTGGTGTGTGGGGGAGGGGGGGGGATGATGGGAGTTACAACATCTCTTATTATTATAGTGTATTATATACATAGGATTTTCACTTGATTCAACAATGCATACAGGATAAAAATGTTCATTTACAATTACTTAATATTCAAAAAAGGACAGACACCTGCAGACAAAGCTGATAAAAAATGAAGTTCCAATTATTTCTTAATCTTTTTATTACCGGTATATCAATTTTTTTTAGTTTAATATCTTCAATATTTCACACCTGAATATACAAGTTGCTTTCAAATTTCAGACTTTAATAGCTAAAATCCTTACACATACAGTATATGAAAGTTATTTCAACAGTGCTTATAGAAAAATTTCATAATTGATATATTTAATGATAACAGAGATGATGGACAGACAGAGCTGATCAGTTTATGTTCCATTCTCCTGAGGCAAGAGCATGTTTCAATTAGATCTTAATTTTTTCTAATCCAATTATTTTTTACATTAAATAAATTTAGACATTTGCAGTAAAAACTAATGTCCCAGTGCACAGGTGCAAAGGAATCAATGGCAGTCAGGGGGGAGGGGGGATGGTGGATTTCACAACACTTCTGCTTATACATACAGGGCAAACAATGCCTGATCTCCAATTCTGCTGAGGCAGGAAAATAATGAGCAAATGTTTCAATTAGATCCTCATTTTTTATCACACCAATTTTAAGCTCAATTGACTGTAAGTCATCTGAGCTTTAGCGAGAAATCTTTGTCCATCGCCCGTCCATCCGGTCGTCAGTCCATTAACAGGGCACAAATTGTAACCACTGGACCTGGAATCTCTAAACTTTAATTCCAGAGAGGTCCATGAAAAATCTACTTGGACACCTGGAATAAAGTCTCTGTTATCCATATTCTTTGAGCTATGTGGCTCCAAAGTACCCCCCAGAAAAATGGAAAATTTGATACAAAAGCTCAAGTATCTGAACAACTAATGCATTGATCACCATGATTCGTTGCATAGATATTGATCATGGAGTGTTTCATCAATTTCTGAAGGCTGGTGGCGCCACCTGTATTTTTTCTATTTTTTACGATTTTTTTTTTATCTATTTTTGAGACATTAAAAGATGCGGACATCTGTTAACAGGGCATAAATTGTTACAACTGGACCTAGAATCTTCTATTTTGACATGCGGGGAGGCCCATGAAAAATCTCCTTGGACAACTGGAATTAGGTCTCTGTTACCCAGATTCTTCAAGCTATGGGGCACTGAAGTACCAACCAGAATAATGGAAATTTGATACAAAAACTCAATTATCTGAACAACTAATGCATTGATCATCATGATTCTTTGCATGGATATTGATCATAAAGTGTTTCATCAGTTTCTGCAAACTGGTGGTGCCACCTGTATTTTTTCGATATTTTACAATTTTCTTTCTCTATTTTTGATACCTTAAAATATGTGGTCATCTGATAACAGGACACAAATCATAACGACTGGACCTAGAATCTTCTATCTTGATATGCAGGGAGGCCCATGAAAAGTCTTCTTGGAGACCAAAAATTAGGTCTCTGTTACCCAAAACATCAGAGCTATGGGGCTCTGAAGTATCCCCCAGAATAATGGATAATTGATACAAAAGCTCAAGTATCTCAACAACTAATGCATTGGTCATCATGTTTCTTTGCATGGATATTGGTCATGGAATGTTTCATCAGTTTCTGCAGACTGGTGACGCCACCTGTATTTTTTCTATTTTTTTACAATTTTCTTTCTCTAGTTTTGATACCTTAAAATATGTGGTCATCTGATAACAGGGCACAAATCGTATCAACTGGACCTGGAAACTTCTGTCTTGACATGCAGAGAGGCAAATGAAAAGTCTCCTTGAAACCTAAAATTAGGTCTATGTTACTCAAAACCTCAGAGCTATGGGGCTCTGAAGTATCCCCCAGAATAATGGAAAATTTGATACAAAAGCTCAAGTTTCTGAACAACTAATGCATTGATCAACATGAATCTTTGCATGGATTTTGATCATGGAGTGTTTCATCAGTTTCTGCAGACTGGTGACGCCACCTGTATTTTTTCTATTTTTTTGTGATTTTTTTCTCTGTTATTGAGACCTTTAAAGATGTGGTCATCCTTTAACAGTGCACAAATCGTAACCATTGGTCCTAGATTCTTCTAACTTGACATCCAGGGAGGTCCATGAAGAGTCTTCTTGGAAACATGAAATTAGGTCTGTGTTACCCATATTTTCCAAGCTATGGGGCTTATAAGTACCCCCCCAGAATAATTGAAATTTTGATACCAAAGCAGTGCAGAAATCATTACCATTGGACTTAGAATCTTCTATTTTGACAACCAGGGAGGTCCATGAAAAAGTCTTCTTGGAAACCTGAAATTAGGTCTCTGTTACCCATATTCTCCAAGCTATGGGGCTTATAAGCACCCCCAGAATAATTGAAAATTTGATACCAGAGCAGGGCACAAATCATAACAATTTGACCTTAATCTTCTTACTTGACATCCTGAGAGTTCCTCAAAAGTTGTCCTCAGAAACTTGAATTGAGGTCACTGTGACCTATATTATCTGAGTTACAGGCCATGTTTGAGTACCCAAGAAATAATTCAAAATACACACAAATTGCCAGATTCCTCAGGAACAGCTGGATGGATTGTCATCAAATTTGATGTGCTTATTGGTGTTGATGAACTTCAGCTAATATGCATGAACTATGATGCCACCTACATTATCTTAATATGTTGCTGTGCAAGGACATATTGTCAACATGCGAGTCGGCTGAGCATCATGACCCTTGGGTCACTTGTCTTATTTTAGGTTTATATTTCAATACATTTCCTACATAACATATTTATCTGAATATAAAAGTTGATTCATAATTATAAATTGCATCATCATAGATCTCTATCTTGTCAAATAATGCCACATCATGCATACAAATTTATTTTTTACAACAAAAATATATCCTTTATATATATATATATATCCTAAAAATAATCCTTGATCCAGGCTTCACAATTTTTAATTGTGCCTTTATTTATCCATTTTTTAGCGAACCTGTGAGCTTATGCGATGGTGCGGGGTCGTCCGTCATGTGTCGTGCGTCGTGCGTCGTCTGTACGTTAACCATAGCTATCTCAAAAACGGCAGGAGCTAGCATCACCAAATTTTTTGCAAATAATCTATCATCCGAAAAACTATATTGGATTTTGTTTATTTTTTTTCTAACTGCATTTTCTTAGATTTTATAGGGAAAAAGCTAAAAAAGCTTTAAAAATCTTCTTCTCCGAAATTGTCCAGCCAAATTGTCCAATATTTTACAGAAATGATCCCTGGAACAATCTTTCTCAATTTTGTTCGAATGGTTCCTGTTCGGAGATTTTTGGCCAAGTAACAGGAAGTTGAACTTTGTTAACTGTGCAAAAAAGCATATTAAAATTTCAATCTCAGAAACGGCTGTAGCTATCATCACCAAATTTTAAGCCAATGTTGGTCACATAGGTCATATCTGAAATTGAGGTATTGGTGGCGCCACCTGCATCGGCCTTTTTTGTACGGGGTCAACAGTGCCTGTATCACACTGAGGGCTACAAAAAACTTCTTCACTGAAACCATATGGCCAAAATGTTTAATATCGCACAGAAATGATCCTAGGGTAGTGCTTTCTGAAATTTGTTCAAATTGTCTCTTTTCAGTGACTTTTGGTTAAGTTATGGGAAGCTGAATTTAATCATATGCCATAACAGCCCATTTAAGCTCAGTGGCTACAAAGATCTTCTTCTCAAAAACCAATGTGCCAAATTCTTAAATCTCGCACATTAATTATCCTCAGATGTTGATAATTCAAGTTTGTTCAAATGGTTTTGGTTCAGTGCTTTTTGGCTGAGTTACGGGAAGCTGAACTTAGCCAGTTTGCTGTATCTTCCTATATGAGTTATAAACCTGCGAAACTTTTTTCGACTGATGCCACTGAAGCCAGTTTGTTAAATATTTTACAAGAATAATCCCTACAATAATACTTATAATAATTGTCATTAATGGTTCCACATGAATGATTTTTGACTGAATTATGGAGATTGAATTGAGTCATTTTACCATATATGTTAGCTTTGTTATGCTGTTACATCTAGCCTGGCATCAGTTTATCAGCATCTATTACATCATGCCACTAGGCATTAAGATTTCAGGTTATCTTTAGTTAATATTGACAAGAAAGTTTTTTTAAAAGCTTTTAACAAATTTAGATTTATGATGTAAGTTATTCATCATACCAGGCAATGTTACAATCATGGATAATTAGCTCTCTGTGGCTGTATAAAGACAACTGAACGTGGATTATATATTATTGGTATCCCTACTTAACTTAATTCAAGAATTTGCCATCAGTGAGATATATTTGTATTTTGATTTTGCATTCAGTATGCATCCGTAATAATTTTACATATAATCCTGATTTCTTTTTTTTTATAAAAAGTCAGCTGAAAAACATTTTGTTTTGGAAAAATAAATTTCAAAGTTATTTCAAGTAGGGACCACTTTTGTGTAAAGATGGCAGCACTTGGTTTACCATTGGCAGATTGCCAGTGCCTTGATGTTAGCCATTAGCCAAGATGATGTCAGCTCTATAAATAATTTTAGCACAGTGCCAGGATTGGAAGGAGTGCAGCCAGATATGGGTCAAGAGTTCACTCAATGCAGTAGTTGCATTCTGTTTATAGCTTTGGCTGACTGCCAACTGTGTCAGATTGTGCAACAGGTCAAGAGTTCACTCAGTGCAGCCAGGTACAGGTCAAAAGTTCACTCAGTCTAGCCAGGTGCAGGTCAAGAGTTCACTTAGTGCAGTAGCTTGAGGCAGCAATTTGTCACAGGTCACTTGGGGGCAACTGCCTTACTCACCTAAACCTTGTCAGCCCAGTGCATCAAACTTTTGTGAAGTTTGATGTATTGGACTGATATTTTGACCCGTCTATGTGTCTTTGATGGTATTCTCATTTACAAGACAGGTGGTGCCACATACATTGACTTTTGCACAGTGTATGTGCCTGTTTATTTCTACAGAAGAATTGGATATATCAGCCTGAAATTGGGCATATTTATACATATCGAATAGCTTTGTCGTATACAAGACTGGTGGTGCCACCTACAATAATTTTTGCACAATGTGTGTCCCTGCTTATTTCTCAGGAGGGGTTTGATATATCAGTCTGAAAATTGGCATGTGTATATCTCTGATAGCTTCATTGTATACAAGACTGGTGGTGCCAGCTACAATCATTTTTGTGTTGTGTGCATCAATGCCAGAATTTCAGCAGTGATGTTTGTGTAATTGTTTCTTATTCAAAATGTTTAGTACTTGCATTGTTCATATACATGAAAAGTAATGGTCCAGCATTGAAGCATTATACCTGGTGTAGTTCCCAATGCACAGGTTCGCATTAGGCCTGTAGGCCTTGTCATATTTTAAAATGTATGCAGACTGATTGGTTTAATTATATTTTAATTTGTTAAAAATCATTTAAAATAAATTTGATTTCTCTAAAAATGTTACATAAACACAACATGGCATCTTCTGGATTACTCCTGGAATTACTATTTCAAGGAAAGTTTTGTATATTGGAGTAGAAACCACATTACAATTAAGGAATTACAGTGCAAACAGCAACAATTACTGCATAACAATAGGTGGGTGAGTTTTGTTTTAGGTTGGGGGGGGGAGGGGGGGGAGGTTGACATGAGAATAACTGGATGTACACCTATGACCACAGGGAATCTCCCCCGGTGGCTGTAACAAATCAGGAACCCTGGCATAGCTGACTTCCAGTGACCGGGGTGGGCTACCCGCATCTGGACACAGCAAAGTGACTACAATAGAGCCTCAAGAAAAATTTCAATAACAAGTCTAATTTTTAAGCTTTTATTTTCAAATTTCAGATTTAAACAAATTGAATATTTACATTTCCATGGTGTGAAAATTAAACCAACAGTACTCACAGGAAAAAACGTGCCATGGTCAAAGTTGGGCAAAATTTAAGGTACTGTTTTTATATTTATGCTAATAACTTAATAATTTACAAAATTCAGATCTAATTTTGGGTATACAATTCAATCTTAATTAAGCAAAGTTAAATACTTGGAAAAAAGTCTCTAGCTTCAATAATTTTCATGTTAAGTGAGTAAATATTTTTCCTAATTTTTAGCTCAGCTGACTGTAAGTCATTTGAGCTATAGTGATCACTCTTTGTCCGTTGTCCGTCTGTCTAGATGTCCGTCTGTCTGTCCGTCTGTCCGTTAACAAGGCACAAATTGTAACAGCTGGACCTAGAATCTTGTAACTTGACATTCTGAGAGGTCAATGAAAAATCTTCTTGGAAACCAGAAATTAGGTCTCTGTTACCTATATCTATGGAGCAATGGGGCCCTAAATGACACCCCAGAATAGTAAAAAATTTCATACAAAAACTTCAATATCTCATCAACTACATCACTGATGGTCATGATTTTTGGCATAAATTTGATCATGAGATGTTCAGCAGTTCCTGCAGACTGGTGGCTCCACCTGTATTTTTCAGTTTTTTACAAATTTTTAGCCAAGCTGACTATAAGTCATCTGAGCTATAGTCTTGGTCCATTGTCTGTCGTCCGTCCGTTTGTCCGTCCGTCCGTCCGTAGATGTGGCATGTTTTGAAACTGTAAGACCTAGGAATCCAAAATTCGGCACAATGTTAGATGTCCCCAAGATCACCTACCAAGCCAAAAACTGGGTCTTTGCGACTTCGTTCCTTTGAGAAATTAATGAAAAACCTCAATTTTTTATTAAAAACCTATTTTCACACTTCAGGACCACTTACTATCAAAACCACTCATCTGTTTTTCCTCATATTTACCATAAATATTCCACTATTTAATCTGTTAAAATCTGAAATTTGAAAATAAAAGCTGCAAAATTAGGCTAATTATTGAATTTTTTTTGAGGCTCTTGTTGTATTCCCTTACATTGTCAAGCAGTCAACTTTGGTCACTGTAGGTCCATTTTGATGACTGTAGGTCATTCAGTGCACATCTCTATGCTCCCCAGGTTGTTGGCATAATTTTAGATGTCCCCAAAATCTCCTATCATACCAAAAATTGGGTCATTAGGACTTCGTTCTTTCGAGATATTAAGGAAAAAAAACTCCGTTTTCCATAAAAAAAGCCATTGTTACACTTCAAGGCTGCCTAATATCAAAACCACTGATCTGTTTTTGATCGTATTTAGTATTCACTTTCTTTCATACATTTTCTATGAACATACCAAAAATTAGGTCAGTATTGGGTATTATTTTGAAGTTATGGGCCAAAACATAATGCAATTTTTTTTAAAATCAGGAAATATATTTACTCACCTAACATAAGAATTGCTGAACCTAGAGACTTTTTTTCAGGAATATAACTTTATTTAATCAAGATTCAATTGTTTACCCAAAATTAGATCTGAATTTTGCAAATTTTCAATTATTAGCATAAATAAAAAATCAATACCTTAAATTTTGTCCAACTTTGGCACTGTTGATTTAATTTTCACAGCATATATACATAAGGATTTAATCTTTTAAAATCTGAAATTTCAAAGAAATTGATTTGAAAGAATAGCTTTTATTCATGTTTTCATACACCATGTCAAGTGTTGTTTACATCTAGCCCACCTAGTAGTACAGCCTTCACTTGCATTATGTAACCCACTCCAGGCAGCTTGCCTTGGCCCAGCTTGGCCACTACTGGCAGGCTTCCCCTCTGCCCTGCACTCATCCCTGCCCCTGCTGGTGCATAAACTAGATAAATGTTATAATTTTCTGTATTTTATTGCTTGCCGGTAATCTTCGATTTCGGCAAGCATGTTCGTCAGTTGCTTATGTCTGTTTGTCTGTTTGTCTCTTTGTCTGTTTGTTGCTTGCCGGAAATCTTCGATTTCTGCAAGCATGTTCGTCAGTTGCGTATGTCTGTCTCTTTGTCTCTTTGTCTGTTTGTTTGTTTGTCACGACTCTCCAGGCCACACTTTTGCATCAATCAACTTGAAACTTACAGGCTTGATTGACAAACCGATTTCTAGGTGCCCTATTGTTTTTGGTCAACATTGCTCCAAGGTCAAGGGTCAAGGTCACGACAGGTATGGTTAACGGTTTTTGCACTATAACTTCGCCATAAATAGGCTTATCCACTTCTGCAATAGCTCATTTTTTTCGTCATCACCTGGCCTTTCTTTTGACATGTAGCTTACTTAAATTTGCCGTTACCATGGTTACATTTTTTGGGCAAAAATCATGGAAATTGGAAATAACACGACCATTTTTTGTAACTTTGTCAATTTTTAAGCTACAGACGTCTGGTTTTGGTCATTATGTACCTTATAGGCAGCTTGACATGATAAAACTGAAAGTCTCGCCAAATCTCGCACCATTTCTCGTCAAACGAGAGTCTTCGAGATTTCATTAAATATGACCTACAGGTTGCATTTTTTTAACAATGGCTTTGAAATTGATATATTTTGTGTTATTTATAAATATCTCGAAATCAGTTTTTCATTTTTTGGAAATAGCCACCAGGGGGCGTGGTACCTGAAACACTGTAACATATCATTTTTCTGCAATATCTAAAATAATTTTAAACATGGCACAATTTTTATCATTGTATCTTAAACTTGGAACATTGGCTTATTCCTCCGCACATGTAGCTTTGTGCTGCTGTTACCATGGTTACCAAATTTGTGGGTTAAACTTGACGATCTGAAAATATGCAGTTTTTGGCTTCTATCTCGGTTAATATTTATGTTTCAAGGGTCTAGTTTTTTTGCATAAGGCTGCTTCCCCTTGGTTCTAAGTCATTCAATTGCAAGTCTCGTCAAATTTCGCTCGGTTTATCGTCAAACGAGAAAAAACGAGATTTCACCGAAATGCTTATAACTCGGCGACTTTTACAGCTACACAGGTCTAGTTTTTGGCATTTCATAACATATGACCAGCTTGACATGCCAGAAAAGAAATCAGGCCAAATCTCGAACCATATCTCGTCAAGCGAGAAAAAAACGAGATATCATGGAAAAGCTTATAACTAGGCGACTTTTACAGCTACTCAGGTCTTGTTTTTGGCATTTGGTAACATTTGGCCAACTTGACATAGTAAAACTGTGATACTTAGCGAAATCTCGCACTATATCTTGTCAAATGTGGAAAAACGAGATTTCACAGAAATGCATATAAGTCGGCGACTTTCACGGCTAGACAGGTCTAGTTTTTGGCATTCATTAACATTTGGACGGCTTGACATGACAAACCTGAAGACTGGCCAAATCTCGCACCATATCTCGTCAAACGATGAAAAAGGAGATTTCACAGAAATGCTAATAACTCGGCGACTTTTACAGCTAGACAGATGTAGTTTTCGCCATTTCATAACATTTAGAGAGTTTGATATGACAAATCTACAAGACTGGCCAAATCCTGCACCATATCTCGTCAAACAAGAAAACACGAGAGTACACGGAAATGCTTATAACTCGGCGACTTTTACAGCTAGAGGGGGATCTAGTTTTCGCCATTTCGTAACGTTTGGCAGTCTTGACATAATAAAACTGCTCGTCTTGCCAAATCTCGTACTATATCTCGTCAAGCGAGAAAAAAACATGATTTCACGTAAATGCTGATAACACGGCGACTTTTGCAGCTAGACAGGTCTAGTTTCCGGCATTGTAATATTTGACAAACCTGACATGACAAAACTGGAAATCTCGCCAAAGCTCGCACCATTTCCCGTCAAACGAGAAAACACGAGATTTCATGCAAATGCTTATAACTCAGCGGCTTTTATAGCTAGACAGGTCTAGTTTTCGGCATTTCATATCATTTGGCCAGCTTGACATGACAAACCTTAAAACGTCTCACTGCTTCTTGTCAAACGAGATTAACGGGATTTCATGAAAAATTTTGAACCTGGTCCCTTTTACACTAGAAATATATGCAGCTGTTAAAGGTCAGCATGCATAAATAAACATATTATCCGATTCTGCTGCCCCCACAATGTTGCTCATTCATATGACTGTTTCTACATGCACTCTCTGTCTATCTGTCTGTATCATTTCCATTTCCGGCAAGCGCGTGACCTCTGGTCATCTTGTTTTATTCTTGGACATGCTACATTTTACATTTTGTATTGTACCACCAGGGTTACAATGATTAAAGTGTACATTTAATTGTGTCCACAAAGTGGTGTATTACTATGAAAGTGTGGATATTCATGAGATAAGTAATTCCTTACTTCAGAAGAGTAAAAACTTCACCAGGTGTGAAATTGACTATTAATTCCAGTTATATATTAAAACTGGGATAGTAATTAGCACAATGATATTGTTTGTCCCTCATTCAACCAACAGTGTGTATACTTTATTTGAAAAGATGTTTTATTTCATCAAATTTACTTTTATTTTATTTTGGTGAATAAAATTAAGCATGTACTAAAAACTCCAATGTGCAAAACTTTTTAATAGTGATTCAAGGAATATTCTTGTAGATGCCATGTTGTGGCATTATTTTCTTTTAAATTCAGTTTAAACATTTATGATTTAAAAATAATAAAATATATGTGTATGCATAATATTACCCAATATGAGCAACACTCTGGATATATGATGATTGCAACTTTTGCAACAATTCTAATATTTTAACTTATAGTTTCAGTTTTTACTCTGTATATATAATGATTGCAACTTTTGCAACAATTCTAATATTTTAACTTATATTTTCAGGTTTTTTATTTAAAAATTTATAAAACCTGTAAATAAAAAAAATGATTCAGATAAAAACTTCTTAATTGAAAAAGTGGATATGCTTAAAAAAAATTAGATTATATATAAACTTAAATGCATTATTCCCTTGAAAGTGAAATAAAGGTATTAGTCCATTCTGTCCACTTGCCTGTCCATCTGTAAATTTTCATATGCATCACAGTATCTCAAAACTTTTACTGTTTTTCTTCATGACAGTCTTGTCAGAGTATTAGTTTGCAATCATATATTTAGAACTTTACTATAACCAAGAAGGAGGGCCCCTTTCCTCTTAGCTTTTCATATTCTTATATAAACAAAAAACATTACAATAGAATATTTCTACATCCACCTTCGTGCTGCCCTCACTTTTCCCTTATCCGAACCCCATCCCAAAGTCAGCCTCAGTAAGCAAGAACAAGATGAATCAGATATATTCATACTTTAATATTTTGTATAACTATTCGTCCATAGGTACTTATGTACATGCCAGAAATTATGTCAATATTGTGTAATATGTAGACATAGTGGGCATCACAATAATGTACCTTGTCGGGACTAAAGTGATATTGTGTCATACAGTCACAAATTCATAAATCACTTCATCAGCATAGTTAATCATAACATCATATCTGTCAAATTGAAAGCTTGCAGACTACCATACACTTTAGATCCTTCAACAAATAGCCTTATCATCATTCTACTACTGCTTATTACTGCTGTCATTGCATTCATATTTGCTCAAATATATCACAATTTTCAACCCCTCCTAAATAAATAAAAAATAAACCACTATATTTGACTCTATTAATCCATCAGTCAGGTAATTTCATTTATCATTTACTCACATATTACATTACATTCCTTTATAATAGCCCAACATGTCCATGATATTTATAAGCTTTATCGACTCGATATAGTATCACAGTGGAGAAACATTTATAGTCAAATCATGATCAGCTGAGCGCCATGACCCATGGATCCCTTGTTTTCCTGTAAGTACTGTGGATTTAATTTTTACAGCATTTTTTTGTTAGCATTTTGTCTGTTAACACCAAAAATTTGAAACCAGTTGATCAAAAACTGTAGATTTTATTCAAGTTTTCAAGCACCATGTAACATATTGTTTACATCAAGCTAGTGTTATGCAGTTTGCAAGAGCTCAGCTCCCCAGCTTCAGCTCTCAATTGTATACCTAAAATTTGGTATACAATTAGATGTCTCCAAAATCCCCTACCATGCCAAGAATTTGGTCACCAGGACTTAATACCTTCGAGATATTAATGAAAAACTTCATTTTTCCATGTAAAACCCATTGTTACACTTCAAGAATGCCTAATATCAAAACCACTGATCTGACTTCAATCATATATAATATACATATTTTTCTATACATTCTCTATGCACATGCCAGAAATGATGTCAGTATTGCGTAATTGTTTTAAGTTATGGGCCCAAACATAATGCACTTTGTAAAAAATTCAAGAAATATATTTACTCCCTTAACAAGGGGATTGCTGAAGCTAGAGATTTTTTGTCAGGGATGTAACATCATTTAATCAAGATTCAATTGAATACCCAAAATTAGTTCTAAATTTTTCAAATTTTATAAGTTATTAGTATAAATATAAAATTAGTACCTTAAATTTTGCCCAACTTTGACCATGGCATGTTTGTTTCCTGTGAGCACTGTTGATATAATTTTCATTTCATACACACATAAGGATTTCAACTTTTTAGTTTAGAAAGCTGAAAGAAATTGCCCAAAAATTGTAGCTTTTATAAATGTTTTTATGAGACCATGTCAGACCTTGGCTCTCTCCAGCCCCTCTTGAGTCACCTGTATGTTGACCTTGTTGAACTTTCAGCAAATTATGCATGCTTGAGGCGTGTCATACAGGCAGGATATGGCCAGCCACAGTTGATCCAGGTGTCCAACCCAACTCATCTAGTAGTTTTAACCAACAACTTAACAATAAACAATAAATTAATAAATTTTTATTGGTTTTTAATAACAAATTAAAGAAAAATAGAAAAGGAATTTGTTAGTTTATAATAACAGGAAATTAACTTGCGGTTACTGATGATATAAGAATCTTGTATCAATGGACAGAATGTCACGTATTCCAAATAACACCATGCAGTCACCCATGGTATTTTTCAGTTCAATTTTAATGATAAAAAAGTAAATCATATTATTCATTACTAATCATTAGGGATCATATGAAGGAAATTAATGATTTACAAAGATGCAGTTGATAATAATAATCTAGATTCCTACTGTGTCTAGTGTGTACATTGATGTGAAATTAGTCCAAAATGAATATATTACATTTATTTTTTTAATATAAATAAAAGCCATAAAACCAGGTACTTATGATCATTATTTAAATGT